>OX327696.1:27392500-28592500 GCA_946807835.1 Ailanthus altissimus | reverse complement strand
CTTCCTTTATAATCCACAAGTTATGATTTTTAGTTGATTACTACAACCACATTATTTCATTTCTTTAACCATTAAATTATGATTCAAAATCTAATTATTATTATTAATTAGGACGGCAATTTGAGCTACTCATTATTAATTAGCTACATCTGTTGCTTTTGCTGACACGCTGCTTTCTGTTTCCGTCAATTTTTTTTGTTGACAGCAACATTTTCTTCAATAACGAAGCTGCGGCTCCTTATTAGCTCCGCCCTTTTAACCAAGTATATTTCAAAAGCTTCGGACGGAGTTTTTATCTATTTTCCTTACTAGAAATATCACTTGTAATTTAAAAATGAAAGTCAATGAAGAAATAAAAGGAATTTTATAAATAAATAAAAAACAAAAAGAAAAATATATTATCATTGCAGATCATACATATCCGGAACTTACAATTTGAGTTCTGATTTATACATATATGTATCAAAATATATGATGAATAGGTATTAATTGGTTCAAATTTTCGAATTTAGTTACATTAAATTATGAAGGAATTTAATCTATATATATTTGTAGCATATTTTAGTTTTTTAAAAATAAAAATAAGTAAAGTAGATATATGCGGATATGCCAATCTTCTTTTTGTTTTTTTCTTTTTATATTTTCAGAAGATCATTTAAAATCACTGTCATAAAGATATCAATAATTCAATGTCCACCACAAAGTGAAAGCACTGGCCTACCAAAATTATTAGAATGATGACATTTTATATAGCTTATGGGATAGGATAAGATAAGATAAAGATAGTGGACCGAATTATTTTTCATTTTTTTCATTATTGTTTTCTGACGAAGCGGAACGCATAAAGAAAATAAAAAGATAAAATAAACACGTAAAGATGTAAAAATAAGCTTTTAGTTTTTTAATAATAAGTTTTATTTAGAATGTTGCAGAAATCAATTAATGCATTTTAGTTTAACACCTCTATAATTTTGATATTTTTATGTTATTAATTAAGTTACAATTTTGATATTCTTTTTATTCTATACGCAGCAAAAAATTATAACTCATACCATAAATAAGAACACATAAGATCAACACACTAATAAAGATAAAAAAAATAAACCAATCAACAAGACAAAAGATATATGTGGTTCCCGCCTAAAATTACCTACGTTCAAGGAGGATTCATGATACAACTTCTTATTATTGAAATATATCACCAAGTATCTTCTTACATCATCAATGATCCCACAAGACCCTTTAGTATCTCTAATAGAGATTTTTAAGTATCTACTATTAATCACCATAACTCCCTAAAACCTCTTAGTATCTACTCGTAAGAGGTTTTTATAAGGAATACAAAAATAGCCCGAACATCTAAGCCAAAAAGATCTATGGTGTTTCTTCTGTTCACTTACAAACTAAATGAAAACACTCCACAAAGATTACACGCTAGTGCACCACGCACTTAGTGCCTACCTAACTAATCTATTATATTTTATGATTACATCTTGAAACCTTAGATGCTTGATTTATTTTTATGTTTAGAAGGGTTTATATAGTGAATAAAACACTCTTAAAAACCTTAAACCTATTTAAAATAAGAGTTCTTACTTGTAGAAGTCCTAATCTCACTTAAAAAAAGTCAATTGAGGGAAAATAAAAATACTCTAAAGTTGTCGCATAAATAGTATCCCAGTCAAAAACAGTGATTGCCCTGAATAGTATCTGCCGCCGAGCGCAACAATACTCATTATGAACAGTATCACCTCATGAACGATACTCGTTCTTTTTTGCTTCCGTTTTGTTTCTCCCTTATACACCTAATGCATATTTAATTTCATAATGACTCTCCTCTTTATACTCATCTCAATTCTTACCCATAAAAAATTGTTGAATTATCAATTTTAAACAACGAAAAAATTTCATAAAGTCCAAAATAAAATTTTAGATAATTAATTTTTTTTAACTATGAAGTAATTGTTTAATTTTTATTAACTAAAATTAGAGTAAATGATTATAGTTCAATAGTAGTACACTTCGTATAGTATTTAGTGCATGTTGTCGTCAACAAAGTGATTGTAGTTTAGTAACGAACGTTTGCCTCCCTAACTGGCATAATTTTTCAATTCTTAGGTAATTTTAATCAGTTTTTCTATTTTTTTTTCACTTATTTTAAACACCATCTATCTCTATTTTATATATTTTACTCAAGTTCTAATTATTTTTATATATTAATTATAAAACTATCATATTCATGAATTTAAGAATATTTTTCTTGATGTAGTTCGAATAGAGGGAAAATAATTGTTAAGAGAAAAATTGTCCATTTTTAATTCTTTAGTTATAAAAGATTAATTATTAGATTTTGGGTTAAAAAAAATACTAACTTAAAATTTGAAATGTTTTCAAAAATTTCTTTTTTATTATTGTCTATTGATGAGAAAATGACAAGTTTATGATTAATTGATTAATTAAATAATAAATCGTAAGATAACTACAAATAGAAATAAAATATAATATAATCAAAATAGAAAAAATTAAAATAAAATAAAAACTAAATAACTTTTAAAGATAAAACTAAATAAAATAAGAAAATTAAATATAGAGCTAGAAAATAGCTGGCCCTAACTTGAATGGGGATAAATTCGAATTAAAGTTTTGTGCTTTTGTGAGTTTGAAGTGAGTTCGGGTAAAAAAATTTATACCCGAATTAATTTCAGGGCGGGTCGGGAGTTGGGATGATTTGTTTACCCCGGGCCCAGCCTAAAAACTCAATTTTAAAAAATTCAAGAAAAATTAAAACGGTAATAATTTTGCTGGCCAGCTAAATTCTTTTGGGGGAGAAAGCAGCATTTGAGCTTGACAAAGAAGAAGAAGAGGACAAGATAATAATGCTAGCAACAAGAAAAAGATGACCCAAAAAAGAAAAAAGATTAAAGCAACTTTAGTTTTGTTGGTCCACGTTGAATTAGCTGCCACAAATTAGAATTTTAAAGCTTGATAAGAAAAAGATCAAATCAATATGATTAAAATATTAAAATATTATAAGTGGAAGTATTTTTTTTTGAAAAAAAAACTCCAATAATTTTTTTAAAAAATAAGAGTACAAATCTAGAGGGAACATAACAAGCTTTACCCCTCATAATAGGCACGAAAGAAAATTAAAAACCAAAATCTTTACAAAAAGAGAGACAAAAAATAGTGAAATCTATCATTCAGATAACCACTGGCATATTTAACGATCATGGGGCCAATGACAAGTGGAGCTTGAATCCAATAAGTGAGGTAAATTATAATTTAAGCCAATGTTCACCAAAAGTCAACAATACTACTTTATCAAGCTTCAGTGTAGCTTCCTCTTCTCTCCAAAACTGTTAAAAGTATTATCCTCCTCAATCTCATGTTTAATTTTCTATATTGAGATTAGATTTGTCGATCTCATATTGTCTCAAATGGCTAAAGATATTTTGGTAATTTTAATTATTATAGTTACTTCAGAATCAATTTTTAACATTGGTAGTAGATTTTTTAGTTCACGTAGGTCTATTCTTTATTTAAATATATTGAAAATTTTGATATGCACTTAAAGTTAGGTACATACAAATTTTGAAAGTATAAACTATATTTTTAAATATTTTAGCTCATAATTTTTATTTTTATTTTTAATTAACACTATTTTTTAAAATTATAATCAATATAAGACACTGGCTTCAAAATTTGATGTTTACATTTAGTTGTTGAAGATATCTGTAGTTTATATTTTTATTTTGTGAATGTTTATAATTATCTTTAGTACACTGATTATATATGGTAGAATACTATTTTAAAAATTGAATTATACAAGTAAAATATTTTAAAAAAAATAAAATAAAATTTGAGATATTTGAGAAATTCTTCACTCTGAATTTGAATTACATAAATTAAGTATGAAGAATCTCACTGCATTCGACATATAGGGATGAGATTCTGATTGATCTGTTGCCAATACTAAATAAAATTTATTTAATTTTTTTTTAATTTAAAAAATTAATCCTATCAGAATAAATTTTATTAAAAAATTTCCAATTAAGAAAACTGTCCCACATTATTATCTGGTTCATGTCTTTTACAAACCCCAACCATCAAACTTGCCATGTTATAGTGCAATGACTCCAATAAAATCAGGCAAAGTCAGTTCAATGCTATCACTATTTTTTGTTACACACCACAAGCTGCATTCAACATTGTAAATTTTAAATAATCAAATTGAAAAATAAAAGAACAAATAGAGGGGAGAGAAAAAAGATGAGGGCCAACAAGCCCTGCGGGCGGCGGCATCTGAGAAAGGGATTGTAGCTGGCTAAGCAAGGCCATTGATTTCATTTCAACTCCTGTAAATTTTTGCATGATATTCTTTTGGAGATGGAGAGGGAGAGAGGAAAATGTACAAGTCATTGAACATACAAGTGCTACTTTTCCTTGAATCTAAGTATTTCTTCACCACAATTGAAGAAAACTATTTCATAAGCTATGATAACACCGAATTTGCCCTATCACTAAAAACAAAGTTTATTCTAAAATTAATATATGAGAAGATAGATACAAGCGTATTTGATATATTGATATTAGTGAGAACGTGGAGTTGCACAAACAGTAAGAGGAAATGTATAGCAAAACCAGTTGATTCAGCTGTGTCTAGATCTTCCCCTCTTGCTCCATCACGCAAAGACCAATCAAACTTTTTCAGAAGATTTGCTAATGCTAACTCATCATCTACTTCCATAGAAAATTGTATACCAGGAGTGCACCTTCTACCAGATCCAAATGGAATAAAATGAAAAACTTGTCCTTAGAAATCGAAGCAAGAATTCAAGAAACTTTCTGCCCAAAGTTCCTCTACTCCGTATCTTATAAGACATGATCTCTTCCAATTGTCCAATAATTGATATACACTTGTGTTCCCAAAAAAAAATGCCATAGCCATTGATTTTGACGTCTTTGTTAGTAATTTTAATTCTTATAATTTGTTTAAAAAATATAATAAAAAAATATCAAACATCAAAATTAATAAATCATATAAAAAATACAAAAAAGTTGACATGGTTTGACCTAATTAATTTAGATTATATTTACAGATAAAAAAAAATTCTATTATAATCTTATAAAATAAATATAAGAATATTTAACATATTTTTTATACCACCTCGCATAATTTCTCTCTCTTATATTTTTTTTATTGCTTCTCTATCCTTTTTATATAAAGAGTAATATATATTTTCTTATTGAACTTGTATTTTTAATTTTTGTACAATTTAGACTTTATTTTTAATAAGGTAAATTTTATAAAAAAAACTATTAATATAAGAATCACCTAAACCAACTTAAATAAAATAATTTAAGTCTTTCGAAAATAAATTTAGTTTAATCTAACAGTTCTATATAAATTATTGAGGGGTTATTAATGGAATTGGGGGATGAAAATGAAGAGTCTTTAATGGCTGAAAACTTATTCTTGTCATTATTACTCTTTTCACACAATTTTTTTTTTTACTCATGTCACAATATGAGATAATTTAAAAGCTGCTCTATGATTTATATCATATCAACAATTATATGTTGACCCAAACAAGCACATAGCCTTTTTATATGCTTCTCATCCCTGAATTCTTTTGCATCCCTTTTTAGTATTCCTTCTTTTGTCTTCTATGAATATCTCTATTTGTTCTAGCAGTCTCAAGTCTATTAAGTTGTTATAAGAACAGGAACAAGATCTCATATTTAGTCATTCCCTTGTCTTTCCACTATGTAGTTTTAATTTTATTCTTCCAATCTCCTATGACTTTGTAAAAGTCATATCTCACCCATAATAGATTTACTATTAGTAAATAACAATTCTCCTTAACTCATATGAAAATAATCCTCTAGAACTAAATAGTTCATTCATTGAACACACGTTTTTCTAGAAGCTCTCATGCTATCAAGGTCTTTGCCTAATCATCAAACAGACTTGCAAATCCACATTTATTCTATTTTAATTTTTTTTCTCTTCGAACTATCCTTTATCAAGTGCCATAAACATCTTTTGGATATGCTCTTCAATCTTGATTATTCTTTTTTTATCATCTTTATTTTGTGTCCATTCTGAATAATTCTTCTAACTATGACCTAAATGACGCTACCTTCTTGGTAGTGTCTTCAAGAGTGATCTCTAATAGAATACTCTTTAGTAAGGCCATCATATTTTTCTCTTTCAAATAATTATCTTCTTATTGTATTTCTTTTTTTATTTGTAAGTCAACATAGTTGAAAACTTTTGCTCTGCAATCTGGACTTCAACTTAAGTTTTGATATTAAGCCTAAAATCTTTCGCTCTGCTCTGATACCAGTTTGTTACGGTATCAAGCTATACTCTTTAGTTTGACATCAACTAAGCCACAACTTTCACATCAATTTGTTAAGGAAAAATCAACCTTAACACTAATCTCTTCAAATGACTAATCTCATTGTTAAGGAAAAATCAACCGCAGCACTAATCTCTGCGGTTGATTTTTCCTTAACAATGAGATTAGTCTTTTGTGCTGATACCTTTTTACCTTATACGTATACAAAAAATATAACTCACAAATAATTAAGAACATACAAGATTAACACACTAATAAAGATAAAGAAATAAACCATAAGACACAAGATATACATGATTCGGCCAAAATGCCTGCATCTACTTGGGATTCAGATTCAACTTTTTTATTAATTATATCACTAAATATCTTCTTACATTATCATAATCTTACAAAACCTCTTAGTATCTCTAATTGTAAACATCTAAGTATCTCCCTAGACCACTATGATCTTTACAAGACCTCTCAGTATCTCTCATCCCAAAAAAGATTTTACCCAAGGAATACAAAAATTGCCTGAGCCTCTCTAAAAAACATATATATGATGCTCCCTTTGTTTACTCAAGAACAAAGACACCATCAAAGGTTACACCCTAATGCTTTCAGCAATTAGTGCTTACTCAATTCTTTTTTTTTTCTCTTATGGTTACATCTTGATCCTTTAGATGCTTGACTTTCTCTAAGGGTTTTACAAGATTTATATAGAGAATAAAACGTCTATAAAAGCCCTAAACTTTATTGCAATAAGAGTCCAATTGTTTTATGGGTCCAAAACTCTCTCAAACAAGTCAAATCGAGCTAAAAACGTACTTTCCCAAAGTTAGGTGCTGCAGGGCTCAAGGGCTAGCATTGCAGCGCCAATAGAAGCCCACTTATGCGCTACAGCACTGGCCTTATTACGACTTGGACAGCAGTCCTTTATTTTTCTCGCCTTTTCACGCTTCCAAGTCCCATTTTGCTCCTCTCTTATGCATCCAACACGTGTTTAACTTCAACATGACTCTCTCTTTTAATATTCATCTCAATTTTTGCCCATACAATATTTTTGAATCACTAATTTTAATAATAATAATTTGTAAACCCGAGCGGAGTTAAAGAAATTTTATCAAAAAGAAAAAAAATATATATTGGTATAATTTCTAATAATACGTTAGCGGTACTGTTTCTAATTCATAATAAAAATAAAATTGAGCATTAAAAAACATTCTAACATAAACATTGTATTGATCCTATTTGAAAGAATATTGTCTTGTGCATATTTACAAATGCTTGATCTTTTTTTTTTTTTATATCTTGTTTTGTTAAAACAAATATATGAAATCGTACTTTGCAGGATAAAGACTCTTTCATAAAACGCTCTTACCTCTTTAAAAAAATAAAAGTTAGTCATCGCCTTTAACTTTCTTATCTCCACTAGAGAAGGGACCTTCGATCCCCTCTTCAGTGGACACATCCTACCTCTTTCTTTCTCTCTTATTCTATTATAGTTTTGTTTTATTTCCTTTTGTTTTTCTTTTCTTGCAATTTTGATTTTTCAGGTGTGATTTGCAGGCTTTAATTCTCTCTCCGTCGGCTTCATCTAGTGATCTGACCCATGTATGTGACTGGCCATGATTCTGTCGACTTTGATCCGCAACTGCTGGCCTTTACCTTGATTCTATCAGACTTCATCATGACTTTGTCAGCCATCATAGAGACTTCATTAGAGCATCGTCGCCTTTGTCCCCCTTTAGTAAGCTGTCAAAGCTTACTGCTGTTGCTGACCATCGCTGGGCAGGTTGAGGTTTTGATTAGATTTAATGTATAATAAGTGGAGGATGTGTAGATCTCATGTGATGGATTTTCATAGTTCCCTCTGTGATTATTATTTTTATCCTACTTAGTATTTTCTAATTTTTAAAATAAATTTTTTTCGATCTATAATTAAATAATTTTTTTTTAGAGTTTTGTATCTCTTTTTTTTTTTTTGAAAAATAAGGAGTTTATATAAATTAGCTCAAAGCAGATGAATAATCCTCAATTATAAAACATTCAAACACACTTGGCACTTTTCCAAACCAAATTGTATCAGAATCTAGACTTAATGCCAGGTGTACCAATTTATGCGCCACTTGATTTTTGGACCGATTAGAGTGAGTAAAGGAGCAAAAATAAAAGGATGAGACTAATGTTACAATGTCATGAAGCACTAAGCTAAGCTCTGAGAGTGAGTGGGTGTTGTTGTTGATGTCTCGAATAATACCAGCAGCATCAGAAACCACTCTATAGTTGATAACCCCAGTATTCTGGCCAAGTGGAGGCCTCGAAGTAACGCCAATGCTTCAAGAATGTCCATTGAGAACTTAGCATGAACTGGAATAGCTGAAGATGCTAACACAACCCTATAGCAATCCCGCAAGATCATACCAAGTCCAGCTTTGAAATGCATTGGAGAAAGGCCAGCATCAGCGTTAAGTTTTATTAGCCCAGGCCTTGGAGGTACCCAATTAGTGCATGATAAAACAGAGGTTTCAGAGGTGGCTACACGAGTATTCAAGATATCATGCCAGAAACCTTTAGCCTAGTTAAGCACATCAGAAGTAATCACCACTTTCTGCTCCTTTACAAATTAGTTTCTGAGAGACCATAGTCGCCACAACAGAATCAACAACACCTCATAATTCATAGTAGATAAGCTCGCCTTACAATCCATCAGGAGATCCAAAATAGGAGTGTTATAATGGATACGTATACCATGCAAGAAGAAGCAAGCCTGGTGAACCTTTTTTAAAGCATCACATAGCCAGAGCGCGTGGATGGAGTTTTCAGCACCACTATCACAACGAATACAAGAATCATCAACAGGAATATAGTGCCTCTTGAGATTGGCAAAAGTAGGTATCCAACCGTGTGCAAGTCTCCAAACAAAGTGTTTGATCATCGGTGGAAGCTGCATATTCCAAAGATGCTTCCACCAAGATTGAGAACCAGCATTACCAATACTTGAAGAAGAAATATTATGAACATGAGATAGTCAATAACCACACTTTACCGTAAAATGCCCATATCTGTCAAAATGTCAAATAACTGAGTCACATAATCATCCCCAAGAAGGAAAATGAGAGATACTGAGGATTAAGTTACATTCTTCATCAGAGAAGGAGTCACGCACCAATTCAGAATTTCAGTACCCCGATGGGAGAAGAAGATCCTCCATCAAAGAGTGCTCTGGGAGTTTATGGGAAAAAGAAGGTTTAAAGGATAGAGGTCTAGGAAGCCATTGATCATGGTATATTGATACAGCGGATCCATCTCCAATACGTCATCGAAGTCTTTTTGAAAAAAAATTTCTTCCCTACAAAATGCTTTTTCAAACTATGAAATCTGAATATCTAGGTTGTGCTTGTAAGAAAGATGAGTTAGAGAAATAGATACTTCTTAGAGTTTGAGCCACCAGAGAGTCAGGACAAGCGATCAGTCGCCACCCCTGCTTAGCAAGAATGGCCTGGTTAAAGGAGGACAATTCTCTAAAGCCAAGACCATCATCCTTCTTGTTTCGACATAACACATCCCAAGAACACCAACGAATTTTCCTGTTATTCTCATCACCTCCCTCAAACAAATCTAGCACATAGCCTATGGATTTCCTTAATAAGACTTTTAGGGAGCTTGAACAAGTTCATGGTATAAGTTGGAATAGCCTGAATAATTGCTTTAAGGAGAACCTCACGACCACCAGTAGAAAAAAGATGTCTCTTCCACCCTTTCAATTTATTCCAAACCTTTTCTTTTATGGCAGCAAACAGGTTCTGTTTGTTTTTCCCAGTGACACAAGGAAGCCCCAAATATTTGGTGTGATGGGGAACTTGGACCACTCCAAGACATTGAGTGAGCTGTGAAGCAACCTCCACTGGAATAGATTTACTAAAGCAAACAACCAATTTTTGGTTGTTAATCAACTGTCCAGATGCATGTTCGTAGGTCTGTAATATCTCTTTGACCACTAAGCAATTGTTCAAAGAGGCCCTCGTGAAAATCATGCTATCATCAGCAAAGAATAGATGGAAAATTATTGGCCCATGTTTTCCACAACTCAACCTTTGTAGGCCACCTCGTTGTACAACAGACTTAAGAAGAGCAAAATGGCCCTTACTGCAAAAAAGAAATAAGTACAGGGATAAGGGATCCCTTTGGCGAAGACCTCTCGATGGAGAAATAGAACCATGTTGCACACCATTAATAATAATTGAGTATGATATTGAAGATATACACCGATAGATCTTTTGGCACCATCTTTCAGAGAAACCCAATCTCTCCATCATGATCAGTAAGAATGGCCATTCCACTCTGTCATAGGCCTTTGACATATCCAATTTCAAGGCCAAGGATTTACCAGCAAAAAGTTTATTTCATTTAAGAGCATGGAGACATTCAAATCCAATAATAGCATTATCAGTGATTAGGTGCCCTAGGATAAAGGCACTTTGAGACTCAGATATCACCTCCTTCATAACATACCGAAGTCTGTTGGCCAGAGCCTTTGCAATAATTTTGTAAATAATATTACAAAGACTAATTGGTCGAAAGTCCGCACAAGACCTAAGGTTGTCAATTTTTGGGATCAGAGCAATAAGAGTTTTATTAACCTTCCCAAGTTCATCACCATTATTAAGAAATCCTAAGCACATACGACAGATAATGGGGCTAAATCTTAAAATGGCATCAATCTTAATGAATTATTAAATCGAAGGCAATTTGATAAAAAAGACATAAAGAATGTCTATTTAGTGACAAGTTTTAGATAGTAGAGACTAATTAAATTATTTGAAAAATATGAGACATCATGAGTAATTGAACTAAATAGTAGAGTAGCATCTTTTCAATTAAATATGAAGTGGAAAGTAGCAGGAACAAGGCCAGTAATCACTGCGTGGCTTCTTTTCTTAAATAGTAGAGAGACTTCTTGAAAGGTTGATTGTCGATCTATTTATAGATGGGAGCAGTATAAGTTATCAATCTCCCATTTGATGATAAGCGACAGTAATTGTCATCACTCTTTTATTATTTTGGTTTTTTGTATTTTATTTTGTAAAAAATGACCTCATCATTATGTAGATCAGAAAAAAATAAAATTTAATAATATAAAATTTGATAAATCTAATAATATAAAATTTGATAAATCTAATAATGTAAAATTTGATAAATTTTATCTTCAGAATGTCGCTAAAAAACAGTGGCCAATCGGTTGCTGTTTTTCAACAACAGTGGTAGTTCTAGTTTAATTTCTTTTTATTTTTATTTAATATAATTTATTTTTAAAAATATTTATTAAAAATGTAAACTAATTACATAATTACTAACTAATCATATATTAAATATATATTTATTAAGTTACTTTTAAAAATATTTTTCTTTAAAAAAATATATTTATTAAACATATAAACTAATTATATGATGGCACGTGTCATTTGTAACTAATCATATTATGACACGTGTCTTTTATTTATTAAATATATATTTATCAATTTAATTTAAAATATATATTCTTTAAAAAAATATTTATTAAACATATAAACCAATTATATGGTGACACGTGTCATTTGTAACTAATCAAAGTATGACACATGTCATTTATTTATTAATTTACTTTTAAAAATATTTATTCCTTAAAAAATATATATTTATTAAACATATAAACTAATTACATGATAACACGTATCATTTATAAATAATCATATTATGACACGTGTCTTTTATATATAAAATATATTTATTAATTTACTTAAAAATATTTATTTAAAAAAATATATATTTATTATAAATATTAATTAATTATATAATAACACATGTCAACATTAACTTATCATATAATAACATGTGTCATTTTAAAAAAAAATTATTTTAAAAATTATAAAAATACTATTTTATCTTTAGAGAGAACTTATTTAATAATAAGTTTCTGACGATAAAAATTAACGTAATAATTATTAAAATATAAAAAATTATATATTTAGTAAACATATAAATCAATTACATCATTTTAAGCATTATTAACCAAAGTTAAATTATGGCCTTGAACGTCATGCGAGAAAATATAAATATATTGGTTGAACGTCATGCGAGAAAATATAAATATATGGGTTGATGTAGGAAGAATTATCCAAGATTATAATAGATTAAGAAAGGAGAGATATAGAAAAATGGAAAAAAAAGAAAAACTTAGAAGAACAGAAAAGAAAGAAATTTTAACAACTACAAGAAATAGGGGAGAAACCATGAAATTTTAACAACTAAACGTTGAAGCATAAACTTTAAATAAGCTTGGAAAATAGAATTTTATTCTAATTAAGTAACAAAAAACATGAAAAATACTAGATCTTCCCCTCTTGCTCCACCGGGCAACAACCAATTACACTAGTTCAAAATATTTGCCAATGCTAGCTCATCTACTCTCATTGCAAATTGAATACCTGGACAACCCCTTCTACCAGCCCCAAATGAAATGAATTTAAAATCATGTCCTTGGAAATCTATAGAAGAATTCAAGAATCTCTCCGGCCAAAATTTCTCTGCTTCATCTCACAATTTGGGGTCTTTTCCGATGACAGAATAATTAATATAAAGATGTGTTCCGGCAGAAATGTCATAACCTTTAGTTTTCATGTCTTGGGTAGTTTGTTGGAAAACTAGTAACGGAACTGGGGAATGAAAGCGAAGGGTCTCCTAAATCACTGCTTTTAGATAATACATTTTCTTCAAATCATCTTCTGTTATATTTGATTTATCACTAACAGTTTCTCTAACTTCATTCTGAACTTTCTTCATGATTTTAGGATGCCTTAAAAGCTCTGTCATGGCCCATTCTAACAGTGTGTATGTAGTGTCTGTCTAGCTGCAAACATATCCTATGAAAAAAAAAAAGTAAATTATTTAGTATTACCCATTATTTATGTTGGGAATAACAACCTTAACACTAATCTCACTTATGAATTATCCTATGTTTTGTTAGGAAATCAAGCCTCAGCCTTTACCTACAACACCACTTAAGCATTAATCTCAAATTTGAGTTAATTTCATTAGTTGGAGTTTTATGTGTTTTAATATTTTTATGATTAGTATTTAGTACCATAAAATTATCTAAGCACTTTGAAAGACTTTACCTATAAGTAAAATAAGAATAATAAAGATCAACCACATAATTGATATAATAATCAATTACACATGACACAAGAATATATGCAGTTTATCAAAAATTATTTACGTCTATGGTAGATCATAGATCCTCACTTCTTTTATTTAATTCATATAGAATTTTAGGTCTCAAAGATCTAACATAAGAGGTTTTCAAAGAATACAGTAATAGATGAACTCTTAAATGATCTATCCAGTACTATCTCATACACTTAACACTCAGCACTCAAGCATTCTATGTCACCCTCTCTCATGTATTCAACTTCTTAGGGCTGCCCTTAGCCTTTATTCTCTTTCTTACTAATGCATTGTCTATTCTAATAAATTACAAAATTTTATATAAGTTTTATTCCACCCTTAGAAACTCAATTTTTTGTTAGAAAAAAAGTTTAGGCATAAAGAAAGTTCAAAACCGACCAAAACACATAATCAGAGCCAAAACACGACTTTTTTTTCGTAAGTTGATGTTACGGCAAGATAAAGCTCTCACCATAGCACTGGTGCATTTCCAAGTGGCACCTGTGCTAGTGCGATCCCATCATAGCACCTTCTTGCCTATCTTCGCTTTCAGCTCCTTGTTTTTGTTCTTTTCTCATACATCTAACGCGTACTCCACCTAATGTTCGACTCCTTATTGATCTCTAACTCAAAATTATGCTCAAACATAATTTTGAATCATCAAAATTCTAATAATTTACAATAGTATAAAGACATTGGCTTTTTTTAAATATATGAGCTAATAATGTTGTAATATTGTGCCATATTTGCCGATGAAAATATGTCATATAATGATCTATTTAATTTTTGTGACAAAGAAGGAAATTTCACCATTCACCCATATATTGATAGTATGTTTTCATTGATGTAGGGATCTGAAGAACTTTCACAAATGATCAATAATCAACTCAAATATAAAAAATAATCTTAATGCTGTAAACTAATCTTTCTGAAACCAAAGCAAGAAATCCACAAAGTTCATTTAATCTTCACCATCAACACATCTTTATCTCTTACTTCATCCATCATATTCCTATTCCTATTCTTGTGTTCTTGAACTACTCCGTCTAGAAAATCATCAAGCTATTTAGCCACTTTCTTCAGGTCAGCATTCAAGTCATTGAAGTGGCTAACCCAAGAAAGCCAAAAACTGTGACACCTTATAAGGAAAACGCCCCTAATTCCCATAACTTACCCAAAAGCTCCCTAAAGTTATATCAATTTTCCCTTTCATTATACTTTCTTCCCAAAGCTACATTACACACTACATCGTTTGTTAATGTATAAAAAACTTCACTTAAATTTATGGGCAAGGAAGAAGAAAAATGTTGTTAAATCTTTTCGAGCATAAGGTCCGTCTCTTCTTCTCTAACATTGTAAAAAGACTCAACTTTTTTCTTACTTAAAAGATGTAACACACATATACTTTTATGTTGGAAATGGTGATTCAAAATTCTTATATGAGAAAGAATTAAGAAGAATATCAAGCAGAGAGTCATGTTAAAGTAAAGTACACATTTGATGCACAAAGAAGGACCAAGACGGGACTTAAAAGTGAGAAAAAGACGAAGAAAATAGAAGGGCCAAGTATAGGCTTCAGCGCTGAAGCACTAGCTAAAGATCGCATTGGCGCCACAATGCCAGTTACAGAAAAGTCCCATTTGGGCTTGTTTTGACTTCTTTGAGGGGGAGTTTGGACTCCTAAAGATGTGAAATTTTATTCCAACCAGATTTTAAATTTCTAAGCACGTTTTACCCACTATATAAACTCTTGTAAACCCTTTATATTGATCACTAAGTATTAAAAGAGACTTTTAGAGAAAAGAAAAACTAGGTAGACACAAGTGCTTACAGGCATTAGTGTGTAACCGTTGTTTGGGTGTTCATTGTTCTTGAAAGAACAAAGGTATGCCATTTATAGATTCCTTTTAGAGTTCTTCATAATTTTTTCCTTGTAAAGTTTTATAAAAGAGTTAATAATAGATATTAGGATCCTTTAATCTACTGTAAACGTAAGCGTTTGCCAAACCTTGTATATTGGTTATATTGTGTTCTTATTATTTGCTTTTATATTCTTGTTATATTTGTTTGGGAATCTCATATTTTTGTTGCGCAAGGTTGTTAAGGTTTATGGTTGATCTTAAATTAAGGCTCATCGCTTAACCTAATTCCAAATGAAAATGATATTTTCTTCAACAAACTTATATCAAAGTACGGTTCGATAATACACTCAATGGTATTTAAATCATGGATACTATCGAGCAAGATATAGAGAAATTCAATAGGATGAATGATTTTAATCTATGGAAGAAAAATGTGAAGGCTCTAGTAGTCAATCAAGGGTTGGACTAAGCTTTAAAGGTAGCCTGTTCATCAACTAACAATAAGAAGAAAACATTGAAGTCTAGGGAGATATATTGAGACATAATTTAGAAAAGAACTCACAGCATCATATTACTAACATTGAGTGACAAAATATTAAGGGAGGTAAATGGACAGGAGACAACTTTGGGTTTATGAAAGAAACTCGAGAGGTTGTACATGAGGCAGTCTTTAGCTAATCGACTACAGTGAAGAAGAAACTACATCAGCTATCTATATTCGAGGGATCTTCATTGAGAAACCACATTGACGACTTTAACAAAATCATCATTACCATGGAGTTATTAAAGCTTTGTTGACATGTTATTATATAAGGCTCTTATAATAAATGATGTCAATGGATTATTGAATTCAAAAGAATTAACAAAAAAAAAAAGATTTGAAACTGATAATGCAACAGTTTTGGTTGCAAAAAGGAATAAGAACAACCAATCAATGAAAAAATTCAAGAAATGTTTTCTTTGTCAAAAGGAAGAGCACCATGTGAGGGATTTTCCTAATGCAAAGAAAATGATAAGAGTGCTACAATTGGTAGTCTTGAAAATGACATCAAAGTTATAGACTCATTGGTAACCTCAAAGAGAAAGTACATTGGCAAATGGATGCTAGATTTTGCTGTAACTTCTATATGTGTTCTAACAGATCGTTGTTTACCAACTATAAAGTCATGAAGGGTAAAGCTCTAATAGGAAATTAAATGGCTTGTGAAGTCATGAAGGTTGATGATATAAGGCTCAGGTTGTAAGGTGAAGAACTTAAAGATTTATATAGGGTTAGACATTATCATAATCTAAGGAGGAATTTGATATCCCTAAAGAAGTTCGATGAAGAATGGTATTTAGTTAGAGCGAAAAAATAAAACCTGAGGGTAGTAAAAGGATCTATAAGAGTTGGAGTGTAAGAAGCACAATTAGGGGGATGGGGGCTCTATGTGCTTAAGGGGATGGCCCAACACAGGGTGTTAGGGTAATGTAGACCAAAAGAAAACATTCGAAGTATACTCACCGAAGTGATGAGGGTAAAAAAGGAGTACATCACATCCATACCTTATATAAGAGGTACTCATATATTTGGAGACTGAAGTCACAAGCCTGAAATAAGTTAAGTCTAAAGACTTAACTGAACTCAGCTCTAAGTGATAGAGCATTAGTGTGGATGGATTTAGAAGCTTGCTTATTAGAAGATTTTGAATCAATGAATGGTTTGTTGAAAATAGTGATTCAACAATCTTGTATGAGTAAGAATTGTGTTGAATACAATGAAGAGAGTCATGTTCAAGTCAAGTATGCATTGGATACATAAAAGAGGAGCAAGATGGAACTTGGAAACAAAAAAATGCAAAGAAAATAGAAGAGCTAAGTGCAGGCCTCAATGTCGCAGCGTTAGAGGTAAAAAGGCCAACGGCACATGTTTACGCTCAAAATATAATGCGACTATCGTAGTATAAATTGAGGTGTCGATCCCACGAGGAAGGTTTTGGCAAAATAAGTTGGTGAAGTAAAATATTAAAGTAGTAGCAATGAAGAAAATTAATTAATTAGTGTAAGTAGATGAGATATGATTGTCTATGAATTGAGAGAAATGTCTTATGATGATGCAAGTAAGGCTTTGAGAATCACAATTATACTTTATAAATCTACTCTATACTTTGATTCAATATTTATAACTTAATTGAAAGTTTTTCACCTCAAACAATCAATCGGAAGATATGTAAAATATAGTACATTTGATAACACATGTATTTGATATGATTAAACTCTTTGCAAACATTAACATAAATCATGTTCATTTATACAAGTTATCTAAGATCGATAATATATCATTTTGATAGTATTGTAGTAAAAGATTAACTTGAATATCAAATAATTATTATTTTTATATGTTATCCAAGATCAACAATATATCGATTGACAATATTGCATTAAAAGATTAACATGTAAACAATGTAACCAATAACAATTATAATTCAACGAGATCACATAAAAAAAGCATGACTGAAAATATATAAAACATGAGAATTATAACCTCTGGATTATAGAAGATAAAATAGATAAGAGTTTAGGCACAACCAAACTTATAAACATTTGTAACTCTTGACAAAGAATTAAAGTATAGAAGTAGTTTATTAAACATAAAAGTTCATCTCTTAGCCTTGCCAAGAACTTTAGCATAGATTACAATACATGTTAATGAGAAGAAAATAAGACAGAATTATCTAATGTAAAAAACGTCCTAAGAGTGTCCTTATATAGGCAATGAATGGAAATATGTTAAGTGTGACTTCAATCTTCAATAATTTAGACTAACCACTAATTCACTCACTTGCAGCACATTTTTGATAATTTAAATGAATGATGTAGCCTTTTCAGTCGTAAAAGTTGTAGCATTTTGTCTCTTCTTTCCATAGGCACCAGGTTCATGCAAATTGGATGAGTATCTAATGAGATGTGGGCAAAATACAAAAGATATGTCAGATTTCTGCCAACAACCTTTTTACCCACTTGCAATGCAATTTGGTCCATGATAACAGTTGTTTTGGGCTTTACCATCAACATAAGAGTTGTTGATAATGAAGTCAGTATTTCATAGCTTTAATAATTATACCAATTGGGTATGTATTTTGTGAAATACGGTTCAAATATTTGAATTGGGTCAAGTTGAGTGGAAGTTGTAACCCAATTCTACTGTATCTCAAATTTTGGCCCATAACATGTTGGATTTGGTTTTTTAACTATTCAGATTTATGTAAGATTGAGTCATATTACTCCAGGTTCAAGAATTTATTCATTTCGATTTCTACATTAAGAGTTACGTCCATTTTACATAAACCTATGCAAATAATATTCATTAATCACAATTTGAAGAGAACACTTTATTTCAAGCTAAAAATACAAAAATGTTAAAATTAGTGACATTAAATGGTGACTGAATCTCTTAATAAATATGTATTTTTATGTGTTCATCACCGCAGCACTGCAGAAGATCGCATTGGCGCCGCAACATCCAGTTACAAAAAGTCTTATCTTGGCTCGTTTTGACTTTTTTGAGAGAGTTTTGAACTCTTAAATACATAAACTCATATTCAAACTCGGTTTAGAGTTTTTAAATATATTTTACCCACAATATAAACCTTTGTAAATAATTTATATTGATTATTAAGTATTAAGAAAAACTCTAAGAGAAAAAAAAAAATTAGGTAAACTCTAAGTGCTTGTAGGCATTAGGGTGCAATTGTTATTTGGGTGTTATTTGTTCTTGGAAGAACAAAGGTATGCAATTCATAGATTCCTTTAAGAGTTCATCATAATTATTTTCTTTGTAAAGTTCTCTAGAAGAATTAATAAAAGATACTAGTATCATTTGATCCAATATAAACTTAGGCATTTTTTGAACCACGTATATTAGTTGTATTATGTTCTCATTATTTGCTTTTATATTATTGTTATATTTACTTGGCAATCTCATATTTCCATTGCGTAAGGTTATTAAGGTTTAAGATTGATCTCAAATTAGAGTTTATCGTTTAACCTAATTCTAAAAGAGAATGGCGTTTCCTTCAATATTTTATTTGTCTTCAATACTCATCATGAGGTGATATGTTCATGTCTTTACAAATATAGAAAAGTGTGTTAATCCAAAGATGACATCATGGGTTCTCATGATCTTTGACTAGCATCAGAAGAGACAATAAGCTCTGGCACATTGCTAAAGTGAAGCAACATGAGAGGGTCTTGGCATAGAGCTAAAGCACCAACTGAATGAGGAAGCTATGCATCAATATGATGAAGGTTTTCAATGATTAGGAGCTTTAATAGAGAAGGTGGTAAGAATTTGTTGCTTAGTCGAACAAACTATTTGAACATGAAGATTATGAAGAACATTATGGCTGCAATTATAAACAAGGATAATGGATTTCTTAGGAAAAATGTTTCATCTTCCCCCAACAATTAATGAAAACTGGACATGTTAGACTCTTTTTTCGGTATATGAATTTATTGGAGGAATCGTCATTCTCCCTGTGAGAATAGGTTAAAACGAAGAACTCTAACTAAGTTCAACCTTTAGCCCTATCATCTTTGTGCATCGGAATAACCAAGATATCAAGTAAAAATAGATGAAATATAAAGCAAATGATTAAGAGCACAACATAATCATTTACATGGTTTGGCTAATTGCCTATGTTCATGGTGGATCGAAAGATTTTAACTTCTCTTATTAACTCCCTAGAGAATTTATAGGAAAACACAATTAAAAAACCCTCAAAATGATCTAATGTTTAGTGTACCCTTACTCTCCTACGAATAATGAACACCCAAACAATGGTTGTACTCTAGCGCACACAAGCACTTAGAGTCTACTTAGTTCTTCATTCTCTTAGAATCTCTCTTAATGCTTGATTTCAAACTAAATGATTTATAAATGTTTATATTGGGGTTATTTCGTGCCTACTAACCCTAATCCTAATTGAAATAAGAGTCAATGTATTTTAAAAGTCCAAAACTTGCAAAACTTAGAAATTTGTAGTAAAAACAGACTCTCGCCACGACGCTAGATTCTTAGTGCCGCAGCACTACACATGCTACCTTCGACGTCGTAGCGCTCAGCCTTGTACCAGTCTCCGCACTTTTCTCGCCTTCTTTTACGTCTTTGAGTCCTATTTCGCTTTCTTCTTCGTGTTTCAAATGTCTTAGAATTTCTCATACATGTTCCACATATTTTAGACTTCTTGTGACTCCCCTCTTTGATATTCTTCACAATTCTTGTCCAAATAAGATTGTTAAATTACCAAATCTTTTACAAACCCCTTTTTTTATTCCAAATCTCCAAATAAAAAGGCTTCTATATTCAATCCACACTAATATTCTATCACTTAGAGTTGAATTCAGTTAAGTCTCCACCAAGATTTAACTATTTTCAGGCTGGTGACTTTGATCTCCAAAGCCATTCGTGTACCTTACATAGGGTATTGATGCATTGCACTCATTTTCGATCCTCATTACCTCAATGAGCATAGTTTGGATGTCGCCTATTGGTTTGCATTACCTCAACACCTCTCATTGGGCCATTCATGGCCATCTCCTTAAACACATAGAGCCCCTAACTGTGCTTCTCACCCTCAAACCTTATAGATCCTTTTTGTACCTTTAGTTTTTCCTTTTTCGCTTTGACCGAATACCCATTCTTATCGAGCTTGCCTATGGATATCAAGTTCATATTTAGATTAGGAACATTTCTTACACCACGTAAGTCTTTAGTTTCTCCATCTTGTATCCTTAGCCTTATGTCATCAACTCTTATGATCTCACAAGTCATATCATTCCTTATTAGAGCTTTATATCTCATGGTTTTGTAGTTGGTAAACAACGATCTTTCAGGACACATATAGACACTACACCATGAATATAGTATCAATTTTTTACGTAATTTTCCCTCAAGGCTACTAACGTATCTACAACTTTAGTATCTTCCCAAAGACTACAGATAGCAGCACACCCATTCTAGCCTTTTGATCTAGAATAATCATTCACAAAAGTACCATTCCTTATGACAAATAAAACACTTCTTGGATCTCCTCCTAGATTAGTTGCTATTTTCCCCTTGTGAAAGTAATGTTACTTTATTCTCGGATTCAAATCTCTTTGTCAATTCTTTTGAGTTCAATGATGCATTAACATCATTCATCGTTAAGGACTCTTTACCATACAGCAGCGTATCCACAAAGCTCCCATAACTCTTTAACAGTGAACTTAACAGGATTATGGCCTTATCTTCATCCTCAGTCTTGATGCCCAATTGTCTAAGACTTATAAAGATCCCTCATGCATAATTAATTGATGCAGTTTTCTCTTCACAAGAAGTCTATTTACAAGAAATTCTTCATGTATAATGCATCGAGTCTCTTCTATAGCCCCAAAGCAGTTTCCTCATCACCAACTTTCTTTAATACTCCATCACTCAACGCTAAAATTATGGTACTGTGAGCATTCTTTTGAATCGCTTCCCAATATTTCTCTCTAAACTTTGAAGATATCGTCCCTTCGCTAGTTAGGGAACTGACTTCTTCTAAGGCTGAGTCTAGCCCTTCCTTTACTAGTAGAGCCCTAACCTTCTTTTTCCAAAGATTAAAGTCATTTATCCTATTGAACTTCTTTACTTCTTGCTTAATCATAGCCATGGTTTAAATACTCTTAATATGTATTATCGAATCTTACTCTGATACCAGTTTGTTGGAGGAATCGCCCTTCTCCCTGTGAGATTAGGTAAAGTGAAGAACTCTAACCAAGTTAAATCTTGAACCCTAACCTCTTTGCGCAGTGGAATAACCAAGATATCAATAAAAAATAATAAGAATATAAAGCAGATAGTCAAGAGCACAACACAATCATTTACATAGTTCAGTCAATTACCTACATCTACGATAGATTCAATAATCTTAACCACTCTTATTAACTTTTTAAAGAATTTATAGGAAAATACAATGAAGAACCCTCAAAATGAACTAATATTTAGTGTATTCTTACTCTTCCACAAACAATGAACATCCAAACAATAGTTGCACTCTAACGCACATAAGCACTTAGTGTCTACCTAATTCTTCATTCTCTTATATTTTAATGTTTGATTTCAAGCTAAAAGGTTTATAAGGATTTATATAATGATTATTTTGTGTTTACTAATCCTAATCCTAATTAGAATAAGAGTCCACATGTTTCGAAAGTTCAAAACTCCCCAAAACTCATAAATCCGTAGTAAAAATGGACTCCCCCGTGCTTTGACGTTGCGGCATCAAGGACTTGGCGCCGTGGCGCTGGGTCATGTATGGGTCTCTGCACTTTTTTCACCTTTTTTCGAGTCTTGCTTCGTTTCTCTCTTCATATCTCTCTTCGTATCTTACACGTCCTAAACTTTCTTATGCGTGTTTCACACATTTTAAATTTCTTGTAACTCTTCTTTTTAATATTTTTTATAATTCTTACCCAAATAATATTATTAGATCATCAAATTGTCTATAAAATTTATACTAAATTTTTTTATATGGTGGACATATTATAATACATAGTATAAGGGATATATATATATATTAACAGGGAACACGACCGAACCTCACCCAGTGTCATAATAAATTCTACTTCTAAATTAGTGCGAAGGGAAACTAATCCCCCAATTTTTTTATTTATTGCAGAATGCCAAATCAATTCGGCTACCCTTTCGAGACTCTAAAATAGAGATATCCATTTGTCTTCAAAAAAAAAATATCACAACTTAGATGAATTTATGAAATATTAAAAAAGAACAAATTAAAATAGCGTTGTGGATTAATTTGTTAATGAGTTAGTGAATGTCTTTGTTAATTCATAATAAATCTAAAAGACTAAAAGATCCCTACAAAACGAAAAAAAATAAATTAATCACTTAAATATTTGTCAAAATTTGAATCTTTAACTTCAATTAAAAAGGTGCACGGACTTATTAAGTTATATTATCATATGCCTATTTAATGTAAGTTATATTATATACTCTTATTTTGACGGTAAGTTTTGTACCGTAAAGGAAATTAAATTCTCGAAGTTCTATTGTACTATATTTTTATATTTCATGTCTCAATTTATACCAATCTTTAAATAGTAATGTGATATGGATAAATTAGATGGTAAATTTATTTATTTTGGATGATTTGGATTATTATAATATAATTTATATTAAAAATTTATCTTTAATATTAATATTGAGTATTTATTTATCAACTCAAATTTTTGAGTTGAATAATAAACTAATATAATATTAAAGTCAATGTCTTAAATTTAAATTTTTTGTTTTTGTTTTCAGTTAATTTTTTAATTTATTGACTTTTTTAATTTTTTTATCTACAAAACGAAAAATTCACCTAGTTCAAACATATTCGAATCCACATTTTACTTTAAAAAAATATCTTTAATATTAATATTAAACTTTTACCTATCAATTTAAATATTTAAGTTGAGTCATAAACTAATAATCTTTGAGTGGTAAATTAGTAATCTCAATAAATTAACACATTTCAATATATTATACTCATAATAGATTATTTCGACGCTAAAAATTAAAAATAATAATAATACAATAATACAAAAAGAAAAATTAAATTTACAAGAATTTGAAAATTTTTTTTTTGCTCAACCAAGTAGATTTATTCTTTATTATTATTGATAATTATCTCATTATAAACAAAACAAAATATAAATAAAAATTGAAATTGATTAATGTTTTTTCAAGTTATACCATCAAATATCCGTAGGAAAAAAATCAGAAAATAAAACTCCAAAAAAATGGCCTTCATTAATCCCGCAGGCACGAAGGAGGTAGGCGGACGAAGAAAAAGGCGCGTCCAGCCACTGTCGACAGATCCACCCCCCATTAATCTACAAGATTCAATATCGAAAAAGTTTTCTCAACCACAATAAAATTGATTTGGGTTTGATGAATTAGAAAAAAAAAATTAAAAAGAAAAGCAAAGAGAAATTAAAATTGATTTCTATATAAAAATCAACAACTACTTAATAAACGATAGACATATTAATTAAAATAAAAAATTTATCACAATTAGATAAGTATAGCATTATTCTTACACAATCAACAGTGGAGATATTCTATGCATTGGATGTATACAGAGGGCCACCGGTTGATTACACATATTGTCAAAGTGTGCACTAACCAAAAGGGTTTTTTTAATCCTCATATTGCTTAGATGAACAATATATATATATTGGGCTAGGGAATCTTCGTCCTAAAAAGAAGTTGGTTTTGCAACAGCACGAAGAGGAACTTTTTTATGGATAGTAAGACCAATGCATTCAGTGATGTCCAAATCCTCCGGCCTTGATCCATTAGGCAAAGACCAATCAAATTTGCCCACAAGATTTGCTAACACATGCTCATTCGTGGTCATGGCAAATAAAATTCCAGGGCAACCCCTCCTGCCAGCTCCAAATGGTATCAATTCAAAGTCATGTCCTTTATAGTCTATAGAATTGTTCAAGAACCTCTCGGGCTTAAACTCATCTGGTTGATCCCATGTTTTGGGGTCTCTTCCGATTGCCCAAGCATTGGTAAACAGCATTGTTCCAGCAGAGATGTCATACCTCATAATTTTGACATCTTGAGTTGATTCTCGAGGAACTAGTAATGGAATTGGAGGATATAAACGGAGAGTCTCTTTGAGCACTGCTTTCAAATAGTGCATATTATTTAAATCTTCTTCTGTTATTTCCTGTTTGCCATTGGCGATTCGCCTCACCTCATTCTGCACTTCTTGCATGACTCTGGGGTGCCTCAAGAGCTCTGTCATTGCCCATTCTAAAACTGTATAAGTAGTATCAGTTCCACCAGCAAACATATCCTACAAGTAATTAATTAATGATACAATTCATTAGAATCAAGAAATCAATTATGGTGTGGCAAGAGCTAAGAACATCCTCAAACTGCCTGTTACTAATAATGTAATTCCTTGGGAATATGATGATGAGAAAATGGTTTAATACTCAAAAGAATAGTGATTATACTCGCAAACCAAAATTAATGATTTTATATTTTATATTTTGAAAAGTTATGCTACAAAACTGAGAAATTGTGTGAAAATATAATGGTAATATAAATATATATAATTAATTTAATAAATTACGTAATTTACTATATAATAAATTTTATTATCACATGTCATCCGTCTAATAAAATTATAATATTTACATAATTTACATATGAGCTTATCTATCCATAAAGAGAGAGAGAGAAAGTGGGGCAATACCAAGATGAGAGCTTTAATGCCAACTCTATCAATGGAAAACCCAGCCAAGTCTTCCTTTTGAATTTCAAGTAGAACATCCACAAAATCCTTTCCATCTTCACTTTCAAAGCCAGCTCCCCGGCGTTTCTGAATATCCAAGTGCTCCTCAACTATTTCATCCAGAAACTTATCAAATTCTGTAGAAACTTTCTTCACTTCAGCATCTACACCATTGACAAGATTCACCCACCTAAGCCATGGGATAAAGTCTCCAACATTGAAAGCACCCAAAAGCGTCGTCATATCCCCCAACAACTCCTTAAACTTTCTCCCACCTTCATCTCCACTATACTTCCTCCCAAAAGCTACCCTACATATCACATCATTTGTAAGTGAAGAGAACATTTCGCTCAAGTCCACTGGCAAAGACAAAGAGGCAAAACTTTCAATCTTCTTGACAAGGAGATCTGTTTCTTCTCCTCTCACTTTTCTGGAAGACCGAACCCTCTTGTTACTTAAAAGTTTAAGCACACAAATGCTTCTTATCTGTCTCCAATATTCACCGTAAGGAGCAGTTGACACATCTTTGCGAGAATAGAGAAGCCGTTCAGCTATAGAAGATGCAGGCCTGTTTGAGCAGATGAGATCGTGCGTTTTCATGATCTCACAGGCAGCATCTGAGGATGAGACAATTAGCACAGGCACTCTGCCAAAATGAAGAAGCATTAGAGGGCCATAGCGTCGAGCTAGCGACTGAAGGGAGCGGTGTGGATACAGGCCTAGCTGGTGGAGGTTCCCAAGAATTGGAAGCTTTGGCGGTGATGGTGGCAGCTGTTTGAGGTTATTCGTTGAAGAAGCAAAGCTCCATTTGATAAAAAAAATTGCAAAGAAGATGAATGCCAGGACATAGACAGACAGAAATTGCAACATAGTTTGTTGCTTTTTGCTTATCTTCTAAAAGGGTTTTTGTGATCTTCTTCTTCTTCCCTTCTCTTCCTGTCTCTGATCAACCTCACCAAATATTGTGGTTACTTGTATAAAGAAGGACCATCGATGATATAAAAAAAATGAGAAAAATCAAATCTCAGTCCAGAGAGAACAAGATTACAAGAAGAAAGAGTTAAGATCCTTCGGGGTTAGTTATTCAAATAATAATATGATAATTCTGACGATCTGGTCAAATTTAACTATTGAAGCAAGTGATCCTGAATCACATATATTAGACTTATATTATCTGGAAAAGTAATTCAAATAATTATATGCACAAATACATTAACTGTATATATCGTACAATCGCACATCTTTTGTATCTATCCGTAAAACAAAGAAGATATTTAGTTTGAAGTATAAAGACACATTCATTTATTATATTCATATTTATTCATCCAATCGCCCGTTCTTATTCCAAAATCTGAGTCAACAATCGCTTAAACCCATCTTTGATTGCTTCAATGTATGTATTATAATTCCCCAAGCTTATTTATATACGTAGAGTGACCCTCGTGTAATTGGAGTTTTCTTAGAGTTAAAAGGACAAGAAGATACAATTGTTTGGATGAATATTATAAATTTTCTGAAGAAGCCCATAAATTTAAATAAATAAATAAATTGGACTCATTGTAAACTGAGTTGAATGTTTGTCCAGTAATCACATTTAAACAATATAAATTTTCACATCAATTTCATGTCACGACAATTTCTGAAGAGAGAATTTATGATAAAAATAAAAAGATTAGAGATCAAATCTCTGAAGAATTTGTTAAAATATAAATAATAGAGAAACAAAGAATTAATATGAAATTTTATTTAGTTACGTGTTATTATGTAAGATATACAATAAGGGTATTTATGTTGGTAGCTGACACTGTATGCTAGCAATGTGCCAGTTATGGTGGATCATGCTAAACTCTCTTTATAAATGGGAGAGTTTAGCAATTGATTTTTTATTGTAGATTTGAGAGAATTTTTGAGTGATTTGAGAGAATTGGGTGTATTAAGATTTTGGGTTGTAAGGTTAAAACACTACAATACTTGTATTCTTAATTTTTAATAGTAAAAGATTCTTCTGTCTTCACCCGTGGACGTAGGCTAAAAGCTGAATCACGTAAATTTGTGTTTTGTCTTATTTTTATTTTCATTATTTTTCTTAATTTTACTTTAGTTGCGACCCTGCATCACCTATCAATTTTTTAACAAGTAGTATCAAAGCTTCTGGTTGAAGGAGGTCACTATTTATATATACAGTTACTATTCACGTATATAGTTACTATTTATACATACAGTTACTGTTCATACGTACGGTTACTATTTATGTAAAACAGTGGAAGCCGATCCTAACAGAAAGCAGTTCGTGGTGAAAAGCAATGGCGGCAAAATACGAAGTTGAGAAGTTCAATGGAGGTAATTTTACATTGTGAAAAATGCAAATAAAGACAATTTTAAGGAAAAATAAGTGCTTAGAAGTAATTGATGAAAGGCCCGCTGGTATCACTGATGATATCAAGTGGAATGAGATTGACGGTAATGCAGTTGCTGATCTGCATTTAGCACTTGCTGATAATGTGCTATCTAGTGTGGCGGAAAAGAAGACAGCAAAAGAGATCTGAGATACTTTCATTAAATTGTATGAGGCTAAATCTCTGCACAACAAGATCTTTTTAAAAAGGAGATTGTACACCTTTCGAATGACAGAATCCACTTCAGTGACAGAGCACATCAACACATTAAATACTTTATTTTCCTAACTCACTTCCTTGGGGCATAAAATAGAGGCAGGTGAACGTGCGGAGATTTTACTTCAAAGCCTACCAGATTTGTATGATCAACTCATCATCAACTTGACGAATAATATCCTAACGGAATTCTTAGTCTTCGATGATGTTATAGCTGCTGTATTGGGAGAAGAACGAAGACGGAAAAATAAAGAAGACAAATAGGAATGTTCGCAGCAAGCAGAAGCTTTGACAATGATGAGAGGTAGATTAATAGAACGTGGCCCCAGTGGGAGTCAAAATCATGGTAGACCAAAATCTAGAAGTAAGAAGAACGTCAAATGCTACCATTGTGGCAAGAAAGGCCATCTGAAGAAGGATTGTTGGGGATTGAAGAAAAGTGCAGAGGACAAACCTCAAGGGAATATTGCAAGCACCTCAGATGATGGTGAAATTTTATACAGCGAGGCAGCAACAGTTGTTGAAAGCAGAAAACGGTTCTCTGATGTATGGCTCATGGATTCTAGAGCTACATGGCACATGACTTCTAAAAGAGAATGGTTCCATCAATATGAACCTACCTCTGGAGGATCTGTATATATGGGGAACGATCATGCTTTAAAAATCGCTGGAATAGGATCCATCAAGATGAAGATGTACAATGGTACTGTTCGTATTATCTAGGAGGTGCGACATGTAAAAGGCCTCAAGAAGAATCTTTTGTCATTGGGACAATTAGATAACACTGGGTGTAAGACCCAAATTAAAAATGGGATAATGAAAATTCTCAAAGGCGCACTTGTAGTAATGAAGGCAGAAAAGGTTGCTGCAAATTTGTACATGCTTAATGGAGAAACACTGCAGGAAGGAGATGCATCTGTTGCATCAACTAGTTCAGCAGAAGAGTCAACGATAATGTGGCATCGCAAACTGGGCCATATGTCAGAACGAGGTTTGAAAATTCTCTATGATCAAAATTTACTTCTTGGGCTCAAATTGGTTCATTTACCTTTCTATAAGCACTGTGTCACAAGTAAGCAGCACAGATTAAAGTTCAGCACATCCAGTTCTAGAACTAAAGAAATTCTAGAATTGATTCACTCTGATGTTTGGCAAGCACCGGTGATGTCCTTAGAAGGAGCAAGATATTTTGTATCATTTATAGATGATTACTCCAGGAGATGTTGGGTGTATCCAATCAAGAAGAAGTTATATGTGTTTAAAGCTTTCAGAATATTCAGAGTGCGTGTAGAACTTGAATCAGAAAAGAAGATCAAGTGTTTAAGGACAGATAATGGAGGAGAATATACTGGTGAGGATTTTATTGCATTCTGTCAACAAAAAGGCATCAAGCGGCAATTCAGCACAGCTTACACGCCTCAGTAGAATGGAGTAGCAGAGCGGATGAACAGAACCTTGTTGGAGAGAACAAGAGCTATGTTGAGAACTGCAGGTTTAACCAAGGCATTTTGGGCAGAAGCAGTCAAAACCGCCTGTTATGTGGTAAATCGATCACCATCAACAGCAATCGAGTTGAAGACACCGATGAAGATGTGGACTGAAAAACCAGTTGATTATTCTCGCCTTCATACATTTGGAAGTCCTGTGTACGTGATGTATAATCCTCAAGAAACAACGAAGCTGGATCCAAAATCCAGAAAATGCATTTTCTTGGGATATGCTGATGGAGTCAAGGGGTATCGCCTGTGGGATCCCACTACCAACAAGGTCGTTATCAGCAGAGATGTGATATTTGCAGAAGATAAACTGCAAAGGAATGATAAAGATGATAGCACAGTAAAGGAAAATCCAGAGACTACAACAGTACAAATGGAAAATAATCAAGTACAAGAAGATTCAGATTCTTCTGAAGCAGCACCAGAGCATGAAGAATAAGAACCAGTAGAGTCTGAGGCTACAGATGATCGTAGATCAACTCGTGAGAGACGACCGCCATCATGGCACTCGGAGTATGTCATGGAGGCTCATGTTGCATACTGCCTTCTAACAGAGGATGGAGAGCCAACAACTTTTCAGGAGGCTTCTAAAAGTCAAGATGTTTCTCTATGGATGACAGCAATGCAAGAAGAGATTGAAGCCTTGCATAAGAACAAAACATGGGAGCTGGTTGCACTACCACGTAGAAGAAAAGCCATTGGAAACAAATGGGTCTACAAGATCAAACGGGATGGCAATGACCAAGTGGAGCGGTATTGTGCGAGATTGGTGGTGAAAGGTTATGCTCAGAAAGAAGGTATTGACTTTAATGAGATATTTTCCCCTGTAGTTCGACTCACGACAGTCAGAATAGTCCTGGCAATGTGTGCTACATTTGACTTACATCTAGAGTAGCTAGATGTGAAGACAGCTTTTCTTCATGAAGAACTTGAAGAAGAAATTTATATGCTCTAACCAGAAGGTTTTAAAGAAGAAGGAAAAGAGAACTTGGTTTGCAGGTTGAACAAATCTCTGTACGATCTCAAACAAGCGCCGAGGTGTTGGTACAAGAGATTTGATTCCTATATCATCAGCTTTGGATACAACAGACTTAGTTCAAACCATTGTACATACTATAAAAGGTTTGAAGATGATAATGATTTCATTATTTTACTGTTGTACGTGGATGATATGTTGGTGGCAGGCTCCAACAAAGATCGAGTCCAAGAATTGAAGGCATAGTTGGTTAGAAAATTTGATATGAAGGACTTGGGACTAGCAAACAAGATTCTAGGGATGCAAATTCACCGAGACAGAAATAACATGAAGATTTGGCTTTCTCAGAAGAACTACTTAAAGAAAATCTTGTGGCGCTTCAACATGCAAGATTGTAAGCCAATTAGTACCCCACTTCCTGTTAATTTCAAGTTATCCTCTAAGATGTGTCCTAGCCAAGAAACAGAGAGGAATGAGATGTCTCGAGTACTGTATGCATCAGCAGTGGAAAGTTTAATGTTCGCTATGATTTGTACCAGACTAGACATTGCACAAGCAGTGGGAGCAGTTAGTAGATATATGGCGAATCCTGGTAGAGAGCATTGGGGTTGTGTCAGGAGGATCCTCAGATACATTAAGAGTACCTCAGATGTTGCTTTATGTTATGGAGGATCAGATTTTATTGTTAAGGGTTATGTGGATTCAGATTTTGCAGGAGACCTTGATAAAAGAAAATCCACTACTAGCTATGTGTTTAAACTTGCAGGAGGAGCTGTAAGCTAGGTTTTGAAACTGTAAACTGTTGTGGCATTATCTACTACAGAAGCAGAATACATGGCAGCTACACAAGCTTGCAAGGAAGCTGATGAGCACATGAAAATGCATGTTGTTAAGAGATTCAATCACCATTTAATGTCACTAATTTTAGTGTTTTCTGTATTTTTAGCTTGAAATAAAGTGTTCTCCTTAAATTGTGATTAATGAATGTTATTTGGACAGGTTTAGGTAAACTGGACATAACTCTCAATGTAGAAATCGAAATGAAGAAATTCTTGAACCTGGTGCAACATGACTCAATCTTACACAAATTTGAAGAATAGTGGAAAAGCCAAATCCAACATGTTATGGGCCAAAAATTGAGATACAACAGAATCGGACTACAACTCTTACCCAGCTTGACTCAATTCACGTATTTGGACCGTATCTCACAAAATACGTACTCAATTGGTATAATTCTTGAAGCTGTGAATTGCTGACTTTACTATCAACAACTCGTATGTTTATGGTAAAGTTCAAATCAGCCGTTATCATGGACCAAATCGCATTGCAAGTGGGTAAAATGGTTGTTGGCCGAATTCTGATGTATCTTTGGAATTTTGCTCATATCTCATTGGATACTCATCCAATTTGCATGAAATCAGTGCCTATGGAAAGAAGAGTCAAAATTCTACAACTTTCATGTCGGCTGCAGAAGCTGAATTGATCATTTACATTATCAAAAATGTGCTGCAAGTGGATACACGAGTTATTGGCTTAAAATTATTGAAGATTGATGTCATCCATGACATATGTCCATTCATTGCCTATATAAGGAGACCCTTAGGACGTTTTTAATAGATAATTTCTCTCTTCTTTTATTCTCATTAATATGTATTGTAATTTAGGCTAGAGTTCCTAGCAAGGCTAAGAGATGAACTTTTATGTGTAGTAAATCTACTTCCATGCTTTGATTCGGTGTCAAGAGCTATAAATGTTGTAAGTTTGGTTTTGATTAAACTCTTATCTATTTTATTTTCTATAATCCAGAGGTTATAATTCTCATGTCTCATATATGTTCAGTCATGCTTTTCTTATGTGATTCATGTTGATTTATAATTGTTACTAGTTACATTGTTTTATATGTTAATCTTTTACTGCAGTATTGTCAATTTGATATATTGTCGATCTTGGATAACATGTAAGGGCAATAAATGTTTGATATTCAAGTTAATCTTTTACTGCAATATTGTCAAAATGATATATTGTCGATCTTAGATAACTTGTATAAATAACATGATGTGTGTTAATGCTTGCAAAGAGTTTAACTAAATCAAATACATGTGTTATCAAATGTGCTATATATTACATACCTTCCGATTGATTGTTTGGGATGTGAAACTTTCAGTTGAGTTATAAATATCGAATCAAAGTATAGAGTAGATTTATAAAGCATAATTGTGATTCTCAAAGCCTTGCTTAAATCATCATAAGACATTTTCCTCAATTCATAGACAATTCTATCTCATCCGTTTAAATCAATTAACCCTTTGCTACTGCTTTAATATTTTACTTCACTAACCTATTTTGCCAAGAGCTTCCTCGTGGGATCGACACCTCAATCTATACTGCGATAGCCGCGTTATATTTTGAGCGTAAACAGAAGCAATTTGGATACAAAGATTGCTGGAGGAGCTCGGGTACAAGCAAGAGAAAGTTAAATTATTTTGTGACAGTCAGAGTGCCTTGCACATTGCAAGGAATCCACCTTTTCATTCAAGAACGAAGCACATAGGTGTTCAATATCACTTTGTTCGTGAAGTGGTAGAAGATAGAAGTGTGGATATAAAAAAAATTCATACAGACGCCAACATAGCAGATGTGTTGACCAAGCCCACCAATACCAACAAGTTTGTATGGTACAGATCCTTGCATGGCCTAGCAGACACGTAGGCAACATGACTTTATGAAGAAGAAAGAATGGTGTGGAGACTTGATTGATTCTCAATCAAATCTCCAAGTGGGAGAAATGTTGATAGCTGGCACACGGTGCCAGCAATGTGCCAGCCATGGTGGACAACCATTTCATAGCTGTCCACCATGCTAAACTCTCCCTATAAATAGGAGAATTTAGCAATTGATTTTTCATTGTAAATTTGAGAGAGTTTTTGAGTGATTTGAGAGAATTGGGTATATTAGAGTTTTTGGTTATAAAGCTAAACACTACAATACTTGTATTCTCCATTTTTAATAATAACAGATTCTTCTGTGTTCGCCCGTGGGCATAGGCTAAAAATGAATCACGTAAACTTATATTTTATCTTATTTTTATTTTTATTATTTTTTTCAATTTTACTTTAATTACGACCCTGTATCACCTATCAATTTCCTAACAATTTATACATAATATTGTGCAAAGAAAGAAAGTAAATTCTAACGGTAATAAACAAATCTCTTTAATTATGTTATAAGTTAACAACAAAATCGAACACAATTCTTACAATTTCTCCTTTACTCATTATTGCTCCCGTGAAAGTAAAAAAATAGTTGTTGAATTATTATACTTATTTTATTAATCTCCATAATACTAATTTTGACGTAAGAAATTTAAAATCCAAAACACCTCAAATTTATATGTATGAGATGAAAAAGGATCAAAGGTGTGACAAAAAACTAATTGATGTTACAATCATTATATAAAATTATATGTGTGTGTCTTAAAATTATATCCGTTACTTTTAATGATCTCAATAATATAATTCAAATAGAGTGTACTTCAAATTATTTTAAAAAAAATATACATATTATTTTTAAAAAAAATTAATTATATAATTTAATTATAATATCAACAGTATAGACCGAAATAATATTAGCATTTTAATATAATATGCAAAAGGTTTTTTGTGACTATTTTGTTATAAAGAATTAAGAGTTACAATAAATTGTGTTATTTTTCAGTCGCAAATAGTATTTACTATCAATTATGCTACTGATAAAATCAGCTTTAGAAAATAAAATTTGTAAGTTTTTACTACCATCTTTCATTGCCAAATATTCGACCACAAATAACAATAAAAAATTTCATCTATCTTCTTATTGCTAAATTTCAGCTGCAAATATGCATTTCACAATTAGTATTATATTAATGAGTTGCAATTTTTTTTTTTGTATGCTATTTTAATTCAATTTGATTTTGTCATCAGTATAAAAATAGAAAAATATCGTGAACTTATTAAAAATAAATGAAGGATTTAAGATCTTCAAGACTTATTGCATTTATCGTGATAATATACTAAAACTTAAAATTGGATATCCAAATGAAAATGCTTAAAAATTAAAATTCACACCATTATCATGTGAGAAATGTAAAAAGAATATATTTTATTATAAAATATAAAGCTGTACAATAGAGCCTTTATATAGAGGATATAACCTTATTACAAAATAAAATTAACATACATAAGGAAATAATATTTTACATTAATAATATATATATATATATATATATGGTAGGAGGGTATAAAAGAATTATTTCGGAATCATTCTAAAATTATTCCTTAATACCCCCCTCAAACTCAAGATGACGCAGTAGAAGCAAACTTAAGTTTGGAGACTAGAGCATGAAAACGGCGTGGAAAAAGAAATTTGATAACAATATCAGCAGATTGCTCTTCAGATGAGATGGAGTGGAGCATGATAGTGCCTTAAGAAATATGTTGCCAAACAAAGTGACAATCTATTTCAATATGTTTAGTCCGCTCATGAAACACATCATTGTAAGCAATTTGGATAGCACTTTGATTGTCACAATAAAGAGGTGTAACTCTAGTATGATAAATACTCATATCTTTAAGAAGCCAGCGGAGTCAGATAATTTCTTAGGTAGTATCTGCAAGAGCACAGTATTCAGCTTCAGTACTCGAGCAAGTAGTAGCTGTTTGTTTCTTACTTTTTCACGAAAGAAGAGAATCACCCAAGAAAAAGACAAAATCTAGTAGTTGATCGATGATCTGTAGGATTACTCGCCTAATCTGTATCAGCATAAGCTTGTAACATAAGAAGAAAGTGAGCCAAAAAATAGAGACCATGAAAAAGTGTACCATTGAGATAACGTAGGATATGAAGAACTGATGCATAATGAGAGGTACGAGGAGCAGCCATAAACTGACTCACAACATAAATAGCATAAGCAATTTTTGGGCGAGTAACTGTAAGGTAGACCAAACTACCAACCAATTGACGATAGAGGGTAGCATCGCTGAGAAGAGTACCATCAGAGGATCGGAGTTTGGCATTAGGCTCTAGAGAAGTGGAGGCAGTTTTACTGTTTGTCAACCTAGCTTTAACAAGTAGATCGGACGCATATTTAGCCTGAAAAAGATAATACCCAGTAGTGTCGGATAGTACTTCAAGGCCAATGAAATAATTAAGATTGTCAAGATCTTTCATTTCAAAGTGTTGCTGAAGAAAGTTCTTGAGAGTGAAAATACCGAGAAGATCATCACCCGTGATAATCATATCATCAATATAGATAATAAGTAGAACACAACCTTGTGCTGTTTTACGAACAAAAAGAGCTTAGTCATAGAGACTAGACTGAAAACCATGATGAAGAATAGTTCCACTAAACTTCACAAACCATGCATGAGGAGCTTGTTTAAGACTATATAGAGCACAACGAAGTTTACAGATTTTGCTTGGAGGATGTGGATAACCAGGAGGAGACTTCATATACACTTCTTTAAGGAGATCACCATTGAGGAAAGCATTGTTGACATCCATATGAAATAATGTCCAACCACGAACTGCAGCAACAGCCAATAAATTTCGAACAGAAGTAAGTCTAGCAACTGTGGCAAAATTTTCTTCGTAATCAATTCCATATTCTTAAGTAAAGCCTTTTGCAACAAGACGGGCTTTATAACGCTCAATAGATCCTTCAAATTTGGTCTTGATCTTGTATACCCATTTACATCCAATGACAATTTTATTAGATTGAAGAGTAAAAAAAATTCCAAGTATGCGACTTCTCAAGGGCCTACAATTCTTCTGTCATTGCTTGCTACCAAACAGGATTAGAACTAGCATCGGAATATAATTGTGGCTCATATAAAGAAAGGGTAGTAAAGAAATAGTGATAATCACGAAGTTTAATAGAAATTTCTCTTACCTCGAGATGAACGACGAAAAAAGGGTGTAAGGGAGGTCTTAGGGATGTTGAGAGCAAATCTTTCAGACAAGGTAGGAGACTTAGAAGCAAACATCGTTTCAGCAGATTCACCTGTATAAAACTCGGAAGAAATATCTCTAGGTAAAGTATAGGGAAAAAAAATCAACAAAATTATCTATAAAAAATTGTGATATAGGAAGAGACACAAATTTAAAGTTAGATATAGAGGAAAACATCGTATGCTTGAGAAAGACTACATGACGAGAAACACGAAGACGGTTAGATATAGGATCCCAACACCTATAACCTTTATAGGACAAAACAAACACAACCAAATACTTTGAGGAGTTTGTAATTAGGTAGAGTTTCATAAAGACGCTCATAAGGAGACTTGTACTTTATAACAGGAGAAGGAATACGATTAATGGTAAAGACAGCGGTCAAAGCAGCTTCTCTTAAAAAAAGGTTCAAGATAAGAAGAGCACTAGTAGTATCTAAAATGTATCTGTGTTTACGCTCAACTCTCCCATTTTGCTGAGATGTATCAAGACAAGACCTTTGACATATAGTACCGTGTTCCTGTAAAAGATTTAGAAAATCAGAATCTCTATACTCCATAGCATTATCCGTGTGGAAAACCTTAATAGGACATGAGAATTGAGTTTTAACCAACTGAGCAAAATCTCGGTAAATTTATTAAATTCGGATCGTTGTTTCATAAGGAACAACCAAGTATACTAAGAATAATCATCAATAAATATCACAAAATATTTGGATCCTCCTATTGTGGGATTTGGAAAAGGACCTCATATATCAGAATGTACAAGATCAAATGGAGCATAAGAGACAGTAGTACTATTATTAAAAGGGTAAGATTGGTTATATAGCTAAAGGACATGTAAGGCAATCATCTTTATTATCATAAATAATACCCAAATGACCACTGGATACTAGAGATCGGATGTGATTGACTGATGCATGACCCAAACGAGAATGCCAAAGATGTAATAAAGGCACTGAAAAAGTATATGCTGCAGACGAATGATATAGAAAGGATAAATCTAAAGAAATAAGTTCATACAAACGTCCAACTTTACAACATGTCCCAAGCGTCTGACCGGTCTTTGGATCCTACACACAACAACCAGAAGCAGTAAACAAGACATTAAGATCAAGTTCGCATAATTGACCAACAGACAAAAGATTTAATGTAAGGTTGGGAATAAAAGAAATGTCAGATATAGAAAGATTAAGGCAAAACACGTGACCAACATGGTTAACTTTCATAAGAGAACCATTAGCAGTTTGAAGAAATGGTAAATAGGAATTAAGAGTTTTAAAAAAAAAAATTGTAGGATCAGAAGTCATATGATTACAACATGCAGAGTCAAAATACCAATAAGAATTACCTGAAATATTGGAAGAAGCAGAAATTAAGGGTTTACCAGAATTAAAAAGGAGTAGACGGAGTAAAGATTCAAGGTTATTACGGGAACGATTCACACTATCCTGTGTAATAGTAACAGCAGCTCTTGTAAAAGCAACACCTTGAGATTGTCTAGATATGTGGCATGACTTAGGTAGAGCAGAACCAACAGAAGTACTACACTTATCCATAAATTCCAAAAACTTTTTTTAAACTAATGACAATCTAGTCCTTAAATTTGTACTAATTATAAGTAAATCCCCAAACTTTTAATAATTATAAATTGACCCCTCAAAATATAATAATTACAAAATAACCTCTAAATTCTCTCAAAATTATAAAATGACCTATAAAATATTATAATTGCAAAAAATACCCCAAAATTTTTGGAAATTTCAAACAAGCCCCAAAATAATAAAAAAATTACGATCTGACCTGAAAATCCTAAAAAGTTTACAAACAAGCCCTTAACAGGAACCAGTGAACTTCAGATGGCGCGCCCGGCTTGTCCGACCTCTGATTGAGGTAAACTTGGCGGCGTTTGAATGGCCCGTGACTAAGGATTATTTTGGTCTGAGCGGTGTCGGTCACGTGACCGTATAACAGTCGGGATCTGAAGTGAAAGTGATCGGCAACAGTGATGTTTCGGCGGCGGGTCCGACGGTTTCCTACCTCAGATTGGCTCATTGTCAGTTGCACTGAACGGCCGGTGACGAGGGATTCTTTTGGTGTGAGCGATGTCGTTCACATCGCCGAAGAACGGTTGGGATCTGAAGTTACAATGGCCGGCGGCAGTGGCGTTCCGGCGACGTATCCGAAGGTTTTCAACCTCGAATTGGCGTGTCGTCGACGGGGTTATAACGTCCTGAGGATTCTAAGTAATTTGAGATGGGCGGTGGCTAAGACAGTAAGATTTTAGAATTTTTCGACGACTTTTCAAAAAACTCCAATGGATTCCATCAGGTTTTGAAACAAATTTTCGACAAATCTCTAGCTAAACAAAATGACAATGAAAAAACCAAAGCTTTGATACTATGTGAGAAATGTAAAACGAATATATTTCATTGTGAAATATAAAGTTGTACAATGAAGCTTTTATATAGACTGTAACCTTATTACAAAATAAAAAAGTAACATACATAAGAAAATAATATTTTATATTAATAACATGTATATATAAGAGGAGGATATAAAAGAATTATTCTAAAATTATTACAGAATAATTTTAGAATTATTTTTTAATATACCATTTGAAAATAATACTCGTAATATCTAATCTAAAATTATGAACTATAACTTCTATAAAACAAAAATGCAACAAAAGGTATGAGAATTTTTTTTAGTAATATGTTGAATTCCTTTTAAACTATGCAAAAGTAAAATTATCAGTTCAGTCCCTATATTAGAACTTACTCTAAAAATTCTTCATTTTAAAAACAAAAAATTACTTTAGTCCCTATTGTTACATGGTTCTATTAAATATTTATTTTTTTAGGTACTTTTACAATAATACTCTTTAATGTGATATTTGCAAGTAGAATAATTCAAAAACTAAATTTTTTTAAAAAAAGCATGATCTTATTTATTAATTATAACCTAGTTTAAACTAAAATGTGATATGAAAAAGTAAATATAATTTTAATCTAGTTTAAACTAATGAAAATAAAGAAATTAAAAAGTAAAGTAGTGATTTTTTTTTTTTTGGATAGAAAAATAGGGATTAAAATTACCAAAGTTTTTTGGATAGAAAAATAGGGATTTAAATTAGTCATTGTCTTATTTATTAATTAATTCCTCAAATTAGAGTAACACATTGAAATGAATATATTATCATCTCATGAATATAACGTTGAGCACAAATTAATTAATTTTAAATAATTTTTTTTTACTTCACTTAATTGTATATTTAAGTATTCTATGTATTAATTTAATGAAAAAATAAAAAAAAATCAAAGGAAATAACATTAATTATTAAAGTTTTAAGCATAAAATAATTAAATAAATTTCTAACTATCAAAAATACTTTATATCAATGATGTAAAGAATTTTAATTTATTTATTCTTAAGAAGTAAGAACTATAAACATTAAAGAACAGACAGAAAGAATTAATTTAACCAAAAAAAAAACTACTTAATTAAATAGAATATCATTCTCAACTTTAGTATAATTTTTTTTTGAAAAATATGATTAAATTGAGAGTAAAAAAAAAATCGAATCGGCCATGAGAAGAATTGAAAACTTAAAAGCTTTTTAAGATCTAAGTTGCATCCAAATGTGTCCTTTTCTTTTTCTCTCTTATCACGTCTTCTGTCTTTTTTTCACTCTCCTTCTCATGTCTTTTCGCGTCCTTCAATTCTCTTTTTGGCCATCCAATGTAGCCCCATTATATAATATTCTAATTTAAATAAGAAAATAATCTTGTTAATTTCACGACACTTTATTTAATTATGCATATTTTTTTAAATGAATTATAAGTTTTATTGAGCCTTTCTAATTAGTTTATCTTTAAATTTCTTCCTTTTTATCTTTATTTATTTTTATTTAAGGAAAGCACCCTAATTAAAATAAAATAAATAATTAACAATTATAAATTTAAAGGCTATAAAAATAATTTTAAAAAAAAGGCACATGAGACATCTACCTATCTAAACAATCATTTTTGGGACTGGATGAGGTGACAAAGTTAAATAAGAAAATATAAAAAGAGGTAGATTAAAAACGTGAATTATTATTAGTTAAAATTTTAAAATTTTGTTAAATTACTCAAACAATTTTTTTAATAGTGAATGGTAGTTTGGAGGCTTTTTTTTCAAGGGAAGAGAGATTTACAGCAATGAGACTCTATGTCTTCCCTATTGTTCATCTTAATAATGGAGTATTTGAATAGAAGTTTAGCTTGTATTTCTGTAAACCAATTTTCTTTTCATAAAGAGTGTAAAAAAATAAAGTTGAACCACCTAATCTTTGCTAATGACTTGTTCTTATTATCTTATAGTGATGCAAGTTCTATTAGCCAATTTAAAAAAGATATAAATAACTTCTACAAGATTTCTGACAACTAAATGTAAGCAAGAGCTTAATCTTCTTTGGCCATATACCTGAACCCACAAAGAAAGCTATATTGCAATTAACCCAGTTTTAATGTGGTGTACTACCAACTAAATATTTAAGTGTCCTTTTAATTTTTGGGAGACTACAAAAAAATCATTGTAGAAAATTGATTAGATAATTAATTGTAAGAATTTTTAATTGGGTGGGTAAGATGTTGTCATATGTGAGGTGACTATAATTAATTAATTCTATGCTAATGAGCATAGATCTCTATTGATGCTCTATTTTTGTCCTCCCAAAGTTTATTATTAAGGATGTGGAAGAAATTTGTAATAAGTTTCTATGGCATGTATATGACTCTTAGGGAAAAAAAAATGAGGGAGTGGTTTAGTTGTTGGGCTGACGTTTGTAATTTCAAGAGGGATAGGGGATTATGAATAAAACCCTTACATACTTAGAACTAAGTAGCAGTCATCAAACAAATATGGGGTCTTCTGGTTGTAAAATCTTCTTTTTTGGATGATTGCAAAATCATTAGACTGTAGTTGGGTGTGACGGAATGTAATATCCAATCCTTATTAGTAGTATTGGTGTCTAGATTTCGGTATAGAGTAATAAAGACACCATAGGATTTTTCAATTCTAACCCTATTAGAAATATTTCTTTTATAGTGTGCATGAGAGATATTAGACATAATTTGATAGTTTTACACTCGGGCAGAGCATCAAACGACCTTAGAATATTTTTGAAAATTTTCTCTTTTGGTTTGGAAAACGAAGTTTTAATGTACTATATAAATTTCCATTATAGGGTATTTATGGAACAAGCCTTTGTTAAGAAACACAATCCATATATTAGATAATAGACCAATTAGAGACAAGCTCATGCATTGCCAAGTTGGGAATTCTAGTTAGTTCCTTTGACTATTCTAACTAGATAGTTACAAAGGAGCCAATTACATACTTAGTTGTCAATCAATGACAAATTAAAATTTTAGAGTAAGTTGAGGGGCAAATTAGTCAATTGAGGGAGCATTATATATAAAGTAGAAGTGTGTAGAAATTTTATGAGATTAAATACATAACACTTAGAGTAAAAGAGAAGCAAACTTCGTCTAAGTGAAGAAGGGTGCTGCTACAGTGAAATTTTAAGATTTTTTCATGCTTAATCAAGCTAACATAATGTCAAATATAAGTTCTTAAAATCAATTGAAACCTCCACTGGTGAAAATCTAATAAAAAGAGGTAAGAAAAGTATTATTTTGTGATAATGATATGTGAATTTTCAAGATTGCTTCAATTTATGTTCTTGTGTATATTCTTGGTTTAGATTGAGTTGAATTCTAGTGTGGAGCTTGAAGGAGTCATCGAATTAAAGAAATTAATAAGGTAAGAATTAGAGTTTTGGGTGACTTTGATATAGAAATTTTAATTGGTTGTAATTAGGGTATTAGAATGAAATTAGCTTGATTTTGATGCTATTTGAGTAAGAAATTGATGAAAAGGAATGTGTTGGGTGGTGGATATAAATTCAGCCACTTTAGAAAATTTAGGGTTGAGTTATGTTTTAGTTGAAGTGTTGTGTATAAATGATGTCTTATGTAAATTAAATGTATATAGTTGATGAAAAATAAAAAAATGAAGAAAATGGGACATAATTATCCATTTTGGTAAGGTGAAGGGCAATTATGTCCAACTAAAGTTATAGAGTGTTAAGAAATTTTTAGAGCGTCGGATGGTGAGTTAGATTAGGTTAAATGACTCCGTAAATAAAAATCGAAAAGTAATATCCATCCGAACTTTATATGCCGATTATGGCGTTTAGTAGTAAAATAAGATTCTAGTGTTTGAATTGGTTCTAAATGTCATTTATGACGTGTAGGTAAAAAAAATCGAGACCGGTAATAGAAGCAGAAATCTAGAGCGAAATTGAGCTCGGAGCGGTTGTGAGTAAAAATCTGTCATTTTATTTAACTATCGTTTATTATGTTCCCGCATAATGAAATTGTATATTTTATATGCTTCTAATGCATAAACATAATTTATGATTTTGATATATATCTATAGATATGCTTTTACATGTTCGGTTTAAGAAACAACTTTAAAACTACTGCATTAACTTTAAAAAGGCCATTAGTACCCTCAGATTACAATGGTGGTGATAGTTTAAGACCCAACCAGTATATCTCATACACATGGGCAGGTTTTTGAGGGTATGTCACTAACTCCGAGAAGTCAGGTTGTCGAGTTGTGTGAGTCGCTCTATATGTACGGGGTATTATCTCGCTATATGTATGCGATGTAAGATTCCGTTGCATAGCCAGTGAGATGTCTTGAGATGTCACAGTGGGTGTTGCCAACTGAGACGCCCCGTGACCTACTCATGTGTGCAGTGCTAGTTGAGTCGCTACGTGAGTATAGAGCTTTAGGATTACTATTTGTACAGTTTTGAAAGAAACTGACTGAGCGGGGGCTTTAATAGTTTTTGATCTACCGATCGCATATTATGCATTTATATGTACATGCTAGTTATTATGTTTTACAGATCTTGGATATAGTTTTTTGAAGATGTAAATAAAATTCGCTCGGTAAGATTTCATCGACTTATGATATTAGAAACTATTGTACTGATTTATACAAATTTTAGAAACATGATTTATACATGTCCTTAGAATTTAATATCTATGCAGAAATTTATTTTATTTGAAATCTTAAATGCACTCACTGAGCTCCTTTAGCTCACTCGTTTTATATTTTATATTTTCTAAATTCCATTCTCAGGTGCAGATCTCAGTACGCAAGTTACTGATTCTCCTACTGCCGATTAGTGGGCCAAATCTAAAGATCATTTTTGTAAATGTAAATATGCTAAGTAGCACTATTTTTGCTTTTTGCATAATAGTATAGGCTTGTGTATTGTACATATGTTTTGAACTAACAATAAGAGGTTTCGATATTATGATGATCGTTTCATTTTTTTGTTAGTATACCAGTTTTGTGTTCAATAATGAAATTATTGAGTTGAGTTAAATTTGGTTTTGAAAAGGACCAGAGGTCTTTTTTGGTAGTATTGAAAAGCTGTTGAAAATAGAAGTAAAATTTCTTTGTAGGTTTTGTATTAGATTTTAAAAAAAGAAATAGGGGGAAACTCTGCCTATTTTTTTAAAATTTTTTTTAAGAAATCACTTCCATATATATTCCAAGATTTTCTCAATAATAGTAAGAACTAAAAAGAGGTTTGTCTCGCAAAATTTCTTAACTTATGCAGTTATATTTTGAGAAACTTTCGTCGGAATACCGGCAAGGTCACTGAGATCTACAGTAAAAGGCCGTAGGCTGGGTCTTGTCAAGGAATCTCCTAGAACTAAAAAGTCAAGTAAAGCGATTGATTGGTTTTGCATTGGATAATGGCTCTTCCTTCCTTTTTTGGTGGGATCTATAGTTACATAGTAAGTCAATCATAGACAAATTTCCTTATGTCAATATCAGAGACTTTGATATTTCACGTGATGCAAAAGTTAGAAACTTTTGGTATAATGGAGCTTTGAACTTGCCAAGCCCTTTAGATGAACACAATGTTCAAGCGTAAGACTATGTACGACATAACTTCTCCATTACTATTATTAGAGAGGATATCAAATTAGAAATTCACAATTGCTAGTGCGTGGAGGAAGTTGATAAATGGACAACTTAAGGTGGGATGGTATAGACTATTATGAGGCCCCAACATGTTTTTAAACATAGCTTCATCACTTGATTGGCATTGAAATACTGATTATTTACCAACGGGAGACTAGGAAAATAGGGACTCTCCCCATCCTCAAACTACCCACTTTGTGGTGATGATAGGAAAACAGTGCAACATTTATTCTTTCAATGTAATTTTACTGTCAGTATATGAAAAAGGTCTTGTTGACTTATCAAATCAACAAACAATTTATCGTTTGGAGACGAGAGATGTCTTACTTTAATAAAGAAAATTAAAAGTAAGTTCTTATTTAATAAAATTCAAAAAATTATTTTTTATGCTTTTATCTATTATATATAACAATAGCGCAACCAAATAATATTTTAATAAAAAATTTCAATATTAATAATATCTTCCGTTGTATCAAAGAGATATGATGAATTAAATACTTAATACTATCTGTGGCCAAAATATAGGAGCTTTTTGTAACTAGGTGGCAAGACTTTTTATCTGTTTTATCTCTACGAGTATTTGTATTGTGACCATCTGTGTTTGACAGCTCTTTCAATAATATTTTCTTTTGATTGGTTACCAAAACAAAAAAGTTCTTTAGATTTTTTTATATATATTGGTTGGTCTTTGTTATGAAAAAATAATATATAAAAATATAATTTTTGAGGATAATAAGTTAAATTTGATCAAATATAAGTATATTTACAATAATTAAATATATCAATTTAATTTATTACTTAAAAAATAATATTTAAACGTTATTTTTTCAACAACAAAAACTAACTGAGTTATTTAAAAAATTATAAAGATTAATTAAATAATTCAACAAAACTTAGAAATTAAATTAATAATTTTCTATTAAAAAAAGTCTCTAATGATATTTCAAAAAATTTAACTCAATTTTTCAAACTAGAAAAACCACCTGTAACTCAACAAGCGAAATGAACGACAATTTTTTTTTTGCTTCAACAATAATTCGCAACCCAAGCGAAACTTAAAAAAAATTATCAAAAAGAAAATTATATTAATATATTGATTTATTTTTCTAATAATACGTTGGTGGATACTTTTGCTAATTCATAATAAATATAAAAGAGAGCATTAAAAACCTTTCTAAAATAAACGTTGTATTAATCCTATCCGAAAGAGTATTGTCTTGTGCATACAGACAAATGCTTTTTTTTTTTTCTTAAATCATCGCCAATATAAGTAATATCATGGAATGAATTATGCGTATTATATTTTAAGGCTTCTGATATTAAATGAGATTGATTATAAGAACGCTTATATAAATATCTCGATTAAGGAACGCCTGAATCTACACATCTTTTAAGAGAGAAACATATTCTCATTTCGGGATTATCCCCTCGTAGAAAGAACAAAATTCTTACAAATGTAATACCAACTATCTTTACGCAGAAGAAAAAATACAAAACACACTAAATATTACTGCAGATTTATAAAATCTCTAATACTTTTTAATACAGTAAACCTTCCTATATTACCAGCGGAAACATTAAAAACAAAACTGTCTTCATTTCTCTTTCATCATCTCTGCAACACCACTCTTTAATCTTTATTTTCCTTATTTGTTTTTAAAACAATTCTTCTTTTCTCTGTTTTCTGGCAGCAGATCGTATCTTGCTTTCTCTCTTATCTTCAGATTCTGTCATAGCATTTCGCAACAGCTGTAGTGGTTGTTTTTGCTTCTGTTTCCAATAAACATGTAACTGCTTGCTTCAACCGTGTCAGCTGTGTAAATGGATTGGAGGCTTGAATAGCAAAAACCAAAGCACAGAGATGGAAAGGGAGTCATCTGGGTTGATAATAGGGATCTCCATAGGAGTGGTTATCGGTGTGCTTTTGGCTATTTCTGCCCTGTTCTGTATCAGGTACCATAGGAAGCGATCCCAGATAGGGAATAGTAGTTCTAGGAGGGCGGCAACTATTCCTATTCGTGCAAATGGTGTTAATTCTTGTAGCATATTATCTGATTCAACCATTGGCCCAGAGTCACCTGTGAAATCTGGACGGATTGGCAAGTCAATGTGGCTTGAAGGGTTTAAGAGGAGCAATGTGGTGTCATCATCTGGAATACCAGAGTATTCTTATAAGGATTTGCAGAAAGCAACATGTAATTTTACAACATTAATTGGACAAGGTGCGTTTGGCCCTGTGTACAAAGCTCAGGTGTCAACTAGTGAAACTGTTGCTATTAAAGTGCTCGCTACTGATTCTAAACAAGGGGAGAAGGAATTCCAAACAGAGGTCATGTTATTAGGAAGGTTGCATCATATAAACCTGGTGAACTTGGTTGGATATTGTGCGGAAAAAGGGCCAGCATATGCTTGTGTATGTCTACATGAGTAAAGGCAGCTTGGCTTCTCATTTGTACAGTGAAACTCTTGAACCACTTATCTGGAATTTGAGAGTTTATATTGCTTTGGATGTAGCGAGGGGCTTGGAGTATCTTCATGATGAGGCAGTTCCTCCAGTTATACATCGGGACATTAAATCTTCCAATATCCTGTTGGATCACTCCACGAGGGCTAAAGTGGCTGATTTTGGGCTTTTAAAAAACGAGAGGATAGATAAATATGTGAAAAATATAATGAGAATATATTTTATTATATTAAATAATATATAAGATTTATTTTTATATAAATTTAAAATATATATAAAAAATAATAATATTTTATATTAATAATATATATATATATATATATATATGATAAGAGAATATAAATAAATTATTTTAAAATCAGTTTTTAATATTAGAATAATTCCTTAATAGATTAAAGTTGCAACGGGCATTGCATTTCATCAACTCAAAACTGTAGGATGTCAAAATGAAATAGAGACTCACCGAATGTCTTGAATAGAGGGGAGATAGAATAATTTTTATAAAAATAAAGTATAAAAAAATTATTTATTAAATTATTAATAGAGTAAGAATGAGGTTAAATCTCTTCATCCTATTTGTCTTATTTTTTATAAATATAATTAATTTAATTTTTTAATATATATTTATATATTAAATAATTTATCAATTTTTATTTTATAATTTTATATTTAACTAGCACATACTTTAATAATATATTTTTATTAATAAAATAAAAATATATATATAATTTTTTTTATTATAAACGACAAATAGATACTTATTTTTTAATTGAAAGCCTTTTTTAAAATGATAATATGAAGTAATTAATAAAAAAATTAATAATTGTAGGTACTATAATATTATTTAAATTCTTATTTTTTATTTTATTTATTATTTATTTAAAAATTTATTTATCAATTATTATTCACATTATTAAAAGATATTGTTATATTATTCTAGTTTATTAATTTGATACTTATTTTTAAATCATAACATATACTAAAATTTTATATTATTAAATTTTGTGAATATAAATAAACAAAAAACAAGAAAATGGGACAATAATAAAAAAGACATTCTCTATGTAAAGATTTTTCATCTGCATCCCATTAAATTTTTAAAAAAATAGATCTTAATATAAAAAAAAAATGGGATGACACATAAAAAAGGTCTTCTTACTCTTACTCCACTCCATTATCATCCCTACAAAGCAAAGCTGCAACTTGCCTCCCTACTTGCGTAACTATATAAGTGATATTTGTTGGGATATAAATAATGCCAGGAGTTAGTTTAATTATTGTACTAAAAAGTATTTTCATTGCACTAGTTGAATAAAGACCAACATACTCCATTTAATTGATAAGAATTATTAGCAAATTCCTTACTTGAAATGCAAATCGTAGGGTTGCAATAATGATATGGCAAAAAAAAAATTACCAAAATTAAAATTTGCCACATTAAAAATTTTATTCAAAATTTTCATTAATTATATCTCTAAAATAATGTGTTAATTACTTTGATTTCTTTCTTTTAATTATGTTTGAATTTTTTTTTTTTGGAGTAAAAATTGAGGTTGTAGAACTAAATTAAATAAGAGTAAAAATTATATTTTCTAACATTTATTTAATTTTTTTATGATATTAAAGTAGGTTTGAGAATTTGTTTTGAGAGTCCTCTAACTATTAATAAACATAAACACCATGTGATGATAGGCCATCTTTAAAAACTATTCCAAATCAAGTTTGATTAGAAATTATGTTAAATTAGTTTATGAGAGTTAAAAAAGAAGAAAGAAGAAAAAGATCATGAACAATAACAAAACTCTTCCATTGACGTCGATCATCACATTACTGTCAGCTACGGTCTCCAATAAAAAAAACTAAGAAAAAGGTTAGACTCCTTTGACATTAGCTATCATGAGGTGACAATTGGGTTCGGCCATAGGCTCGTGCTGCCAGGCATGACCTAACACAAGCTCGGCACAGATAAGGCTCATGGACCCATGTTTGAAACGGTCCATTAAAGTTTTTATTATACAAAAATTTAAATTTTAAGCCCATAAAGTAATGAACCCAAGATTTCATTGCCAAAATTTCAGCTAAGTAAAGCCTATTAACCACTAGATTAACATAATACTTTTGTTTATAATTTTTAAATTTACTATTTGTGGTAGAATATATGATTAAGTCAATATCTGCCATTTTAAAATATTTTAATTATAATTATAATAAAATTTTCAATTATAACTATATTAAAATTGTATTTTTATAATTAGTAAGTATAATAAAAATATACATAAATTAGTTTTCAAAACATAACTTAAATAAATTAACGTTAAATCTAAAAATTAAAATAATTGATTTAATTATTAAACCCTAAAATAATTTTTTTTTAACGATTTATACACTTCATAATATGCTGACGGATATGTGCTAAACTAGAATGATTGGTTTAAGCCAAAGTTTAGTTACAATATTTGCAAACCACAATATTATAATATAATTATTAACTGTTTGTCTTTAACGTATAATTATATAATAATTTAAAATTACTTTTATTGCGTTGTTATATTGTGCAAGTTAGTTTATGTTATTGCTGAAAAAGTAATGTCTTAGGTGTATTTTGTGAGAGCAATAAAGTAAATTTGATATGTTTAAGCACAATAAATAGTCTTATATATGATCAAATTTACTTTATTGTCACAATAAAAAGTACATGTTAAATGTTATTTTTTCAACAATAAAAACTAACAAAGATATTTAAAATAAATATAATAAATAACTTTGTAATTTAGCTAAACTTTAAAAACTAAACTAATAATTTTCTCAAAACTTATGTTTGGCCATGCGCAAGGTTTGTAGTGAGATTTTTTTTAGTCATAAACTCAAAATTCAATAGTTTTCAAATCAGGCGCAAAACCTATAGAATGATTTTAGATGACAAGATGTATAAAAGGATATTGTTTGGCCTATTTTCAAATAAGCCAAATCAACCTGCACTTTAATTATAAAAGCTTCTCATTATTATAAGTGGGTTAAAAGAAGTTGGACTTAAAAGAGGAATTGGGATTATTTAAGATCCATGATTCAGACCAGCTTTAAGAGATGCAAGTAACCTACACCCGTTAATTTATACGCCTCATAAACAAGTTGTGGGCATTACGGAGAAGCATGAACAGATTTGATTATGAATTTTATTTAGAATTATAGTAAATCATGATATTTGTTTGTTAGCTTCAACTTTTGTAGAATATGCATATATGTTTAACTTTATGCAATTATACAATCAGCGAATTTCAATATCAAATGTGATATTTGCAAGCTGAAATGTGATAACTATAAAATTTAAAATGAGAGATAATTTATCTTCACTTAGGTTGGATGGATATAGATTATACTATACAAAAAAAAAATGAACCGCATGTTATTACTAAAATTAACACTCTGGGTAATATTGTTATTTATGATCAATGAGAGTGATTTAATCGCCTTAATGTAATAAAAACTAAAATCTCTATTAGTATTCATAATTCATCATAACAGTATCTGATCAGCATGATAATATCTAGGTATTGTTGAAGGTTATTATCAATAATTTGAGACTTTAGATAAGACACTTGTTAGCACCCTAATAATAAAATTTTTATTAATGAGACTCACCAACGTTAAAGGTATGCATGAGCACGTTATGCAAATTAAAGATATTATGGCTTAGCTAAAATCTCTTGTGGTTAAAATGTCATAATCTTTTCTTATGCACTAAATATTGAATACTCTTCCACAATAATACGGACTTCAAAATCGCTTATAACATACATAAGGATAAATAGTCAGTTAATAAACTCATGATCATGTGTGTCCAAGAGGAATGGAAGCTAATAATGAAATTGAGTGAGAGTACATATATTACAATGCACGAAAAGATCATAAAGAAAGATACAATGACCAAGCTAAACAGAAATATAAAGGTAAAAAACCTTCCCAAGATGAAATCAAAAAGGAATTCAAGTGTTTCTTTTGTACACGTAAAAAAAAACATCTAAAGAAGGATTGTCCAAAGTTTTAGAAATACCTTGAAAAGAAAGGTAATCCAATCTCATTTATTTTTTATGAATCTAATATGGATGATATTAATCTAATATGGTGGATTGATTCTAGTTCTACAATTTATATTTCGAATCCTTTATAAAGTTTACAAAATCTAAGAAAACCAGAGGAAAGTGAGCAATGCATTTGTTTAAAAAATAAGATGTATTCACATGTGGAGACAATTGAAACATACATAAGTGCTACGTACTGCTTTTTATCATTTAACTAAAAAAACAAAGAATCCAATGTGTATAGCTGTCATACACTCCAAATAAAAAAAAAGTTGTTAAATTAATTGATGAGCTATCTATTTGCAAATGTTGCCATTTCATTGGTGCAGATGATCCAATCTAATTTCGCCATATGTAGCATTAGAAATTGCACTTGAATCTTGCTTGAGTGTTCCCTCGAAGGTGACCAAAGCCTTATCAATATTAATAGCGAAGTTATCTAATACTCCACATCAACTAACACCCCCTCTCGAGCTTTGATCTTTGGCAAGACTCTGAGCTTGTTTCTCAGATATTTGAAACCATCTACTGTCAAAAGCTTGGTCATAATATCTGCTAGTTGTTCTTTAGAAGAAATGTGTTTGATTTCTAATTGTCTATTAATCATTTATCTCTAACAAAGTGAATACTAATTTCTATGTGTTTGGTCCTAACATGATAAATAGGATTAGAGGCTAAGATAATAGCACTCTTGTTATCACACCAAATTATTGAAATGCTAGGAAGTTTGATGTTCATTCAATAGAGAATAAATTTCGGTTATCTCCGAACATGTCTATGCAAGAACTTTGCAATCAGACTCTGTACTTTATCTTGAGACCACTTTTTATTTTCTTGAGCTCTATAAGACCAAGTTGTTGCACAGAAAGATGTTGTAGCCTCTAGTGGGCTTTTTGTCATTTGCGTCACTTGCCCAGTCAGCATCTGTGTAGCCTATAAGCTATATACCTCTGTTAAAGTATAAGATAACCCAAATTCTGATGTTCCCTGCAAATACCTAAATATTATTTTGCACATTTACTAGTAAGCCTGCTTTGATCTTTTCAAAAATTGACTCAACTTGTTTATGTTGAATATAATTTCTAGTCTAGTTAAAATTACATACTACAAGGCCCTTACTGTGCTTCTATAAAGTGTGACCTCTTCAAAATCTTTTCCCTTATCTCTTGTCAATTTTGTTCCCAAACGCATAGGTATAGGAGTAGCTTTACATGATAACATTCCAACTCTCTTAAGTATATATTTAGTTTGACTAAGATGCATACCTAAACTGTCTCTTTTAAATTCTATACCAAGTAAGTTTTAATGATCCCAGCACTTTCAAGGAGAAAGCTTTATCAAGTTTCCTAATAATCTTCTTACACTAAAGTTCATCATTGCTCGTTATTAATATATCATATACATATAATAGCAGGATCACAAGCTTTTCATTAGTTCTTAGAATAAACAATGAAGTATCATTATTGGCATTCACAAATCCCTAACTCAGTAAAGCTTGTTTCAATTTCTCATACAAGGCTCTTGGAGCTTATTTCAAGCCATACAAGGCTTTATTTAATTTACAGACAAAGTCAAGTTTTTCTTGATTTATGAACCCTTCAGGTTGTAACATGTATACATCTTCACTAATTTCTCCATTTAAAAAAAAGCATTGTTCACACGTACTTGTTTCACATCCCATTTAAAGTGCATTGCCAAGCTTAATACAACATTGATTGTTGTAACCTTGACAATAAGACTAAATGTTTCTGAATAGTCTGTCCTAGTAGTTTGTAAGAATCCCTTAGCTACTAATCTAACTTTGTATCTTGCTACTGATCCATCATGTTTATGCTTTACCTTATACACCCATTTATTACTTATCACCTTCATTCTGAAGGTTAAGGGAACTAGGTTCCAAGTATTATTTCTAATTAAGCCTTGGAATTCTTTTGTTATTGCAGCCTTCCACTTAAGATTAGTAAGTGCATCTCGAGTGTTTTGAGGTGATCCTCAATTTGTTGATTCATTTGTGCTAAGTAATACACATTGGGCTTAAATATACCTAATGTAGACTTAGCAGCCCTACGGTGTGTAGAATCAGGTTCAGGAATAATGGTTTCAGGTGTTTGGGCAGCTGTTTCTGGTGTCAATGTGGTTTCTACTTGTAGTTCTAACTATCCACCAAAAGGTGAAGTGTTATTATGTTATATACTGTAATATGTTGATTTAGAGTAAAAGTTATTTGTACCTGAATATGAAGTTCTTTCTTCTTGAAGGGGTTAAAAGATATCTTGAGTTTCTAGAATATAATGAGTTTGTAACAGGGTATTTAGATTACTTAAAGAGTTATCAGTGGCAGTAACATGTGAGTCTTGACTTTTATCATAATTTTTGTTAAAGGGAAATATATTTTCATTGAATATAACATGCCTAGAGATGTATATTTTTCCTGTTGAATCAAGACACCTAAACTTTTTGTGATTTGAGTTATACCTTAAAAAGATGCATCTTTTTGTATGAAAGTTGAGTTTATTTTTATTGTATGGTCTTAGATGAGAGCAGCAAGCACAGCTAAATACTCTATGGGAACTATAATATGGTTTTCTATTGTATAAAAGTTCATATGGTGACTTATCATTTAGTATTTGTGTTGGAAGTCTATTGATAAGAAAGGTTGCTGTTTCAAAGGCATACCACTAATATTTTAGAAAGAGTTTTAACTGTGCTTCCTCTTAACCTTACCATTTTGTTCTGAGGTATAGGGGCATGTAAGCCTAAGATTTATTCCATTTTCTTTAAAGAAGGAATTAAAAGGTCTAAATTCAGTACCATTATTAGTCTGAACACTTTTGATGCTAGTTTCAAGTCTTTTTTTCAATTTGAAGTTTGAAATTTTTGAATGTTTGTGCAACTTATGACTTAGTCTAAAGGGGAAAAATCCAAGTGTAACTATTAAAGCAATCAATAATGCTCAAATAGTAGCTGAAATCATTTCCTGACCTCAATAGTACAGGTCCCCAAAGGTCAGAGTATAGCAACTCTAGTGGCTTGTGTGTTTTGCTACTTGTAGCATTGAATTTAAGTTTATAATATTTCCTAAATTGGTAGGCTTCACAGAAGAAAAAAGTAAATTTTTTATTTATATTAACTGGTTTTTTACAAGAGAGTAAGACTTTCTTCATAAATTGTTCACTTAGATGTCTAAGTTTTCTATGAAGTGTGTCTAAAATATTACAAAACTTATCATTAAGCTTTTGACACTGACTATCTATAACTAACTGGTTTTGACTCTTTTAAGGGAAAAATAGCAAGTAATGACACTTCTATACACAATGATTAGGTATTTAACTTTTCAATTGCTATGTTTATTGGGGTCTTTATGTTGGTGAGTAGATATAGGCCTTTCTTAGCCACTCCTTAAAGAAGAACATTCCTCATCTAATCATTTACAACATAAACATTATCAAGGAAAGTTACTGTCAGGTTGTTGTCTTTTGTGCGTTTAGATATGCTGAGTAAATTTGGTCATATCAGGTATATAAGGCACACCCTTAAGAAATATAACAATATTATTAGAATTATCTGCATAAATATGCAATTTGCAATCACAGATATAAGTAATGGTAAGTTTTTGACCATTACTTACTGTGAGTTTTTACTTACCCTAGTACTTAGCTTAAGTCACCGCATTGTTTGTGATATGGTTGGTGTCACCACTCTCAAGATACTAGCCTTGGTCATGATCTTCATAAACTGCAAATGTTGTGTTCTGTTGGTTCCTTTGCTTGGGTTGAAAATCCTCTTCAAATCTATGCCATCACTCAAATGCCTCATATCCAGAATTCAAGCATATTTGACACCATGCCTTTGCTTTTTTGTCTTGGCTATTGGTTGCTTGCCTCTTCCTTTTGCTTGGTTATTGTTTCTGCCGCTGGATTGAAAGTTACCTATTCCTTTTCAAATTTGTAATGAACCACTTATGTTCACATTGAAATTGTTAGGGATCTATTGTATGTCGGTGTATGCATGTGCAACAGTATTCATTGTATAAAATACGCATTTCATACATATTTAAACACAGCGGAATAATCAAAATAATAAAATAAGCACAATAAATAATATATTAATCATATTAATATATTTAAAATATTGAGAAATTACTAAAACGTGTAACTTTTTTACACATATTTTTAAGAGTTCGCCCGCAGACCAACTCGTTGGCACCTCTAATCACTAATACAGTAGACTTAATAAGTTAAAACAATAACTTCACTTATTCAGTACCGAATTTAACAATTAAACCCTATAAATTTATATTTTTCTTAATCAACCCTTTGATCAATAATATAAATTTTTAATTATTACATTTGATAATCAAATAAAAGCAAGAGATGAAGAAATTAATCACAACTCTTATGATGAATTTTCAAAATTCAAAATTTTTCTCTCTCTTCTCGGCCAACACTCCAAAGCAAAAGTAAAACAACTTTTTTTTTTTCTTTTCAAGACATCAAGCACCAAATTCTAACTCTTTACTTTTTCAAATATATGTCACACGTTTCTATATCTTCTCTTTCATATATATCTTACATATATATTAAAATAATAAATAATCTATTTAAATAATCCAAACTTGGCCACCAAGTTTAAAATGAATAAATATAATAATAAATAATATTATAATATATATAAATATTTACCAATAAAGCATAAATATAATATCATAATCTTAAAAATTATTATATAATATTATATTATATATTAGAGAGATATTTTAATTATTAAATTATTAAATAATTAAAGTATAAAATTATCATTTTAATTTTTATAAATAGTTATCAAATATATTCTCTAGTAGGTCTCACCAAATTTCATATTTAGATAAACTCAATTGAAGGCTCACAATGCACCATGTGTCATAATATAATTAAAAGATAACAATTATTAACTAATTATTATATTTAATACTTTAATATGGACACGTGCACATTCTTGTGGTAGTACTGAATATTTTTGGACTGAACAATTCAATCAGCTACGCTGTTCCAGTGCATAATGAGTACACTTCATATCGCATGGCTCCCTAAGTCCATACCTAATTTGTCAAATGAAACTATTTCATGAGCCCGTGAACAATGCCACATGCACACCTCACAATATTATAAATCAGTTGGACCATACAAGCTGAGATCACAACCCATACATATAGTTCTTCCGTCATCTATATCCTAGATGTGCGGGAACATAAATCAACACTGTCAAATCCCCATGTGCTCATCTATAAACCTATCTCAAGACTTGTATCTCACTTAATAGTTTTTGTAAACTCTTTACTATACAGTTCGACCCTGTGGAAACTCTTTTTTCTGAGTATATTGCTTATGGTCATAAGACTTTCCTGAGATACTATCTCAGAGCATTTGGATATACTACTCCTTATGTGAACTAACAGATCCCATATCTATGCACACTAGACTCCACGAGTATCAGACCACACCCAACGGTCAAACTTGAAAGGTCTCTAATATGCGTAGAACCAAAGTATTGTGCATTACTCACAAGCCCACCACAGTGCTTAGGTTGAAGGACCACGTATACTACTCAACTCGAGATGACCTTTTATTGATGGCAACATATGAGTCTATTCAGTATCTAGTCCTGACTAAATACTCATATGTCTACAAGCTCTAAGCTCACGGTCAATTAGGAATAATTATATGTACCATATAGATATAGACATATATTGATCTATATCTATATATATAAAAGGGATCCACCGATAGACCTGTGTTAGTGAAAATAGACAAGGAATATATATTTGAGAACACACTTGTATAATGACATTTCTTAGCACCCGATTGCAACTCTTACAACTACGTCACTATTAGTATATTCTGAGATCTTTATCCCTTTACAAATAAGGTTCCAACTTTTGAAACATCTGATAACTCTTAGCACTGGTCTAAACTCATTTAGACCTGATCTGAACTCCTTCAGATTATATAATATTTGTAGTGTTACAAGTATTAAACAATATAATTAAACAATAATTAGCGATTTAATAAAATATACACTATATAGTTATCAAATATTTATACAAATCTGGGATGATATGTAGGCACAACCCTAACAGAAATATAATCTTCCACTAACACCTTTGCCTTGTCCCATCCTTCTATGTACATTGTTATTTCTATTGTATGCCATATTTACCTCGAAATCAACACTATCTTCCATTAAGGTCCAATCTGCCTTCAAATCTTAAAAGTGCAACATATGCATCTTCAAGTGTCATTGTTTCAAACCTTGACTCCATATTCACAACAACATGATCATAATTTGATCCAAAACCTTCTATGATGAAACTAATCAATTCATCATCTGAGATTGGTTTTCCTAAAGTGCTGAGACTCATAGTATGCTTCTTCATCTTAACGAAGTATTCAAATATAGTCATTGACCCTTTCTTAGTCATGTTAAGCTGCCTTCTGATTTCAAAAAGTTTTATTTGTGACCGTGAGCAAAACATTCTTTTTAAAGCTGTTCATAGCTTAAGTGAGGTGGTGCATTTAGTGACTGAGCAGATTATATTTTTCACTTAGTGTTGACAGTAACTAGTTGAGGAGTAATTGATCTTGCTTTTTCTAGTGATGATAATGGAGGTCTTCAAAGGTTGTCATACTTTAAGTTTCATCAACAATGGTGATAAATCTATTAGAAACTATGGAAAATTCTTCAATAAAATCCTCAAGTCTATTCCCACTTATGAAAGGAAGAACCTGAATCTTCCATATGATATAGTTGTTTTTTTTTTCCAATTTGTTAATGATAATACATAACAGATTGTTCACCATTTAATTGTTAATGGTTGTTTATTCTACATTGTTGCAGTTCTTGGTACCTGATTTGTCACGCCCTAGACCTAAAAGATCTGACATACAACATAATTTACACCCATTCAATAATGTGCACTCATAATTAATATTATATAAAATTTCAAACTTGAATTCTACATAGGAATCCTTAATAAGTTGCTAGTAGGTTCATCATAAAATTAATCCATAAATATTTTTAGTGGAACATAAACCAAATACAACCACACTTAATAAAATAATATATAAATATTTATTCACTAAGGATAAAACAAATATCTCAAATTATATGTCTACAAATTCAACACTTAGCAACCAAGAAACTCAAGAAACTTAGAGAACTTAAGGGACAACAGAAGTCTTGCTAATTCTGTTAAGCATACATGTACCTTATTTACCTGAAATCACCATAAACTATAATGAGTATAAAACTCAGTAAGCATATTAGTTTTTTTTTTTTCATATATCAAAATACAAATACATATATATACACAATGTATGTGTATGATATGCTGTAATAAATTTAAATCATAATCTTATTAAATCATATGACAAGTAAGCGTTTACACATTCTTTCAAAACATATAGTAGGAATATCATTATCCAACTACTACTTAGTAGGACTTTCATATTACATATCACATAATAAGTCAAATGTCACCCATCGTTGACATACCGTATGAGAGGAATAGCACAAGTGAGGTTTAAATTACATATATATAATGCTCATACCCGAAGGTAAGAGCCAAACCCTCACCCTGATCATTGGTGAGTCCTCTCACATGCACCAATACGCCACCATATGAATGTGATGACTCACTCTTCCTTTAGGTACTAATAGGATCCTCTCTACATACAGAACACATATCATATACCAATCCCAAAGGAAAAGCCACACATAAAAGCTCCACAAATCACATAAGGTGCCTACTAAGTAAATAGTGAGTTCAAGCATCTTCAAAACACAAAATGTTTCACATGGACATATTCTACTTCAAAAGCTTTCTTTATTAAATACATTTTATTTTTAAACACTCACTTTCATAAACACATGTATGTCATGTATGCCCATGCTCAATGTCAATGTTCACATTCATAAATATATGTCTTTCACATTTCATATCAAAATATACTTTGGCATAATATAAACATATTTCTAAGTACATTTATAAATCATACATAAACAATTACCATGTTTATTGTGATTTTAGTAAAAGTCTAGTATACTTACCTTTTAACACTTTCGAGTACAAAGCTTAATTCTCTTTAACCTATCAATGGAGATTAATCATTTCATAAGCCTCACCATTCACAAAAAATACTTTAAATAGCTTACAAAATTATACATATTGCATTTATTACATCGAATTAGTCTAATGACTTGGTTTCTCAAAACCTATCATTTTGACCACTTACACTTAACAAAATTTTCTTATATATCAAATGATGTTCAATTACTCCAAAATCAGAATATATCATTTTTGACTCATATATTCTTCTTATATATAAATATTATATCATAATTCCTACATAATCCATTTCATAAACACTATCAAATTCAAACTATTATCCTGATAGGATCAAGATATTTACTGAACAGTATTCAGTATTCCAATTTTATAAAATCATATACTAACCCAAAAGTTATAAAAATACAACAGAATTACTCTTGACACATATCTCAATTCATAATAAATATTTTACTTCAAAATCCCTGCCAAAAGTACTTTTGAACTATTTTATTCCATAGCTTTAAAAATCTATTGATTAAATAGTACAGTGAGCTGACACACTTTAGAAAATCATAAATTTTTTATCACATTGATCTAAATACTTAATTTTTAATATGTCATATTAAACATATAAATTTATCATATTCCAAAAATTCTTAATTTTTGAAGATCATTTAACATATCAAAAATTGTTCATCATTTAGTATACTGTTAACATAAAATTTTTAGAATTTCAGGGTCTTTTTTATAAATTTACTAAAAATTTAATTTGTGAACTTTTCCATTGATTCAAAGTCTCAAATGATTCTAAACATGTCTAGTTTTACATTATCACAATAAAAACTAGAATTGATCATTTAACATATCAAAAATTGTTCATCATTTAGTATACTGTTAACATAAAATTTTTAGAATTTCAGGGTCTTTTTTATAAATTTACTAAAAATTTAATTTGTGAACTTTTCCATTGATTCAAAGTCTCAAATGATTCTAAACATGTCTAGTTTTACATTATCACAATAAAAACTAGAATTGATGTACAAAAAGTTACAAAATTCTCGAATCAAGATACTATCAAGTAAAAATTCTATAAATTCATCATAATTCATCAAGTTATCTATATAATCATCATCAATTTTCAATATATCTTACAAAATTCACATCAAATCCTCAATTTTTCATATTTTCAAAAATTAAAACTTAAAGAAATTAACTTAATTAACACCAACAAATTAAGAAAGAGTTATGATATACCTCTTAAAGTTTAAAATTCTAATTTCTTCTTCTTCTTCTATTTCTCTCCCCTCTATTTCTCTATTTTCTCTCTATAAAAGGGGTGACTCGACCAAAAATGAGTGAATTATGATTTTAAATGTGTACTTTTATACTAAGAGGTTAATTTTTAGTATTTACGAATTAATCTCTAAAATTTTTAAAGTATTACAATTTGGTCCCTAAAATAGACTTAAAGTCTTCCAAATAAACCCAATACTAATAATACCCCAAACCCAAAAGATCTGACACGCGACATAACTTACACTCATTCAATAATATACAATTATAAATAATATTGTATAAAATTTTAAATTTGAATTCTACATAGGAATCCTTAGTAAGTTGCTAGTAGGTTCATCACAAAATTAATCCATAAATATATTTGGTGAAATATAAACTAAATACAACCACACTTAATAAAATAATACATAAATCAAGTATCACCTATGTACAAATAAAATACGAATATTACAGTTACAAAAATATTTATTGTTATCAGTTATATATAAGCAGTTATTACAATTCTCTCATCCTTATAAGATTTTCGTCCTCGAAATTTATGACTTAAACCAAATAGATGATGATGCTTAGATCTCATTTCTTCTTCTTGTTCCCAAGTTGTATTTTCAACTGTATGATTTTTTCATAAAACCTTTACAAAGTAATCTTCTTGGTACATAGAATTTGCTTATTTTAGTCTCAAATCTTAATAAATACTCATTCATATGTTGTTATAATATCATTAATTACCTAACTCATTACGTTTCTGACAGAACTTTATCACACTTATATATCAACAAATATTTATTCAAAAAATTTTGGCCTATTATCCATTATAAATGATAAAGTAAAACCCATTATTATTATTATTTTTTGCCTCACAAGAACCAAAAAAAATATATTTGAACATACTTACACATATGTTCCACAGCTGTTATTATTATTATTTTTTAAAAGATTTCATTTAAACCACAAACTTCTTTTCTCACAACAACTAACACCCATAGCCGTTATTATTTGTGTTTGAAAATTTTGCATTTAAAACTCAGTCTCTTTCTCTAATAATAAATAATAATAAAAAATCTAACGACTCATATAGACTTCACATTGTAGCAACCCCTTTTTTTCTTATAAATACATTATTTTTGTATCCTTATACAAACTTGAAAACATTCAAAGATTAGGGTGAGCGTAACAATGAAGGAAACCTCAACTCGTAGATTCACAAAAATTTGTGTCTTTTATAGATCTAACCCTGAAAATACTGAAGAGTTTGTAAAAGCTGCAGAAAATTTTGGTAAGGCGTTAGCTGATCGAAAGATACATTTAGTATATAGAGGTGGTAGCCGTGGGTTAATAGGGTCTGTGGCAAAAATTGTACAAAATAAAGGCAATCGAGTTTGGGTATCATTTCAAAACCTCTAGTTATTGAAAATATTATAGAAAAAATAGTTGGGGATGAGTTACAAGTCTCATCTATGCATGAGCATATGGCACAAATGCTTAAGTATGCAGATGCCTTCATAGCTCTACTAGGAGGTCTTGGGACCTTAGAGAAAATTTTTTAAATTACCTCATGGGTACAATTACAAATCCACCAAAAAATTATTGGTTTGTTAAATGTTAATGATTTTTATAATGGGTTGTTATCTTTTATTGACTATGTAGTGAAAAGATAATTCATCCCACTTCTAGCACGACAGATTCTTATTTCTGCTCCAACTTTTGATCAACTGGTTGATTAATTATAGTCTTTTATCCCTCTGTCTAATTTTTTAAATTGCATCATGATAGTAAGAAGAAGTGTAAAATAGATTTAAATCTCCATCTGTAGCCTCTACTGTTATTTTGTTGTTGTTTTCCTTTTTTTTTTTTTTTGCAAGATTTCTATTTCAATAAAAGTTATTTTAATTGATACCTTCAATACTCTACCTCTTTATATTTTGACATTGAAAAAATTATCTCAATTTGCTCTATAATATGTAAATTATCATTATATGATATTCGGCATCATTCTTGCTAAGTATATTAGTTACAACTTAAAAAAAATCATAGATGGTAACATTAAGATCCACAAAATTATCTCAATTTGCTTTATAATATGTAAATTATCATTATATGATATTCGGCATCATTCTTGCTAAGTATATTAGTTACAACTTAAAAAAAATCATAGATGGTAATATTAAGATCCACAAAATTATCTCAATTTGCTCTATAATATATAAATTATCATTATATGATATTTGGCATCATTCTTGCTAAGTATATTAGTTACAACTTAAAAAAAATCATAGATGGTAACATTAAGATTCACAAAAGGACCCTATTATCTACAATATCAACAATCTTAACAGTTCTTGGATAATGTGTCATATTCTCAAAATCATACAAAAATTAAGCAAGATGTCAAATATTTACACAACAATGCTATAAATACAATTCTAAGGATTTGGTATTTACTTAATTCCCTTGACTCGACACCTAAAAGTTTACAGAATCATATCTTATCTCAATTGTAATAACTTCTTATCTTAGCTAAATATTTATGTAAATGTAATATTCGTATTTTATTTGTACGTATGTGATACTTGCTTTATATATTGTTATTAGTATTTTTTTTTTAATGGATTAGGGTCCTGTTATTAGTATTGAGTGTATTTGCAAGACTTTAGATCTATTTTAGGGACTAAATTATAATACTTTAAAAGTTTTAGGGGTTAATTCGTAAATACTAAAAATTAACCTATTTGTATAAAAATACACATTTTAAACCCCAATTCACTCATTTTTTATCGAGCCACCCCTTTTAGAGAGAGAAAATAGATAAATAAAGGGAAGAGAAAGAGAAGAAGAAGAAAAAATTAAAATTTTAAACTTTAATGGTATCACAAGAGAGATGCTAGGTTTATAAATGGTGATTCATACCTTAATTGACAATACGCATTTTTAGTGAAGGACGCTTGCATAAAGCCCAAGAATAAACTCGTACAGGCTTAAGCTCAAAGCAAACAATATTTTGTCAAGTCTAGGTTGGGTCATGACAGATGATATTGAGCCACTCTCGGTGTCCTCTTGGGTGGTGGTAGGGCAAACCTCAACGAGGATATTAAGTCCCTAAGGGGGGGTGTATGTAACACCCTAGGCAAATCCCACATCTTCGAGGCACGGGAGAGATGCTGAGTTTATAAGGGGTGATCCACACCTTAATTGGTAAGACGCGTTTTGGGTAAAGGACGCTTGTGTGAAGCCCAAGAACAAAATCGTACGGGCTTGGGCCCAAAGGGGATAATATCTTGCCAGGTCTGGGTTGGGTCATGACAGAGCCCACCCAAATCCTTATGCAATGTATTTTTCGCTTTGGGGTTCACGCACATGTCTTTCCTCCTTACGATTTTGTCCTTTATAGGCAGAACGCATCACCATCCCCAAAAGGCGCCTCACAAGGGTAGAAGAGATTTTTCCTTATAAGGCCTTCACTTTGGATGAGTCTGCCCGATGTAAAATTTGGGTCATTACATGATTTGCAATATTTTCTACATTTGAAGTACTATAATCATTGCTAGGTTCAAGTTCTGGATTAGAGTTGGTATTAACCATTGTTTGATTAAATCTACTACTTTAATACCAAGTTAAGAAATGTGGAGAATATTAAGAGTGTTTATAGTGAAAAACTAGAGAAAATTGTATTGATAATGTATTGTGTATATATTACAATCGAGAGTACATAGCACTTATGTACTGCTATTGTCATTTAGCTAAAAAAACAAAGAATCCTATGTGAAAAGCTATCATACACTCCAAATATCAAGGAAAGTTATAAAATTATATGGTAAGTTGTCTATTTGCAAATGTTACTCTCTCATTGATACAGATGATCCAATCTAATTCTGCTATATATAGCATCAGATTTTGCACTCGAATCTTTCTTGAGTGTTTTCTCAAAAGTGACCAAAACCTTAGCAATATTAGTAGCCAAGTCATCCAATACTATCAGCTAACAAATATTAATTGTTTAATATTTATATAATATACATTTCGAATAAAATTATTAATATTAAATATATGGTAAGAATTTTGTTATATTTCAAACATAATATGATCTAAAGGAGCTTAGATTTGATATAAAAGAGTTTAGCTCGGTGCTAAGAGTTAATAATGCTAAAAGTTAGAAGTTTTAAGAGTTAAAAGTTAGCAAATTCTAAGAGTTAGAGCATTGTCTGAAATAAGATAACTACTTAGGAATATATTAGTAATGATATAGTTGTAAGGAGTTGCAAATGATGCTAGGAAATATCATTATGCAGTATGTTCTCGAAGACCTCCTTTTTTATCTATCTTTATCGATGCGGGCCAATCGATAAACCTTTTTAGATCAGTGTATGTCTATATTTAGATTGTCCATATGGTTAAGATGCAAACCGTGAACTTAGTGGAAGCTCGTATAAATATACGATTATTCAGTAAGGATTAGGTACTGAATAGACTCACGAGGACCTTTAATAGACATTCCATAAAGTCGTCAATGAAAAATCTTCTCGGTTAAGTAGTATTCGTGATCCTTTAACCTAAGTGCCATGGTGGGCTTGTAAGTGATCCATCATACTTTAGTTACATGTATATCATAGACCTTCCATGGTTTAACCGCTAGGTGTTATTAGGTATGATCTGATATTCATAAAGTCTAATGTGCATAGATATGAGATCTGTCAGCTTATATGGGTGAGTTGTACAGTAATGACTTATATCTCTACTTTTCCAAGATATATATAATAGAAGGATTATATGTATATGCGATAACTCCAGCTTGTTTGATTCAACATGTTGCTTTGTAATATTCATAATATGTGTGTAGGGCGGGACATTGTTCACAGACTTATGAAAAAAATTTATTTGACAAACTAGGCGTAAACTTAAGGAGTCTCACAATATAAAGTATACTCGTTGTGCACTAGAGTAGAAGACTAGATTGAATAATTCGATTCAAGAAATTTCAACAAACTAGAAATTTGTTCAAAATCCCTTAAGATGTACACTTATCAAAGTTTAAGTGTTAAGTATAATATTTAATTAGTTGACAAAAGTTATTAAATAATGAGATGACGACAAGTGACACAATTACAATCATAAATTATTTGTTTTATGTTGACTAATTTGATCTTATTTATGAGATTAATTTAATATAATAAAAATTATTTTTATTTTTATTAGTCAACAAATAAGAAAACAAAAGAGTATAACATGAGATGTTTGTGGGTCTTTATTGATTAACATTTAAAATAAAAAAATTGTTTTTTCTTTTATAATAAATAACCGGCCATTGCAAGAGATCTAATTAAAATGCTTGATTGTTTAAATAAGATAATGTAAAATATTTACATTATTTGAGGAAGTAAACAAGTATGGCATTGCACAGGATGTGAGCCATAATGCTTGACCATTAAATGGGCATTTGGCATAAAATGAAAAAGAGTTTTCATTTTGAATATGGCTTTTGTAAGATTTTCTTTGGAGAGCAAGTGCTGTCTACAAGAAGAACTCTTTTTCTTCTTCTTCAAAAATGCCGGTCATTAATAAAAAGGGAAAAAAAAAAAGTAGAATCTTGTTTTGGTTTTGCAAAAGTTGCGTGAATAAAACTAAATTTTCATTTTTTTTTGAAACAAAAGTGTTGCTTCAAACAAAATAAAAGGTTAAAAAGTCAATAGAAAAATATTTAAAGAGTTTAAATATTTGGTTGTTTGAATTTCGAGAATAAAGTTATCATTTTAACATTTCAAACTCATCCGAGTTGAAAATTAATATAATCAACAAGAGTGCTTCAAAATAAGATCTCTAGAATTCAATTTCACACCGAATCGTTTTAAAATATATGTTTTAATTTTATTATACCAAGACTCAAATTTAAGTATGTGTTTATTGAATAAAAAATTAAATTTTATTTTATTGTGCATTTTATGAGTATGACATATAAATTTTAAAATTTAATAAATATTATTCATATGCAAACACTTAATGAAATAGCACACTTTTAATAATTATGTTAAGTATTTACAAGTTCCTCAAATGGATTAGATTATTATCATGTTAAGTGATTATCGTTTATATGACAGAGATAATGAATCACTTTTAATTCAATTGTGTTTGATTGAATTTAAATAGAAATCTAACGCAAATAATTTGTTCACATTACAAGTAATTGATATCTTATTTTAAAAGCAATACCAAACAGTGGTTCGAGAACAAAAATATGCTTCCTTTACGATGTAGAACCAGACGTATGCTTTTAAAACGATATTAAAATGAAAATGGCCATAATCCAGTTGTTGTGATTTGTGAACTTGAATGATATATCAATTAGTAGGAAAGAAATTGAAAGAAAACTTTGTTTGTACAGTATTATTCTTGAAAAAAAAACCATTTGTTATATGCTCTTCAAAAACTAAAAATTTTGAATATTAAAATCACAAGAAATATTAAAATGATTGAATTTAAACGTTGTATTATGTATCAACATGAAACAAAGATTTTGAAATGAGTACTTGTATGAAATATTTTGTTTTTTCTTTGGTTTAATGAAATTTTTTTTGGTTAGAATTGTATAATTTGTCACTAATGTTATATAAATTTTTCTTTGAACAATGATGTTATGAGATTATTGTTAGTTTCGTTCAACTAATAATTCTTTTAAGAAGATTTAAAAAATTTTAGAGTGCAAATACTATTACTGCTAAAAAATTTGAGTACGATCCTCTATTATAAAATGTTCAAACTAAGACGAGACAAATCTTATTCAAATACAATTACACAAACAATGTAAAGCATGCTTAGTCAGTGTATGAGCCACCCGATCTGCATCTCAGAGGTAAAAAGCACTTTATAATCCTAAAATAAGATATTATTGTTTTTAAATTTTTTTATTACTAAAAATATAAATAATAATTCTCCTTATCTTAGAATAAGTGATATTCGAATTTTATATTTTTGTTTGTATAAATTTTAAAAAAAATTACTAATTAAACTATTTGATACAGTAAATTATTAATTGTTTATTTTCTTAAACATGTCATAATCCCACGAGAATTTAACCAAGTTGTCACAATTTTATTAGGAAACAATCTAGTTAAGGGCGTTTGGTGGATTAACTTTCACTAAAATTTACACATATATGAAGTAAATTCACTGTAAGCACACCGCAGATGAAGCCTTAACAAACAACACTCTAGAAAGAGTGAGGAGTCGCAACAACTACAAGAGGAAACTTTCTGTGTATGGCCATTCCAGCTGATTCATTGACATCCAAGTCCTCTCCTCTGACATCACCGGGCAATGCCCACTCAAACTTGTGCAACAGGCTTGCCAATACAAGCTCAACAATGGCGATTGCAAATGTAGCTCCAGGACAGCCCCTTCTACCAGCTCCAAAAGGAATGAACTGGAAATCATTCCCCTTGAAATTCAAACAATTATTGATAAATCTCTCGGGTCGAAATTCCTCAGGCCCTCCCCATGATGCAGGATCTCTCGCTATTGCCCATGCTTTATAATAACTCTAGATTAGGCTGGAATCTCATACCCACCTATCCGGACAGCTTTTGTTGGTTCCCGGGAAAGCAGCAACGGGACAGGAGGGTGTAGTCATAAAGTTTCTTTTATTACAGCTTTTTAGATACACCATTTCATGTAAATGATTCTTGTTTATATTTGTTGAGGGAGAAAACGTCATTCTCCTCTCGAGATTATGTTGAAGCGAAGAATTCAAGATTCAGTCTAAAACCCTAACCTCCTTACGCAGCGGAATAACCTATCAATCAAACAAAAACAACAAGAATCCAAAGCAGAAAACAAAAGAGTACAACATAATCTTACATGATTCGACCAATTATTTACGTCAACGGTGGATCCAAGGATCCTAACCTTTTTTATTATAACTCCTTAGAGATTTTATAAAGAAAACCCAATAAAGAACCCTCAAAATGACCTAAACGTTTAGTGAACCCTTACTCTACCACGAACAATAATCACCAAAACAACAGTTCCACCCTAGCGCACACAAGCACTTAGTGTCTACCCAGTTCTTCCCCTCTCTTAGAGTCTCTCTTAATGCTTAATTTTAAATCAAGAGTTTACAAGTGTTTATATATGGTGTATTTCGTGCCTGCTAACCCTATTCCTTGTTGGAGTAAGAGTTCACTTGTTTTAGAAGTCCAAAGCTTTCCAAAACTAAAAATTCGAATTAAAAACAAACTTCTGACGCATCTGACGCCGCGGCGCTCGTCCCTGTGCGCCACGGCGCTGGGCATTATCGAGCCCATCGCTGCGGCACTGGGTTGCTATCCTGGGCGCCGCAGCGCTCAGCCCTGTATGCCTATCCCGCGTTTTCTTGCTTCCTTTACGTCTTTGAGTCCCGTTTCGCTTCCCCCTTCGTGTCCCATACATCATAGACTTCTCCATACGTATCCCACACGTTCTAGACTTTTTGTAACTCTTCACTTTGGTATTCATTTCAATTCTTGTCCAACCAAGATTGTTGAATCACCAATTTTTTAACAAACCCTTCCTTGATTCAAATTCTTCCGAATAAGAAGGCTTCGAGATCTGATCCACACCAATACTCTATCACCTAGAGTTAAGTCCAGTTAAGTCTTTGTAGAGACTTAACTTTTCCTAGGCTAGTGACTTCGGCCTCCAAAGACATTCGTGCACCTTGCATAGGGTATGGATGCGTTGCACTCCTTTCTGACCTTCATCACCTCGGTGAGCATGGTTTGGATGTCGCCTAGTGGTCTGCATTACCCCAACACCCCGCGTTAGACCACTCATGGCCATCCTAGTAAGCACATAGAGTCCCCCATTGTGCTTCTCACCCTCAAACCCTATAAGTCATTTCTCTACCCTTAGTTTTTCTTTTTTCGCTCTAACCGAATACCCTTCCTCATCGAGCTTGCCTAGGGATATTAAGTTCCTCCTCACTTTAGGAATATGTCTTACACCATGTAATTCCCTAGTTTCTTCACCTTGCATCCTCAGCCTTATGTCACCAACTCCTATGATTTCACAAGTCATGTCATTTTCCATTAGAGCTTTACCTCTCTTGGCTTTATAGTTGGTAAACATCGATCTTTCGGGATACATATGGACGCTGCACCCCGAATCTAGTATCCATTTGCCAGCGTTTTTCCTTTGAGGCTACCAATGTGTCTACAATTTCGGTATTTTCCTCAGTACTAATTGCAGCCTATCTTCCTTGGCCTTTTGATTTTGAACAATCCTTCACAAAGTGCCCTTCCTTATTATAAAGGAAACACCTCTTGGATCTCCTTCTTGATTGGTTACTCTTTTTTCCTTGTGCAAGCAAAGCTACTCCACTCTAGGACTCAGATCTCTTTGTTAATTCTTTTGAGTTCAATGATGCCTTGACGTCATTCATCATTAAAGACTCTTTTCCATACAGCAGCGTATCCACAAAGCTCTCATAGCTCTTTGGCAACGAACTTAATAGGATAATGGCCTTGTCTTCATCCTAAGTCTTGATGCCCAGTTGCTTAAGACTTATGATGATCTTGTTGAACTCGTCAATGTAAGCTCTCAATGAAGTTCCCTCGTGCATTGTCAGCTCATGTAATTTCTTTTTCACAAGAAGTCTATTTGCAAGAGACTTCTTCATGTACAATGCCTCGAGTTTCTTCCATAGCCCCAAAGTGGTTTCTTCATCACCAACTTCCCTTAATACTTTGTCACTCAACGCTAGGAATAAGGTATTGTGAGCCTTTTTTTGAATCGTGTCCCAATCTTTCTGGCCGGACTTTGAGGTTGTCGCCTCATCGCTAGTTGAGTAGCTGGCTTCCTCCAAAGCTGAATTTAGCCCTTCATTCACTAGTAGAGCCCTAACCTTCTTCCTCCAAAGATTGAAGTCATTCATCCCATTGAACTTCTCTATTTCTTGCTTAATTGTAGCCATGGTTTAAATACCCCAGGTGTGTATTATCGAACCTCTTGCTATGATACCGGTTTGTTGAGAGAGGAAACACCCTTCTCCTTCTCGATGTTATGTTAAAGCGAAGAACCCAAGATTCAACCTAGAACCCTAACCTCCTTGTGCAGCGGAATAACCTGCCAATCAAGCAAAAACAACAAGAATCCAAAACAGAAAACAAAATAGCACAACACAATCTCACGTGGTTTGGCCAATTGCCTACGTCCACGGTAGATCTAAGGATCCTAACCTCTCTTATTATAACTCCCTAGAGATTTTATAAGGAAAATCCAATAAAGAACCCTCAAAAGGACCTAAACGTTTAGTGAACCCTTACTCTACCGCGAACAATGATCACCCAAACAACGGTTTCACCCTAGCGCACACAAGCACTTAATGTCTACCCAATTCTTCCCTTCTCTTAGAGTCTCTTTTAATGCTTAATCTTAAATCAATGGTTTACAAGTGTTTAAATAGGGTGTATTTCGTGCCTACTAACCCTATTCCTTGTTGGAGTAAGAGTTCACTTGTTTTGGAAGTCCAAAACTAGAAATTTGGATTAAAAACAAACTTCTGACGCGTCTGGCACCACGGTGCTGGACATTATCGCGCCCATCGCTGTAGCACTTGGTTACTGTCTTAGGCGCCGCAGCACTTAGCCCTGTATGCCTATCCCGCGTTTTCTTTCTTCCTTCACATCTTTGAGTCCCGTTTCGCTTCCTCTTTCATGTCTCATACGTTCTAGACTTTTTCATACGTATCCCACACGTTCTAGACTTCTGTAACTCTTCATTTTAATATTCATCTCAATTCTTTTCCAATCAAAATTGTTGAATCATCAATTTTTCAACAATATTACATTTGCTTCCTGCAATCCCTCTCACCTCTTCCTGTGCTTTCCTCGCAGGATGCAGTAAAAGCTCTTTGAATGCGCCCTCTAGAGCAGTGTAAGTGGTATCGGTTCCACCAACAAACATATCCTGCAACAAAATTACAATTCACTGAACACACAGCATATTGTGTTTGTGTATGTCATTCATTATTTGCCCACTTACAAAATAAGACACCGGGACAACAATGCTTCTACAGTAAAATCTGCTTACCAGGATTAAGGCTTTTATGTTGTCTCTAGCCATGCAAATACCACTTCTGCTATCATTTTGAATGTCAAGAAGAACATCCAAGAAGTTCATTTGACCCTCTCTCCCTCCAGGATTCGCTTCATCTTGGCGAGCTATGTGCTCGTCTATTATACCGTTCAAAAAACCGTCCAAATTTCTGTAAACCCTCTCTACTCTAGTATCTAAACCAGTTAATTTATCAAGAAAAGAAAACAAAGGAATATAATCCCGCACACTGAAAACACCCAACAATTCTCCAAGTTCCTCTAAGAGTACTTTAAGCTGCTTCCCCCCCCACATTCCCCTTCACCATAAGTCATACCAAAAGCAGCCCTGCATATCACATTTTTTGCAACCGAAAGTAACATTTCACTTAAATCAATTGGCGATGACCCCGGACAAGACCTTTCTACTTTATTCATCATTTGAACTGTATCTTCTTCTCTTAAAGAGCGAAATGACTCAACTCTTTCTGCGCAGAGAAGCTGCATTACACAAATGCTTTTCATTTGTCTCCAATATTCACCGTAAGGGGAGCAGGATAGGTCCCTGTTATCATAGAGAAGTCTCCTAGCAATGCTGGAATTGGGCCTGTTGGCAAAAATTGTCACGTGTTCTCATGACATCCCTAGCCAACTCTGCTGAAGAGATCACAAAGGTCGGTTTTCTGCCAAGGTGCAGTAGCATTAAGGGGCCATGGCGCTGAGCTAAAGACCTGAGAGAACGGTGCGGGTGCAGGTCTAATTGGTGGAGGTTACCAATGACGGGTAGTTTTGATGGCGAAGGAGGTATGTTCTTATAGCCCAAAAATGAATATTTTGTAGCCAACACTAATAGAATAAGGAAAATAAGAGAGAACGGGTACAATAGGATTTCCTCTAACTGGAAAAGAAGTAAAATGTTAGACATTTCTGCTCGTGGATTTGGTCTTGTGAGTTCTCTTTAAGGTGTCCAATACATTTTGGGGTTGGTTTAGGCCATTTATAGTGGCTCTCTTGGGCATCTAACCGTCAAGCACCGACACTTTTCTGAATAAGTTCATAGAATTGGTGAATCCAACAGATAATTTGTATCTTTTATAGAAACAAATTTAATAGCATATCTTTTATACGTAGTTAAAAACTTCAATAATTATTGTTATAGTCCGCGGATAAGTTACTTCATCCTTATCCACCTTAATCAAGAGGTTCTAAGGACCATTGTTATAGAAATTTCCTTAAATATTACAATACAACACAACGCAAACAGCTTTCTAACGGTGAACAATTGGATCTCCCTCGATCTACTCTGCATAAGGAGTTGCAACAGCAACAAGGGGAAATTTTCTGTGGACTGACAGACCGGGAGCTTCTGTTGCATCCAAGAGTTGCCCTCTTGCTTCACTAGGCACTGCCCAGTTAAACTTGTGCAAAAGACTTGCTATTGCAAGCTCAATTGTGGCAAGAGCAAATGTGGTTCCAGGACAGCCCCTTCTTCCTGAGCCAAATGGAATTAATCCAAAGTCTTGCCCTTTGAAATCTATTGAAGAATTCAAGAACCTCTCTGGTCTAAACTCTTCTGGCTCTTCCCATGATTTTGGATCCCTCCCTATAGCCCAAGCATTGATAATTACTCTTGTTTTGGCAGATATGTCGTACCCTTGAACCTTAACATCCTCAGTTGATTCTCTTGGAACAAGTAATGGAAGTGGAGGGTGGAATCGGAAAGATTCCTTTATTACTGCTTTCAAGTAATGCATTTTACCTAGGTCATCCTCGGTGACATTGGGTTTGTTTCCGATGATTTTTCTGATCTCTCTTTGTGCTTCATTAATGACTTGTGGGTGCCTCAACAGCTCGGTCATTGTCCACTCTAAAGCTGTGTATGTGGTATCAGCCCCAGCAGCAAACATATCCTATGAAAATAACAGAAATATTACTTATTGGCATTTTTTTATCTGAAAACTCAAGATCACTACCAAATCATAAGATAATACAAAAATTTGCGCATTTGACCAGAATGCTATGAGTTCTGTGTCCATTTAGACTTAAATAGTCAACACATCTCCTGAGATAAAATAATCTACACATCTTGAAATAAGAGAATTGTTATGGTAATATTAAGATAAATGGATTCCAGAACCACACATTTAATAAAATCTATCAAAATAAATCTAAAGAATTCATTAGCCATTAGCTAGAATCATGTTTCTGTAAGTTGAATTGTTAACAATAAAGATTCAACTACTGATAAATTGACAATATAGCTCACAGAGATTGGATTTTGCTCTTTTTTTAAATTTTTTTTTCCTTTTCTCTCAATCATGAAAACATGAAGAGATTGAGCAAGTATGCTTACCAGAACGATAGCTTTGATGCTATCTCTGCTCATAGAAACGCTGCTGACGCTTTCTTTCTGAATTTCAAGCAAAACATCCACAAGATCCTTTCGGTCCTCTGCTGCATCTAGGCCTTGCCTTGTCATATGATCATCGATAACTCTATCTAGAAAGCTATCAAAATCTCTAAAAACCTTCTCCACTCTTGCATTCAGACCAGTCACATAATTTAGCCAACCAAGCCATGGAATAAAATCTCCCACATTGAAAACACCCAACAAAAGACTAAATTCCTCTAAAAGCTTCTTAAACTTCCTTCCACCGTCACCTTCAGTATATTTCCTACCAAAAGCTACCCTGCATACAATATCATTTGTTAAAGAAGCAAGGACTTCATTTAAATCAATACCAGAAGAACCTGAACAAGACTTCTCAATTTTCTTTATCATTAGATTTGTCTCTTCTTCTCTAACGAATCGAAACGACTGGACCCTTTTCGTGCTAAGAAGCTGCAACACACATATGCTTCTCATCTGCCTCCAATACTCGCCATAAGGAACCAAGGACAAGTCTTTGTAGTCATACAGAAGTCTTCTTGAAATGCTCGAATCGGGTCTATTTGAAAAAATGATATCATGGGTTCTCAAGACCTCTTTAGCTGAGTCAGCAGAGGAAACCACAAGGGTCGGCGCACTGCCTAGGCGCAAAAGCAAGAGGGGGCCGTGGCGCTGAGCCATGGAATGGAGAGAATGGTGTGGATGCGATCCTAGTTGATGAAGATTGCCTATAACTGGGAGCTTTGACGGTGAAGGTGGCAACCTCTTGTTGCTTGTTCTGAAGGTGAAGAAAAGCCATTTGGTAAGAAAGACGATCACAGTCAGTGAGAGCAGAGAAAAGGGATGAAATAAGATGGATTTTAGTTCCAATTTATGCAAAATGTTCGACATTTCCTATGCTGAAGGTGGTGGCTTTAGTTTCTTCCAGAGGATTTTTGCTCTCTGTGATTCAGGTAACAGAGTTTCATCCGGTCTTTTAAGCCATTGACCCCTCAACCTCTCAGGTTTCAGGGCGTGCGAACGATCCAAGATAATTGTTTTATTTTGTAAAAATACTTATCTTGATAGGTGTGAAGATCTTTTGCGGAAAAAAATGAAGAGAGAGAGAGAGGTGTGAAGCTGGCCACTTGGACTCTTTTTTTTTTCCTTATTATCTTTTATCTTAAATTTTTTATTACATAAAATATTTGTCAATGTCTAAATTTACAATTTTTAGTGTGTCTCTGTTTTATCATAAGGTTTTTCAATAATTGCTCTGTGCCCAAATTTATTTATAATTAAAAGATAAATGTTATTTATCTCAAAATTTTGATTTAAAACGAGAGCAATGATATAGTATAAACCACTTATTTAACACAGAAAAAAATAAATATTTATATATATATGTATAATATTTATATTTTATTTGTATGTAAATAATACTTAATTTATATATTATTATTAATATTATTTGTATAGATTAAGGACATATTATTAGTATTTGGTTTATTTGCAAGATTTTAAAATTATTTTAAGGACCAAATTGTAATACTTTAAAAGTTTTAGAAATTAATTTATAAATACTAAAAATTAGTTTCTTAGTATAAAAATACACATTTAAATCATAATTTACTCATTTTTGGGTCGAGCCACCCCTTTAGAGAGAGAAAAGAGAGAAATAGAGGGGAAAGAAAGAGAAAAAGAGAAGAAATTAAAATTTGGAGTTTTAAGAGGTATATCATAACTATTTTTTAATTTTTGGTGTTAATTAAGTTAATTTTTTTAAGTTTAATTTCTGAAAATATGTAAAGTTGAGGACTTGATGTGGATTTTGTAAGAAATATTGAGAATTGATGATAATTATGTAAATAACTTGATAAACCATAATAAATTTGTACAAATTCTACTTGATAGTCTCTTGATCCAAGAATTTTATAAATTCTTATACTTCGATTTTAGTTTTGGATTTTGGGAATATGAAACTAGACATGTCTAGAATCATTTGAGACTTTAAATCGATTAAAAATTTCAGAAATTGAATTTGTAGTGAATTTACTAAAATGATCCTGAAATTCTAAAAATTTCATATGTTAACAGTATAATACAGTGAAAAATAATTTTTGATCTGTTGAATGATCTTTAAATACAAATTTCTGGAATATAATAAATTTATATGTCTAATATGATATATTCAAAATTGAGAATTTAAATCAATGTGGTTAAATTGTTATAATTTTCTAAAGTATATCAACTCATTGCAGTATTTAATTAACAAATTTTTAAAGTTATAGAATAAAATAGTTTTAAAATACTTTTGACAGGGATTTTGAAGTGAAAATTTTATCATGGATCGAGATATGTGTCAAGAGTAATTCTGTGGTAGTTTTATAGTTTTTGAGTTAGTATATGATTTTATAAAATTGGGAGACTGAATACTATTCAGTAAATATCTAGATCCTGTCAGAATAATAGTTTGGATTTGATGATGTTTATGAAATAGATTGTGTAGGAATTATGATATAATATTCATTTATAAGAAAGATATATTTTGATTTTAGAGCAATTGGACATAATTTGATATATAAGAAAATTTTGTTAAGTGTAAGTGGTCAGAATGACAGGTTTTGAGAAACCAAATAATTAAACTAATTCGATATGATAAGTGCAATATGTATAATTTTATAAGCTATTTAAAGTGTTTTGTGTGAATGGTGAGGCTTATGAGATGATTAACCTCTATTGATAAGTTAAGGAGAATTAAGTTTTGTACCCAAAAGTACTAAGAGGTAAGTATATTAGACTTTTACTGAAATCACAATAAACATAGTCATTGTTATATATGATTTTGTAAATGTGTTTAGGAATATGTTTATGTTATGTCAAAGTATATTTTGATATGAAATGTAAAAGACATGTGTTTATGAATGTAAGCATGGACATACATGACATATATGTGTTTTTTAAAGTGAGCTTTCAAAATGAAATGTGTTTAACAAAGAAAGCTTTTGAAGTGAAAAATATCCATGAGATACGTTTTATGTTTTAATGATGCTTGAACTGACTATTTACTTAGTAGGCATCTTATGTAATTTGTGGAGCCTTTATATGTGGTATTTTCTTCGGGATTAGTATATGTTATATGTTTCATATGTAGGGAGGATCCTATTGGTACTTAAAGGAAGAGTGAGTTATCACATTCGTGTGGTGGCGTATTGACGCATGTGAGATGACTCACCGATGATCAGGGTGAAAATTTAGCTCTTACATTTGGACATGAGCATTATAAATGTGAAATTTAAACCTTATTTATGTTATTCCTCTTATACGGTATGTCATCGACGGGTGACATTTAACTCATTATGTGATATGTGATATGAAAATCTTAAAATATTGAATACTAAATACTACTTAATATTCAATAAAAATATTTGACGTGTGTTTCATTTATTTTATTATTATACTACAAACATTTTAATCATTTTCAAATTAAAATTTCCCGGTATGATATGAATTGTGTTATTAATTAGATCAGAGCAAATCTGAGGCAGAGGGCCACACACTCCCACGTCCCAACTACTCATTTTATAATTTAAGATGTCTAGCTTATGCTTTTATGATATTTTAGCTTAACCGAGACTCCAGAATTTAAATTGCTATAATTTTTAAATTTTATTTTATAAATTTTATTTTAAATTAATATATTAAATAATATAATTTTTAAAATTATTCATTAAAATTATTTTATTATTTAATATATTATTCAAAATATAATTTTTAAAATAACATTTAAAAAGTGTAACATTATCTTAAAGATTTATAATCTCACATGAACTCACAAAAAAATTCTTAATCTTGGTAAGTTTAATAATGCTATATTTATAAAATTAAAATATAAATAATAATTATACAATATTAATAAATAATTAACAAATCGGATCAAAATATAAAGATAGCGATTTTCATAGTTGTGTTTAAGTTTCCACGCAACACCAGTATTATTTATTTATTTTAAGGCTATGAGATAAGGATAGTGATTTTCGGAAGTGTTTTCCTTCAAGTTTCAACTACTCTTAATGCTTCATAAATCGTCAACAATTTTCATTGGTGGCTGTGTGTGTTTATTTATCACAGTGTTTTTCGTCGGGGGAATTGATTTTGTTTATTGTGAGTGTGAGGATCGAGAACACTTCCGAATTTTATTAATTAAAACAAAAAAAACTCTCAGGATAACCCATAGTATTTACTGGATTTGTGGGTTTTTCTACTGGTGATTTCGTATTTTAACATAATTTTTAGATTATTAAATAAATATTTATTTGTTTATTAATATTAAATTTTAAATATATATTATTTATAGTATATTTAATTATATATTTAATTGTATTTTATTTATTAAATATACCTTAATTTAATAATGTAAAATTTGTATAAAAAATATGATGCCATTAATCTTATATTTTTTTTATCTATTTTTATTGTAAGTTTGTAATGTATTATAGGTGTTGTTTGTCGTCGAGCTTCAGCTTTTTGCTCTCTCATTTAATTTATATACAAAATATTAAGCAAACTTCAATTTTCACTTATTAACAAACTGTTGTAATTGTATTTTATAAAGTATTGTGTTTATATATAGTTCTTTTTTTAAAGGTTAATAACCAAAAGTAATCAGAAACAGGAATTATAACGGTCACATTTGCCCATCAAATTATCAAAATAAAATATCAATCTAAAAAAAAACAGATTATAGCTTAGTGTTTTTTTTTTTAAAAAAAACACCTAATATTCTTAAATCCAAACTTAATGATTTTTAAATTTCAAATCAACGAGTTTTTAGTATCATAACCTTTTATGATCGAGAGGTTTTAAAAATTTAATAATAAAGAGTTTATGGTACACATTTTTTTTATTGACTTAGTAGCAAAATTCCCTCCCTCATATCAATTGAATGCCCTCTCCTATATTAGGTGCGAAAAAGATAGACTTTTTTAAAAAAAAAAAAACCTTGAGAAAGATAGAATTGAGTGAAGCTAAAGTTGTAAGTTTGAGTAAATCTATTTAAATTATTTGTAATAATAACTCTATAGCAAAGAGTTTGTAAGGTACATTTTTTCATTGAAATATAGATCATAAGTTCAAATCCTCCTCCGTATGAAGCAATGGACAAAAAAATATTTGAAAGAGTTGTGTGAGTGCATTTTCTTTGGCTGTTTTATAAATGTAGACATACTTTTTATACATATAATTATATATTAATTATTAATATTGTAGTAATTTAAAGTTTGCAGTGAATTTTTTCATTAAAATAGAGGTCCCAATTTCAATCCCCTATCTCCAAGTAAAAAAAATTACTCATATTGTGAATGGCCGATAAGAATTCATCCTTATCCACCCTAATCAAAAGGTCTATAAACACCAGTCTCGTAGAAAGTTTGACACACCAAAGCAACTTTTTAACTTGTGAACAATTGGGTCCTTCTTTGTTTAGCAAATTAATTGGTGCTAGCCTAGCTCGGAGTTACAACAGCAACAAAGGGATATGTTCTAAGGATCAATACACTGGTAGATACTGTTACATCTAAATGCTGTCTATTGAACATAATAGAGTACAAATGGAATACTTTTATTAATACAACAAACTCAAATTTGCAATACAAAATTTAGAAACTCTCACTCTTTCTCACTTATAACACAACACTCATAATTTAACACTCATAATTCAACACTCACCTACTCTAAATTCTCAACAATTGATCAAATATTTGATCAACTCTTTATTCTTAACTTGCTTGCTTGCAAAATCAAATGAGGGAGTGAGATATTTATACTTAATTTCAATAAACCAAAATCACACAAATAAAATATTGTAAAAATTTATTAACCACATAAGTTTATAATACTTATCTCCTTAATTATTAACTCCAAAATATTTTACCTAACTTAGAAATTTCAAGAATTAAGCTTATAAAATTTGGACTTAATCTTGAGCTTGGTATTGTAATTTTAACACTCCTCCTCAACAATAACTTCCATTTTTCTAGCCACGTTGAGTTATCTTCGAAACTTTTCGAACTTATCAACACCAAACTTTTGTGAACAAATCAACTATTTAATCTTCGGTCTTAACATACAACAACTCAATTTCTTCTTGTAGAACTTTCTCTCGGATAAAGTGATAATGCACCTCCATATGCTTTGTTCTTGCATGAAAAACTAAATTTTCTGTCAAACAGATTGCCGACCGATTATCACAATATATTGACACTTTATAATCTCTTGGCTGATGTAAATCCTCCATCAACCGCATCAACTATGTACTTTCTTGAGCTGCCATTGCTGCTGCTCTGTACTCAGCTTTAGTAGTTGACAATGATATAGTCGGTTGCCTTTTACTGCACCAAGAAACTGTTCCTGAACTAATCTTTAAAAAAAATATACAGTAGTCGAACGTCGTGTGTCATGATCTTCAGTATAGTCAGCATCACAATAGTCAGCTATTTTATAATCTTGGTCTTTCTTATAGAAGAGACTATAGTTAATTGTGCATTTCACATATTTCAATATTCATTGAACTACTTCTGAGTGAGGTTTCTTAAGATTTTACATGTATCGACTTATTACTCCAACTGCATAAGAAATGTATAGTCGAGTCAATGTCAAATAGATGAAACTTCTCACCAGTTGTTGATACATAGTTTCATTTTTTAAATCCTTTGATGACCGCACAACTTAGTATTAGCTCCTAGCGGTGTTGAGATAAGCTTGCATTTTAGCATCCCAAAATTCTGCAACAAATCTTTGGCATATTTTTGTTATCTTATGAAAATTCCTTCTACTGTTCGAGTGACTTCGAGTCTAAGAAAATGCTTAAATTGTCCAAATTTTTTCATCTAGAAGCAAACCGCCAAATTCTCTCTTGTTCGACAAATCTCTTCTTTATCATCTCCACAGATAATTAAGTCATCCATATATACTAGCACAATTGCAAGTTTCTTTCCATTAGCTTTGACAAACATATTAGAATCAGCTGGTGCTACATAGTAACCAGTATGTGTTAAAATTTCTCCAATCTTTTCATATCACGCCCTTGGAGCTTGTTTTAATTCATACAATACCTTTCTCAATTTACACACGTATTTAGGATGAAATTTACTTTCAAATCCCATTAGTTGAATCATGTAGATCTCACGATCTAACTCTCCATGTAAAAAAATTATTCTTTACGTCCATTTGCCACAATATCCAACATTTGTTAGCTGCCAGTGCAAGTAGAACTCGTACTGTGGTGATCTTGGCTACTGGACTAAACTTTTCATCATAGTCTAGTCTATACTATTGAGAAAATCCTCGAGTTACCAACTAAGCTTTATACCTTTCCACCGATCCATCAGGACGACTTTTGATCTTATACACCCACTTTTAAGATATAGGTTTCACATCTTTTGGCTTTGGCACTAAATCTCAAGTTTGATTTTGCTCTAACGCTATAATTTCTTCTTCTATAGCTTTAATCCATTTAGTGCTTTGTGATGCTTCTTCAAAAGTCTTAGACTCCTTAACAATTTTCTAATTTGCCACAGTTACAATAGCATATTTGGGATTAGGTTTTTGTATTCTTATTAACCTTCGAGGATGAGATTGAGGGGTTGCAGGTTCTGCTCCTTTATATTTGGCCTCCATTCTTGGTTGTTGATAGATGCCAGTTTGCCAAAGACTTTGAGTTATCTCTTACTCGGTGTTATCATCATTGCTTCCATTATCAAGTTCTTCTTGGCTTGATCAGATTTTAACAATTTGCTCATCTATATTTTATTGTAGTCGTTCTTCTATTTTTTTTTTTTTTTTTGAATCTGGAAGCTCCTCTTTTTATGGTGACCATTATGAAGATGTTTCATCAAACACCATATTCCTTAATGTGTAGCACCATCTACTAGTAGGGTCACAATATTTCCATCATTTGCGCTGGTTATCATATCCAACAAAGATACACCGATTGCATTTTTGTCGAATTTGTTTCTCAGGTGACTTAGCACAAACATATAACATATACAACCAAATACTAAAAAATAACTCACTATAGGTTTTATATCCCATAACTTCTCAAATGGTGATATGAACCATAACCTTGGTTGAGGAAACCTATTAATCACGTGGGTTACAGTCTTCATTTCTTCGACCCAAAATCTTTATGGTACATTTTTTGTGTGCAACATACTTTTACAAATCTATGCAAGATGTCAATTCTTTCTTTCTGCAACACTATTTTGTTGTGTCGTGTTGGCACATGTGAACTAATGTTGTATCTTATTTTCTCAAAGATATTGTGAGAACTCATCAGAGGTATATTCTCTTCCATTATCTGTGCGAAAATAATGAATCTTCCTTCCGACTTCTCTTTCAATTGTTTCTTTAAATTCCTTGAACTTTAATAAAGTATCTTATTTTTTCTTTATAAAGAAAACCTATACATACCTTGAGAAATCATCAATAAATGTCACAATGTACCGCATGCCACTAATTGATGGCTACTTGATAGGTCCAAACACATTAGAGTGAACCAACTCTAATAGCTCATTAGCTTTAAACTTTGACTCTTTATATGGTAGTTGATGCCTTGCCGTACTGACATCTCACACATATTATATCCACTCTCACATCAAGTTGAGGTAGACCCTTAAGTATTACCTTGTTCATCATTACTTTTAGCTTATGATAACTTACATATCCTAATCGTGCATCCACAAATCTACTGTGTCATTCTTTCGAGTCTTGTCTACATAAGCTGACTCTGCTGATAGTACATAGACTGACTCTAGTAGTCGTCCTTCCATTGTTGGTGTTCCTGTAATTTTTAAATCTTGGTACACCTTAACATCTTGTGGACTGAACAAGACATAGTGTCCAGAAGATGTTAACTGTGATACTGACAATAAATTTTTTTTCATGTTAGGGACATGATAGACATCTTGAAGTGTTCCCTTGTTAGGACTATAACGAGGTGTAAGAACTGTGTTACCGATGTGAGCTATAGGTAATCTTTAGTTGTTGGCTGTCACCACGCGACTTCTTTTGTATTTAGTCATATCTTACAGCTTTTCTTCGTCACCAGTCATATGATTTGAATATCCCGAGTCGACGATCTAATCGTTTTCATAGTCAATCCGTCCAGGTATTATCACTAAGAGTGATAGGTCTTCTTCCTCTATAGCGACAAACGCTTCAGCATCCCACTCATCTTTACTTTTTCTTTTTGAGTTTGATGTGGCAGCATTACCTTTAGTAGAATTTTTCTTAGACCAACAATCTTTTGCCATGTGTCTTATTTTTCTACAATCGTAGCATTTTTCTTCAAAAATTTTTTTTTGCTTGAAATGACTACCATTGCCGCGAGTCCTCTATGCTCCCCTTGTCTGTGAACTGCCTTCTTGGTGATGACTATTTATCTTGTCATCATCTCCTTTAGATCCTCCACTAGCATGTCGTTTAAATCAACCTTTCCTTTTGTCGATGTAGAGTGCTTCTTCATCGCCTTTTAATGAGACCTCACCTATTTGCTTGGTAATCGCTTCTTGATCAGCAAGCAAAATTTTAAATTCAATGAGAGATGGTTGGGTTGGCTAACCTTGTACAACAATAACAAAACTTCTATACTCGAACCTCAAATCATGGATGATAATTTTTTTCATCTTAATTTCAGCAATAGCAGCAGTATGATCTAATTTAGATTTTTTGTGGCACAAGAACTTTACCTTTGTGAAGTATTGGTTGATCGTCATATTGCTTTATATAATCGACAATAGTTCATTCTCTAGAAACTGTAGTTGTGTGTTGTTTTTCTTTGAGAAGAGTGATGCAAAAGTGTCTCATGCTTCATTTGGCGTCTTAGCCTTCTTTATGTGCTTTAACATTTCTTCTTCAACTGTGGTCTTAATGGCAAACATAGCCTTACCAATTTTTACCTTCTGCTTCTTTAAAGTGGCTTCGTCTATTGGCTGCTTCACTTCATTCCCGTCAACGACCTCCCAAAGATCTTGGCCTTGAAGGTAAAACTCCATCACCGTCATCCATGTATTGTAATTTTGGTTGTTGAGCTTCTTAATTCCTTCTGTTAGGGTCGGTGCTTACGTGTCATCCCTGAATGTATATATACTTGTGTATTTATACAAGTATACATTCCCATTAAATCGCTAATACCAATTTATATGGTATTATGCATATAACGTTACAGATATTGTAGATCTAAAGGAGTTTGAATCAGATTTAAAGGGGTTTAGATAATGGCTCATGGTTAGCTATGTTGAGACATATAATTGCTAAATGTTAGCACAACTAAGTGTTAGTTAGTTATAATATTCAACAGATCTAAGAGTTGGAGCCTTGTCTGTAATAGGACATAGACCTGAGAATATACTAGTAACTACATAGTTACAAGAGTTGTAATCGGGTGCCAGAAAATGCAAGTTAAGCAAGCATGTTCTTGAATAATAGTCCCTGATCTATTTCTACCGATGCAGGTCTGTCGGTGGATATCCTTTTATATATAGATCAGCATATGTCGTACCTATCAGGTATAGATGGTTGTTCCTGACCGACTGTGAGCTTGGAGCTCGTATTGACATATGGGTATCCAGTTAAGACTGGATATGAGATAGACTCACGAGGGCCTTCGATAAACACCAATCGTAAGCCGTCAACGGAGGATTCTTTCGAGTTGAGTAATATACGTGGTCCTTTAACCTGAGTCTCATGGTGGGCTTGTAAGTGATCCACCACACTTTGGTTCCACGCACGTCACAGACCTTTCATGGTGTGACCACTGGGTGTCGCTGGGTATGGTCTAATATTTATGGAGTCTGATGCGTATAGATATAGGATCCGTTAGCTCCAATATGGAATTTGATATCTAGATGCTTCGAGACTGTATCTCAAAAAGTCTTGTGACCACAAGCAATCATCCCGGGAAAGAGTTTCGCCAGGGTGAAACAATATGGTAAAGGAGTTTGCGCATATTGTTCAATGAGATACAAGTCTGGAGATAAGACATGGATGAGCACTGGGGATTTAACGGTGATAATCTATATCCCCGCACATCCAGGATATCATGACGGAAGGACTATACGTATGCGTTGTAACCTCAGCTTGTATGGTTTAACGCGTTAATTTGTATATCCGTAATATGTGCGTAGGGCATTGCTCACGGACTCATGGAATAGTTCCATTTGATAAATCGGGTATAGAACCTAGGGGGTCCCACGATATAGAGTGTACTCGTTGTGCACTGGGGCAGCGTGCCTGATTAAATTGTTTAATCCAGCAATATTCAGCACTACTACGGGAATGCGTGCGTGTTTGTATTTAAGTGTTAAATACAACAATTAGTTAATAATTGTTATTTACTAATTGTATTATGACACATAGTGTATTGTGGACCCTCAGTTGAGTTTACCCAAGTGTGAGATTTATTGGGACCCGGTGAACTTTGTAACTATTTATGAAGGGCAAAATAGTTATTTCTCAGTTTGACTATTTAATAGTTAAATAATTAAAATATCTTTCTTTTTATATTATATAATATATTATTATATTATTATTTATATTATATTATATTATATATATATATATAAAGAAAGAAAGAGAAGCAAGAGAATTAAGGTCAAACGGCTAAGAGAGAAAGAGAATAGAAGAAATGAAGAAGAGGAAGAAGAAAGAAAGAAGAAGAAAATTAAAAAAAAAAAAAGAGGAAAAGTAAAATTGTTTCATTTTTTTCTCTGCTTCCAATTGGAGGAATTATGAATTGCTCCAAATTCTCAATTTCTTATCCTTTTAGAGAAAATGATATAAATTTACTTCCGACTATTTTAAAAATTAAGAGTTAATCCCAAGCTGAATATAGAGCTACTATTCTAGCTTACCAAGCCCATCGTGTTGGTGACTAGAACTGCACGTAAGTTGGTCTCCATGCGGACTCCAGGAAAATACATGTATAACGTTACACGTTATGGTGAGTTTTCTAATCCTATAAATATTTAAACATTAATATATTATATTTATTGTGTTTATTACAAAATTTATAAATTTTCGCTGCGTTAGGCAATAGACGCAATTGCACATGCATACACCTACGTGCCTTAGATTCGCCGACACCTTCAACTACTAACAGGTCTCCCATTGTGCCTGCAAGACTTCAATAATGCCATATAAGCTTGATCTCAAACTGCAAGCTTGTAGAGTTTTAAACTCTTCACAACTCAAATAAAACTCTACTAAGGTTCATCTTTGACCGTTCCGCTGTTACTCCTAACAGCGCTTCCACCAACGCTACTAATAGTGCTTACGTGTTTGTTTATATGAATTATTGTTGGAAATCGAGTGTGTGACATACAAGTGTATACGTAATTTCAAAAATTACTACACGCAGTGGAAGCATGTTAACAAATACCCATAATTTAACAAATTTAATCATATATATCACATATATGCTCAAGCATAACTATTATATAACAATTTATACATGATGAACAATTGTGTACATAAAATTAAAATGTAAATAACACTTACCTAATGAAGGTAGCTTTACAAAATCTTTAAGTCGTCCAACAATCCAATTGAGGAGCTCACATTGAAGTGAATTGTTGAACAATTCTAGTCTATAATAGTTTGGTGGGATTATGGAGTTAGAATGGTAACTTCGTTTTTAGAATTTCCAGCAACATGTATTCAAACTCTTTGAATATAATTTTGTTTCTTAAATGGAGATAATAAGTATTTTATATACAACTATTATATTATTCTTAGCAACAATTTTCAATGGATAATTATTTTGAACAACTCTTATTTAAAATAATTATCTTTTCTCCACTTTCTTTTCATTCATTTTGAGCCATTCATGAGAGAAGAAGAAGAAGATAGGTTTTTCATATTTTTCAACACTTGAAAGAACGAAAACAAAATTTTCTCTTACCTCTCAATTCCTTGGCCGAATTTTTCTCTCCAAATTGAATGAATTAATTTAATTGTTAGTCAAAGTTTTATTTTTGTTATTCAACACTTTTTGATAAAACAAAAATAAGTGCTCCACCAATTTAATTATTGGTCTTCCACTTAAGATTAATTTATTAAGTACTAGAATAATACTTACTTAAATAAATAATTACTTAACAAATATAATTATTTTAATCATATTGAGTAAATAAATGGCGAACATCTAGGCCCCTCATTATATTAAAATACAATGGCCACGATTAATATATTATCATATTATCTAATAATATAATAATAATATCTAATTTAATTATTCAAAACAATTTTAAATAATTACTTTTTACCTTACTAGTTTTTACTACAAAAGTTAAATAATAAAATTAAGGTAAAATCAAATCATGAACCAAATTATGCCACTTGTCAACATCCTATTAATTAACAACTCTTGTTAATTAATTCAATTATATACTTAACAATTAAGTATTGACAAATGCACATTCCGAGGAATCCCAAAACAATTATTTTATTTTTTTTGTTGAAATTTATTGGATGAAATTATTCAATCCAATCTGCTACCCTAATGCGCAACGAATACACATCATATTGTAAGACTCTCTAAGTCCATACCTGATTTGTTATATGGAGCTTCTCCATACGTCAGTGAACAATACCCCACACACACATTATAGATATTACAAATCAGCGCGTTGGATCATGCAAGTTGAGATTATTGCATATTTGTATAATCCCTCCATCATATATATCCTGGAAGAGCACAGATATATATCATCACCGTCAAATCTCTATTTCTCAATCATCAACTTATCTCTAGATTTATATTTTCTTAAACAATATCCACAAACACTTTTGTGATATTGTTTATCCCTTCGAAATATATTTTTTGACGTTTATGCTTGTGGCCACAAGACTTTTTAAAATATAATCTCGGAGCATTAGGATATACAATCCACTCATATGAGCTGATGGATCCTATATCTACGCACACCGGACTTCATAAGCATCGGACCATACCCAGTGACACATAGCGGTCAGACATGAAAGTCTCTGACATGTGTGGAACTAAAATATGGTGGATCACTCACAAGCCCACAGTGGCGCTCAGGTCAAAGGACCACAAATACTACTCAACTTGGAAGACTTTCCATTAGCGGTTTTATGAGATGTCTATTAGAGGTATTTGTGAGTCTGTTTAATATCCAGTGACCTGTATGTCTATATGAGCTTCTACTAAGGTCATAGTTTGCTAAGACTAATCATTTGAACCATCCAGATATAGACATACACTAATCTATATTAATGGGTTCCACTGATAAACCTATTGTTGGGTTATTTGGGTTGGGTAGTACAAATAAATCTTAGGGTTATGGCATGTGAGTTGTGTTCATCATACAAACAATATACATATCTCATACATACATGTGCACAGCGGAAGATTACATATAATGAACACAGAAAATAACATTTGATTAAATTGAAATTCGAAATTGAGAAATATCACCAATGAAGCCTTTGGATTAATTTTCTTTGAAGTCCACCATGAAATGAATCTTTGATCAATTCTAGCAATCAACAAGGGTGGGTTTGATTGTCTAGAATGGCAGCATCTTAATCCAGCATATGTGTTTAACTCTTAAACATGATTTAAAGTTAAACTCTTTAACTTAATCAATTTTGTTTTTCCTTTTATTCAACTCTTGAATAAATAAAACAAATCTTGTTTTTAGTTATTACATTTAGTAACCATTAATTCAATTTGTTTTGTTGTTCTAACACTTAAAACACAAAACAAAGAATTCCAATTTCTCAAAATTGTAATGGCTCTCAAAAATGTAAAACCTATAAACTAAAAACAATTTCAAAAGATATTTCATTTTCAATTTCATTTCACTTTATATATTAATGCATAAATTTCAAACTAATTTGAATTTCATTTGCATTTCATTTGGCTTAACCTAACCTTAGTTAACATTTAACCATAGTTAGATTACTTTAACTTAACCTTTAAGTTAATAAATATTTAATTAATTTAACCATAGTTAACTAACTTAACCATGGTTAGGTTAACCTTTACTTAACCATTAAGTAAAGTTAACTAACTTAACCTTATGATTAACCTTTAACCCTAGTTAAGTTAAATCATTTATTTAACAATTAAACAAATAAATATTTATTTTAATTATTTAACAATTAAATAATCATAAAGTGAAATTACTATTATATCCTTACTCGGTTACCAAGTTAACCTAAAGTGGGTCCCACCATTTAACCATATACTTTAGTTAACGTAACCTTAGTAATTACTGAATTATACTGTATTGAACAATTCAATACGGTACACTGTCCAAGTGCTCAAAGAGTACATTTCATATTGGGACTCTCTAGGTCTATACCCGATTTGTCAAATGAAACTATTCCATTAATCCGTAATCGATGCCCCACGCACACGTTACGAATATTACAAATCAGCGTGTCAGACCATACAAGTTGAGGTCATAACGTATACGTATAATCCTTCCATCATTTATACCCTGGATGTGCGGGGATATAGATCAGCACCATCAAATCCCCATTTGCTCATCCAATAATCTTATCTCCAGATTCGTATCTCGATAAACAATATACGCAAACATTTTTGCTATATTGTTTAACCCTGTGGGAAACTCTTTTCCCGGGTTTATGCTTGTGACCACAAGACTTTATGAAATACAATCTCGGAGCATCGGATATACAACTTACCTACGTAAGCTGATGGATCCCGTATCTACGTACACCGGACTCCATGAGCATCGGACCATACCCAGCGACACATAGCGGTCAGACCATGAAAGGTCTCTGACATATGTGGAACCAAAGCATGATGGATCACTCACAAGACCACCGTGGCGCTCAGGTCAAAGGACCATGATTACTACTCAACTCGAGAGGACCTTCCTTTGATGGTTTCATAGGATATCTATTGGGGTCCTCATAAGTCTGTTCAGTATCCAGTCCTGACTGGATACCCGCATGTCTATACAAGCTCTAAGCTCATGGTCAGCTAAGAACAACCATCTGAACTAGTCAGATATAGACATACACTAATCTATATATTGTGAATTCACCGATAGACCCGCATTGATGATCATAGATCAGGAACATTATATTTGAGACATACTTACATAATGATATTTCTTAGCACCTATTGCAACTCTTTGCAACTATATCATTACAAGTATACTCTCAGGTCTTTGTCCCATTATAGACAAAGTTCTAACTCTTTAGACCTCGCTGACTCTTATAAACTGATAACTATTAACAGTGCTAACTATTAGCATTTATAACTCTCAGCTTTGATAACTATTAGTTCTGGTCTAAACTCCTTTAAACCAGATCTGAACTATTTCAGATCAAACAATGTCTGTAATGTTACAAGCATTTTACCATATTAATATGATATTAACAATCTTTATTCGAAATGTTTATTGTATAAATATTAACAATTAATATTCATACAATATTGGAATGGCACGTGAGCACCAGCTCCAACACCTATATCGATGAAATTAGATCAGATCATCATGTTTGAGAACATACTTGCATAATAACATTTTTTAGCACCATCAACAACTCTTTGCAGCTATGTCATTATTAATATATTCTCAGGTTATTGTTCCATTTTAGACAAGGCTCTAACTATTTAAATTTCGCTAACTCTATTAATTTGCTAACTCTTAGTATTTTTAACTATTAGTGTTATTAACTCTTAGCACTGATTTAAACTTCTTTAGACTATATCTGAACGCCTTCAGATCATACAATGTCTGAAACGTTACAAGCATCTTACTATTTATTGTAAATAATATTAACGATTTTATTAGAAATGATAATTGTATAAATACTATCATTAAATATTTATACATAATGGGATGACACGTAAGCACAAATCCCAATAGATATACACCAGGAAAGTTTTCAGGAAAGACTGGAGGGGTTACAACAGTCTTACTTAAAATTTAGATTCCTTAGGCAATATTAGCCATTTTGATAAAACTTTTCTAGACATTCACCACTCATACAACTATACCAGGCTCTAATATTGGTACCGTATATTTGAACAATAATCATATGAACAGTATTTCGACTATTGTTCTACACCTTGAACAATTTGACTCTGATACAATTATTGAGCATAATAGAGCACAAATAGAACACTTTTATTAATATAACAAACTCAAACTTGTAATACAAAATTTAGAAACTCTCATTCTTTCTCACTTACAACACAATACTTACAACTCAACACTCATACACTTTTTATTGAGTTTATTATTTGCTAAACTCTCTAACACTTTCAACTCTCAATAAATGATCAAATAATTGATCAACTCTTTATTTCTAACTTACTTACTTACAAAATCAAATGAGGGAAGGAAGTATTTATACTTAGTTTTAATAAACTTAAATCACACAAATAAAATATTATAAAAATTTATTAACCATATAAATTTATAATAATTATCTTCTTAATTATTAACTCCAAAATATTTTACATAACATAAAAATTTCAAGAATTGAACTTATAAAATTTAGACTTAATCTTGAATTTTGTATTATAATTTTAACACTGTCCTCTGACTTCACCAAAAATTGGCCATTCAAATTTGTGCACAAGACTTGCCAACGCAAGCTCAATTGTGGCAACAGCAAATGTAGTTCCGTGACAGCCCCTTCTCCCTGAACCAAATGGAGGAATTCAAGAACCTCTCTGGTCTAAATTCTTCTGGCTCTTCCCATGATTTTGGATCCCTCCGCATAGCCAAGTGTTGATAATTACTCTTGTTTTGGCAGATATGTCGTACCCTTGAGCTTTAACATCGTCTGTTGATTCTCCGAAGGGACGAGCAATAGGATCAGAGGATGTAGTAGAAAAGATTCTTTGATTATTGCTTTCAAGTAGTGCTTTCTCTCCAGGTCAAACTCTGCTATGCTGGGTTTGCTTCCGATGATCCTTCTTGTTTCCTTCTGAGCTTCATTCTTCACTTCTGGATGCCTCAATAGCTCTGTCATTGTCCATTCCAACGTTGTGTATGTTGTATCAACTCCAGCAACGAACATGTGTATCATAAGAAAACATTTGTACATTTGCCCGAAATGCAGCGAGTTCTGTGTTGAAATATACAAGAAACGATACCACAACATGAAGAGAAAAGATGGATTCGGACGCCATAAATTCAAAAAAAATAATTTAATAACTTGTTTCTTCTTTCTGAACATCAAGCAGAACATCCACAAAATCCTTTTGATCCTCTGTCCTATCTACACCTTGCCCATAAATTCAAAAATCATTTTGTTAACGAAGCAAAGGCTTCACTTGAATCTATACCAAAGGAACCTGAACAAGACCGTTCGATTTTCTTTATCATGAGATTTATCTCTTCTTATCTAATGAATCCAAACGATCGATGCCTATAACTGGAAGCTTTGATGGTGAAGGTGGCAAGTTCTCGTTGCTTGTTTTTTGGGTGACCAAAAGCCATTTGGTAATAAAGATGGTCAAAAGAATCCAGAGAAGAGAAAAGGGATGAAATAACATCGACGAAATATGCAAAATGCTCGACATTTCCTATGTTCAAGTTAGTGGACAGGTGGAGTAAAATTTTTTCCAAGGATTATCTTATAATGTTTACTTGAAAGAAATTTTATTTATATATATATAAGGTTAATATTTTGATACAATGTTTTACACAACATTATATATTATATTTAAAATATACATTAATGAAATGAAATGTATTAATTACATGTATTTATTTACATTAAGTCATTAAATATATAGTTTAAAAATTATAAAAATGTTATATAAAAAATATGGTGTCATATTCGGTCTTTTATACATATAATTTTTTAAAATAATTAAAATAAAAATGAGAAATTTTATTTTTTGAATATTATTTTATAGTAAGTTATGAAATTATAAAAAGACTGAAAATTTTTTTTATAGAAGATCCTGTGCCTCTAATTAATTCCGTGGGTGAGTTGTTTTCTGGTTTACTAAGAAAAGCTTCTAAGCAAATATGTTGCTTGTGGTTAAGATGGAGAATGCGTTCATGACCACACAAGTCTCTTAAGCTAATGGGCCCAACCTTTACTATTGGAAAAATGGGCCAGGAGGAGCATCTCTAGCCCACAAAATCTTAGATATATTTGATAGATGAAAATGTGCTGCTTTTATTAGGTGTGTGGAAAATTGGCTCGGATTGATTTTTGCCAAAATTAAAAATTGAATTGAACCGATATTAAAAATTAAATTGAATCGATCAATACAAAATGTAATAAAAAACTGAATCGAAGAGATGGGAATTAAATCAAATTAGATCGGTTGGATTTTAAAATTTTATAATATTGAATAAATTTAAAATGAGTTGACTTTTGTTATTAGATAGTATACTTCAATTAGATTTTTTAATTTTTGTTTTATTTCTAAATTGTTATGTGTATTTTTTTTAAAAAAAATATTAATTTTAATTTTAATTATAATACTTGATTTCAGTTCAATATTAAAAATTATAACAAAATTTTGATTTTTCAAAAAATTAAACTAAAAATCGAATCAGCTAAGACACAACTAAACTTAACAAAATCAAATTGATTCAATTTGTTCAGTCCAAATCGATTTGCTGATTTCCTACTCACCCCTCGCTTTTACATATTCTCTTTTTAGATTATTATTTTATAATATTTAAAAAATTTAACAATATTAATAATAAAATTATTTATATTCGATAAATTAAAATTTTTATTTATCCAACGATTTAAATTAATCATTTCATATTTACTGCTTTTATGCATCGACCCCCGATTTGTTTTGTTATCACCTGCTCATGGTCCCCACCTTCCTCCGAATCCAAAGTCCAATCTGGCGCGTGCATATGCGCGTAAGAAAAACTTTCCTTATTCTGCTTCAAAAGAAAGCTAACTCAACCTAACCCCCTCACCCCGAACCATGGTTAAACTCCTTACCCGAGAGTCCAACTCAAGACAAAGCATTGATTAAATCTCGGTCTAACTGACGGCTACAAACATTACACGTGTACGGCTAGATCCCGTCTCAACCGCCTCAGCCCCTCAAATTGTTAGGTTAAAATTAGGTTCACCATCTGGGTTGTCCGCACAAAAAAACAAAGATCGTCCTTATCTTTTCCTCGTTTGTTTACTTCCGAAATCTCAAATTCTCTCTCTGGTTTTCACGATCTGACCTGCGATCATGGAGATGGAACGTGTGACGGAGTTTCCTATCGCGAATTTGGATAGGCGTCCCCGAAAGCGGGCGCGGTTAGGCTGGGACGTGCCTCAGACGCCAAAGGTATCATCTTGTTTTCAAATCTTCCCTTTTTGTTTGTTTTCATGTTGACGGATCTGGTTCTTTTTGGTCTTTAATTATATATCTGTCTTGTTAGATCATGTTAGGTTTTATTTGAAGATTATTATCATCCTCGCTCAGATCTGAAATATTTGTTTTTTCTCTCTCTTCTTTTTTTTACTTCTGGTAAATCCTTTTGATATAAAAATGATCTTTTCGTTTTGGATGATTGGGGCTTAATTGCGAATCTATTTTATTTTATATGTTAAACCTATTCAAGTTTATACTCGGCAGATTTTTCTTATTGAGTTTTGATTGTAGATGAATCGTATGTTCGGGGAACATATTCACTTGGTTGATGATCTTTGGTGTTTTTAGATGCATCTAAAATCCGATTAGACAATAAATCTCTAGTCTGCCAATAGTTGGTTGAAGTTTTCAATTGATTCTAGCAGATTATTGCTAGAGCTTTTTTCAAGCAATTCTTATATCATTTTTCTAAACGTTGAATCAATCTGCTCGTGGGTTTTTGTAGTGATTTGATCTGTTGTATTTTTATGAACTGATCTGTGTTTAATGAGTATTTGGAAATTGATTACATGAAGTGGGTGATATGATCAAGGGGATAAGATTTAGGAGCAAATTTGATATATCTTTTAAGTGGTACATGAATGTATGGCTGTGTGTAGGCTCAGGTAGGATTATTTTGTGGACAAGAGGTTGGGAATGTCACAAGCTTTGCACCTCCAAGAGCACCCCCAGAACATACTACTAGTTCTTCTCTATTTGTAAAGGGAGTGTCTCGAAATAATTCTCCCCCATGGCGTGAGGATGACAAAGATGGACATTACATGTTTGCGCTTGGAGAAAATTTAACTTCTCGCTGTAATTACACTTTACCATTATCTGTCTCAGTTAATGATATTGATCTGTCCTCTATGTTCTTACCCGCTCCTTTTTTTTGAACTATCCTTTTGTTGAACCTAATATTTATTTTCCAGGACTAAAAAATGGAGGTTCTTCTCATGTTTTTATTATGAATATGTATATTTACTATGCATGTTACTGAGTCGGATTGTTGATTTGTGATGCCTCTTTTTGTAGAGCTTCATTCTACTCAATTACTTACATTTTCCTTTTTATTCTTTCAGATAAGATCCACAGTAAAATGGGCGAAGGTAAATTTATCTAATATAATTCACATCCCTTGTTACTGACAATTTATTTGTGTTTTCATATAATTTTATGCATCTTATTCTCGATCCTTTTATTTGCAGGAACCTTTGGTCAGGTTCTGGAATGCTGGGATTCTGAAAGGGAAGAAATGGTTGCCATCAAAATTGTTCGTGGGATCAAGAAGTATCGTGAGGCAGCTATGATAGAGATTGAAGTACTGCAACAACTTGCAAAACATGACAAAGGTGGCAACCGGTGAGTACCCATGCTTGGTTTAGTTTGTTTTTCTTCTTTACTGGTATTGTTGGATATGCAGAACAAGCTTCCCTAAATTTTATGTCCAATGGTTAAATGGGTTTATTCCTTGCAGTTGTGTTCAAATACGGAACTGGTTTGACTATCGTAACCATATTTGTATTGTAAGTATATGATTGATTTGTGATGGATTAATTTCCCCAATCTATAAACACAATTTGGGGGTTAAAACTTGTGGATGGATTCAAATGGTTTCCACAGGTGTTTGAGAAGCTTGGACCTAGCTTATACGATTTTCTACGGAAAAACAATTATCGCTCGTTTCCCATTGATCTTGTCCGTGAGATTGGCAGACAACTGTTGGAATGTGTAGCATGTGTGTAGTAACAACTTAAGCTAGTTTCTTTCAATCCCTCGTGTACCTTTTTTCTTTAATCTTGCTGGAGTCTATTTAGCTGTAGTTAATTTGAGAATGAATAAAAGGAAATTTCTTAATTTCTTCAAAGTAACTGATTTTTTTCTCACCTGTTATTGTGTTTTTGTATCATCATTATCTACATAATCATTTATCTTGAATTAAATGTTTTTAATGGCATAAGTGCTAAAGTTAACTGGTCGGTGTCAATTGTATATTTTCTTATTGCTAGCTAATGATCTTAATTTTATTAATATTTTCAGTCATGCATGAACTGCGCCTGATACATACAGACTTGAAGCCTGAGAACATTCTACTAGTTTCCCCTGAGTATATTAAGGTTCCAGATTATAAGGTATTCATATGGTTCTCTTGTTTTCACTTGTATTATCTCCCATAAACAAGAGACTATTTTTTGCTAAATATTCCTGAATCTACAGAGTTCTTTGTGTTCACCAAGGGAAAGTTCATACTTCAGAAGAGTGCCCAAGTCAAGTGCTATTAAAGTAATTGATTTTGGAAGCACAACTAATGAGCGTCAAGATCAGAACTACATTGTATCTACACGACATTATCGTGCACCTGAGGTTATCCTCGGTAAGTGTTATTTTGACGATATCCTTGCGTGTAAAGAATTGTTGATGATCAGCTTACTGAATATGATCTTGTTTATTTTGTAGGACTTGGGTGGAGTTACCCTTGTGATATATGGAGTGTTGGTTGTATCTTAGTGGAGTTATGCACGGTATGTATATTAATTGTTTGTATTTCAGTTTTTGTTATCTTGTTATTGTTGTGTGCATTTGGAATTGAAATGAAATTGAACATTTTATGGACAATTATGTACCTCTGCACAGGGCGAGGCATTATTCCAAACTCATGAGAATTTGGAGCACCTCGCAATGATGGAGCGGGTGCTTGGTTCCCTGCCACAGCATATGCTGAAGAGAATAGAGTGAGTCATCTTCTGAAGAGCCCTTTTGGTGTTCTTTTTCTTACTACTGATTTTTGCCATGGATCTTCTCAGTCGACATGCAGAGAAGTATGTTAGGAGGGGAAGGTTAGATTGGCCGGAAGGAGCAACGTCTAGGGAAAGTATCAAAGCTGTGATGAAGCTTCTCAGACTTCAGGTTTGTACTTTTGATTTCCATGTTTTTATTACATTTTAAGGAATTATTGTCTTATTTTTGGTTTTACTAACGGCATCCCTTATTTTTTATTTATTTAGAACCTGATAATGCAGCATGTAGATCATTCTGCTGGAGATCTCATACATTTGTTGCAAGGTCTGCTTAGGTATGATCCCACGGACCGGCTAACAGCCCGTGAAGCCCTCAGGCACCCCTTCTTTACTCGAGATCACTTGAGGAGATAGGTAGCAGTCCTGTGATACGATAGGTTTACAACGTGTGCTCAATGATAATATCTGTGGAAACGGGAGCCTTTTGGTCTCTGTTTGCTTTTCCCCTCGCACAAATCGAAGGAGCGTAGTTTTCTGTAGATACTCGACAGCTGAAGAAAATTGTAGTGGGGGAAGAAAATTCCTTGCACACCTTAAAGTTGCATGCATACTTGGAAGTTCTTCTAACATGTGTATTTACCAAATTGTATAGTAGCGAAGATTTGCAGCTGAGAAATTATTATTTCATGTCTTGAGCATTGCATAATTTGATATGATTTTTTATATTTTGCGACCCATGCATTCTGCAATTTTCTATTGCGTTTGTTCGCTAAGCCATCCATCTCCGAAGAAGAAATAAAAATTTAAAAGGATTATGATATCTGGAATTTAGGTGAATATGAAGCATCTTTCCGTTGATATATTGAAAACTTGTTAAAGGACTTGTTGGAGCTGACGAGAGATTGTTAAAATTAAGGGTTGTGTGAATTTTTTAAGTAGAGGTTTTTTTGTTGTCAAAATGGAATTTTTATGAAATAACTATAGTTTTGTGTCAATTAAAAAAGTGTTTTTAAAGTATTATTGGATTGTTTTTATTTATTTATTATTAAAAAATTAAATAAAATATATATTTAAATAATTAAATTTTTTATATATAAATTTAAATTTATTATTTTTTTAAAAATTTAAAATTTAATAATTAAATAAAATTAATACGTAATAATTAATGAATTTATATAAATTATTGTATTTTATATAAAATTAAAAATAAAATAATATTTTTTATTTAAAAAATAAAATAATTAATAAATTTTTTTGATAGAATTGTAAAAATATAATAATTATAAAAATATGAAGAATTAGGAATGTAATAAATTTTAAAAAATAATAAAAATATGTTAATTAAATAAAATTTATTTTTATTAAGAGTATAATATAAAATAAAAAATATTATTAAAATACTTACACGAATATTAAAAGAGTTTATAATTTTTACTTTAAAATTTTAAAATTTTAAAATAAAAATAAAATAATTTTTTTAATTGTAATTAAACGTATTAAAGATTTTTAAAAAAAAATTTGATATTAAATTTTTTTTTGACTAATAAAAAAGTCAACAAACAAAACAAATTCTAATTAATAAAAGATTAGAAGCCAAGCTGGCAAATTTCAAAGAATATTTTTTTAATTGTAATTAAACGTATTAAAAAAATTTTGATATTAAATTTTTTTTTTAACTAATAAAAAAGCCAACGAAACAAAACTAATTCTAATTAATAAAAGATTAGAAGCCAAGCTGGCAAATTTCAAAGAAAAAAAATGGTCCATCGATCCGCAAAGGAAATTAATAAACAATGTATGTGCTTAAATCATTCATTGCTAGCAGCTCCAAATGAGAGAGTGGGACGTGTTAGCAATGTATAATCATATTATGTTAATGATAGTACCACTCCAATAAGTTATCATTAAATAAAGAAAAGTCCTCTACTCATTAATATCTACTATCTTTTTCATATTTATAATTAGATTATTGTATTCCAATTTCATATTTATTAATAAGTACAATGTAATTAACTCATAACAATTTTTGGTGGGGTTACATTGGTATACATTTAAAATTAGAGATAAATTTTTTAACACAAATAGAAATTCAAATTTAGAATATAAAATATGTAAATATAGATTTGCTTTTTTACTTTTTCATTTCACGTGATGCATCCAGCTCATCTGAATATTATGCATAGTCTGTCGTATGTAAAATAATTTTTCACTTATTTTAGAGCTGAATAATATTACATATTTAAAATTAATATTCAAATATTTTTATCTCGAATAATTTGTCACTCATTTTTTTAAGTTTGTAAGAATGAATGATTAATTATTAACATGATATTTGAAATTAAATATTCAGATATTAATTTAAATTTTGTAACATTACTTTATTGATTGAACTTCAATAATCTAATAATATATATGTAGTTGTGTTTTAATAAATTATGTAGTTCATTTAAATACGTACATCATAAATATTAAAAAATTATAAATTAATTATACAACACTGGGTAATAGCGTTGCTCAACATTATAAATAGTATAAAAATTATAAATTAACCATACAACGTATGTTATAAAGCTTTACTACAAACATTTAATGCATCATATCATCTGGGCTTTCTAAAATTTGTGTTTCGCCATCTGGTGTTAGTGCATGGAAATCCATATGCCAATTACGGAACTTTAATTCAAAATTTCCTCGTGCGTCTCATCTCTGGCAGATGATTGCGTGAGAAATTGCTCTTATTGTTAGACTGTGCTCGTAATATGGTTTGCATTGATTGTTAAACTCTGGAGAAGAAAGACAGTAAATTTATTTTATTTTCTTAAAAAACAAAACCTGAGACATGGTTTCCAGATAATCAGTAAAGAAAGTGCTAAAGCTTAGCGTCCGGTGGCGGTGGAGGTGGCGTAGTGCAGCGAATATACACAACCTTCCGCTGAAAGTGACATTTTAGGGTAGAATAGGTAAAATTTTGTGTGCTTATATATGCATGCCAAAAAGTTGAAATTCTTGGAAAAGTAATTGAAACTTGGAATGGTGTGTAGATCATGAATTTATTGAAATGGTTATTTTGTTAGTGTTGAAGCAATATCTGCTACCTGAAATACAAAGCACGGCTCTTCCCAACTGTCTTCTACTCTTTATTCTTATTGTTCTTGTATTTTAATTCTTTTTTTGCGCCTCAAGCTCAGTGGACATGGCAAACTCAACTTACTCCCATCCCCACCAAAAATACCCAAATTGGTAACCTTCACTGGCTACTGGGCACTTTCCCCCATCCTCTCTCCAAGCTCTATCAAACAAGTATAGCCCGTTAATGTTCTTGCACTTGGGTCATTCACCAACTCTTGTTGTTTCATCAGCTGAGATGGCTCGAGAAATTATTAAGACTCACGATGTCGTTTTCTCAAACCGTCCCAAAACCACAGCGGCAAATGTTTTCCTCTAAGGATGCAAAAACATTGGGTTCTCTCCCTATGGCGAGTGTTGGAGACAAACGAAGAAGACTTGCGTTCTTGCACTTTTGAGCACCAAAAGGGTGCAATCGTTTCAGTTTGTGAGACGAGGAAACTGCAGTTCTGAATAACAAAATTCGTTGTTCATGTTTCATAATGGAGGTTCTGTTAATTTTACTGAGATGCTACAAGCTTTTTCATGCAATATAGTATCTCGCTGCGTTTTCGGTAGGAAGGTTGAAGAAGATACTCATAATAGCAAGTTTGGGGAGTTATCAAGAAGGCTGATGGAGCAATTTACATCCTTTTGTTTCGGAGATGTGTTTCCTTCTTTGGGATGTTTAGATGTTCTTAGAGGACAGATTGGTTGTATGAAAGCAACTGTTAAGAGTATTTGACGCTTTGCTTGATCGGGTGATTGAAGAGAACAGTATGTCAAACAGTGATGATAATCAATCTGATAGAAAAGCGTAAGGGCACAATAAATTATACGTATCTTTATATTGGTATATGATATTATTATTAGATCCTCATCGCTTTGCTCTTGAGTTCTACTCAAAAGATCTTCTACTAATAAAGATATGGTTTATTCTTTACTTACTTATGATCTTCCCTGACTTTTTTTATTGTGGACTTTTGCTTCTACCAGTAAAAATACTCCAACTTCAAAATTAAGGATCACATGCTTGGAATCGAGCTTACTCGAGTCAATCTTAAAGCAATTCTCATGGTTTCTATCTTTCTCTCTCTCTATCAAGACACTCACGTAGATATAAGATATAGCTAAATAAGCTTTTAATATTTATGCCATTTCAGGACATGTTACTGGGAGGCATTGACACTACTTCAACAACATTAGAATGGGCGATGGCAGAACTTGTGAAAAATCCAAGTTTGATGAGAAAAGCTCAAGAAGAGGTAAGAAGAGTGGTGAAAGGGAAATAAAATGTAGAAATGAAGGATAACGATTAGATGGATTACTTAAATACATCATCAAAGAAACCTTGAGATTTCATGCACCAGTTCCTCTGATTCCTCACGAGACATCAACAAATATCAATCTGAGAGGTTTATGATATTCCTGCTAAAACAACTGTATACATAAATGCATGGGCAATTCAAAGGGACCCAAAAGTGTGGAATAGAGAAGAAGAGTTCTTGCCAGAAAGGTTTATGAACATTAACGTCCCTGTTGATTGCAGAGGAAATGATTTCAAATTCATTCTATTTCGTGCTGGAAGAAAAGTTTCCCAGAATTGTCATTCGGATTTGCCATAGTGGAGTATTTGCTGGCTAATTTTTTATTCCGGTTTGATTGGGAGCTTGCTAGTGGTGCTATTAGAATGTACATAGATGAATTATGCTGATATGGCTGGAGTGGAAAGATCAAAAGTAGAATATACATATATTAATTATGCTGATATAGCTAGAGTGGAAAGATCAAAAAGCAAAGTAATGGACAGAAACCACAAAAAAACTCCAAAATTCTGTTGCAACCATTTTCCCCACTAAATACATTCTGTTTTGATTCTTGCTTAATTTCCGAATCTAAAGCCACGTGTACACTCATTTTGTAATGTTCTCTATATAAAGCAAATGTATTGTAATTCATTATAGTGAATGACAGATCATTTTTCAGTTTAACAAAGATTAAGTGCAGTTTATTTTCTTAGCTCTGTTTTCTTCAGTTTTTGTTGAACCAATAGTCTTATAATTTTATATGGTATCGGAGCCATGGCTCACGCAAACACTTCAAACGTAAATTTGATAACTACAAACTCAACAATATTGAATTCATTTCCCTAGCTAACAAGATCAAATTATGTAGTTTGGAATTCTTAAGTTTTAACTGCTATCAGAGAAAATCAATTCGAAGCTTTTGTTAACGGCAGCAAAAATGCTCAAAATCAGAAAATTCGAGTTACAAACTTAGATCAAGCATCAACTGTTATAGAGAATCCAAATTATGAGGCATGGATGCGTCAAGATCAGCTTTTGTTAATCTGGCCTTTTTCGATGATTCATGATACAATTCTGTGTTTGGTGATTGATAGTACAACCTCAAGAGAACTTTGGATCTTAGTGAAAAGATAGTTTGGAAGTGAATCAAAAGTTCGATTAATACAACTAAAGTGACAATTGACAATGATAAGCAAAGGTACAATGACAATGTCAGATTATTTTCTAAAAGTAAATAATCTTGTTGATGAATTAATTTTGGATGGATGTTCAATTAAGGATGATGAATTCATCGAGTACATGATATTTGGCATAGATTTTAAATACGATTCAACTGTGTTTTTGACAATAAGCAAGTTAGGCTTAATTTGTTTAAATGAAGCCTACTCGATGTTACTAACTCAAGAGAGTAATAATACATAAATCTAGAAACAAAAATGGTAATCAAAATTTCCTTGCAAATTATGCTTAGAAAGATAAAAAAAGAGGTAGATTCAATGGTGGATTCTACAATAATGGATTTAGAAACAACAATGGTGAAAATAACAACTTTAGTGGTGCAAATGGCAATACTTAAAACTTTGGAAGAGGAGCTCAAAGCAATATAGGAAGAGGCCAACAGGTTGTGGCTGAAAAGATTTAGTGGCAGAGTTGGAAAGTATAGCAAATTAATGTCAAATTTATAACAAGCAAGAATATGTTGCTTCAAAGTGTTATTATAGGTATAGCAGAGATTATGTACCTAGGTAACAATTTAGTTTAGGGAATGCAAGAAACCAAAACTTTAGAGGACACAGTTTAAATGGTAATTCAAGAAAAAGAGCTACTTACATTGCTTTATAATAAGGGCATGAAGGGAATGCTAATAAGGATAGTATCTAGACTCAGGTGCTACTTATCACTTGATAGATGATGAAGCAAACCTAGCAAGCAAAGTAGACTTATAGGTACCGGACAATTACTCATTGGTAATGGTTTCGGCTTGCTGATTAAATTTTTTGGTATTGCATGGATTAAATATAGGTCTCAGAATAGTTTATTGTTTATTAAGGACTTGTTATTTGTGCCTTCAATCACCAAAAACCTTATTAGTGTGTCTAAACTTTTGAATGACAATAACATATTCACTGAATTCTTTCTTGATTTGTGTTTAATCGAGGACAAGAGAACAGAAACTGTATTGCTCAAGGGCACTGTTGTGGAAGGGCCTCTATAAACTTACTCCGAGTTCTTCTAAAAATCATGAAGACTGTTTCTCAAATATTACATCTTTAGAAACTTTGTTAAATACTCATCCCACCTCAATGTTTTCTTTCTGTTCTATAAATGCATAATATAATATAAATAAGAATCAGTCTTGTGCAGCTGATTCCTTCAAGTTGTGATCAAATAATGCCAAATTCAAAGCCTTGTATAGCTTGTTATCTATTTTATTCTAGTAAAAAAGATTGTAATTACAACTTATTGTATAGGAGGCCTGGATATCCAAGTCCTCATACTTTCAAAAATCTAATGCATATATGTAATCTCATCTTTGATAGTAATGAAAAATACCAAATCAGTGTTTTGTGATTTATGTCAACTTAAAAAACTACATAGATTTTATTTTCCCTATATAGGAATCAAATCAAAACAACCCTTAAACCTCATATACTTAGATGTTTAGGGACCCTTATTTGTTGACTAAAGACAACTTTAAGTTTTACCTAAGTTTTGTAGATGATTATTTAAGGTACACTTGAATTTTTCCTATAAAATTCAAATCTAAAGCCTTAAATATATTTAAATTGTTAAAAATCAAAGTAGAAAGATAGAAAAATAAAGACACTACAATCAAATTGGGTTGGTGAGTTTAGAATCTTCAAGTCATTTCTTGAGCAAGAAGGAATACAATTCTGTTGGGAATTGAGAGTGTGATATACGAGTGTATACATAATTTTAAAAATTACTACACGCAGCGGAAGCATGTTAACATATACACCAAATTTAACAATTAACCACATATATGAATAAGTATAACTATTATACAAATATAAATACGATGAACAGTTATATTAAAACATTATGTAAAAACATTTACCTAATAAAAGTAACTTTACAATATCTTCAAGTCCTTCAACAGTCTATGTGAAGAGCTCATATTGAAGTGTATTGTTGAACAATTCTAGTCTATAATAGTTTGGTGGGATTATAGAGATAGAATGGTAGCTTTGGTTTAGAATTTTCAACAACATGTGTTTAAACTCTTTGAACACAATTTTATTTTTTAAATGGAGATGGTAAATATTTTACATACAAATCTTGTATTAATTAAAAATATTTTACATACAAATCTTGTATTAATTAGAAATATTTTACATAGAAATCTTGTATAATTCTTAGAAATAATTTTAATAGGATAATTATTTTGAACAACTTTTTTCTAAAATAATTATCTTCTCCTCTATTTTTCTTTTGTTCATTATAGATTAAAGAAGGAGATGAAGAAAAGTTTGTTTATTTTTTCAACACTTGAAAAAACCAAATTCAAAACTCTCTCTTATCTCTCTTACCTTGCCTACCAAATCTCCCTCTCCCAAAAATGAATGAATCAATTTAATTGTTAGCTAAAATTTATTTTTGTTATTCAACACTTTGATTAAACAAAAATAAGTGCTCCACTAATTTTATTGTTAGTCTTTCACTTAAAATTAATTAATAAAATACTAAATTAATGGCTAGTTAAATTAATTTTTATATAACAAATATAATTGCTTTAATTATATTAGGTAAATAAATGGCCAACATCTAAACTCCTCTTTATATATTAGATATAATGGCCATGATTAATATATTATTATATTATCTAATAATATAATAATAATATATAATTTAATGATTCAAAATAATTTTGAATAATTACTTTTTACCTTACTAGTTGTTACTACTAAGATTAAATGATAAAATTAAGGTAAAATCAAATCATAGAATAAATTGTGCCACTTGTCAATATCCTATTGATTAACAACTCTTGTTACTTAATTTAATGATGTACTTAACAATTAAGTCTTGACAAATGCACATCTCGAGGGATCTTGAAATAATTATTTTATTTTGATGAAATTTATTGGATCGAATTATTCAATCAAATCTGTTACCCTAGTGCACAGCGAGTATACTTCATATTGTGAGACTGTCTAAGTCTATGCTTGGTTTGTCATATGGGGCTCATCTATACGTCCGTGAACGATACCCCACACACATGTTACGGATATTATAAATCAGTGTGTTAGACTATGCAAGTTGAGGTTATTGTATATTTGTGTAATCCTTCCATCATTTATATCATTGAAGATTAGAGATATAGATTATCACTGTCAAATCTCTATTTGCTCAACCACGAACTTATCTCCAGATTTATATTTCATTAAAAAATATCCACAAACACTTTTGTGATATTGTTTATTCTTATGGAATATATTTTCTGAGGTTTATATTTGTAGCCACAAGATTTTCTGTAATACAATTTCGGAACATCAAAATATACAACCCACTAATATGAGCTGATGGATCTCATATCTACGCACACAAAACTCTATGAGCATCGGACCATACCCAACGACACCCAACGGTCAAACCATGAAAAGTTTCTGACATGTGTGAAACCAAAGTATGGTAGATCACTCACAAGTCCACTATGGCGCTCAGGTCAAAGGACCACAAATATTACTCAACTAGGAAGACCTTTCATTGACGGCTTTATGAGATATCTATTAGAGGTCCTCGTGAGTCTGTTCAATATCCAGTCTTCATTGAATACCTACATCTCTATAAGAGCTTTCACAAAGCTCATGATTTACTAAGACTAACCATTTAGATCATCCAGATATAGACATACGCTAATCTATGTTAATGGGTTCCACCGATAAACCCGCGTCGATGAAATTAGATCAGGAATATTGTTTTTAAAAATATACTTGCATAATGACATTTTTTAGCACTATCTGCAACTCTTTACAGCTATGTCATTACTAATATATTCTCAGGTAATTGTCCTATTTCATATAAGGCTCTAACTCCTTAGATTTTGCTAACTCCATGAACCTACTAACTCTTAGTTCATTTAACTATAGGGTTATTAACTCTTAGCACTGATCTAAACTCCTTTAGATAAGATCTAAAATCTTTCAGATCATACAAAGTCTAAAACGTTACAAGCATCTTACCATTTTATTGTAAATAATATTAATGATTTAATTAGAAATGATAATTGTATAAATAATATCATTAAATATTTATACATAATGGGATGACATGTAAGCACAAATCCTAACAAGTTCAGGCACTTATATCCTTACACACACCACCAAATTGGTGTAGTTGAAAGAAAGTATAGACACATGCAGAAATGGGTCTCACATTACTTATGCTTCTATGCCTCCAACTTTTTAATGGGAAGCATTCTATATGGCCACCTACTTAATAAATAGACTTCTAACCACTGTACTCAACAACAAGTCATAATTTGTGCTAATTTTTACTTACAAACTTGATTACTCATTTCTCAATATCTTTGGTTGTGCTTGTTTTCCCTTCTTGAGACTATATCACCAGAACAAGCTAAATTTTTATTCAGAAAAGTGTACCATCATAGGCTACAGTCCAACACATAAAGGATACAAGTATCTACACCATTTTGGTAAGGTTTATATTGTTAGCCATGTAACCTTCAATGAAGAATGTTTTCCTTATGAAGAAATATGCAAAAATGCCAAAACTACACAAACACAATATAATCATTTGTTAAACCTGTGTACTCAAAAAATCAATCTTTTTTCTTTTCCTTCATTTACTCAAAGAAGAGGTCTTGTAGCTGAAGCACATTCAATTGTTGTATCAGATTCAATGATTTTTCCAGTTTTACAAACTCGAGTAAATAATTCTTCTTCTGGTACATCAAATATATCACAACCATCCTATTATCAAACATAAAATACAACACCTATTACTTCACACAACCTTTTACCCTCAGATGACCACACTACTATATACAATACAAACTCACTTATAAGCCATCAAAGATGGTCTAAGGCACAAATTCATTCTAAGCATCCAATGCACACTAAATCAAAATATGGTATTTAAAAGCCAGAAATATTTCTCAGCCAAACCAATATTTGTGATTCTAAACTTATGTTAGTTGTTGAGGCAATGAAAGACAAAAAAAAAAGGCTATTAGCTAATACAAGAAGAATATTTAACTCTCATGAAAAATGGCACTTGTACTTTAGTTTCAGCATCTGAACAACAAAACTAGTTGACAACAAATGGATCTTTAGAACTTAGTACAACTCATATGGTTCTTTATCTAAGCATAAAGCTAGATTAGCAACGAAAGGATTCTCTTAAATATCAGGAATAGATTATCTAGAAAATTTTAGCCCAGTCATGAAAGTTTCCACAATGAGAGTAGTTTTAAGTCTTACAGTGATGCATCATTAGTAAATTAGGCAAATTGATGTCAATAATGCATTTGAAAATTTAACTGATGTAATTTATATAAGACAACCATAGGGGTTTATTGATTCCACCAATCCATCATATATATGTAAGCTTTACAAAACCTTATATGGGTTGAAACAAGCTCCAAGAGATTAGTTTAACAAACTCAAAATAACCTTGTTATAGTAGGGCTTCAAGAGCTGTAGGTCAGACACTTCTTTGTTTAAAAAAAATTTAAATGGTAAACTCATTTTGATGTTAGTTTATGTTGTTGATATTTTGGTGACTATATATGATTCAATATCATTAGAAGAGTTTATCAAGTGTCTTGATAATATATTTGCTTTGAAAGACTTGGGATATTTTAATTACATTTTGAGAATTAATATTACTCCCACAAAATCAAGTTTACACCTAAATCAGACAAAATATATCCATGATATACTTAAAAAAGAAAACATATCAAATTGTAACAGTTGTGATGTTCCAATTAGTCATGTACAAATATTATTGGTCTCTAATGATGATTTGTTTGAGAATCCTTTTCTATATGGAAGCATTGTTATGGTACTTCAGTATGCTACTTTAACAAGACCAGAGATTTCATTCTCAGTGCAGAAGTTGAGCTCGTTTTTTGTCAGCCCCTTCTATTCACCATTGGCAAGCCTGTAAGAAAGTGCTTAGATATCTTCAAGGGACTTTTGATTATAGAGTTGACTTTGTTGACTTAGGGGATAATAGCGTAATAGGATATGCAGATACTGACTGGAGAAATGATCCCAATGACAAAAGATCAATTAGAGGTTTTTGTATTTTCTTGAGGGACAACTTGGTTTCTTGGTCAAATAAGAAACAAAATGTAGTCTCTATATCTAGTACAAAAGCTAAGTATCGAGCTTTGGCTATAGGATGAATTGAACTAATGTGGTTAACATCCCTTTTTAAAGAACTGCATATGAAACCAATTGATACACCAATTCTATGATGTGACAATTAGAGTGTATAGGCCCTTGCACTTAATCCTATATTTTACTAAAGAATTAAATACATTGAATTAGATGTATATTTTATCCAAGAGAAGATTACAGCAAATCAACTTAAAGTTCATTATGTTCCCATTGTTGATAAAGCTATTGACATTCTAACAAAACCCTTACCATTTTTTAAGTTTTCTTCTCTTCTCTTCGATCCAAGCTAAATCATATCCCACATCATTGAGCTTAAGAGGAGATATTATAATGTACATAGATGAATTATGTTGATATAGTTGGAGTGGAGAGATCAAAAGTAGAATGTACATAGATGAATTATGTTGATATATCTGGAGTAGAAAGATCAAAAGCTAAGCAATGGGCAAAAACCTCAAGAAAACTCCAAAATTTTGTTACAACCACTTTTCCCGCTAAATACATTTTGTTTTGATTCTTACTTAATTTACAGCTCTAAAGCCACATGTACTCTCATTTTGTAATGTTCTCTATATAAAGCAAATGTATTATAATTCATTATAGTGAATAACAGATCATTTTTTTTGTTTAACAAAGATCAAGTACAATTTATTTTCTTAGCTTTGTTTTCTTTATTTTCTATTGAACCAAACAGTCTTGAAATCTTATAGGTGCAATTGAGGAGAACTTGGATATGACTAAAGTTTTCAGACTAACCATCCATAAGAAATTCCCTCTTCTTCGCGTTCCAACATTCTACCCCCCACGATCTCTTTTAAGTACATTGTTGCAATCTCTTTATATAGTTAATTATCCTTTTTCTCTTTAAGGTCAACACCATGTCAAAACGTGCCACTATCAATTTCCTTCAGGTTCATAAGAAGATTTGATGTCATCTAATAAATCTATAACCAGTTCAATCATCAAAAGTATTTTTTTGCTTGCAGTGATTTCCTTTGTCCAACTTTTCATCATAATGTATATCAACTTAACCTTTCATCATCTGTTGTTTAAGTTATCCCTTGAACATGGCTTAAACAGTTGCGAATATATTTTGCACTTAAAATCACCTTAAGAAAACCCACTGGAGTTACATTTTCTTCGTTGATTTTTTTTTCTTTTTCTCGAGCATCTTAAAAAAGCAGATAGTAATCATCATCAATATAGATTTATACGCCTTAACTTCATGTTTGTATGTCAAATCAATAAATCCTTTGTCAAATCACCAAATCTATTAAATTAGACATTGTTGAAGCAGAAGCACACAAATAAGTTAAACAATTCACCTAAGTAATATAATAATGCAAAACAAGTTATTAAGAAATAAAAGAGAGAAATGGTAGAAGAAGAACACACAAAGAATTACGTGGTTCGGCAACTTACCTACTTCCACGGCGGATCAAAATCACACTCTTCTCTTATTATGAATCACAAGGCAACCACAAAGTATGCCTATTATAAGAAAGATCACAAAGAAAACTCTCTCTTACTCTTTAGGAATTTTCTCTCACAAAGAACCACTAAGAATAATCACTAAGATTATTGTTTATCACCAAGATCTCTCTAAGATCACAAAGATCTCACTAACTTGATCACAAAGATTGTCAAGATGTGTTTACAAGCCAATTGATAGCCTTTATATAGGCCTTGGGACGTTCTAGGTTTTCCCTATTCGTGTGGGAGTCGTATTAGGGAGTCCTAAAACAAGTGGGAGACGAAATTAGGAAGTTTCCTAATTTTGGGATACTGTTCCTGCGTCCAGCGCTGCAGTGCTAGGATCTCGTTGCTCCAACGCTGACGCACTTCTGCTAAGCGCTGCGGCGCTGGATTCATGGCGTTGCGGTGCTGAGTGTTCTGTTCTGGCGCTGTGGCGCCCACTCCTGGTCACCGCGGCGCTGGTCGCATGGTGCGCCTTTTTGTTTTTTACCTCCTTTCACGTTCGTCTTCAATCCATGTATACCCTACACACTTAGCTTGATTCCCAAATCATATTCTAATAATTTTTAATTAATATCTCACAGACATATTCAACATAGCCCATGAAATCTTATGAAATCATAATTTGGTGCATATTTTAGACTAAATCACGTTATATTGGTACTACTTTGTAGAGGGTGTCCAATGACATTACTTTTAGACCAATTTATTATCAACAAGAGAAAATTAAAAAACAAAAAGTAAAAAAGAAAGAAATAAACGAGTGGAAAACGGTGAAAAAAAAAACTCTTTTAAGTGATGAAAATAAGAAAAGCACTGGCGTTGATTTTTGCGAAGGGATAAAAGAGAGCTGACATGTCCAGTGTGATTGCATCCTTCATTTTATTTCTTTCTTTAATATTCATTTGTTTTTTATTGGGTTCTTTTTTAAATATTTATTTATTTTTGATTCGGGTTCTTCATTGTTGATGCATCTAATTTTCATAGGTTTGGAAGTCGTTTTCCAAATTCAACTGGGAGGTTGTAAACAAATACTTATGTATAAAATAACAGAAACGTGTTTGCCAAGAAGCATCTTTCTAAATATTTAAAGTTAAACAAATAAATGTGTTTTTTGAACTTTTATAAATTGAAGCTGCTCAGTGATCAGTCCCATCTGCAATTCTCTTAACTTGAAATGGCTCTGCTTTCAGTATTGAAGCAATTTCAGGCTGAGCTGCAACACACAAAAGCTTTTTACAACCCGTGGTCTCTCATTTTCCTCCTCCTCCTCTCACATTTGCTGTTGCTCAAGCTCACCAGACGTGGCCGCAAGCTCAACTTACCTCCATCCCCACCAAAGCTACCCGTAATTGGCAACCTTCACCAGATACTGGGAACTCTCCCTCATCGCTCTCTCAAAGCCCTTTCCGAGCGCTATGGCCCTTTGATGTTTGTTTACTTTGGTACTTCTCCAACTCTTGTGGTTCAATCAGCTGAGATGGCTAGCGAATTGACAAAGACTCATGACATTGTTTTCTCAAACCGGCCCAAAACCACAGCTGCAAATATCTTCCTGTACGGATGCCAAGACGTTGGATTCGCTCCTTATGGCGAGTACTGGAGACAGGTTAGGAAGATCAGCGTTCTTGAACTCTTGAGCATACGAAGAGTCCTGTCATTTCAGTACGTCAGAGACGAGGAAGTTTCAAGTTTGATCAACAGAGTTCGTTTTCCAAGTAATTTAAGTGGAGGCTCTGTCAATACATCTGAGATGCTACTGGCTGCTTCCAACAATATAATATCCCGCTGCGTTCTTGGTAGAAAGGCCGGTGAAGAAAATGGTAGGAGCAAGTTTGGAGCGTTGTCAAAAAAGCTAATGGAGCAATTTACAGCCTCTTGTTTTGGAGATATGTTTTCATCTGGGTTATGTTAAATATATAAAAAAATTAAGATAATTAATTTTTATTATATATATTTTATAATTAATAAATTATATTTATTTTTTTTATATATATTTATGTTTTTTATTTATATTAACTTAAAGTCTATATAAAAGTTATTTATGTAACATTTGTAATACACAGAATTACAGTGACAATGTAATTTTTAAAGATTTTTAGTTTCTCTTTATTATTTTTGTTGTCTTTTTATTTTATTTTTATCTTTTCTCACATGGTATCAGAGTCAAGTTACAATTATTCTCAAAGTCTTTTAATCATTTTTAAAAGTTAGTTTCCACTATTTTATCTTTTTTAATATAGAATTTCTCAACACACTTGCACTCGCAAGGGTTGATTTCCTGTCTCCTTATCAACACGTTTGCAATCGCAGTGGTTGATCTTCTCAACGCACTTGCACTCGCAACGGTTGATTTTTTATTTTCTTTATCAACACGTTTGCAATCGCAGTGATTGGTTTTCTCGACGTACTTGTTACTCCAACAACATTGTCACTCTACGACAACATTGCCTCTCTTCCACAAGGGTTGTCTCTCTCCAACAAGGGTTGTCTCTCTCCAACAAGGGTTATCATTCACTGACAGCGATTGTATCTTAATAAGTACTATTACAATCAAGAATGTTTCTTTTCAAACTCAGGTTTCTACCATCTTGAATTTGAAAAGAATGTTAAATATATAAAAAAAATCAAGATAATTAATTCTTACCATATATATTTTATAATTAATAAGTTATATTTAATTTCTTTATATATATTTATGTTTCTTATTTATATTAACCTAAAGTCTATATAAAGGCCATTTATGTAACATTTATAACACACAAAATTACAGTAACAATGTAGTCTTTAAAATTTTTTAATTTCTCTTTATTTTTTTGATTATTTTTTTCTTTTCTTTTATTTTTTCTCACATGATGGATAGATGTTCTCACAGGATTCATTGGTTGTTTAAACGCAACTACTAGAGCATTAGACGCTTTTCTTGATCAGGTGATTGAAGAACACAGGATAAAATCTGATAGCGATGATTATCAGTCGGATAGAAAAGAATTTGTGGATATCCTTCTCCAACTTCAGAAGGATGGCATACTTGGGATAGATCTCTCTCAGGACAATCTTAAAGCAGTTCTCCTGGTCATTCCTCCCCCTCCCTCTCTGTTAATTTATTTTAAAATCTTCTCTTAATCTAATCTTACCTAACATGTAAATGATCTTTTGACATGTGCATAGTATTAGTATCTTGGTCTCGGACGCAAATTGTCACATTAACTTGACTAGCGGCTAAAGTTAATTTTCATGTTTCACAATCTCATCAAGACATGCTTGTGGGAGGCACTGATACTACTGCGACAACATTAGAGTGGGCGATGGCAGAACTTGTGAAAAATCCAAGTAAAATGAAGAAAGTCCAGGAAGAGGTTAGAAGTGTGGTGAAAAAGAAACTGAATATAGATATGAAGGATATGGATGAGATGGAGTACTTAAAATGCGTCATCAAAGAAACTCTTAGGTTACATGCACCGGTTCCTCTTTTGGTTCCTCGAGAAACATCAGCGAGTGTCAAGTGGAGAGGTTACGATATTCCTGCAAGAACTAGAGTGTTTATAAATGCATGGGCAATTCAAAGGGACCCCAAAATATGGGACGGGCCAGAAGAGTTTCTGCCAGAGAGATTTATGAACAACACGGTTGATTGCAAAGGCCAAGACTTTGAATTCATCCCATTCGGCACTGGAAGAAGAGGTTGCCCTGGCATGTCCTTTGCATTAGCTACAGTTGAGTTCGTGATCGCCAACCAAGGACTGAAGCTGGTGCACTTGAGCAGAATATGGACATGACTGAAGCTCAAGGATTGACCGCTCATAAGAAACTCCCTCTTCGTCTTGTCCCCACTTTGTACTCCCCGGGATCAGCCTCGATATATATGCAGTAGAGAGAGTTTTATTTTAATTAACAACGTATTTGGCTGGTTTATAATAACTAAATGCATGGCGTGATTTTATAATATATTATAAATAATATTAAAATTCGTCGCATGATAATATTGTATATTATATAATAAATTATGTTGTTTACTAAATAAATTTTCTCTATATTTATATATATTAATAAATTCTCTCGTGTTGTTGAGAGTGGTTTTTTTTTTTCCTTATGTCAATCATAGCATTATAATAAATTATGAATATTATTTTTCAGTTTTTTTAATCAAATCCTCTCTAAATTTCACCTTTTATGCAATTCTTTTTAGTTAGTAGTTAATAAAAAATAAAATAATTATAAAATAAATTTTTGTGACACAAAATTAATACAAACTTGTATTAAATTATCTTTAAAATAGAAGAAGGTCCTAATTCTTTCTCTCGATCTACTAAATCAACAATGCTTAATTTCATTCTATATGCACAACCGAAGTTTGATGATAAAGAAACGAGAACTTGGATTGCAAGAAAACGAAAAAAGAAATAAAATTAAAGGACTCTTTTGATTTCACCCATTTTTTTCACAGCACTCATTGACAAAATTTTAAAAAATTTATATTTTCACTTAATATATTTTGGGATCTCTAATCTAACTACAATTTTTTTCTAATTTTTTTTACCCCTTCTCTTTACATGATGAAAAAATTTACACAAATATCCATTATTTAAAAGCCAAAATTTGTTATAACAAAAAATTATTTAACTAATCTTTATTAGTTAAGAAGACAATAAAAAAAAATGAATTTGCTTTTGTTAATGATATAGCTAAAAAACTTGTTGTTTCACAATGTATTTTGAAATTTTCTTTTATATTTAGTTTGTAAAAATATAAGTGTAGAAATATAGTTGTAATGTATTATGATGAAATAGAAAAAAAATAAAGTGTGTTGACAAAAAAATATAGTGAATCAAAGAAAAAGAATGAAATTGGAGATGAATAAGAAAAAAAAAAGCCAAAATTCCTCACGCCTCGAGCGAGGTGTGGGGAATTTTGACTTTTTTTTTTCTTCATCATTGATTTCATTATTTTCGTCGATTTTTTAAATTTTTACTTTTCAACTGGTGTTTTTAACTTCTAATATTCAAAATGTCAATACTCAAACACTTGATTTACTTATTCTTAAACTCGAATTTTTTAAAGTGTTATTTAAATGAGTTTTGAAGAAAAATAGTGAGAGAGAGAGAAAAAAAAAACCTTTTGTTTCAGATCAAGCATTAAGAGAAACTTTAAGAGAGGGAAAGAATTGGGTAGACACTAAGTGCTTGTGTGGGCTAGGGTGAAACCGTTGTTTGGGTGATCATTGCTCGTGGTAGAGCAATGGTTCACTAAACATTAGGTCCTTTTAAGAGTTCTTCAAATTGAGTTTTCCTTGTAAAATCTCTAAGGAGTTAATAAGAGAGGTTAGGATCTTTGGATCCACCGTGGATGTAGGTAATTAGCCAAACCACGTAAGATTGTGTTGTGTTCTTTTATATTCTGCTTTGGATTCTTATTATTTTACTTGATTAACAGATTATTCCGCTGCATAAGGAGATTCTACATAAAGAAATTAGGATTCTAGGTTGAACTTGAAATTCTTCACTTCAACATAACCTCAAGAGGGAGAAGGACATTCCCTCCCTCAACACAATCACTACTTTTCTTTTCTTCTATTTTTTTAGGGTAGTAATATTTATTTATATATATATATATATGTATATAATGAAACAAACACATTACCATATTTATATGTTCATCTATTAAACCTTTATCTCACACACATATATATATATATATAGTTTGAAATTAATCAATTAAGATAATAGTAGTAATAGAAAACTTTTTAGCATAGCCTCATTTGATTGTCCTAAAATTTTTAGTGCTTGATAAGTAAAGATCTAATAAATAATTTCAATGATTCGTCAGGTTTAAATATTATATTTTCTATAAAAAAATTGCTTTTATTTTTGTTATTGTGTAATAATAAATTATTCAAATTAAAAAGTTGAATAACTCATTTTTTTAATACACAAACGGGTACGTACTGAAGCTAAACGAATAAAAAAAATCTCTCCACCATTAATCAAATTTATTATCAATTAATTAATAAAAAAGTACCAATTTATGATGAGCCGATAAAATTGACATTCCTACTACTAATAATTATTATCATTTAGTTAATAAAAATATAATGAGTAGCCAACAAATTTGACGTTCCGGCTACTAATAATTGGTCTGAGATAGACTGGGCATATTTTGAGTAAGCGATGGAACGTTTGGAATCCAATAATTGACAGCGGTTTTATTCAAAATTAATGTTATTAAATTTAAAATTTGGTGAGGTATGTAATAATAAATTTTTTTATTAATAAAATATTAAAAAAAATAATGATTACTATAAAATTTTCATTAAACATTAGTGAGTAGAGATATATTGCTACTACTATTAGATATATCATCAGTCGGCTACTCTAATTGTGATAGTAGTGAATCTCCACTCGCCATCATTTATCAATCTATTTACGGTAATAATAATTCTTCTCTCTACTTTTGATATCTCTCTAATACTTTATTGATAAAAAAAAATTTTACAATTTTAAATTACAAAATTTTGAGTTTGAAAATATTAATTTTGAGTTGATTTGTCACCAATAACTAGTCAACCAATTGACGATTATGCATTATATATGTAATTAGAGTAAAATATAGTTGTTTTATTTAAATTTATAAAAAAATAATTAATAATTAAGATAAAGTTAGAAATCTTTAATGCAAATAAAATAAAATTGTCAATTAAACTAAATTAAAAAGATTAAAGTATCTTTATCCTAAACAAAAAAGGTAAATTAAACTACTTCGTGACTATGCTATAGATTGAAGTTGAATAATTGCATGCTATTGTGTCAATCTAATTAAAAATGAATTTAGGTTGTACTTGAGATAATAGCTTAGTGGTAAAAAGTTTGCACAATGTTTATATCCGTTAGTTAAATAGAGGTCTTGTGAAACGACTCACCTTGTAGTTTTATATAAACTTTAGGGTAGACCTCGATTGTTATCTTATAAACATTTATATAGTCTCATTATAATAGGAATTCTACCGAAATTTCGATTTAATTTTTTCTATTTTTCATACATGTTCAAATTTGCAACTTAAAATATAAACACTTCTATAAATTTAACACTAGCAACTATATTTTCAAATTTTTCATTTCTCATCCACAATATGAAATCAACATCATTAAATAAAAAATACAACTATAACTCATTTATCAGCATATTCTAAGTATCTAGAACAATGCTAATAATATTATGACATCAAATGTGTTAATAATAAAATACACATCCAAAGTCTAAAAGTACAATAAAATAAATCACTATAGGCCAAAAAATGACAAAAAAGTCCATGAGTCCTACATGACTTACAAAACAACCTAAAGTACCATCACATAAACTATCTCAACTAGTCACTAAGTTGAAGAAGTTTATAATTTCCTGAAAAAGTTTATAATCTCCTAATAAGGAAGAAAATGAAGGGATGAATTTTCATAGGAATAGTTTAAAAAATAAGAAATATATAATAATAATAATAATAAATTTATACTATAGATACCAATATTAACCTATATGATTTAAATATTCACAAATCTCATGAGAATCATGAAATTCCATTTTATTCTTACTAAATATGGAAGTTTTGCAATGTTTATCAAGATTTCGTAAATTATTTTCATAAATTGGTTTCTATTTAATACATGTCATGGAATTGAATATTTATCTAAAATTTTATAATAAATTAGTACTCAAAGGAAATCTCATCATATCTGGAATATTTTTCGGGTAAAATATTAGATATACACATAACTCATTGATCATATTCTTGTCTTATTTTGAAGAATAAAGTGCTTATTGTCACGAGCCGGACGTTTGTCATTGACCCAAAAGACTAACCTGTTAGGTAATATTGCATACCCACCCTTATATACCCAAGTTCTACCCAATTTCTATTCGATGTAGGATGTGACATTCTCCCTCACCCAATCACGTGACGCTCTCATCACGGTGTAGCCAAAACTTAAGGACCAACTTGACCCGTATTGCCCATTCCCCTGAGGATAGGAGACCTATTACCCATGTGGCAATCTCTATTGGGGCTCAAGACATATGAGTTTTAAAGCCCACTTAGCCCGTATTGTCCATCCCCCTAGCGGCATAAGAAACTCACATTCCATGTAACAATCTCTATTGGGGTAATTTTTAGGAGCTCACATACGAATGAGAATTCGGGTCTGCTCTGATACCACTTGTCACGGGCCGGGCACTTGCCATGGATCCAAAAGACTAGCCTGTTAGATAATATTGCATACCCACCCTTATATACCTAAAATTTACTCAATTTCTATTCGATGTGGGACGTGATATTATACATATTACTCAAAATCTATATGTGTATACAGATGAGTCACAAAGACCTTAATCTCATCTAAAAATATAAAGGGAGAGGATATTATTTAGTGGTTTAGAAAACACTTCTATTTATGCAAATATGAACTCAAAGAGCCTTATCATCTCATATTTATTACTTTTTAATCTATAAACTATTTAAACTCATTCTTATTAATATAAATTGCAGTATAATGTTAATTATAAATATTTTAAAAGTCAAAACTATAATACATATATTTTTTTTTCATAGCATAAAATAAACAGTTAAATATAATGCGGCATAGTTCAAGATAACTAAATATTAAGCCAATATATCTATTTTTTATAAAATAAATTTAATATATTTCCATGCACTTTCATAAAATAAGGAGTGAAATAAATCAAATACTTCATATAGAAAATAAAATAATATACTTATAAATCTAAATTTTCACTCATAAAAGTGATGTTGCTAATTTAAAACGTATTTCCAAGACACGTTATGTATGAAAACCCTCCTAATTTAGACAAAATATACAATTACTCACCAGAATAAAAAGTAATACTCAAATTGATAATTCTAAAACAAACTTTTATTAAACAAAATGGTTCCACATCTTGTTATTCACATACTAGTTTGTGAAGTCGATGTGAACTTTGTGTTTCAAGGACCAAATCATCACATTGATCTTCTATGGATTCTAAAATGAAGATAAATAATAATTTAAACTAATTATATAAAAAAAAATTCAGACTTAAGTCTAAAATTAGAAGTTAGAATATATATAGTTAAAATTTTTAATTTGATAAGTCAATCTTGTTCCAAAACTTCCAATACTCTCTTTTAATAACTTTCTCTCTCTAAAATCTCAAACACTTACATTCCTTTTTAATTGAAAAAATTTTAATATTACAGAGTTTCAAATCATCCTTAAAGTATCACCCACAAAATATCTCAAAAGCATACCTAAATAAGATAAAATGAAGGACTTAAATAAAAAATGGCCATGAGAATTTGAGAGGCTTACTTTTTTTCTAAGGACTAGCTATCTCAAAACCCCTTCTTTTCTTTTCATTATTATTATTTTTTTCAATTCTTTAAAGGAAAAAAAATTTAGTTTAACATTTTAGGCTTTAATAGGAATTGGCTCAGTGGAATAGTAAAAAGGAGTTTTAGGCTAAATTAAAATATAAGCCCCTTATTTTTTTTTAATCTATTAAGCTATTTTATCTTAAGTTTAAATCCTCTCTCCCCATGTCATAAAAAAATACAAGTTGGAATTTAATTATCAAGGTCCATTCAAATACTATCTACTTTTATTTGGACTCAATGGATTAGCCAAAATGCCTTCATTTGTGAGCATTGGTAGAAACATAAATATATCATTTGGAATAAAGGTGGATACGGTTCGATTCGATTAGTTTTTTTTTTTATAAATTGAACCGAATCGGTTTAATTCAATTTTTTAAAAAATAAAACTGAAACCAGCTTTTTTAAGAGAAAAATGAATTAGACTGAACCAATTTTTTTCGGGTCGGTTTTTTGACTTTTTTTATTTTTTATTTTAAATTATGGCTTTTTTAAAATTTATTTGTCAAAATAATTTATTAGATCATTTAATTCAATATTTTTTTTATTACATATTACATAAGCCACTAAATTTATTCTTATATATTATATAAGTCTTTAAAAAATTAAGTTGACTAAATTAATATATATTACATATTACATTATACATTATATATTATATAATAAAAAAAAATTTCATTACACATTACATAAACCACTAAATTTGTTCTTATATTATATAAGTCTTTAAAAAATTAAGTTAACTAAATTTTTATATATTATACGTTACATTAAACGTTATATATTATATAATCAAAACATTTTTTATTACACGTTGCATAAGCCACTAAATTTATTCTTATTTATTATATAAGTCTTTAAAAAATTAAGTTGACTAAATTAATATATATTACATGTTACATTATACGTTATATATTATATAATAAAAAAAAATTCATTACACATTACATAAACTACTAATTTTGTTCTTATATATTATATAAGTATTTAAAATCTTGGGCTATTTTTTGAGTTTTTTTTTCAATTTTTTATTTTAAATTATAGGCTTTTTTAATTCATTTGTCTAAATAATTTAGTAGATTATTTTTTGACCTAATTTTTGGGTCTATTTCATATGAACATAGTTATAATTTGCTTAATTTGAGATAAATTTAAATTATTTATTTATTAATAATATACTAATTTCTAATAATATCCATAAAATAAAATTCTCATGTTTAATGAAATTACAATTAGGATTTTTTTCAATTTTTATTATAATAATAAGTGAGTAAAATTATGTGTGACTAAATATATGTTTGTATTTTCAAACCCCAAATTACTTAATGCTATGTGGCAATGTAATTAATTTTATCAAAAAATTCAATTTTTTGGCTCGGTTAATTTTTTAGGAAAATCAAACAGGACTGATTGAATTTTTTCAAAAATATAACAAAATCAATTTTTTGTGACAAAAAAACTAGACCGAATCGATCGGCTAGTTTAGTTCAATTTTTTGATTATCGATTTTTTTTCCCACCCTTAATTTAGAGTACATGTTTCATCAACCCCTATTTATCATTTTTATTTAAATTTTAACTTGTCCTTTAGATAAAATTTCAGTCCCCGCTAATTGTCCACTCTACCGCACCTGAGAGGTGATCATTAATAAATGAGTGTTTAACACTCTTACAAAAAAGAACCAAAAAAAATAATTTATAAGTACACTAACACACACACACACACATATATATATCTTATAAATATATCATAAATAATAATGTTTATTTTACATGTTAAAGCCTTTTTGTTTTCTAAATGACATCTAGACCTTTAAAATTTATAGAAAAAGAGACATTGAGACTTATATTTTAAAAAATTCTGTTTACACTTCATCAAGTAACGAAATTTGTTAATTTTAACAAAAAATCTATTAAAAATAATAAAATTATCATTATTCTCCCTATATGACTAAAAAAAAAGTTCTAAATTTAAATGTTCAAAGTGGGGTTTGAACATTTACCCTTATTAATAAAAACAAATACTTTAATAATCAAAACTATTCTAAAATTTTGTTATGTATGGGATTAAAAATTTATTAACATATTGCCTCAATAAACTATTCAAGAAAAGAAACATTGACCGGCACTGACCGTCGTAGACTGATATTAATAGTTTGTTGACCACTGTTGTTTAATGGCTGTTGACCAACATTGATCGACAATAGATTATTGTTGACTAGTATTGACAGATCGTTGATTGACGATGATGGCGATTGACCGACGTTAATCGATTGTTGGTTGACTATTGATCAATATTGATATTGACTGGTCGTTGATCGACATTGACCATGGTTGACTGAAATTTCTATTTTTTTCATTCAAAAGGGGGTAATTTTTCGTATTTACCTATTTCACTGTTAACTTTAATAGATTCTATTAGGAGATGTAAATGAAAATTTTAAAAATATAGCAGTCTAGATATCTCTTTCCCCAAACTTTAGGGGTCTAAATGCCTTTTTTAAAAACTAAATTTGAAAAAAACTCTATTTTTTTAATATAAAAATAAGTTACTTTAATGTTGAAATAGTAAGTTTTAAATTTGTAATTATCTTAATATTTTTTATTCATGGAAAAGGATAAAATTAAACAAAATTAATAATTAAATTACGTAAGGCTAGTTGATAAATATATTAATAATTAATCTATGAGTTTTAGAAATAAAAAATTGGAATTATAGGAATAAAAATAATGATTTATTAATTATTTACCTAACAAATTGTTTTGAAAAAATATAATAATAATAATAATAAAGAGTAAATAAAGAATTAAATGAGATATGTTGAATTTAAAAACTTAAATGATGACTAATAACAGAAATTATAAAGATTGTATTTGTGTTTACAACTCAATTGTAAAAGATTGATAATATATTTATCCCCACTTCATAAGTTCGAAAGAGGAAAAAAAAATTTATAGAGATTGATGAGACAAAAACATGGGTGAAACAGCTCTACTTATAAAATTTGTTTGAGTATATACTGTTAGTTGACGTAATCCATATTCTTGGTCGAAAATACCTTACTTTAATTGCCATTATCTCGATCATTATTTCTAAAACAATCATAATTTGTTTATTAAGTAGAGATTGCAGCATTACTCTTCTTCACCCATCTCAGCACCTTAAACTAAAAATTTCTTTGCTTACATCTTCTAAAGCCGATTTGGGTGAGAAATTGCTTTTATGACTAGACAATGAGAAATAAATTAAGTACTAGTTTTCTTTCTGGTTATTTGATTTACTTCGCTTTGACTTTGGATAAGAAAGAAAGAAAATCATAGCAATAAAGAATAAATAAATAAGAAACTGAAGCATCATTTTCTTTGTAGGGTTTCTTCGTTCTAGATAATTACCACCAACGGAAATGCAAAAGCTTATCGTTCAGTGCACTGGATATATGCCCATTTAAGTTTTTGGATGGTTTCCGGAAGAACAGGCGTATATATAGCAGCGGTGACAATTGTCTTTTTGTGCTGATTATTAGACGAGACAAAAAAGTAAGAGATTATCATCCTGCAAGAGGCGACAAGGGTGTTGTTTGTTATAGCTACGTCAAGCTTTTGAATACTGCTTGAGCCTTTGTGTCTTCAAATATATACACAAACACACACACACACACACACACACACACATATATGTGTGTGTGTGTGTGTGTGTGTGTATTTGCCATTTTGGAAGAGTTGAAAATGATAGAGATACTATAAGATTGAATACCAATTTGGTTTGGAATAATTAATTTCCCGTGTAGACCTAGAACAACACCATGCTTATACTTCTTGTTCTTGTTCTTCTTTCATTTCTTTTTCTGCGCCTCAAGCTCAGTAGACATGGCAAACTCAACTTACCTCCATCTCCACCAAAATTACCCATAATTGGCTACCTTCACCAGCTACTGGGCACTCTCCCTCATCACTCCTTGCAATCTCTATCAAACAAGTATGGCCCTTTAATGTTCATGCACTTGGGTCATTCACCAACTCTTGTTGTTTCATCAGCTGAGATGGCGAGAGAAATTACGAAGACTCACGATATCGTTTTCTAAAACCGTCCCAAAACCACAGCGGCAAATGTTTTCGTATACGGATGCAAAAACATTGGGTTCTCTCCCTATGGCGAGTATTGGAGACAAGCGCGGAAGACACGTGTTCTTGGACTATTGAGTGTCAAAAAGGTGCAATCGTTTCAGTACGTGAGGGAGCAAGAAGCAGCAGTTTTGATCAATAAAATTCGTTGTTCATGTTTAAACAATGTAGGTTCTGTTAATCTAACTGAGATGCTTCAAATTATTTCAAGCAATATAATATCTCGCTGCGTTTTTGGTAGGAAGGCTGAAGATGGAACTCATAATAGCAAGTTCGGGGAGTTATCGAGAAGGTTGATGGTGCAATTTACATCCTTTTGTTTCGGAGATGTGTTTCCTTCTTTGGGATGTTTAGATGTTCTTACAGGAAAAATTGGTCGTATGAAAGCAACTCTTAGAGCAATTGACGCTTTGCTTGATCAGGTGATTGAAGAGCACAGGATATCAGACAGTGATGATGAGCGTGATAGAAAAGACTTGGTGAAAATACTCCTCCAACTTCAAAAGGATCACACGCTTGGGATAGAGCTTACACAGGACAACCTCAAAGCAATTCTTATGGTAAGATATTCTACATAAGAGCATATTGCTGGTGCTGTTTGAATTGGGATTAAGTCTCTTAACACTAGGTTTGGTTTTAAAAAACAAAACGAAAAGAAAAGAAACAATGACTTAATCTGTATCTTATGGCTTTTGTATTTGTACAAAGTCTAATATATCTGATAAAATGAGTTCTCGTATCTTATCAATTCAGGACATGTTTGTGGGAGGCATTGACACTACTTCAACAACATTAGAATGGGCGATGGCAGAACTTATGAAAAGTCCAGGTGTGATGAGAAAAGCCCAAGAAGAGGTTCGAGGTGTGGTTGTGAAAGGGAAATCGAAGGGTAGAAATGCAAGACATCGATCAAATGCACTACTTAAAATGTGTCATCAAAGAAACCTTGAGATTACATCCGCCAGTTCCTCTTTTGGTTCCTCGAGATACATTAACAAGTGTCAATCCAAGAGGTTATGATATTTTAAGAAACTTCACTTAGAAACAGTTCGACGAATATTAAGATATGTGAAAAACATAATTAACTATGGTCGCTTCTATAAGAAAGACCAAGATTATAAAATAATTGACTACTATAATGCTGATTATGTCGGAAATCATGACACACGACGTTCGATCACTGGGTATTTTTTCAAGATTGGTTCAGGATCAGTCTTTTGGTGCAATAAAAGGCAATCGACTGTATCATTGTTAATTATTGAAGCTGAGCACAGAGTAGCGGCAATGACAGTTTAAAAAAGTACATGGTTAATACGATTGATAGAAGATTTATATCAACTAAGAGATTATAAAGTATTAATAAATTATGATAATCGGTCAACAATTTGTTTGGTAGAAAATTTACTTTTTCATACAAGAACAAAGTACATAGAGGTGCATTATCACTTTATCCAGAGAAAGTGATACAAGAAGAAATTAATTTATTATATGTTAAGACAAAAGATTAAGTAGCTGATTTGTTCACAAAAAACTTGGGTGTTGATAAGTTTGAAAAGTTTCAAAAACAACTCAACGTGGTTAGAAGAATGGAAGTTGGTGTTGAAAGAGAGTGTTAAAATTACAACACTAAGCTCAAGATTAAGTCTAAATATTTACAAGCCTAATTCTTAAAATTTCTAAGTTAGATAAGATATTTGGAGTTGATGATTAAAGAGATAAGTATTACAAACTTGTATGGTTAATAAATTTTTACAATATTTTATTTGTGTGATTATAATTTATTGGAACTAAGTATAAATATCTCCCTCTCTCATTTGGTTTTGCAAGCAACCAAGTTAAGAATAAATGGTTGATCAAATATTTAATCAATTGTTGAGAATTAAAAGTGTTAGAGAGTTGAACAAATAATAAGCTCAACAAAGAATGTGCAAGTGTTGTGTTATAAGTGAGAAATGGTAAGAGTTTCTAAAATTTTTATTGTAAATTTTGAGATTGTTTTATTAATAAAAGTGTTTTATTTATACTCCATTATACTCAATAATAACAACTATTAATTAAAAATCATATATAAAGGACCACCAATTTTAAATAATAAAAAAAGGACAAAAGTCATAGCACCTCCATTAATATTTCAAAACATGCCTAAGAACTATAAAAATCACTAAGGTATTAAACTAGATGGTTTCCAAACATATTCAAGATCTACAAAATTCTGATACATTTAACTGTCACACTCAATAAAATGTAAATAAAATTCATCGTTTTAAAGTCTTAATTTCAAATTCCTTCCCTCCCTTAAAAAAAAGAAAAAAAAAACACTCTTAAAATATTTTTATTGCACCTCATCCCTATTAAAGATTAACCCATAATATATAAAATACAAACATCAAGGCAAGTACAATTTAGGCACAAGAAGAAGTGGGAATTTCTTATGAACAGTTAATCCGTAAACTTCAGTCATATCTAAGTTATCCTCAATTGCACCACCGACAGCCAGCTTCCAGTCAAACCAGTATAAAGGATTGGCCAGCTCGTACTCAACTGCAGCAATTCTGAATGACATTCCAGGGCAACTTCTTCTTTCAACACCAAACGGAATGAAATTGAAATCTTGACCTTCGCAATTAACAGGGCTGTTAATGTTCATAAACCTTTCTAGCAAAAACTCTTCTGCTCTGTTCCATACATCTGGGTCCCGTTGAATTGCCTATGCATTTATATACGCAGTTACATGTATCGACTTATTACTCTAACTACATAAGAAATGTTTGGTCAAGTCAATGTCAAATAGATGAGACTACCTATCAGTTTTCGATACATAGTTTCATCTTTTAAATCCTTTCCTTTATGATCGCACAACTTGACATTGACTTCCAGCGGTGTTGAGATAAGCTTGCATTCTAGCATCCCAAACTTCTACAACAAATCTTTGGCATATTTTTTTTGTCCTAGAAAAATTCCTTCTACTGTTTGAGTGACTTTAAGTCCAAAAAAATGCTTAAGTTGTCCAAGCTCTTTCATTCGGAAGTGAACTGCCAAATTCTCTCTTATTCGACAAATCTCTTCATCATCATCTCTAGTGATGATTAAATCATCCGTATATATTAGCACAATTACAAATTTTTTTCCATTAGCTTTGACGAACAAGCTAGAATCAGCCGGTGCTACAGAATAACCGCCCTTAGAGCTTACTTTAATCTATATAATGTCTTTCTCAATTTACATACATAATTAAGATGAACTTTACTTTCAAATCCCATTGGTTGAATTATATAGATATCTCAATCCAACTATCCATGTAGAAAAGTATTCTTCACGTCCATTTGCCATAATATCTAACCTTTGCTAGCTGCAAGTGCAAGTATAACTCGTACTGTGGTAATCTTGGCTATTGGACTAAATGTTTCCTCATGATTTGGCCCATACTATTAAGAACATCCTCGAGCTACTAATCGAGCTGTATACCCTTCACCAATCCATTAAGACGTCTTTTGATTTTATACACCCACTTATAAGATATAGGTTTCACATCCTTTGACTTTGACACTAAATCCCAAGTTCTATTTTGCTTCAGCACTATGATTTCTTCTTCTATAGCTTTATTCCATTCATAGCTTTGTGATGCTTCTTCAAAAGTCTCAGGTTCCTTAACATTTTTCTTTTTCGCCACAGCTGTATTAGCATATTTAGGATTAGACTTTCGTATTCTTATTGACCTTCGAAGATGAGATTGAGGGGTTGCAGGTTCTGCTCTTTTATATTTGGCCTCTATTGTTAGTTGTTGATAGATGCTAGTTTACTAAGGACTTTGTCTATCTTTTGCTCGGTGTTGTCATCACTGCTTCCATCATCAAGTTCTTTTTGGCTCAGTCGGATTTCAACAATTTGCTCATCTATATTTTATTATAGTTGTTCTTCTATTTCTTTTGAATCTTGAAGCTCCTTTTTTGTGGTAACCACCATAAAGATGCTTCATTAAACATCACATTCCTTGATGTGTAGCATTGCCCAATAGTAGGGTCACAACATTTTCATCCTTTGCGCTGATTATCATATCTTACAAAGATACACCTAATTGCATTTTTATCTAATTTGTTTCTCAGGTGACTTAGCAGAAACACATAATATATACAACCAAATACTCAAAAATGACTCACTGTAGGGTTTATATCCTATAACTTCTCAAAGGGTGATATGAACCCTAACCTGGTTGAGGAAGCCTATTAATCACGTGGGCTACAGTCTTCATTCATTTGGCCCAAAATCTTCATGATACATTTTTCATATACAACATACTTCTATAAATCTCTACAAGATGTCGATTCTTCCTTTCTGCAACATCATTTTATTATGACATATTGACACATGTGAACTGATGTCGTATCTTATTTTCTCAAAGATATTGTCTAAACTCATTAGAGGTATATTCTCTTCTATTATCTGTGTGGAGATAATGAATCTTCCTTCTAACTTCTACTTTAGTTGTTTCTTTAAATTCCTTAAACTTCAATAAAGTATCTTATTTTTTCTTTATAAAGAAAACCCATACATACCTCGAGAAGTCATCGATAAGTGTCATAATGTACCGCATGCCACTAATTGATGGCTGCTTGACAGGTCCAAACACATCAGAGTGAACCAACTCTAATGGCTGATTAGCTCTAAATTTTAACTCCTCATATGGTAGTTAATGTGCCTTATCGTACTGACATCCCACATATATTGCATCCACTCTCACATGAAGTTGAGGTAGACCCTTAAGCATTGCCTTATTCATCATTACTTTTAACTTATGATAACTTACATGTACCAATCGTGCATGCCACAAATCTACTGTCTCATTTTTTCGAGTCTTGTCTATATAAGCTGACTCTGCTGAGAGTATATAGACCGATTCTAGTTATCATCCTTCCATTATTGGTGTTCTCGTGATTTTTAAAGATATAGTATCAAGAATATGTTAACTGAGATACTGACAATAGATTCTTTTTCATGCCAGGGACATGATAGACATCTTGAAGTGTTACCTTGTTAAGACTGTAATGAGGTGCAAGGATTATGTTACCAATGTAAGCTATATGTAATCTTGAGTTATTGGTTGTCACCACTGCGTGACTTCCTTTGTACTTAGTCATATCTTACAGATTTTCTTTGTCACCAGTTATATGATTTGAACATCCTGAGTCAACGATCCAATCATTTTCATAGTCAATCTGTCTAGGCATTATCATTGATAGTGATAGGTCTTCTTCCTCTATAGCGATAGACGCTTCAGTATCCCACTCATCTTCACTTTTATTTTTTGAGTTTGATGTGATAGCATTACCATCAGAAGACCTATTCTTGGACCAACAATCTTTTGCCACGTGTCTAATTTTTCATAATTGTAGCATTTTCCTTCAAACTTTTTCTTTTGCTTGGACTAACTACAATTGTCGCGAGTGCTCCATACTCCTTCTGTCTGTGAGCAACCTTTTTGGTGATGAGTCTTTATCTCGTCATCGTCTTTTTTAGATCCTCCATCAGCACGTCGTTTAAATCGACATTTTCTTTTGTTGATGCAGAGTGCTTTTTCATCGTCTTTTAATGAAACCTCACCTATTTGCTTAGCAATCGCTTCTTGATCAGCAAACAAAATTTTAAATTCAACGAGAGATGGTTAGGTTGGCCAACCTTATACAGTAGTAACAAAACTTCTATACTCAGGCCTCAAACTATAGATGATAATTCTTTTCATCCTAGTTTCAGTAATAGCAGTGGCATGATCTAACTCAGATATTTTGCGACATAAGGACTTTACCATTGTAAAGAATTGGTTGATCGTCATGTTGTATTATTTAACTTACAATAATTTATTCTCTAAAAGCTGTAGTCGTGTGTTATTTTTCTTTGAGAAGAGTGATGCAAAAGTGTCATATGCTTTATTTGGCATCTTAGCCTTCTTTATATGCTCTAACATTTCTTCTTAAATCGTGATCTTAATGACGAATATAGTCTTATCAATTTTTACCTTCCACTTCTTTAAAGTGGCTTGGTCTGTTGGCTGCTTCACTTTATTCTCGCCAACGACGTCCTAAAATCTTGGTCGAAGGTAAAACTCCATTAACATCGCCTATTTATTATAATTTTAATTGTTAAGCTTCTTAATTCCTCCAACTACTTAAAAGTTTTCCATTGTGCCAGCAAGACTTCAATAATGCTGAACAAGCTTGATCTCAAACTGCAAGCTTGTAGATTTTCAAACTCTTCACAACTCAAATCAAACTCTACTAAGGTCAATCTCTAACTATTCTGTTGTTACTCGTAACAGCACTTCTACCAGCACTACAGTAATAATGCCTACGTGTTTGTTTATATGAATTGTACACCAAAAATGTTTCCAAAAAAGACTGAAGGGGTAATAACAGCCCCACTTAAAATTCAAACTCCTAAGGCAATATTAGCCATTTTGATAGAATTTTTCTAGATATGCACCATTCATACAACTACACCAGGCTCTAATATTAGTATCATATATTTGAACAATAACTGTATGAACAGTACTTCGACTACTGTTCTACACCCCGAATAATTTGGCTCGGATACCAATTGTTGAGCATAATAGAGTACAAATGAAATACTTTTATTAATACAACAAACTCAAAACTTACAATACAAATTTTATTAATACAACAAATAATAAACTCTCACCATTTTTCACTTACAACACAATACTCACACACTCTTTGTTGAGTTTATTATTTGCTTAACTCTCTAACACTCTTAACTCTCAACAGTTGATCAAATACTTGATCAAATTTTTATTCTTAATTTGCTTGTTTGTAAAACCAAATGAGGGAGGGGGGTATTTATACTTAGTTCCAATAAACTAAAATCACACAAATAAAATATTATAAAAATTTATTAACCACATAAGTTTGTAATACTTATCTCCTTAATCATCAACTCAAAAATATCTTATCTAACTTAAAATTTTTAAGAATTAGGCTTGTAAATATTTGAACTTAATCTTGGGCTTGATGTTGTAATTTTAACAGTTATAAAATAAAAATCACAACTGTCAAGTATATTTGGGTAGATAATTGTTGAACATTGTTACCAAATAAGTGTGAATGTCTATCAAATGTTTCATTATTATACTTTCAAAATTAAATAAAAAACTTACAGTTACATATTGAAATGAGAGTGTAGTATTTTATAAATTTTGAGGTGGATTTCAAATATCATATTTTATGCATGTACTCGTACTTTCAAACTTCTTATTTTTTATCTACAGCACAAAATCATAATTAATTAATGTCATATAAGTAACTCATCCATTTACAAATTCTAGAGAAGGAAACATTAACAATATTTATAGCATTAAATGCCTAAATAGTATAATACATATTCAAAATTAAATACTTTCATATAATTGAAAATAACAAGAAAAATCCATTGGTCTTTAATTCAACTAAATAAAAATTATATAAATGTATCAACTAAAAAATAAATGACTTCTCGCTCTACCACCTAGTTTATCTTTTAAGATTAACTCCACCAAATTGATTAATTCTTACATTCTTCTAAAATCACTTATCATAAGTAAATATATATCTTAATCTCCATGTATAAAAAATAATTGGATCATAAATAATTTGAACTATTATAAAGTTGTGTACTAAAGTATGTATATTTGAATTTGTTGTCATATCTCTTCTTAGCTGATCATGGTAAAATGTATACATATCTAAAATATTACATGCTACACTTATTCTGAAAACCCATTTTAAAGTACCTACAAAAAAAATCATCGCACTTAGGATACTCTTGGGGGCAGAGTATTAGATGTAGACATAACTCGCTGATCATATCCTTATCTTATGCATACGAAGAGCAAAAACTCTTAAAGAGCAAAATGCCTATACACGCGACCCAAAACCTTTATATGTGTATAGACGAGTCTCAAAGATCTGAATCTCATCTCTATATCTGAATAAGGATGGTATAGTCTAATATTTTCAAAAACCATTTCCTTTACACAACATATAAGCTTATAACATTTCTCATACTATATCTCATTAACTATAAATTTCAAACCATTTAAAGATCATCGTCATCAATATAAGTAAAATACAATTTCAACTAAAAATATAGTAAACATCAAATTGTAGTCTAGATATTTTCTTTATAGCATAAAATAAACTATTTTATAAAGTAAAGCATAATTCAAAATAATCAAGAAAAATATGTATTATTAACTATAAAAATCATGCTGATCGTGCTTTAAATATATTTTTCAAAAATTAGGAGTTAAAAATCATAAATATAGTATAAGTATCCACTTAAAAAACTCTATGTACATTAATCTAATTTAATACAAAGCATCTCTTCTATTAGAAAAGGGTTCCAACTTATAAGCTTGAAATGAAAATTTCACATTATTTTTATCCAAATCATAGAGCTTTTCTTCGTAAAGTTTCAAATGATGATATGTTACAATTTAAAACCATTAAGTAATGTAAATATGAATTTAGGCCATAATTTAAAGCTTAAGATTTTCCAAAACCTTTCAATTTTAACTACTATCATTCAACTGATTTTTCTTATGCATCAAACAACATCTATTTACCATAAAAATAAAATATATCGCTCTTGAGATACAATTAATTGTAAATGAAGGAAATCAAAATTTATATCCTTCAAAGTCCAAGTTATAATCACTCTAAATTTGAATCATTAACCTAATAGAATATGGACATTCACTATACAGTCAGTAGTTTTCGAATTTTATAAAATCATACACTTATCCAAAAATTAGGAAACTCAGAATTGATCATGACATAGAAAATAGTCTATAATAAATTATTCAAGGCTAAATTCATTGAGAAAGTGATGAACACTTGAAATTAAATATTTAATAAGGGTTTTACATTATTATTTTGCATTACTAGTGTAGTAACCAGTATCCACGACTGGTAAGAATAAGTATTTATATATGTATAAATATACGTATTTTATTTGTATGTTGGTGATACTTGATTTATATATTGTTATTAGTAGTGTTTGTATAGGTTAAGGTGATACTATTAGCATTGGGTTTAATTGCAAGACTTTAGATTTATTGTAGGGACCAAATTGTAATACTTTGAAAGTTTTGGGGGTAAATTCGTAAATATTAAAAATTAGCCACTTAGTATAAAAATACACTTTTAAAACCCTAATTCTCTCATTTTGGTCGAGCTACCTCTTTTAGAGAGAGAGAAGAGAGAAAAGAGGGGAGAGAAAGAGAAGGAGGAGAAGAAAAAGAAGAAGAAATTGGAATTTTGGATTTTAAGAGGTATATCACAACTATTTCTCAATTTATTGGTGTTAATTATGTTAATTTCTTTAAGTTTTGATTTCTGGAAATATGTATAATTGAGGATTTGATGTGTATTTCGTATGATATTTTGAGAATTGATGATGATCTATAAGATAATTTGATAAATCATGATGGATTGTAAAATTTCTGCTTGATAGTCTCTTGATCCAAGAATTTTATAAATTGTTGTGATTCGATTCTGGTTTTGAATTTTGAGTATATGAAATTAGACATGTTTAGTATCATCTGAGACTTTGAATCGATTCAAAATTCCAGAAATTGAATTTGTTGTGAATTTACCAAAATGACCCTGAAATTCTGGAAATTTCCTATGTAAACAGTATAATACAGTGACGAACAATGTTTGTCCTACTGAATGATCTTCAAAAATTACGAAATTGTGTAATATGATAATTTTATATGTCTAATATGATATACTCGGAATTGAGAATTTAGATCAATGTGGTTGAAATGTTATGATTTTCTAAAGTATATCCGCTCATTACAGTATTTGATTAACAGATTTTTAAAGCTATGGAATAAAATAGTTTTAAAATATTTTTGGCAGTGATTTGAAAGTGTAATATTTATCATGGACTGAGATATGTGTTAAGAGTAATTATATAGTAGTTTTATAATTTTTGAGTTAGTATATGATTTTATAAAATTGGGAGATTGAATACTGTTCAGTAAGTATCTTGATCTTGTCAGGTTAGTAGTTTGGATTCGATGGTATGTATGGAATGGATTGTGTAGGAATTTTGATATAATATTCATATATAAGAAGGATATATGAGTCAAGAATGATATATTCTGATTTTGGAGTAATTGGACATCATTTGATCTATTAGAAAATTTTGTTAAGTGTAAGTGATCAGAATGACAGGTTTTGAGAAACCAAGTATTTAGACCAATTTGATGTGATAAATGCATTGTGTATAATTTTGTAAGCTATTTAAAGTATTTTGTGTGAATTGTGAGGCTTATGAAAGGATTAATCTCCATTGATAGGTTAAGGAGATTTAAGCCTTGTAGCTGAAAGTGTTAAGAGGTAAGTATACTAGACTTTTTACTGAAATCACAATAAACGTAGTAATTGTTTTGTATGATTTTATAAATGTGGTTAGGAATATGTTTATGTTATGTCAAAGTATATTTTGATATGAAATGTGAAGATATGTATTTATAAATATGAGCATGGACATACATGACTTACATGTGTTTTTGAAAGGGAGCTTTCAAAATAAGATATGTTTAACAAAGAAAGCTTTTGAAGTGTAATATGTTCATGAGAAATATTTTATATTTTGAGCGTACTTGAACTCACTGTTAACTTAGTAGGCATTTTATGTGGTTGTGGAGCCTTTATGTGTGGCCTTTCCTTTGGGATTGGTATATGTTATGTGTTCCGTATGTAGGGAGGATCCTATTGGTACCTAAAGGAAGTATGAGTCATTACATTCGTGTGGTGGCGTATTGGTGCATGTGAGAGGACTCACCGATGATCAGGGTGAGGATTTGGCTTTTACCTTCGGGCATGAGCATTATATATGTGTAATTTGAAGACCTCACTTGTACTATTCCTCTCATACGGTGTCACCTACGAGTGACATTTGGCTCATTATGTGATATGTGATATGTAAGTCCTACTAAGTAGTAGTTGAGTGATGGTATTCCTATTATGTGTTTTGAAAGAATGTGTAAGCGCTTACATGATATGTGATTTGATAAGATTATGATTTTGATTGATCATAGCATATCATACACATGCATTGTGTACATATATGTATTTGTATTTGATATATGAAAAACTAGTATGCTTACTGAGTTTTATACTCATTATAGTTTATGGTGATTTCAGGTAAATAAGGTACATGTGTGCATAGCGGATTTGGCAAGGCTTCTGCTGTTCCTTGGGTTCCCTAAGTTGCTAGGTTGCTGAGTGTTTTATTTGGGGACACGTGGGATAAGATATTTGATCTGTCCCTATTGAATAAATACTTATGTATTATTTTATTATGTGTGGTTGGATTTCGTTTAAGTTTCACCACGTGTGGTTATAGATTGATTGTAAGTAAGAATTTGCAATGAATATATTCTGGGCTTCCGGTAACAAAGTTGCTACTGGTGACGTAGTAGAGTGTTAATTGATGCGATATTTCTATATCATAAATTAAGTGCAAGTATACACTATCGTATGCAAGTAATAAAGAGACTAAATAAGTCGGATGTCAAACCCACAGGGATAATGTTTTCTTTTTAACCAATTACTAAAATTATATATTCCTAATAATTATTCAGATAAATAAAAACCTAAGAATGAATGTAGAAAATATAAAAGTAAAAACACAATGCAAAGAGAATAAATGATAGCAACGTAGAGAAAACCTAGGATTAATATTATCCCTCAATATGCTTTTTAATGATTAATCCTCTAATATTTAACTCATTTAGTCTTTATTATTGATCAAGACGCTAATGTATTCACAAGCCTCTTCCAAGGTCATGCAAGTATACCCTAATTTACCAAATACCTATATTCCTATGGTACTTGTAATAAATTAAGATTCATTAAGATTAGGTCTTATTGATCATACATGCCAATTAGGTATATTCCTATCCTAAGTTGAAACTTGCATATGCAACATTGAATGTTACTCTACAATCATGTATCAAATTACCTAGGTCTAAATATTATGATTCCTCTTCCGAGTTTATCAATAATATTACCAATTCATTCACCATATATTGGCCAGATATATTGAAGCATTAAACACAAGTAATTTAAATAATAAATGACTAAGTTTATTAAATACTAAAAGATATGGCAATTTAAGCGCACATATTGAGTTCAAATATTAACCCTAGAAAATAAGTTAGCTCATGGCTACAAGAGAACAGCAGTAAAAATAATTATAAATTATGATACAATTATTAGCAAACCGATATAGACGTCGAATTGCTCTTAATTGCGCTGCCTGGGAACTCTTGATGCCGAAGAACGTCTTGTATCTCTCTCTAAAGTTGCTTCAATTAAGCATATATTGCTCTCCAAGACTCGTGCTCTGTATTCTTGGTACTCTTGGGTCGTCTTGGATTCCCCTTTGAAGGTTGGGAACGAGTGGCTTTATATAGGGATTGATATGAGCTTAAAAATCTCAATTCTCGTCGGACTAGGACTCGCACTACCGCTGGCGCGCTATACATTTGTCGCTGGGGCGACGCGTGAAAAAGCTATTACCGCTGGAGCGGTGGGATCTTGGCGCTGGGACGCTGCATGAAAACGGATTCACCGCTGGCGCGATGACTCTTTGGAGCTAGGGCGCTAGACGCGACTTAAGCAGGTCGTTTTTCTTATTTCGATCACTATTGCAGCGCTGGGGCGAAAATACTTGTGGCGCGGGGGCTCTGGACTCATAATTTGAAAACTTTGCATTTTAGTCCCTGTTTTCGCTCCTTTTGCGTTCTTTCTTTAAATTTCGTTCAAGTCCCTATAATTAACAATAAAGCACATAAATAGCCATCTATTCTCATAAAATCATAAAATATCAATAATAAAAACATGAGAAAATATATAACAATTTTGCCCTTATCATTAATCTCTGAGAAAACTCTGCGTATCTCCGATTTACTAATTGTCCCAGTCATAATTCAATTGCTATAATTCTGAAAGAAATTAAAATAAATGTTTAAGTATTATTGAATGAATGTAAGTGATGTCTTGTGTCAGATCTTTTGGGTCTGGGGCGTGACAACTAGTATCATTAACCTCCATAACTTAAGCATCTTTATAATATTGAACCTAATTAGCTTTTAAATATTTTGTGGTAGGTTCGATAAAATGGATATAACTTTCTACCTAAGAATTCAATTAGAATGATTATTGATCCTATAAAGAGCTGGCTTAATGGGATAAAATATTAGATTTCACAAGAAATTTGTAATTCCAGCTTTTGGAGGGTGAAAAATAGCCTAAAAGAGAACTGATTTGCAGTAAAGGCCTAGTCCAAACAGTCATTAGTATTTAGCCCATAACTAGAGAAATATGTATCTAATACGTATGATACAATTCAATTTGAAAAGATAAGAGACTTATTTATAACGTTTGATTTTTAAGTAAAAGCTAATTTGGACCACATCAATTTCAAATTAGACAATCAAATGAGTGTATTAATGATAATCAGTGCAAATTAATTGCATCCCTCCTTGACTTTTATCATCCAAGTGGTTCCCTTCTCATTTGTCTTGTATTATATATATTTTTTTATAAATAGGTGGCATGCTTATGCCCAATGTATGTAATTAGAGAGTTAGATTTTAGTTTAAAATATTTATCTTTTGTATTATCTCTTTATAGTGTTATTTCTTTCATTTACTATTCTAAAGTTCATGTTATCTCTTTCTTTTAATTTTATTATGTCCAAGTAATTTTTATTTTGCTAAGGTGAAAGGGTGAAACTCTTGGTAAGATAGTAAGATATACTTCAACTCTTATTTCAGAATTTAATGTTCTATTTTAAAGTTAAACAAATTTATATATGATGTATTTATTTTGTTTTACAATATTGATACCCTTTTCTTGCAAAGTGGTGTATCTTGATTTATTATAGACAATTTATATAGTTAGCACAATGAATTCTTGAAACCATTTACAAGAATTGACGTAGATACCATTTCTTATAAAGTAGGAGTCATGATTTATTATAGACAAATATAAAGATTGACAAAATAAATACTTGAATCCATTTATAAAATTTGGTGTATAATAATTAAAATAAATAAATACAAGTTAATATATACATGATGATAAACCTTAATTGTTATATCTGATTGAAATCTCATGTATGTGAAAATTCCAATTGAGTTATAAAGAGAATTGAATATATTCTTATTTCATATGCCATTGGTTATTTGAATTATTATTTGTAAATATATTATATTACTTTATTTGTCTTTAAAGTATTTAGAGTTTGTAATTTTAATTACACTTCCTTGTGGATCGATCCCGTTCTTACCAAATTATTTATTACTTTGATAATCTTGCATTTAGGAATAAACTCCTATATTTTGAACGTGTCAAAAAGTATTTTTAAATGAATTTTATTTTAAGCATTTGAAAATCTACCAACAAGTTCTAGCACTAAACTAACAAACTTTAGAAAATCACAATAATTCAAAAATGATGAGTTAAATTATGAGATTTGGATATATTGTACTAAACATCTAGAAATAGCATTTTTCAAAAAATCTATAGCTATGTAAAATCATTTGCTAAATCAAATTCATATCGATATTTTGTTATATTGCAAAAGTAGAGAATTCTCAAAATTTCATAGCTATTTTTAAAATCTTATTGAAAGTTAAATTTATAAAATTTTAAAACATTAAAAGTTATACATGATTATAAACATGTCTAATTTAATATTTTCAAATATCAAAACCATAATCATACTACAAAAATTTATAAAAAATTTGAACCAAGATGTTATCACGAAGAAAACCTACAAATCATTTATACTTCCTTTTCTTATTTATATAATTTTTCTCAATTCCATGAAATCATCATCAATTCTTTAATTTAATAAGTTTCTAGAAATTAAAACTCAACACAAATCATATAATAAACTCAAAAAATTAGAAAAAGGGCTAGAAATGATCTATTATGATCTTAAAATCTTTAAAACACTAATTTTTCCTTTAATTTACTCTTCTTCTTCTTTGATCTCTCCTTTCTCTCTTCTCATTGTTTTCTTCCTTGTAAATGGGGTGCTCAACCAAATGTAGTTTAGGGTTAGAAAAGAGGTGTATTTATAATTTGATTAATTTTATTTAATATATACAGGATATTATGAATCAAATCTAACATTTATTTTTGTTTTTCTTAAAATAACCCATAGTCTTTTCTTAGTATTTTAATTTGATCTTAATGATATAGGTCTAAAATATTACAAATTAACCAATATCAAATATTAGATCATAATCTATAAAAATATAACAATTACCACACAAACACAAAGAAATTTATACTTACTATAATTACGTTGTCATTACAAATCTCTCAACTTTAAATTATGGTGACGAAATATTACATATATATTTAAAAAATTATTTATTTTAATAGGATAGCTAACTTCCACAATTAATTAAAGGGAAAAAAAGAAAAAGAAACAAAAACAAAAACAAAAACAAAGATAGAAAAATATTTCTGAATAACTATATATAAACGTATTAGTTTATCACCCAATCCAAAAGTTTAAGTTAAGAGATGAAGACCCAATATAGTATTAAAGATAAATCTTTAACAATCTCCTTCATATGAAACATAGATCTAAATAGATCTAAACCAGGTGAATCCCTCGTCTCGTAAATTGAAAACTAAAAAACTAAGAAAATTAATTGAAAACAAAGACATAAAGCCTCAAACTCAAGACCTGGCTTTGATATTATATTATTTTATTACTCAACCTAAAAACTTAAGCTAATAAATGAATGCCCAATATTAGTATTAAAAATAAGTCTTTAACAAAATGTATCGTGCTACAAATCTTTGATGCTTTTTCGTGTATCAAAATGAAAAATACTAGAGCTTCAAAGTTTCATATTAGTAAAAAAATTGTGAAACTATCACCACAATAAAGAATTAGTAGTGCTAATTCTATCACCTTATTATCGCATTATTCAATTGTTAATTAATCATATATTTGTCACATACAAATTATATATAGGAGTAGTGCTATATATATATATATATATTTATTGTTGAAATATAAAATTTGTATTTTAAATAATGTGTCACAAATCGATGGCTATCACTTATAGTTGTTGATTTTTTACTTTTTATTAATATAATAATTATTATAAAACTAATCAATAATTAATATATCAAATATCACATTATTTAAGATATAAACTTTATATCTCAATTATATATACATAACATTACTCTATATAGTTGTAATAATTGTAAATTTAACGATAAATGGTTGGTGCTAATTAATTATATGCTAGTAATAATGATGTAGTAGGATTTCTGCCTTTGGACAGTTTCTTATCTACTATAAAAAGTCACATTATTTGAGTTAATCGTCTTCACACAAATAACTATGTATCTTCAGAAAATTCATATATGGAAAATGTAGAATAGATTTATTGTATCGTAATTACTTAACGATATAATGTAATATAAAGATTGAATTTGGTTTGGTTCCAATTTCGATTCTTTTTTTTTTTTTTGAAAGATAATCAATCCATTTAATTTGCAATCGAAAAAATTAGAATTAAAACAAAATAAAAATTGATAAGAATCAAACCGAATTTAGTTAGAAGCCGAGTAGTTTAGAATTGATTTCGACCAAACTGATTTGAACCGACTTTTTAACCGGGCCTAATGTAATACATACATTCTTATTTATGTAACGTCAATATAATAAGTTAAACATGCTGCCAACCTGTGCTAACCTTAAGGCTCGGGGAATTAATATCTTGCACATTTGCCAGGGATGCCAAGAAAGAAGAATCAGTTTTTCATGCGATCTTTTCATGCAGCTTCTCGGTACAGATTTGGGTTCTCAGCCCATTCGCACAGCTGGTCTTCAAAGCCTCAGCATCTGCGCAGCATGCCTTCAATGAGATAATCTTCATGCTATTCAAGCAAGATAAGACAGAATAGACCGAGGCTTTCTGTATAATAATCTGCGGCTGTTGTAATGCTCGCAACAGAGCTCTATGTTGCAAAGATGATGTTGTGCCGCGCAATGTGACAGAGTTGGAGTCTTATTACATGAATTCCAATCGGTCCAAGTTTTGTGTCATTCAACTGCTAGTTGTAGAGGTTCAGAACATCATGTTATTTCTATTAGGTTTTAGTCCAAAGTTCTGAAGGCCTTGTTATTTTTGTTTATGCCAAAACTATGGGGGAAAATTTTTCACCTTTGACTGCGGAATGTTTGGCATTATATTAAGGTTTTGTTACTGCTGCTAATAATAGTATTCCAATAAGTGTTTTTGAGGGATTGCCTCAATATCTAATTGGCCTAATTCATCAATCTTTCTCAGGAGTTGAGGGGGACATTCTACTAGCCATCTTCAACCTCTTAAAGGGTCAGAGGGATGTTACATACTCTTTTATCAGAAGAAAAGGGAATATGGTGGTTCACTTTTTAGCCAAATATGCTGTTACAAATGTTATAGATGAGTATTGCCATTTGTCCATGCCCCATTTCTTAAATCATTATACTCATTTTGACATGAATAATCAATAAAATAACATTCTTCTTTCAAAAATATAACAAGTATTATTATTCAAACTTTATGTAATCATTGTAAGGATACTTTGATACAATCAAAATATCTTAAACTTTCTTGTATTCTCATTAATATTCTAATTCATCATCATACTCGTCGGAACCTGAATCTTTATTTGATTGAAGATCAAATTTTGACTAGATTTGAGTAAAGCTCCCTTCTTCTGACAGCTTGAAGTTTATTTATTAACTAATCGCGTACACAACGTCAAAGTTCTTATATTGGAATTGGGTCTATAAGCAACGATGCAACATTTTGTTTCATCACTTTGCCAACATGGGTGTAGCCATCTTCTTCCTTGTAAATGACATCAATGACTCTGGCAAGATTGAAAACACGCATCAGAACAGGCACCGGCACACCAGTTGGCTTGAGGCACTCTTCGTTTATATCCTTCCATGCATTAGCAACTTGATTATAAAACTCTTCATATACCTCTTGCTCTTTTCACACTCCATGCTCCTTCATATAACATTCAACAGCTGAGGCACCATGTCCTCTCTCTTGCTCAAACTGCATGTATATATAAATATTAATACGTATTATATTATATATCCACATGCATAACTGGATAATTGAATTTTCATTGTTAATTATCAGAAAAATCCAACTTATTTAAGGAAGACCTAATTACTCTATTTGTGTTGTTTTCTTATATGATTTATTTTATTTAAAATAGAGTCAAAATTGTACAAAAATTGAGAATACAATTTCAATCAAGAATATAATTTTAAAAAAGGTTAAATGATAAAAAGAGTATGAGACAGAAACTATCTAAGGGATCAAGTACAAAAGTTGCGACCAAAGATTTAAAATACACGGAGTACTCATATATTTTATTTTATATGATTATAATAGATTCTTCTCTCATATGTGAGTGTAACTCAAAACAATGTGAATTACGTTCAATAGTTTAGTATCTTTTTGTGGCTTAGTTTGCTTCAGCTAATTTTCTAAAGAGAGGTATCATAATTAAATTATTAACATGTACCTTATGAACTTTATGTCATCCATAACCCTTCCAATTATTTCTGAAGCTTATAATAATCTTAGGACCACTAAACACCCAATCAAAGGCCTCCTTTGTTACAATGTTGTCCATGCCTAAGAAAGATACGGTTGTAAGCATGGTGTAACCAGAGGTTTCTAGCGCCACACGCATGTACTCCTCCATTGTAGTAATGTAATTGTTATGGAACCATTTTGATTCCTCATAATAGGCTCGAACTAAAATTTCCATCTGCCATATACATGCCAAGTAACTAATCATTTGTTTATATAATAGAAGAACTTAATGTATTCGCATTTTCTGAGCATAGATATATAAGAACATAAAGCTAAGAGTGTCATGTATATACTGCTTCTTTTGCATGGTGAACCCGGTAAGACCATCCTTGGTTTGCAATTTCTTTCTCAATTTTGTTGTAAAGATCCAACAATGCCTCAAAGTATTGGCATGTATTCTGGAAGCTATTCCAAACTGTTGGTGTATAAACCTTCACTTAAAACACCAAATATAAACAACCATAGTACTATTAATCCGTTATCAATTATACAAAGATAATTACGAACATAATAGTAACTATCGAATTATTTAAGTAAAAGCAATACCTAATTTATATGTATTAGGAAACAAAAATTATGCCCCAATATCAAATTTGATAGTCAAACACTCAAATACACAAATATATTGCAATACACAATAATATACTACAAGTATGAAGTAACCTAACGAATTGAAAGATCAATCACATAGATTATGTATAAAAATAGTAAAAATACGAATATATCACAATACAAAGTATATATGGTTTGGCCAAATACGCCTACGTCCATGGTTGATCAAGGATCTGAGCCTCTTTATTGATTCTTGGGATTATAAGAGTTACAAGTAAAAGATTTGGAGCTCAAATAATCAAAATACACACTTAAACAGTGTATTTTTTTTGTATTTTGGCCCCTTGTCTTTTCTCTCACTTTCTCTCTCTCAAACCTTAAAAATAAAAAGAGTATATATAAAATATCACGAGCGCCGTGGCGCTCAAAACCAATGCCGCAGTGTGGACAACTTATGCCCATTTTGCAACCAATGCTCCGGCCAATGCCTTGGCCAACTTCAATGTTGGGGCGCTCATACCTAAAATTTTTTTTCCTGTTTGCTGCACTTTTCAAACACTATCTATTAAATTTTCGACCCCTTTTGACTATTTTTTCGACTTCGTTCTAACTTCAAATTTATCCCCAAATTAGTCATTAATACAATACCAATCAATGATTTTGAATCACCAATTCAACACAAACTATTTCATCCCACCTGAAAATCAAAAGTTCAACGATTCTCTTTTGATTTCAATTATATAGAGTTTTAGATTTACGTTTCAAATAGATCTAAGAGGGCAAGTACCGAAACCTCTCTCACTCGCTTATGTAAAAAGTTTGAGCTCTTCAATGTGCCAAATACATCGTAGGTATCATCTATAATGGATGTCATGGCGATTACTTTGGTTAGTATTTTTCTAGCAGGACTATAACTACCCATGACCTTCTAGAAAAAGGGAAAAATATCACTACAATTTATTAAGTATTTATTTCAGTTGAATTGAACTCAAGACTCGATCTCCTCGGCTTTTTTTTTAAAAAAAATATGACTAAAATTATATATATCTTAAATCAATAAGAGTTGGATCTTTTCAAATAGAAATTCTTTTTGAAGTCAACTTTGATTACTTTAAGATTTGTTTGAATATTTGTATTTGACATTTAATTTTTTGTATCTCTAAAAAAATACCCTTATTTTTTTTTAATTTGAGTACAAAATTATATATGAGCAAGAGAAAGTTTATGTAAATGCAGTACTTTTCTTAAAATTATTTTGAGCCATGAATCTGATTGCTTAAAAGAAACCAGGAATTTATTTAGCGTAGATTTTTAAATTAACATATAGTTACATATCAATGATAAAATTATATTTATAGCAGAAAAATTATAAATATTGTTATGATATTACTTAAAAATAATAAGAGAAAATGAGATTGGGTCGTGGATGAATAAGAGATGGAGGCAAACTTATCATTGCCTCGAAAATGCATAATATGTTACAAAACCATTCAATTGTCAATACTGTGGTGAATACGGAACATGTCACAGCAAATAAGATATAATAATAATAAAAGACAAGAGCAAAAGAATGTAATATTCAAACAAAACAATACCGGTGACTGTTCAACAAAAACTTGTATTAGTCAAACAAGAGCTTGGACTATAACTACCTGTGACCTTTAAAAAACAAAAAGGAAAAATCACTACAATTTATTATGTTCTTATTCAAATTTGATTGAACTCAAAGACTCAATTTCCTCTGCCATTGTTTTTTCTTTTTGAATCTTTTGACTAGAATGATATATAAATTAAATTAATAGGAGTTGGATCTTTTCAAAAGAAATTCTTGTTCAAGTCAACTCTGATTATTTTAAGATTTGTTTGAATATTTGTATTTGATATAATTTTTTTTTTATATTTCTAAAATAAAAACCGTCACAATTCTGTTTAATTTGTGTAGAAAATCATATATGAGCAAGAGAAAGTTTACGTAAATGCAATAATTTCTTTAAAATATTTTCAATGATGAATCTGATTGTTTAAAAAAAACATGAATTTTTTTTATTGTAAGTAATTTTTAAATTAATATATACTTATATATCAAGATAAAATTATATTTATAGAAGAAAATTATAAATAATGTTATGATATTGGGTCGTGGATGAATAAGAGATGGAGGAAAACATAGTATTGCCTCGAGAATGCATCATATGTTACTAATGAAATTCAAAATCATGCCTGTGTTTGTAGCACAAAAATGCATATTCAAATGTCAACACTGTGGCATGGTGGATATGAAACAGCAAATAAGATATTATTATGGAACAAATCCATTCAAATGTCAACACTTCAACTGCATTTACGCGGGGTGGTGGATATGGAACATGTCACAGCATATAAGATACCATTATAGATAAAATGGGGTAAAAATATCAGCCGCCGCTATTGATTGATTAAACAAAGTTGCGGCCACGAGGCAATATTTCATTGATCCGAAAAGTTAGACTGATTATGCATCCAATCCAAGGACAGGGACAGCCATTTCTGCGGCTCTTCTCGTGGCCCGACGTATGTATATATATATGTGTTACTTATAACCGTTTATTGCATGCCCAAATCAAGAACGAGCACAGGCCCCAACGCTCTTTCCTTTCTTATTTGACTGCAACACAATATGATTCCTCATTTTTTCTCGACGCTCTTCTTATTCTTTATTTCATCATCAGTGTTGTTATTGTTGATCAAGCAGAAAAGGAAGAAAGTTCAAGCATGGAAGCTCCCTCCAGGTCCTAAGACGCTACCTCTTATCGGAAATTTGCACCAACTCACCGGGAACTCGCCCTACATATCGCTGAAACAACTTTCAAAAGATTACGGACCGCTCATGTTCTTGCGGCTAGGCTCAATACCCACTCTAGTAATTTCCTCAGCCGATGTTGCTAGAGACATTTTCAGAACTCACGATCTCACTTTTTCAGGTAGACCTGAATTATATGCTGCAAAAATATTAAGTTATAACTGCAACAATATAACTTTCTCACCCTATGGTGAGTTCTGGAGAGAGATCAGGAAGATGGCAATGGTTGAACTGTTCAGTCCAAAGAGAGTCCAATCATTCCAGGCTGTGAGAAGCGAAGAAGTAGCAGTTATGATCGAATTTATAGCGCGATCACCACAGCCAATTGATCTGAGCAAATTGATGTTTCTGCTAATAAACAGCATTATATGCCGCGCCATCTTTGGGCAAAAATTCGACACCGGAGCAGATAGTGGCAGAAGTAGGTTTGATAACTTGATGCGCGAAATACAGGCCGTGGTTGGAACATCTAGTATTGCAGACTTTTTCCCATGGTTGGGATGGCTAAACAAGTTCAGCGGCCGAGAAGCTAGGGTGCAGAAGTGTTTCAGAGAACTTGACAGGTTCTATAATGAAGAAATATTACAGCAACATCTTGATCCCAAAAGGCCTAAATTGCCTGAGCATGAAGATATTGTTGACGTACTACTTCGAATCCAAAAGGATTCTAGTCAAGTGATTGCCCTAAGCAATGAACAAATTAAGAGTCTCCTCACGGTCTGATCTCTTCCTTTTTCTCATTTTGTTTTTGTTTCCATGTATGTTTTATGGCCTTGAAACTGATTAGTGCAAAATAATTATTTTCAGGACTTATTTATAGCGGGAACAGATACTTCTTCAGCCACTCTGGTTTGGACTATGACTGAGCTTATCAGAAATCCAACTGTGATGAGAAGAGCACAAAATGAGGTGCGAGAAATTATTAAGGGAAAAGAGAAAGTAGAAGAAGGCGATCTTTCGAAACTGGTGTACATAAAGTTAGTCCTGAAGGAAGCATTGAGACTCCACACACCAGCTCCATTATTAATCCCGAGAGAAACTGCTGAGGTTTGCATGGTAGGTGATTATACAATTCCTGCTGGTACAAGGGTTTTTATCAATGCAAAAGCAATAGCAACAGACCCTCAATATTGGGAAAATCCACATGAGTTTCGACCTGAAAGATTCTTGAACAGCTCAATTGATTTCAAGGGTCAAAATTTTGAGTTAATCCCATTTGGAGCAGGCAGGAGGGGTTGTCCCGCAATGAATTTTGCAATTCCAGTACTTGAGCTTGCACTGGCAAATCTGCTGTATCGTTTTGACTGGAAATTGCCACCTGGGATGACGTGTGAAGATTTGGATATGGAAGAAGCATCTGGGATAACGATGCACAAGAAAATTCCTCTTTCCCTAGTTGCTGTACCTGCCAATTTATAAGATGCATAGCCTTGTTTAAATACGACAGAATGACATTAAATAATTCATATGCAAATAAACAACAGAGTGAGAGACACACAATTAGATTATCCCCAAATAATATCCTCCTCTGTTTTAAATAATATATATGTTTCAATTGAATGTATATCAAAATTGAACTCTCAATTTATTAGACAACAATATTTGTTTATTGCAATTTACCTAATGTGATCTTTTCAGTTGCATAATATATCTGTTTCAAATAATATATATGTTTGAATTGAATGTATATCAAAATTGAACTCTCAATTTATTAGACAACAATATTCGTTTATTGCAATTCACCAAATGTGATCTTTTCAGTTGCACAATTAGCTACCAATAATTCTTCAATAAGAAAGTCTTACATGATATTATACCCACCACATCATTCACGAAATCGTTTAATGGTATCTCATTATTTAATAAATCAACCAAACATGATTATACATTAAGAAAATGAGAAAAAATTAAAATAACTAACACAATTTTATTAGATAATTTTACAAGGGTTGCACGATAAAAATTTTCTCTTCTCCAATTGGATGTTGAACACATAGGATGATTAACAATAACACAACTTGCAAGTTTCAAACTGGATATTGGTCTAGTAAGAGAGTATTGACGCTCAAAATACACTCCCATTATCCATAAGTAGCATTCAACGATTCTGTCTCTCACAAACGATAATTTTCGGGCAAAGTCTAAATCCTTCCACCACCTGTACTAATACATTAAACCCATTTCATCATCTCAAAAAATATTGCGGGCAAAAAAAGTATATAAAGATTGTACAACCCAATTAAAATATGCTGGGATTTGATCAAAACTCGCCTCGAAATTTCGCTAAGATCCTTCTTGTGCAACGATTGCACCACGTTGAAATCAAACTTTGCGAGTTTCAATAAAGCTTTGTTATCTGAGGCCTCGTCTTGGTAAATAGAGATGTAAATGGGTAGTCATCAGAGACGAGTGAATTAGCCGATTACTTGTGAAAGCTTTGGCCTCGTCAAGTGTATCTTCTCCATGCACCCCAATATACGCTGCTTCGTACAAGCTCAATACGCCCTTCACATCAGCTGTCAACGACTCCTTGAAATTCCCTTTGTCATCTTTGAACTTGTTGAATATAACTGACATCGTCAAACAAAAGCTAGCCAGCTTTAGTTACCTATATGGAAAGTAATATAATATCGCTAGAATAATGTGACGAGCTAACTCATGTTTCAGAAAAGAGAAAGTTAGCTCAGTATCCAGTACTATATATGAATGTGCCATGAACCCAATTTTTAACCGTTCATGCAAAGTCTAGCTTTGTCCTTTTAAAAAAAAAAGTCTTGCTTTGTCTAGGGTTAAAAGCTAGACTTATTTGCACCAACTTTTTTTTGAACGGTGTACAAATAATTATAATAACTCAATACAAGATTATATTATAAGAACTCAAATACTCGTAGAATTTTACAATATTACATTACAACTCGTAATACTTAGAAGTGTTGAAACTAAATTTATTCTCTAACACGTACGGTAGAGTAATTATTCTCCACTTGGAGGACTCTTTTTCCCTCCAACACGTTAAAGAGACTGCGAATGAACTCAAAATCAACAACTCAATAATGGAAGTACTGCCACCAACTATTAGGTCAATGAGGTAGTTGGCTTATTTGTACTTGGAGAGCGTAAAGGTGGCAATATAATTTTGAAAACTTACCAGAAGTAACATAATAACCATGCTGTCTTAAAAGTCGGAAACAAAGGGAAACGCTGTAGAGATCAGTAAAATCATGGCAAAAATTTGTGTCGTAGATATGTTTTAATGCTTCTTCTAACTCGGTGTCAAATTGATATCCCACGCCTAGACGTTGGATTGCATCAATAAGGTTCAGTTGTGATAGAATAGGACGAGAAATAGTGGCCAATAGCTCCCTTCTCACTTGCTCCTTCAATTCTTCAATCTCTTGCAACTGACGGGCATGATGCATATCTGCAGCAAGACCACAGTAAATTGTGAAAATTGAGAACGAATTTATATTAATTAATACTCATTATTAATGTTACATCTAAAAACACTTAGTAAAATTCAACAATCCTAATGCATAATTTACCTCGTCTTCAGGAATGTAGTTAATGAAGCGATCACCCAAATGCTGGGGGTGAAAATTTGCCGTCCGGCGTATAATAACCTCGCCATTGCCATTTGGGACTCAACTTTTGAGCTTTGGGTTAGACATATGTTGCTTGCTAAGAGAGGGCCAATTCTAATAATGCTGCTGCTGATTTCTCCTTAATGTCTTTTAGTCTTGTAGAGCATATGGCTTGAGCCTTGAGGCTTGTACATAGTCCTTTTATAGAGACGAGTACACAATTAATGTTGGAAATCTAATTAAACAAAGCAATTTGGAATTAGATAATGCAGTTAATTTACTAAATGGGTAAGGTTGGGTGTATATATATATATATATTGATCAGGTGAGTAAAATCACTTACTATTTAATATAGAACTCTACAAAATGTTAACACTTGATTTATTTGAAAACATTTTAGATCAAACCGCACAAGAAATTTATTGATAACATTATTAACATCATTAATGTTAAGCTGACATGCAGCATTTGGATCTGTTTTGTCACCCGACTTGATTGAAAGTAAGCAAAATTTAAAGCTAATATTACGAGCCTTGTTAGACTAAGACAATTGTTCATGATGTCCATTGTTTCCACTTCTTTATCCTCTTTTTCGTTGTAACCCGCGATCTTTTCCTTCTTATTTTTTATATAATATTAAAGCTAAAGACGGTATTGATGTTCTGCGATTGATCATAAAAGAAAACCAAGTTCAAGAATCAAAGCCAAGATCAAAGGAGAGGAGAGCACCCTTAATTGACTGTCATATCTTGAAAATTTTTCTCAGCAGAGAATGGAGCTGTTGAAAATTTTACCCAAAAATTAGTTCGACGTTAATATCATTTTAAAAATTAAATAATATTACATTAAGAAAAAAATCCTAATTCATATTAAATTCCATTGTTAAGTAATTCAATTTTTTTTTCTATATTAAAAATATAATGTTTAAATTATTGTATGTATAATATGTTGAGAATAATAGAACATAAATAGAATACTTTTATTAATACAACAAACTCAAAATTTATAATACAAAATTTAAAAACTCTCACTCTTCCTCACTTACAACACAACACTCACAATTCAACACTCACACACTCTTTATTGAGCTTATTATTTGCTCAACTCTCTAATACTCTAAACTCTCAACAATTGATTAAATACTTGATCAACTATTTATTTTTAACTTGCTTACTTGCAAAATCAAATGAGGGAGGGGAATATTTATACTTAGTTTCAACAAACTAAAATTACACAAATAAAATAATGTAAAAATGTATTAATCACATAAGTTTATAATACTTATCTATTTAATTATTAACTTTAAAATATCTTACATAATCTAGAAATTTCAAGAATTGAGCTTAATTTTGGGCTTGGTATTGTAATTAACTTCATTAGTGTTGTAATTTTAACACTCCCCCTCAACACATGCTTTGTTCTTGCATGAAAAACTGAATTTTCTGCCAAACAAATTGCTGACCGATTATCACAATATATTGACACTTTATAATCTCTTGGCTGATGTAAATCCTTCATCGACTACATCAACCATATACTTTCTTGAGCTGTCATTACTGCTGCTCTGTACTCAGCTTCAGTAGTTGACAATGATACAATCAATTGCATTTTACTACACCAAGAGACTGTTCCTGAACCAAACTTGAAAAAATATCCAGTGGTCGAATGTTGTGTGTTATGATCTCCAGCATAGTCAGCATCACAATAGCCAACTATTTTACAATCTTGATCTTTCTTATAGAAGAAACCATAGTCAATTGTGCCTTTCACATATCTCAATATCCGTCGAACTGCTTCTAAGTGAGGTTTCTTAGGATTTTGCATGCATCAACTTATTACTCCAACTGCATAAGAAATGTCTGGTCGAGTCAATGTCAAATAGATAAGACTTCCTAACAGTTGTCGATACATAGTTTCATCTTCTAAATCTTTTCCTTCATGACCACACAACTTGGCATTAGCTTCCAGCAGTGTTGAGATAGGCTTGCACTCTAGCATCCTAAACTTCTGCAATAAATCTTTGACATATTTTTGTTGTCCTAGAAAAATTCTTTCTACTATCCGAATGACTTTGAACCCAAGAAAATGCTTAAGTTGTCCAAGCTATTTCATCTAGAAGCAAACTGCTAAATTCTCTCTTGTTCGACGAATCTCTTCTTCATCATCTCCAGTGATAATTAAGTCATCCACATATACCAGCACAATTGCATGTTTCTTTCTATTAGCTTTGACGAATAGGCTAGAATCAGCTGGTGCTACAGAGTAACCACTATGTGTTAGAAATTCTCTAATTTTACCATATCACGCCCTTGGAGCTTGCTTTAATCCATACAATGCATTTCTCAATTTACACACATAATCAAGATGAAATTTGATTTTAAATCCTATTAGTTGAATCATGTAGATCTCCTAATCCAATACTCTATGTAGAAAAGCATTCTTTACGTCCATTTGTCACAGTATCCAACCTTTACTAACTGTCAATGCAAGTAGAACTCGTACTAAGGTGATCTTGGCTATTGGACTAAACATTTCATCATAGTCTAATCCATACTGTTGAGAAAACTCTTGAGCTACCAACCGAGCTTTATACCTCTCCACCAATCCATCAAGATGTCTTTTGATCTTATACACCCACTTACAAGATATAGGTTTCACATCCTTTAGCTTTGGCACTAAATCCCAAGTTTGATTTTGCTTCAACGCTGTGATTTTTTTTTCCATAGCTTTAATCCATTCAGAGTTCTGTGATGCTTCTTCAAAAGTCTCAAGCTCCTTAACATTTTCCTCTTTCGCCATAGTTGCATTAGCATATTTGAGATTAGGCTTTCATATTCTTATTGATCTTCGAGGATGAGATTGAGGGATTGTAGGTTCTGCTCCTTCATATTTGGCCTCCGTTGTTGGTTGTTGATTGTTGATAGATGCCAGTTTGCCAAGAACTTTGAGTTGTCTCTTGCTCGGTGTTGTCATCATTGCTTCCATTATCAATGTCTTCTTGACTCGATCGAATTTCAACAATTTGCTCATCTATCTTTTGTTGTAATCGTTCTTCTATTTCTTTTGAATTTGGAAGCTCTTCTTTTTGTTGCGACCACCATGAAGATACTTCATCAAACACCACATTCCTTGACGTGTAGCACCGCCAATTAGTAGGGTTACAACATTTCCATCATTTGCGTTGGTTATCATATCCAACAAAGATATACCTAATTGTTTTTTTGTCGAATTTATTTCTCAGGTGACTTGACACAAACACATAGCATATACAACCAAATACTCGAAAATAACTCACAGTAGGTTTCATATCCCATAACTTCTCAAAGGGTGATATGAACCCTAACCTTAGTTGAGGAAGCCTATTAATCACGTAAACTGCAGTCTTCATTTCTTCGGCCCAAAATCTTCCTGGTAAAGTTTTTGCGTGCAACATACTTATATAAATCTTTGTAAGATGTCGATTCTTCCTTTTTACAACACCATTTTGTTGTGGCGTGTTGACATATGTGAACTGATGTCGTATCTTATTTTCTCGAAGATATTGTAAGAACTCATCAGAGGTATATTCTCTTTCATTATCTGTGTGGAGACAATGAATCTTTCTTCCGACTTCTCCTTCAGTTATTTCTCTAAATTCCTTGAACTTCAAAAAAGTATCTGATTTTTTCTTCTTAAAGAAAACCCATACATACCTCGAGAAGTCATCAATAAATGTCACCGTATACCACATGCCACTAATTGATGGCTACTTGACAGGTCCAAATACATTAGAATAAACCAACTCTAATGGCTCATTAGCTCTAAACTTTGATTCATCATATGGTAGTTGATATGCCTTACCGTATTAACATCCCGCACATACTGTATCCACTCTCACATCAAGTTGAGGTAGACCCTTAAGCATTGCTTTGTTCATCGTCACTTTTAGCTTATGATAACTTACATGTCCCAATCGTGAATGCCAAAAATCTAATGTCTTATTATTTCGAGTCTTGTCTACATAAGCTAACTCTGTTGATAATATATAGACCGACTTTAGTCATCGTCCTTCCATTGTTGGTGTTCCCGTGATTTTTAAATCTTGATACACCTTAACATCTTATGGACTGAACAAGACATAATGCCCAGAAGATGTTAAATGTGATACTGACAATAGATTCTTTTTCATGCAAGGGACATGATAGACATCTTGAAGTGTTACCTTATTTGGACTGTAACGAGGTACAAGGACTGTATTACCAATATGAGCTATAGGCAATCTTGAATTGTTGGTTGTCACTACCACGCGACTTTTTTTATACTTAGTCATATCTTGCAGCTTTTATTTTCCACTGTCATATGATTTAAACATCCTGAGTTGACGATCTAATCATTTTCATAGTCAATATGTCTAGGCATTATCACTAAGAGTGATAGGTCTTCTTCCTCTATAGCGATAGTCGCTTCAACATCCCACTCATCTTCACTTTTTCTTTCTGAGTTTGATATGACAGTATTACCCTCAGCAGACCTTTTCTTGGACCAATAATCTTTTGCCATATGTCTTATTTTTTCATAATTATAGTATTTTCCTTCAAACTTTTTCTTTTGGTTGGATTAACTACCATTGCTACGAGTCCTCCATACTCTCCCTGTCTGTGAGCTACCTTCTTGGTGATGACTCTTTATCTTGTCATCATCTATTTTAGATCCTCCATCAGCACGTCGTTTAAATCAACTTTTTCTTTTGTCGATGTAGAGTGCTTCTTCATCGCTTTTTAAAGAGACCTCGCCCATTTGCTTGGCAATCGCTTCTTGATCAGCAAGTAAATTTTTAAATTCAATGAGAGATGGTTGGGTTGGCCAGCCTTACGAGCTAAGATGTTTTGAGCTCTTGGAATGAAAGTTACATCTAAGTGACAAAATGCGTAACATCTTGAATTACCCACTTAATGTCTTTGAACGAGGAAACATGCCCTTTCACTAAATTAACTACATTTAAAGCATAAGAATCCACCCTTACAGTCTAAATCTTTAGTTCCTGGACCACTTGTAGACCAAACTTCAAAGCTTTAGCTTCAACTAACTCCACATCCCCTTTAAAAGTACCTTTTTTAACTGCCATCAGTTTTATTTGCCAGCTAAATTTTTTACTGCTACCCCCAAGCCAATAGTGTGTAATTTCCTTGATCAATTGTTGCATCAACTTTTACATTATAGCAATCACTTTCCACTAAACCTTGGTTAGTTGCAGCATGTTGAGTACTTGAGTATGGGATTGGCCGCTATTTTGCTTGGCTGCTAAAGTTGTAACCCTCCTGGAATGCTTCTACTTTAGCCACCGAGTTGGATTTTATTCTATGTTCTGCAGTGCATACTTATTTCTGTTGTGCCATATAGACCAGAGAACTATGACAAAACTAGCAAATTCCTCTTTTGTTGTTATAACTGAAATCAATTGAAGAACTGAGGCAATATCATTATCCTGCATCCCTTTTAGCAAACTTAAGAACATTGTCTTACCCCAGATTTTCTTCGATTGCTTGCATCAGAATAAGGCATATTTTCCACCCTCTGATGCTTGGCTGCATCTCACACAAATTGAGTTATGGGTAATTTTTTAACTCTTAGAACCTGACCAGTGGGTAGCAAATTGCTTACTGCTCTCCATAAGAAATTTTTTATTTTCAATGGAACATCACAATTCCATATCAAGTGCTAGAAGCTCTTGGAACTATCAGAGGTCTTGTGGCATTAACAGAATCTGAATTAAAAGCTAGGTGATACCCACTTTTGACTGTAAAGACCTCTCTCTCTCTCTCTCTCTCTCTCTCTCACATCATAATACCAACAAATCGAATCTTCCTTAACTGTGCTTGGAAGCTGAATTCTGGTTATTAAGTCCACATCTTCCTTCCTGAAATGTTGTGTTAAGATTTTCTGGTTCCAGTCCATACCCTCCCCAATTAAGTCTTCCACTTTGCTATTCTTTGGCATTGTAGGTGCAGATATTGGCTTGAAGGTGAAAATTCTAGGAATCCAATTACTTCTATAAATTTTTACATTCCTGCCATTACCTATTATCCACTTAATTCCTTTTTGAAAAAGATTTCTGCCCCACAACAAGCTTCTCCATATGTAAGAAGGTTGTTAATGATCCAGGATCTTTAGGGATTCTCCATCCCTACTTAGCTAAAAGGGATTGATTAAACCTTTTGAGCTCTCTAAATCCTATTCCCCCTTTACTTTTGCTTTTGCATAAGATTTATCATTTGAGCCAATGAATTTTCCTGGGCTGATTCTCATTTGATCCCCACCAGAGCTTTGTTAGTAGTTGTTGGATATCTTCACATAAACTCATAGGGACTTTGAACATTAACATTGTGTATGTTGGATGTCTTCACATAAACTCGTGGCTTTGGTTTGTTTAAAATTGAGGTTTTATGAATTTTAATACTATTTATTATAAAAAAAACAACTATCTATTTTTTTAAACACGTATAATCATATTTAATTTTTTAATTATTTCTTATCAAAATTTATTATATGTATTATATTTAATTTTTTTATTTGTTTATTATCAAATTTCTTCTTATAATTGTCATTCTGAACTGTAAGTTGATATCATATATTACTGTTTAGTTTTAAACAAAATTAGTATTCACACTTAAAAGAAATATAACTATTTACTTACAAGTAAATGTATTAATGTAGTTAAATCCATATAAAATGAATGGTTTTTTTTATTAAGAAACCTGATCAGATGGTTTAATTAAGGTGGTTTCACATTGAAGTTAAAGTATAACAACTATAAACAGCATTTAGATTAAAATACTTTAATTATTATTACTCTTGCCCACTTATGTTTGTTATTAAGTGGGAATCGATGACCTTTTGATCATGATAAAGACATATAAATAATGGATAGGTAAATAATATCTAAGAATTTCTTAATGTAAAACAAAATCATGTTCAAGGCCAGTGATCAAAGGAGCAGTCATTTGACCTTCATGTATTTTCATGCACTGAAATAAGCTTATACTCTTTGCTTTTTAGACGACAATGGAGTAACCAAATTTGACTCAAAGGTTGCTATTTCCTTTTGAATAATACTATTTAATGTTTAAATTGTTTGATAATTTTTTATTCGAAATTAATGAAGAGTTATGTAATGTTATATCCACTTAAAAGATAATAATTTTTTTTATAAATTTAAAAATAATTTATTAGAGTATCCCAGCCATTTAAATGAAGAATGTCACAGTGCATGAAATAATAATTTTAGATATAACATTACTCTTAAAAAATTATCAATTAATTAATTATGAAATAACCGGCGGTGATTAAATGCGTACTCACAATAATGAATTTGCGATCGAACACTACCTTGACTTTCATTTTTCTGTCCTTTTCTTTACCGATCGAGTACTGAGGACGAAAATTGTATAGTTTAGCCTAACTAATTAATTTTATTTTTCGACGATCATCATGATTCTGCTTATATACTTGCTCTCAGTTGCAGCAAACTCACACCCAATAGCCCTCAAAACTATGAAGTTTTGTGTTTAATCTGTTTTGTTGTTAAGAAATTGACAACTTTCTCAAAGAAAATTATGAAGATAAAACTTTTTTTGATTTTATTCACTTAATGAAAACTGAGACAAATAGAGTATAAATACAAGCAATAACCAAAAGTTTGTTACAACAAACTTTTGGCGGGAACTAGAGAGACTATGAGCTTGTGTCTTAGATAAGTAAATTGAGGAAGAGATAGAGGCTCAGTTAAAATGTCAATAATCTGCTTTTGATTGGGAACAAACCTGATTTTCAACTCTTTTCCTTCAAACTTATCACGTAAGAAGTGAACATTAAGCTCGATATGTTTGGTTTGGGAATGAAAAATAGGATTTAAAGCCAAAGCTTAGGCATTCTAATTATCACACCAGAGAATGGGAGTATGCTGCAAAGAAATGGACAATTCAAATAGCAAGGACCTCAACCACAAGTCTTCTGAACACGTAAAGCCAATGCCTGATATTCAGCTTCAGTTGAAGATCTAGCTATTGCATTTTGTTTCTTGGAGGACTAAGAGATAAAATTATTCTCCAAAAAAATACAGTAACCATTAATGGATTTTCTATCAATTGGATCAGTTCCCCAGTCAATATCACTAAGCATAAAGATGCAAACCTCTAGAAGAAAAAAAATTAATCCCATAATCTATTGTTACTTGTAGATAGCACAAAATTCTTTTACAAGCCTACTAATGTTGAACATAAGGATTTGTCATAAATTGGCTAAGCTTATGAATAGAAAAGGAAAACTCAAGTCGAGTAAGAGTCACATATTGTAAGGCTCCCACTATACTCTTATAGAAAGAAGCATCCAAGAACAAGTCAATGCTGGTGGAAAGCAATTTTGCCCCAACAGTCATAGGAGTAAAGCTGCCTTTACAGTTGGACATATTAGCTCTATAAAAGAGATCATGAATATATATGGACTGAGATAAGTGAAGACTAGATAAATAAGTGCTGACCTTTATCCCAAGAAAATAATTAAATTCTCCTAAATCTTTGAGGGCAAAGATATTACCAAGTTGTTGAATCAGATGTTCAAGAACAATAAAATCTAGCCCAGTTATCAAAATATCATCCACATAAACTAAGATGAGAACTAAGGCTCCATGAGACTGTTTAAAAAATAGTAAAGTATCTAACTTAGAGTTAGAGAAGCCACATTGCAGAAAAGCTCATTTTAATCTATCATACCAAGCCCTATGGGCTTGTTTAAAATTATATAAGGCTTTATACAGTTTATAAACATAATTTGGATGAGAATGAGTAACAAACCCCTTTGGTTGAGTCATATAAACATCCTCAGTAAGTGTTCCATTAAGAAAGGCATTAATAATATTAATCTACCTAATGGTCCAATGATGAACAACAGCTAAACAAAGCATAACCCTTACAGTGGAGGTTTTTACAACAAGGCTAAATGTCTCAAAATAGTCCACACTAGGAGTTTGAAGGAATCCCTTGACAACTAATTGAGCTTTATGCTTAGCAGTGGTACCATCAGTGTTGTATTTCAATTTGAAAACTTATTTGTTAGAGACCACCATTTTAGCTTGATCAAGAGGAATAAGTGTCTACGTATTATTCTTTATTAAAGCTACGTGTTCAACTTTCATAGCATCAGTCCAATTCTTATCTGACAAGGCTTCTTTGACAGTTGAATGTTCCAAAAAGACTTGTGAGAAATCGGTACCTTAGGTTTTTAAATACCATCTTTAGCCCTTGTCACCATTGGATGAGTATTGAAAAGAGTAGAATACTGAGGTCTAACACAATTATGAGCAGTGACTGACATAATAGAGGTAACTTCTACCGTTATTGGAGTATTTGTTGAAGAATGGCTAAAAGTGTTGTTATTAGGTATTAAGGATGGTAATGAAGATGAATTAGAAGGATATGATTAATGTGAAGGAAGAACAAATGTAGTAGTAGGACTTACTAACTGAGAAGAAGAACCAGAATTTGAAGAAAATAGCTCTTTGTAATGAAAAGAAGTTTTACAAAAAGAGATATGTCTAGCAATATATAACCTACCTGTAGGACTTAGGCACTTATAGTCTTTATATTGAGAGCTATACCCTAAAAAAGAATCTTTGTTATATGAAAATCCAACTTATATTGTTGATAAGGCCTTAGAAAAGAGAAGCAAGCACACCACACCCAAAAGGTTTTAGAAACTCATAATCAAGTAAGCTGTTAAAGATTTTAAAGTATAGAGAGGTATAAGAAAGAACTGAAGTAGGCAGTCTATTTATAAGATATAAAACGATGTGAAAAGCTTCCCATCAAAAGGTAAAAGGCATGGTTGTTTGAGCTAAGAGAGTGAGGCCTGTTTCAACCAAATGCCTATGTTTCTTTCAATAAATCAATTTTGGTTGTGTGTAAGTAGCTTAATTGAATACCATTTGATGCTAAGTAATTTGTAAAAGGCCTATATTTAAAACCTCAATAAGATTACAATGCTTTAATAGGCAAGCTAAGTAGTTTTTTAATCCAAAGTATAAAGAAAATGAAAGCATTTAAGGCATCAAATTTTTCCTTCAAAGGAAAAATCCAGCAAAACCTTGAGTAGTCATTTACAAAGCTAATCTTTGTAGATAACACAGGGGCTGGTCCTCAAAGATCTATAGCCATCTTTAGATAACACAGGGGCTGGTCCTCAAAGATCAGTAAAGATGAGCTGCAAACATGGTGTAGATTGTATAGCTTTTGTTAAGAAGTGAGTTTTGTGTAATTTGCAATATTGACAAGCACAACAAAAATTAGGTTTAAAATGTGCATTCTGTGAATGAAACTTGTTCAAAAGCTTAAGTACATTCAAGAGAGTGACAAAATTTGGATGACTTAATCTAAAATGCCAAAGATTAAGGTCTTTACAGATCTTAGACTCTTTTGTTTGTATAGAACTCTGTGAACAAGACATTGGACTATTGACAATATCAGTCACTAAACTATTCAAGTTCTTATTTATATTACAAGATTGATTTGGGAAGACATACAACATTTACTTAGGAAGACACAAAATTTGAGACTTCAGAGATGAAGCAGGGTGTTTTGAAAAAGATAATAGCAGTCTATAAAGCTCTTTATCAACAATACCCTTCAACAACAAAGTTTTCATCTTTATGTCCTTAATAAAACAATATTTAAAGTGAAACTCAATATAAACATCATTATCTTGAACCAATTTTGATACACTAATCAGGTTCTTAGTGATTTTAGGCACAAATAATATGTCTTTTAATAGCATATTATAACTAGTTGCAGATATTAATGATAAATTGCCAAAGAATTTAATACTTAAGCCACTAGCATTACCAACAATAAGTTTATTAGTACTTGAGAAGGCAGTTTTGTCACTAACTCACTAACATTTGAGCATCATGAGTTAAGTGATAGGTGGCACTTGAATTAATGTACCAATTTGAATCTACTGTACCATTTAGTGAAAATCAATCTGCTTCTAAGAAATCTTCTGTTGCAGTTTGACTGGCTATAAAGGCTACTTTGTTTAAGTTAAGCATAGGTGAGGAAGTAGCATTATTGTTAATTGATGATGCATTAAAATTACCACCAACTGAATCATGACCATTATACTTAACATTGGCACTAGAACCATGAAAGGGATTTTCAGATCTCAACATATAATCTCTATCAAACCTATAAAAATATTTCACAGCTGAATGTCATTGTCTCTCGCAGATCTGACAAATAATAACTTACTCTTCTAGGTTGGAACATATTTCTACCACAAAACCTTATTTGGTTATTATTTCCATTAAAGTTGACTTTTTCTCTTCCAAAATTACTATTAAATCCACCACTATTATTGTTTTCAACAAATATATTCTAGTAGCTATTATTGGTATTTCCAAAACTAAAATTGTTAAAGGTTCTTCTTTGATTCCTGCTAGCAAAATGAGCTTCTATCATATTATTCACAATTATTCCATTATTATTTTGTAAATTCTTGTTTTCCTAAGCCAAAAGCATAGCATATGCTTCATCTAATGTAATTGAACCAATTCTATTAATTATAAGCATAACTACTGGATCATAATTAGATTCAACACCAAAGACTGAGTGCTGGATAAACTCGTCATCATCAATCTGGCAACCAACAGTGGATAAATCATCAATTATGCTTTAGACCTTAAAAAAAAATTTAGACATAGGAAGTGAACCTTTTTGGAGTGAAGATAGCTGCATCTTGAGTTGGATCAACTTTGTTTTTGACTAAGATCCAAATTGCTCTCTACACCATTCCACAATTCAAAACCAGATTTACTCTTAATTACTAAACTCAATATACTGTCATAAATCGTAGAGAACAGCCATCCTAACAACATTTGATCTTGTCTCATCCAACAATCAAACTCTGGATTTTTTGAGATTGTCACTGTTCGATCTGTATTAATAGATCTTATACGCTAAGTAGGACAAGTTTTCTCTCCAGTGAGTATTTCTTCCAATCGATTTCCTCTAATTGTTGTAAGTACTTGAGATCTCCATATAACAAAATTAGATCTAGTTAGTTTTATTATCGAAGGAAAGTTGTATGTCGTTGAATTCATATTTTGACTAAAATGCATTGTGTTTGTTGAAGTTGTACTTAGGTTGGCTATTATAATTGCTTTGATACTATATGAAGTTTTATGTTTAATCTGTTTTATTGTTAAGAAAGTGACAACTTTCTCAAAGTAAATTATGAAGATAAAACTTTTCTTGATTTTATTCACTTAATGAAAAACTAAGACAAAGTATATATATACAAGAAATAACCAAAAGTTTGTTATAAGACAAAGTATATATATACAAGCAATAACCAAAAGTTTGTTATAACAAACTTTTGGCGAGAACTATGAAATACAATTACTCATCAGCAACTATTTTATTTTGCTTATAGTCAACAATGAAGGTTCTGAGCTGGCATAGTCAAGGACAACTCAGCTAACACATAAGGAAAGAAATGAAACAAAATCAGTTACACTACATAACAAAATAGAGAAGAATACAACATTATTCATGAACATCTTTGCACACAGCTAACGTAAAGGAAATCACACTCATTTTTATTCTTCAAATCATCATTTTGTAATCATTACTTTAGCATGTGACGTGTACAATAATAGCTATATATAAACATAATCTTAAGGTTGTAAAATGTAGCTAATTCAATGAAACAGTAGTCTCCTCTATTCTTGAAAAAGTGCCTCAATACAGAGAAACATTTGCTCTCCAGTTTCTGCAAAATTTATCTTGGTATCAGAGTAAGTGAAGTCTGAGGGCAATGGCCAATATCGGTACATCTCATGACACAGGAATAGTAGAAACAGAAAACCAAAGCTCATTGGAAAATCAAATTTCTAGCCAAACACCAAACAATCTCACATTTACCTGTCAGTATCAAACTTGACAAAAATAACTATGTAATCTGGAAGACTCAAGTGCTTCCATTCATTCGGAGAAATGATCTAAAGGATTACATCGATGAAGTTGTGATACCTCCAACCAAATCTGTGGTTATAGTAGGAGAAAACCAAGGCAGAATCACTGTCAGCAATCCTCACTATACCACCTGGAGAAGACAGGATCAGCTCCTTTTAAATTGGTTACTGTCAACTCTTAGTGAGGAAGTAATTTGTGCAGTAATTGAATGTACAAGCTCTCTTCAACTTTAGAAAGCTATAGAAAGGATGTATTGTTTACAATCGAAGGCTAGACTCATTGAAATTAGGAGACAACTTAGCATATCAAAGAAAGGAAACCTGAGTATTGCTAAGTACTACAACAAGATGAAAAAGCTTGCAAGGAGTTTGGCCATGACTGGGAAACCAGTCAATGATGAAGACCTAGCTCAATATATTCTCGAGAGATTGGACTCCAGCTTTGATCTGGTGACAGTGAATATTACATCAAGGTTAGGAGATATGACCCTTGATGATGTCTATGGTGATCTTTTAAGCTATGAAAATAGACTTGAAAGAAATGCTTAAGAAGTGGGAAATTTTGAAGCAAACCTAGCCTCAAGTGGAAATGGAAACTATAGGAACCAGAAAAGGTTTCTAAATGTCCAAAACTACAATGGATAAAGAGGGCTTGGCCCAAACAAATGAGTGCAAGCTCAGAGATCAAGTGGTGGCAAGAACAATAACTCTTCAAACTTTACTCAAAGCTACATTCAAAATAGTGGTTCAAATACAGCAAAAGGGAAAGGAAAACAACAATATGACAAGAATAAACCAAAAATTATTTGTCAGATCTGTTGGAAGAAGAGCCATGAAGCTGTTGAGTGTTGGCACAGGTTTGATGAGAATTTCACCCCCAAAATAAGTTCTCAGTCTCAAAACAATGCCTATGTTGCTGTGCATATCCAAGATGATGATGAAGGATGGTACTTAGACAGTGGGGCAATTAATCATGTTACAAATGACATGAATAATATGGCTGTGAGATCAAAATATAGAGGTAATCAAATGCTCACTGTAGGTAATGGACAGAAACTCCCTATCACTTGCATTGGTTTATATTGTTTGCCTATTGCTGATCCTACTGTAGGTGAACATCTGGAACTCAAAAATGTATTGTATGTACCTAAGATAATTAAAAACTTGTTGAGCATATCTAGACTAATAAATTACAGTGATTTATATGTTGAGTTTCATAAAACTACTTGTGTTGTGAAAGACAAGAAGGAGAGAGTAATTCTTCAAGGAATGGCTAAGGAAGAGCTATACCAGGTGTTGAACTCAAAGGAATCTAGCAAACCCTTGTTACAAATTCCATTTACAAACCTTGAACCAAATCTATCAATTTTAGCACTCACTTTATTTGCCTCTGTTTCAAAATAAAAACCAGCTCTTGGTAGTCACAATGAGACCAAGAAAATACATTTCTCTGTTAATAGTGTTATGTCAAAGTCACATATGTCATGTAGCACACTTCACATAAGGCTTGGGCATCCTTATGAACAGACCTTGAGGAGAATATTGTCTTAGTGTACTAAGACTGATGTTATGAATAAACAATTACATTTTCCCTTTTGTGAAGCATGTCAATACGGAAAGAATCACAAATTGAGCTTTAATAATTCTGATTTCAGAGCTGAAAAACCATTAGAACTTCTCTACTCAGATCTATGAGATCTTACACCACTGAACTCAGGGAATGGTTTCAAATACTACCTTAGCATAGTAAATAACTATAGTAGGTTTACTTGGATCATTCCATTGTAAACCAAAGATCAAACCATGACTAAATTCTTAGAATTCAAAAAACAAGTTGAAAAAACTCTAGGATCACAAATAAAAATGCTGCAAACTGATATGGGAAGTGAATTCAAACCTTTAGAGTCTTATTTCAAAGCTCATGGAATACAGCATAGGCTTACTTGTCCCTACACTTCACAACAAAATGGAAAGGCGGAAAGAAAACACAGACACATAGTTGAGGTTGGATTGTCCTTACTTGCACAAGCTAAAATGCCTATAGTTCATTTGTGGGATGTTTTTCAAATTGCTGTGTACCTAATCAATAGGTTACCCTCACCAGTAATCCAAAATCATACTCCTTTTGAATTGCTTTACAAAATAAAACTAGAATATAAACACCTCAAAGTCTTTGGATTAGCATGCTACCCATATCTTAGACACTACAATAAGAATAAACTGGATTTTCACTTAAGAAAATGCACCTTCATTGGTTACAACTCTAGGCACAAGGGTTATAGATGTCTAGACAGCTCTGGAAAGATATTCATATCTAGACATGTTATTTTTTATGAGAATAACTTTCTCTCAATGTCAAATCCGATCTGTAATACCAATAGTCAGCAAACCAGAACACAAACTTACAGCACACTACAACTTCTTTCACATTTTCCTTTACAGGGAGTTCAACCTGGTACACCCAGCAACATGTCATTTCAATAAAAAGCTTGTGAGCAACTTAACAATCACAACACAATCAGCCCACAAATCAATTCCATTCCAGAACCAAATACATATGCAAGCCCTTCAAATACATCAGAAACCACGCAGAATCAACTACAAAGCCAAAACACTCATCCAATGACAACAAGATCAAAGTCTGGAATCTATAAGCCAAAAATCTATCTTACCATCAGTCAAAAATAGAATCCAATCACTACACCTTCTAGTGTCAATGAGGCACTATCTGATATAAAGTGGAAATGAGCTATGGAAGAAGAATTTTCTGCACTAATCAAGAATCAAACCTGGACCTTAGTACCTCCAAAGCCAAATGTGAAAGTAATAGGACATAAGTGGGTGTATAAGGTGAAGTAAAAACCAGATGGATCAATAGCTAGATATAAAGCTAGGTTTGTGGTCAAGGGATACCATCAAGTAGCTAGTGTGGACTACACTGAGACATTCAGTCCAGTGGTCAAAATAACCACTGTTAAGATAGTAGCAAGCTTGGTTGTACATTTTGGTTGGAATATCAAGCAGATGGACATCAACAATACATTCCTCAATAGAGATCTATTGGAAGAAGTCTACATTTCATAACCTGAGGGATTCATTGACAAGAGCAAACCAAACTATATTTGTAGACTCAATAAGGCTTTGTATGGAATGAAGCAGGCTCCAAGAGCCTGGTATGAAAAGCTCAAGGAAGCCTTGCTAAATTGGGGATTTGTGAACTCGAAATCAGATACTTCTCTGTTCATTCTCAAAGAAAGAAGTAGCTTGGCCATCCTTCTAGTGTATATAGATGATATACTCATCACTGAAAATAATGAGCAACTAGTAGAAACTATAATGAAGAACTTAAGTAACAAGTTCTCTCTAAAGATCTTAGGACCTCTTAGCTATTTTCTTGGGATTAAAGTGAAGAGAAATGAAGAAGGAATGCACTTAAGTCAAACTAAGTATATCCTTAATCTATTAAAAAGAACTGAAATGTCAACTTGTAAAGGATCAGCTACTCCCATGAGTACCAATATCAAATACACGAAAGAATGAGACAAAGACTTAATTGATAACACACTCTATAAGAGTGTAATTGGTGCACTACAGTATGTCACCTTAACTAGACCAAAAATTGCTTACAGTGTAAACAAGCTAAGTCAGTTTTTAGAGAGACCAAAGCAAGAGCACTAGTTGGGAAGCAAAAGAATTCTGAGATATCTCCAAAACACCTCCAATCATGGACTTTATTTCTCATCAAATGGAAAACTATAGCTGACAGCCTTCTTGGATGCAGACTGAGCAACTGATAATGATGACAGGAAGTCAGTCAGTGGTTACAACATCTTCCTTTGTATAAATTTAGTGTCATGGAGTTCCAAAAAATAGAAGGTGGTTGCAATGAGTAGTGCAGAATCACAGTATAGGGCCTTGGATCACACAAGTACAGAGCTAAGCTGGATATGCTCACTGCTTTTTGAGTTGAATTTAAACTTGAGTTCAAAACCAAAAATCTGGTGTGATAACACAAGTGCAGCATCATTGGCTGCAAATCCAATCTTCCATGGAAGGACAAAGCACATCGAAATTGATGTGCATTTCATTTGAGACAAGGTGGTAAATAGTGAATTAGAAATTGAGTACATTTCATCCGAGGACCAAATTGCAGACATAATGACAAAAGCACTGCCATTAGAAAATTTTGATAAACTGAAGAACAAGCTTAACATCATAGTAGATGGTTAAGCTTGAATGGGGGAGTTAACAATAGAGGTTCTGAGCTGGCATAGTCAAGGACAACTCAGCTGACACATAAGGAAAGAAATGAAATAAAATCAATTACACTATACAACAAAATAGAGAAAAATACAACATTGTTCATAAGCATTTTTGCACACAGCTAGCGTAAAGGAAATCATACTCATTTTTATTCTTCAAATCATCATTTTGTAATCATTACTTCAGCTTGTGACGTGTACAATAATAGCTATATATAAACATAATCTTAGGGCTGTAAAATATAGCCAATTCAATGAAACAGTAGTCTCATTTGTTCTTGAAAAAGTGCCTCAATACAGAGCAACATTTGCTCTCCAATTTCTGCAAAATTTATCTCTTATAACTCGTATCAATCTTCTAAGAACTAAACTAAACTTTACATAACTTTGAACTAATCTACACCTCTCCAATAGCACTGGTTTTGATCTTATACAACTACTGATGTATCTAATCAAGTACTGTCGTTGCTGCATCTGAACAAGTACTACTGTTGATACATCTGATCTATATCCATAACAAGAAATGAGTCTTCAAGTGGCAATGGCACTTGAAACAAAGTTAATAGGAGAAGAGTTGTAGATCGTAACAAAACTACTCAAACCCTTTCCTTTATCTCTTCTTTTTCTTCTTCTCCTTATTGTTTTTGTTCAAGCTTTTTAGAGGCAGCAAACATAATTTGCCTCCATGCCTACCAAAGTTACCACTACTTCGCAACCTTCACCAGCTAGGCCAGCTGCCTCACCGCTCTCTTCGAGCTATCTCCCAGAAATATGGTCCTTTAATGCTCACTTATTGGGGGCCAAATCCAAACTATCATTGTGTCATCTGTAGAGATGGCCAATAAATGATGAAGACACATGATATATTTTCTCTAATCGACCAAAAATTACAGCTTGAGAAATCTTTCTCTATGGCTGTAAAGACATTTTATTTTCTCTCTATGGTGAGTACTAGAGAAAAGTTAGAAGGATTAGCGTTCATGAGCTTTTAAGTCCAAAAAGAGTGCAATATTTTCAGTTTGTAAGGGAAGAAGAAGTTGATGACTTGATCAACAACATTTTTCCATACATCTTCGAACCTAGATGCAGTTAATTTAAGTGAAATGTTGCTCTCACAAGCAATATAGTTGTTAGATGTGTGTTTGGTAAGAAGGCTGGAGAGGAAACCGAGCTTAGAGTGCTGGTGAGAAGACTGATAGTACAATTTCAATCTTTTAGCTTCTGTGATACGTTTCCTTCTTTGGGTTGGATGGATCATCTCACTGGCTTGATACCAGGTGTGAAAGCAACGTTCAGAGTATTGGATGCTTATCTCGATGGGGTGAATGAAGAGCCCAAGGAAGATAACAAATCTGATACAAAAGACTTGGTTGATATTCTCCTTTAAATTCAAAAGGATGGCCAGCTTAGGTTTGAGCTCACTCAAGAAAATGTAAAAGCAATTTTACTGGTCTAATCTCTCTCTCTCTCTCTCATACACATAAACAAACCTTAATGAATTTCCATGTATTCTCATAATTGCATACAAGACATATTTGTAGAAAGAACTGATTCTACTTCGACAATATCGGAATGAACGATGGCAGAGCTCGTGAAAAATCCTAGTATGATGAAAGGCACAAGAAGAGGTAAGAAAAGTGGTGGGAAAAAATTAAATAAAGAAATAAGTGATATAAATCAAATGGACTACTTAAATGCGTAATCAAAGAATCTCTGAGACTACATGCACCAGCTCCTCTTCTACTTCACCGAGAAACTTCTGCGGGTGTTAAAATGGGAGGTTACGATATTCCTCCCAAAACAAGATTCTTTGTAAATGCATGGGCCATAAACTCCAAAATACGGGATAAACAGAAAGAATTTATACCAGAGATATTCTATCATAACCCAGTTAATTATAATTTCATGGGCGTCGAAGACTTTCACTACATTCCATTTGGCGGTGGACGAAGAGGTTGCCCAGGGACATTGTTTGGGGTCGTAACTACTGAATGCGTGATTGCTAGCCTTTAATATTAGTTTGATTAGAAGTTGCCTAGTGATGCAATTCCTGAAGACTTGGACATGAGTGAAGCTTTTGGACAAAATGTTCATAAAAAATTTCCCCTTCAACTAGTTTCAATCCTACACTCTACTTGATACATATATGTATATGTGTGTGCACGAGCGCATGTGAGTAATCATGGTTTTGGAGGCTGCATATTAATTAGTTTAACCAGTAAAGTCTCTCAGATGAAAACAAGGGATATGAGTTCTAACAGTGTTCATACCAAAAAAGGGCGGGGTATAATTTGAATTTTATGTAATAGTATTAACGACATCTCTCAATCCCAGTGTTTCCAATATTGAATGTGCTCTGCTCATGGATGATACTGCTGTTGATTGTAAAAGCAAATCAAGGATGTAGTTAAGAGTCGTTAGTCTGGCATGCTGACTCAGCATAGAGTTAATTAGACATTTTAATTGTTCTTGCCAATTTTACAATTCTATTATGGAGGCTAAGTCTTGTATTCTGAGTGAATATAAATAGCTCAGAATCGTGTAAAGTGAATTAACACGCAAAATGTACTAAACAGTTCAGTTAATAAAATTTCCATTTCTCAATTACAAAATTTTCTTACTAGCTAAAACAGATTTTTTTTTTCAAAGCCTTATATGGTATCAGAGCCACTGATGGCAAACGCTGGATCATCTTTGACAAACACTATGATAATTGGACAAAATTCAACCTCTATTAACTATAGTTTTTCATCAACAGTGAAGCTCGACAGATCAAACTTTGTGATCTAGCAATCTCAAGTTTTTACGACTATAAGAGGAAACAGATTTTAAGAAATACTCATTGGTGTGAAAATCTGTCCTGCACAAAACATTAAAACTGTCAATAATGATAGATATGTGACAATTATAGAGAATCTAGACTGTGATCTATGGATGAGATAGGATCAGACTTTGCTTGGTTGGCTGTTTTCAACGACTCATGATAATATACTGAGCTTAGTGATTAGGATTAAATCGAGCTATGAGTTATAGAGTGCTGTAGAGAAGCAATTCGGATCACAATCAAAGGTTAAAGCAACTCAACTCAAAATTTAGCTTTGTAAATCCGAAAAGGTTCTCTCTCAATGTCTGATTATTTTCTTAAACTCAAAAGTTTAATTGACAAATTAGCTACTACGGGACGTCCTACTGATGATGACGAGTTTATTAATCTAGTATCAGAAGTAGGTTCTGATTATGATCCTGTGGTAGTTTTGATTATCAGTAGAATTGGTTCAATCTCATTAAGTGAAGCATATGCTATGATGTTGGCTCAAGAAAGCATAAATTTGCAGAACAATGGAAGTTTGCTTACGAGTAACTTAATTGAAGCAAATTATGTAAATAGGTTTCAGAAAAGAGGAAATAATAATTTTAGTTATCGAGGTTACAATAATTTTTCTCAGAATGGCATGATAGATGGTACTCATGGTTTTAATAATAACTTTGGTAGAGGAAGAGCTATGTTTGGTAGTAATAATCAATGAAGATTTGCCACCAGAAATTTTGGTAGAAATAACTTTCAGGTTGGCAGAGGAAACTTCTTTGCTGGAAACTCTAAGCTTGTATGTCAGATATGTGAAAGGCAAGGGCATTCTACAACCAAATGCTTCTACAGTTTTGACAGGGATTATTTTTTCAAGACCTGTCAATCCCTTCGATAATTAAAACTTCAATAACAATCATCCACCAGGTTCTGGTTTTGGTAGTATAAATATTCAGGAAATCTTATGCCATTTAGTAACTCAATGCCAATACCAGTAAAAACTGCATTTGTAGCAACTCAGAACATGACAAGAGGAAACTCTGAAGCTGACTGGTATGCATCAGATGCTATGGTTGATACCAATTGGTACATTGATTTAGGAGCCACTTATCATCTCACCTAATGCTGAAAACATTAGTAGAAAGGTAGAATTTATAGGTATAAATCAACTCATAATTGGAATTGGAAATAGCTTAGTGAATAAATTTATTAGTACATCTACATTGAAGTCTTCAAATGGATCTAGTCTTATTCTTAAAGATATCTTGTTTGTGCCTCATATTACAAAGAACTTAAAAATAAGTGTTTCCAAGATGACACGTGATAATGATATACTTATTGATTTCTATTCTAATTTTTATTTTATTTAGGACAGGAAGAAAATGAGTCTGTTGCTGAGGGGTATTGTTGAAATAGATTTTACAAGTTGTTGCTCATCTCTTTCGATACTTTAATAGCTAATAACTCTTGCTCACAACTCACTCCAAAACCATTGTTATCCATTCATTCGTTTCAACATTGTAAAACACATCAACTTGTACAAGAAACAGATCTTGGTATCAGTAGTTCAATAAATGTCTGTGTGTAAGGTCATATTGCTAGAATAAGATCTTGTACTAACCTAATCTTTTGCATTTAAGATTAGGTGATCCCAGTTCATACACTCTTATAATTGTTTTAAAAGATTGTAAGTATATGAATCCAACTGTTACTAGGCTTAAGGATGATTTTTGCAATGCATGTCAACATGGCAAATTATATAAACTGCATTTTTGATCTGATGGTATTAAATCCAATGTGTGTTTGCAGTTAATTTACATAGATCTATGAGGACTAGCCTATATCTTTTCTAGATAGAGTTACAAGTATTACATTAGCTTTGTAGATGAATTCACTAGGTTTTGTTGGATTTTCTCTTTTAAAGATGAATCAGATGCTTTAAAAGCATTCATTACCTTCAAACTTCAAGTGGAAAAACAATTAAACCAAACTATCAAAGTTATACAATCTTATTAGAGAGGGGAGTATAGACCATTTTCTAAGTATCTAGCCTCTCAAGGCATTCAATTTAGATTAATATATCCTCATACTCATCACCAAAATAGGATAGTAGAGAGAAAGCACAAACATTTAGTTGAAACAAGATTGATACTTCTTGCTTAGGCACAAATGCCTCTCTTATTCTAGTAGGAAGGTTTTCACACAGCTTCTTATCTCATAAATAAACTCCTTACTCGTGTTCTTTCTCATCAATCACCATTCTTCAAGCTTTTCCAACTTAAACGTGATTATAATTTCTTAAACTCTTTGGTTGTTCTTATTTTCCTTTGCTAAAACCTTACCAATCTCACAAAGTTTATTTCATAATTCACAATATTTATTCTTCGGATACATTACTCAGCACAAAAGATATAAATGTTTGCATTCTTCAGTAATGTCATATATTGCTAGACATATATCCTTCAATGAAAATTCATTTCCTTACAATGAGTTGTTTCATGCTGCAAAATCTTCCACTTCCTCTTTTTTTCTCAATCAACTCCTTTCACAACATTTGTATTACCTCAGACTTTACCTTATAGCAATAATAAAGTTTGTCCATCATCAGTAAATGCTTTTCCAACAACAGATGCTACTTTTTTAATGTCTTTATCTAAGTCTCTTGTAACTTCTCCAATGCCAACAGCAGTAGATAATCCTACTCATATCATCAATCTTATTATTAATAATAATCCTATAGTGACTTGAGCTAAGGCTAAAATTACTATGCCTAAAATGCTTTTTACTCAAACATTGTCACCTAAGCCTAAAAATATTAAAAGTGCAATGATGAATGTTAATTGGAAAAGGGCTATGGAAGAGGAGTACAATGCCTTATTAAAAAACAAGACCTAAACCTTTGTACCTGCCACAAAAGCTACCAAGATTGTATCTAACAAGTGGGTTTTTAGAACTAAGTTCAATAGTATTGGGTCAATATCCAAATATAAAGCAAGATTAATAGTCAAAGGCTTTCTACAAACTATTATGGTTGATTATTTTGAGACATTCAGTCCAGTTGTTAAGCCTTCTACTGCTAGAGTAATGCTTTGCTTGGCAGTAATGCATAAATGGACAATTAAATAGCTGGATATTAATAATACTTTCTTAAATTTTTATTAGAAGCTGTTTATATGCATCAACTTGAAGGGTTTGTCAATTCTACTTGTCTTGATTATGTTTCAAGCTTCACAAAATACTTTATGGGTTGAAGCAAGCTCTTAGGGCTTGGTATGAGAAATTAAAGTTTGCCTTGCTGCACTTAAACTTCATCAACTCCAAATCTAATACATTTTTATTTTTTTAGGATCTACAATGGTGCATTAATGCTAATCCTTGTATATATAAATGATATTCTTATTAATGGTCCTAATACATCTAATCTAGAATACCTGATACAACATCTCAGTAACACCTTTTCTCTTAAGGATTTAGGTGAATTTAACTACTTCCTAGGCATTGAGGTTACTCATTCTGTATATAGTCTTCACTTATCACAAACTAAATACATTCACGATTTGCTTTTCAAAGAAAATATGGCTACATGTAAAAGGAATGATACTCCTATAACTGTTTGACAGAAGTTGCTTCATGGTAATCATGAGTTATTTGTTGATGTTACCTTCTATTGAAGCATTATAGGCACTATACGGTATGTTTCTTTAACAAGGCCTGAGTTATCTTATTCTGTGCACAAGTTAAGTCAATCCTGCAGGCACCCACTGTCAAGTATTGGCAAGTTTATAAGAGAGTGCTTCATTATCTTTAGTCCACTGCAAATTATGGCTTACAATTTATGTCATTAGGTAGTCTATCTTTCACTACTTATTTTGATGCTGATTGAAGAGCAGACCCCAATGAAATGAAATTAGTCAATGGCTATTGTGTTTTACTTTGAAGGTAATTTGATACCTTAGGCATCCAAAAAGCAATAAGTTATTGCTAGATCATCGACAGAAGCAAAATACATGGGTCTTACTTTTGCTTGCTTTGAAATTTTATGGTTAAAGTCTTTACTTTCTAAGCTATCTATTTCTTTATCTGATGTTCTTGTGTTGTGATGTGATAATCAAAGTGTCCAGTAACTTGTTTTGAACCCTGTCTTCCATGTTAGAACCAAACATATCGATCTAGATGATCACTTTCTCTGAGATAAAGTTACTTCCAATAAGCTAGAAATTAGACTTGTTCCCTCTGATAATCAAATTACAGATATCCTTACCAAGCCTTTGTCATTTCCACTATTTTCTTACTTCAGGAGAAAGCTAATGGTCTATCCTCAACCATGAGTTTAAAGGGGGATATTGAAGACATCTATCAACCCCAATATTTCGTATTGAATGTGCTCTACTCATGGATGATATTGTTGTTGATTGTAAAGGAAAATCAAGGATATAGTAAGTGTAATATGAGTTATTTGATTACAGTGTATATATGTTGTTAAAGGTTGATAAGAGTTGTCAGTCTAGCATGCTGACTCGGCATAGAGTTAGTTAGACATTTTAAATGTTCCCACCAATTTTACTATTCTGTTATGGAGGCTAAGTCTTGTATTCTCAGTGAATATAAATAGCTCAGAATCGTGTAAAGTGAATTAACACACAAATGTACTAAACAGCTCAGTTAATAAAATTTCTTTTTCCTAAAATTTTCACACTAGCCAAATAGATTTTGTTCAAAGCTTTATAAATACAAATAATTTTTTAAATCGTGGTCTCAGGGGACTTATTTTTGGCATCAATAATAATCAAGTGTAATCATCTCAAGTGTGTTGGCCATTGAGTAATTGTTTTGCTTTCTTTCTTCGCTACTGTTATTTCTTCACTGTGTGTCAAAAATAAACGAAATCAATTACTCAATTTAGCAAATGAATCGAGGCCACTTATTTTAAAATATCTCACACTTATTCTAGTTACTGCCATGAGTTGATTTTAATTTAAATCAAACTCAGGATTCATTCGCATACAGGCTTCAAAGAAAAGTTGACAGAGCTTTGTTCTACAGATGCTATAACGTAGCTTTTAGCTCCTTTGGTGGTTATTGGACACAAGGAAAGAAGATTTTTGTCCAAGAAATATCGAGTCAAATAAGGGTACAAGCATTCGATTTATAAGGGAAGAAGACGTTGCAAAAAGGTTGAAAGGACTCTGCTTTCAAGTCTGAAAGGAAAGCGGCAGCTGATCTTACTGACATGTTTGATACACAACGAATAATATCATTTCAAGATCTGATCTTGGTCGATTTATGAAGGAGAATGTCATAATAAGAGTTTTGCAAAATTGACACAAAAAAAAAAGTGCGATGAACCTTATGGGAGTCGCCTTTTTCTTTAAAGATACATGATTCCTTTCCTAATGATGTGTTGATTATATTGAATTAAATCAAATTTATTTTGGAAAGATTTAAAATTATTTTATTTAAGTGGGATTACAATATTTTTAAATTAGTAATTTTTTGTAAGATTTACCTTAGTAGAGTTCAAGTTGTACAATAATTAAAAATACAAGTTTAATAAAAAATTAGATATTAGTCACTATATAAAAAGGTTAGAGGATTAATGAAAAAATTATGAGAAGGAGAAACTATGTGAAGGGTCGCATAAAAAATATTTAGAATACTCATATATTTTTTATTATAAAATTATAATAGATTATTTTCTCATCTATAAATGTAACCCAAATTAGAATAAATTACGTTAAATTTTTTATGTTTTTTGTGTGATTTATTATTCTTGATGTTTGATGTACTTCTATTATATTCTCTAAACAAGTTATAAAAGCTTAAATACTAACAAGTAGTATCAAATCCAAATTAAATATCCTAGAGTCAATATTAGAGCCAAGTTAAAAACTCTAGAGAAAATAGCAAAGCCAAGTTAAAGACCCTAAAATGATATCAAGGCCAAGTCAAAGACCCTAGAGCTAATATTAGAGCCAAGACGAAAGCAAGAAACTAAAAAGGAGCTAAAGATGACCACGTTAAAGATCATAGTTATATCAAAGTCAATTCAGAGAAGAAAATCAAGTTCAAGTATATCTTCATCAAAGAAAAAGATATAAATAGCAAAGTTCGGTATCTGTGGGAGTAGCGTCTATGCAAAAGCTAAAAAAATATTTGATTTATGTTAATGGAGTACTCAAAATTATTTAGAAGCAGAGCCAACTAATAAGTGATATCATAGCCCAGTTAAAGTTCCTGGAGCCAATATCAAAGCCAAGTTAAAGACCTTAAAATAGTAGTATCAGAGCCAAGTTAAAGATCGCGGGGCCAATATCAGAGCCAAGTCGAAAACAAGAAACCAAAAAGGAGCTAAAGATAATCAAGATGAAGATTATGGTTATATCAAAGCCAATTTAGGATAGAAAATTAAGTTCAAATATATCTTCATCAAAAAAAAAATTGAGACAAAGAGTAAAGTTTAGCATTTGTAAGAGTAACGTCTATGTAGAAGACAAAAAAAACCTTTGAGTTAAGTTGATAGAGCACTGAAAATTATTTAAGAACAAAATGCCCCAATAATTGAAAATCTCAATTGACTTAAAAAAAACTCAATGAGATGGATCTAGCATGGTGCTAGGTTGCTTGTGAAAAAAGAAATTTTCTTACAGAAGTAGTAAGTAAATTGATTCTCATGAAAAGCCATAGAGTATGATATATAGTTTCTACAATAGAAGAAACTATAGTTTGGCTTAAGGGAGGTCATAATAAAAGTTTGGTTTAAGTGAAATAATATTGGATTAAATTAAATTTATTTAGATAATACCTAAAATTATCCTATTTTAGTGGGATTAGAAGATTTTTAAATTAATAATTTTCTTGTAGGATTTACTTTATTAAATATGGAGTCCAAGTTATACAAAAATTAAGAATATAAGTTTAACAAAAAAAATTAAATACCACTCAATATATAAAGAGGTTAGAAGATCAATAAAAAAACTATGAGATGGATAAACTACATGAGTGGTCATATATAAATATTTAGAGTACTCTTTAACTTTTTATTATAAAATTATAGTGAATTATTCTCTTCTTTATGAACGTAGCTTAAATTATATTAAATTATTATATTTTTTGTATAATTTATTATTTTTAATGTTTGATGCGCTTCTGTTTTATTTTATAACAAGTTATAAGAGATAAAATACTAATAAGTAGTATCAAAATAAATTAATAGATCATTGAGTGGCTTGAACGCCGATTTTAAAAGTACTTGCAAAGCATTACATATTTTTCTTGAACAAGTTATTGAGAGCATCAGGATTTGAAGAGCAATGATAACAAATCTGGTAAGAAAAGATACTGTTGATATTCTTCTTCAACTTCAGATTGATGGCTTGCTTGACATTGAACCGACTCGAGAAAACATCGAAGCAATCTTATTGGTATCTCTCTCCCCCTTTGTCTCTCTCTTTCCAAGTCAGACACAGACATTCACTGACCTAAGACTTTGTTCTTGTTGTTTATTACATTTACAGGATATGTTTATTGCAGCAAATTCTTCTAATCTGCTGATTTCCTTAAGAGTTTGTTCCAGAGAGATTTGCAAATACTTCAGTTGATTTTAAAAGCCAGCATAACCAATACGTTCCATTTGTTGCTGGGAAATTAAAGGGGGTTGTCCTGGCATTTCATTTGCAACCGTGGAGAGTGAATATGTGATGGCGAATCTGCTGCGCTGGTTTGATTGGAAGTTGCCTGATGGTGCAAGATGTGAGGACCTGGATACGACTGAGGTTTAATTTTGTGCTTGCAATTCTTAAGAAATTACCCCTTCGTCTTGTACCTGTGAAGCCTACTTCTAATCTGTAAAAGGAATATACTTTTCTGAGGAACGATGGCCCTCTAATGCTCCAATGTTTCATTTCTTATAGCTTCATCTGCAGGGAGAGTCATCACTGTCATATTTATCTTATTTTTTTTAAAACAAAACAAACGACCTATCATATATAGGCCATTTCAAGCGCAAATGAAATGTCTAAACTATGTGCATATATGCTAAATTTTAATTTGCCAAAGATAATAACATAATTTGTCAGGCTCAATGACCATTAACATTTCATTATATAATATGACATAAAATATAACTCTTCGGATCATATTCAATTTTCACTGCAAAGATAGCTGCAGAGATCATGAAGAACCAAGATGTTTTCCAATCCAGGCCTCCAACAAGAACCACCGATGCTCTCTGCTATGGAAGCCACAACGTCGTATTTAGTCCCCTCGGTGATTTCTGGAGACAAGTCAAGAAGATTTCTCTTCTATCTAGAATTGTTGAGCCAGAAAACTTTCGAAGAATTGGCAGGAAGTGCATCTGTCATTTGGGAAACTTTGTCCATCAAAAGATACGTTTCCAAAAATATTGGACTCTGCAGACACTTACAACCATCAATTCTATATCTATTGTGCTTAATAGTAGCTAGAAGTGTTTGATAAATACTCACTTTTATTTGGAAATAATATTTGCATTTGACCATTAGTAATTCTATATTATAACAATTGTAAATTGAAAGCCATAACACCTCAAACTCAAAGAGACTTAAATTTTTTAACACAGATTTGTTTGTGTCTGTTATAGAACATGCTTCTATGGGCAATGGCAGAGCTTGTGAGAAATTCAAATATTATTGAAAAAAAAAAGAAAGAAAAGCTCAAAAGGAAGTAAGAAGAGTTGTGGGATTAAAATCCAAAGTAGCTGAGACTGATATTAATCAAATGAATATATAAAGTACACTTCTAAATGGAACATGTTTCTGGATTGGGATTTTACTTTCTAATTTCCTAATTTTGACATTTTATTAAATAAGGACATAGTTTGATTTATTACTTTCTAATTTCCTGCTGAAATGTTCAATTAACCTTCCTAATGTTGAGTTTTACCATCCTACTGTCGGTAGATAATTAAAAAGTGAAGGGAATGTGGTGTACAAATGGATAAACTATATCCTTATTAGATAAAACATGAAAACTTAAGGACATAAATTATAAAACCTAGCCTCTTTCTAAATTCATATATATTAAAGAAAATCTAAGATATGTGGCAGATCATTTTTTAAAACAAGAATCACACTGCCCATTTTTATCCATATCTACAATTTGCTGAAATTGACATCAATTTCTCTTGGAGATTGCTTAAAAGACAGTCAGTGATTAAATAAAATCAAACAATTCTTGAAAGAGCCTTCAGAACATCATTCATGGTGGGCCTGTGATGAGGATTCTCCTGAATACAAGCCTTAGCCAAGGCTGTCAAACACATAGCATCTCCTAATGGATAATCTCCCTCCAATGCAGGATCCAAGAATTCCTTTAACTTGTCCAAGGACCCTGATGAAGAGCTTCCAAACCCTTCACCGACCAAAAAATTTACACAATCCTTCAACAGTTTCCCCTCCACAGTAACCTCTTTAGCTGATAATAACTCGAGCAAAACAACTCCATAAGCAAATACATCCACCTTGAAGGAAGCCAGCCCATCAGAAATATACTCAGGTGCCAAATATCCTTTTCTACCCACAACCACTGACTCATTCCAGTTTATCTCTTCCTTCTCTTCATTGAAGATTACAGGTTTTGCCAATTTAAACCCAGAAATCTTGGCCCTCCAATCCATGGTAATAAGCACGTTTATGCTGTTTATGTTTCGATGCACATAAGCAGGTTTAGTGCAGTAGTGTATGTAATGGATGGCCACTGCTAGATCAAATGCAATCTGTATTCTTTTGGCCCAAGTGAGCTGCCTAGACATCTTAGCATTTGACAAACAGTCCCTCAAGCTGCCATTCTCTGAAAACTCAAACACTAGATAGGGGGTGCTCTCATCATAGCAGCATCCCTCGAGCCTGACTACATTTAAGTGATTGATCTTTGTCAATATGCATATGACATGGCGAGCTGCCTCTACTGAATCCATCCGCTCAATTGCCACACACGAACTACCAATCCTGCCCTGGTACACTGCTGGGCCAATCACTGAAGTCTCGTTGAAATCCTCAGTTGCAATCCTAAGCTCCTCCAAGGTAAAACTGATCAGCGAATGCTTTAACTTGGAGACTCCGTCAAGAAAATCAGGTGAGAGATTTGATGCCATCGAGCTTGTGGCAGACACAGTGTGGAAACTCCAAGGATGGTTCTTTGTTCGAACAAATATACAAATACAACAAGCTAAAATCATTAAAACAACTGTCGCAATGACACCTATCGCAAGAAACACTTGAGGCTTGAAAATAGCTGTTGTTTCTGCACTGGATGTAACTTTTGTTAAAGGGATTACTTCTCTGGGACTGAGTGCTGGATCATCAGAACGAGTCTCAATATCCCAGTCTACCGCCGGAACATCCTTTGCGGGAATGAGTAATGTTGTTTTAGGAAAAATGGTTTCAAATGATTGTAATCTATTAGCTTCCCAGATCAATTTTTCATGCACTCCAAATTTTCTAGCTATTAAATCCGTGTTATCATTCTCTACGACCGGGTATGTAACCAAGTAACTTGCACCATTGATTGTATCATTTTCATTAGGACAAGCGCATCGAATAGGCACCTTGATTGAATCATCATCACCACCACCTTCAAAATCTGGATTCTCGTTAACGAGACTTTGTGCTTTCACCAGCCCTTCAAAAACTCCACAAGCAACATCAGGAAAGGAATCTGAACGAGAAAAGTTGTACATGAAAATGGCCCGAGAAAACCCGCCAGTGCAAGAGCAGCTAATGGGAATGATGATCTCTCGACCAAGTGCTATGCTAGTGGAAGCAGCCTCAGTCATTTTGTTGATGTCAAGGAGTTTGTATAGGTCTAAATGAAAGAGAGATGATATGTTGGACAGTAACTGGAAATTCTTCTGGGCCCTGTAGGCTATATAAGTCTCACAGGAGAGATTTTTTGAGCTACAAAGGTAATTGGACCCTGGAACCTGTAAATCTGTTTTGCAGCTGGATTTATCATAAAATTGTTGGCAATGGGAAAATTTAATGAGCAGAAGTAGAATTAGAGAAGTGAATTGAGGGAGAGAAACCATGATAATGAGATTGGTATTGATTATGTGAAGCTGATGAAAAGAGTGATTAAGAGATGAAGGATAAAGTAAATATTTGAACGAGTCTTTTAAAGAGAAACCGCTTTCGCTTTGCCGGCCTATCAGATAATTATTTTCCATGCATCTACTGCTTGGCATTTGTCAATGCCACGTTAAAATTTTGTCGTACTGCTGTTTTTTTTTTTTAATATTATACTATTATGTGGAAGTATAATCACGCAGTAAAATGTATAGAGTATAAAAATTAAACAATGAAACAAATAATATACATTAACTAACTAAGAACAAGAAGCTAATCATAAGAATTAATAATGTGCAGTAAAAAAAATATAAAAATATAGCATACTAAAACACAAATTTATGTGATTTAGTAATGTGCTTACGTCTACGATGGATCAAATATTCGAGCCTCTCTTATTGATGTTTGATTATAAAAGAATTGATTTTGAAAGATTAAAAAATGTTACAAATCAAATTTAGAATTTTATAATTTATTATACAGTATTTTGAGTGTATATTTTCGAACTCCACCAACCCTAGGCACAAAATAAGGTATATATATAAAGCCCAGAATGCCCCAGCATTATAAAGGAGAACGCTGGGGCGTTCTCCCATAAGTGGCCAACGCCGTTGCGCTACAAGACCAGGGCCCCTATTTCCTCTACACTTCTGTCATTGTTTAATCAGTTTTTGACTCTTTCCGAGCTTATTTTTTGCTCCAACTTAATTCTAACTTGTTTTCGAATTTATTTCAAATATAACCATCATATTAAATATGATTTTGGATCACAAATTCTACAAATTCCTTCCTTAATACAAAATCATTCCAATAACTCCAAGACAGCAACTAAGAATCCATCTTATCTACATCACAATCTTAGTTGTAAGTTGTGATTCCATTTAAGTCCAAACACAACCTAAACTTAATTACGAGCAGCTGTTTAGTCAACATATTAGCAGGATTCTCCAACGTCAGACTTTTACACTGACTAATAATGCCACTTTACACAGAATCCCGAATGAAATGCATCCTAACATCAATGTGTTTTGATCTTTATAAAACACCTAATGTTTACTTAGATGTATGACACTTTAGCCATCACAATGCACAGAAGTATTAACTTCATCTATAGCCAAAAGTTTAGCACAAATATCTTTCAACCATATAGCCTCCTTGATTAATTCTCCTAAGGCTATATACTCGGCTTCGATAGTTGACAGTATTATTACATGCTCCAATACTAATTTTTAGCATACACTACATCCAAACACCATGAAGATATACCCAGATAAAGACCTTTGATTATCCAGTCACCTTCATAATCTGAGTCCACATAACCCTTCACCATTTCATCACTTGTGTCAGCTCTTTTAAATAGAAAATCATAATATGACGTCTCCTTTAGATACCTAAGTATCTATTTTACAGCCATCTAATGCTCCTTTCCAAGATTAGTCATGTATCTAATTACAACATTCATCGCTTGTATTATATCCAGCGTTGTGCAAACCATAGCATACATGATAGAACCCACAGTACTAGCGTACAGAACCTTAAGCATTTATAATTTGTCTTCTTCAATTTATGGTGATTGAGATGCCAACAACTTGAAATGCATTGCCAATTAAGTATACATAGCTTTGGCATCCCTCATTTTGAACTTGTCAAGAACTTTGAGTATATAACGTTATTGAGATAAGAAAATAACATCACTACCCATCATTATATCCATACCCAAAATTCTTTTGGCTAACCCTAAATTTTTCATTTAAACTCACCACTTAACTGATGTTTCAGCTTATGTATCTCTTTCATATTATTACATCCAATTAACATATCATCAACATATAGAAAGAGATACATACACTTACTATTTTTTAATGTTTGAGGTACACATATCCATCATACTTGCTCTTTGTGAAGTCACAATGCAACATAAAATCATCAAATCTCTTATACTATTGTCTCGGAGATTGCTTCAACCCATATAAAGACTTTTTTAACAAACAAGCATGATTTTTTTTGTCCGATTCTTTAAAATCTTTCAGTATGCCATGTACATTTCTTCTTCAATCTCATTATGAAGGAAAGTTGTCTTTACACACATTTGTTCAATATATAAATTCAGATATATAAATATAGATAATATAATACGAATGGATGAGTGTTTTATAACATAAGAAAAGATTTCATAGAAATCAATCCATTCTCTTTGTGTAAAGCCCTTTGCAACAAGCCTAGCCTTGAATTTTGTAGATTCAACACTCAAAACCCCCTTTTTAACCTTGTAAATCCATTTGCGGCCAACTAGCCTCTTGTTCTTTGGTTTCACTACCAATTTTCAGGTCTGATTCTTTATAAAAGAAGTGATCTCCTCTTCCATAGCTTGCTACCATTTAACACAGTTTACACTCTCTATGGCTTCATCATATAATTTTGGTTCATCATATTCTATAGTGTAAGCAGTGTTAAACATATAGGCTATTAAATCTACATGTGCATACCTGCTCGGTGGTCAAACAACTCTCATTTATCAATCTCTAACCAGTTGGTACTCTTCAAGTTCAGCTTTAAGAGTGCTAAACTACAGTGGTGTTGTTTCGAAGAAAATTTCAAATTTTTTATTCTTCATATGCTTCATCATTAGAGTGCTGACCTATAGAGGTGCTAGATCTCAAATCATATTTCACTTCATGATGTTCAGTTTTAAATTCAGAAACTGAACTTGGCACATCTTTTAACTTTTTCAAAACTGAATCTGAATTAGTTTTCAACAATATAGATTCATTGAACGTCACATCCCTACTAATGATACTTTTGAGTGGCTTAAAATCAGTACACCACATCTTGTATCCCTTAACACCTTCTGGATATCTAATGAATATTGCATTCAAGGATCTTGGTTCTAGTTTGCCTTACTTGATGTATACAAATGCAGGGCATCCAAATACCCTCATGTGATCATATTTTGGAGTGCTTCCAAACCATTTCTATTCTGATGTCATAAATCTAATAGTTAAGGAATGACTTCGATTTATTAAGTAAGCAATTGTTACTACGGCCTCCCCCAAAATGCCTTAAAAAATTTGGCATTGGTTAGCATGCACCTTACCCTTTCAAATAAGGTTTGGTTCATCCTTTCTATAAGTCAATTTTGTTGGTTCGAATCATCCTTTCTGTAAGTCTATTCTATTGTGGTATGTATCGCACCGTTTTATGCCTTACAATATTATGTTTAGCATAAAACTTATCAAACTCGGTATTACAAAACACAAGACCATTATCTGTCCTAAATCTTTTGATTTTCTTACTAGTTTGATTCTCCACAAATGCTTTCTATTGTTGGAATATTTCAAACACTCGTTCCTTGCTCTTCAACACATAAACTCATAACTTTCTTGAATAATCATCAATGAATAACAAAAAAATACCATGCACCATCATAAGTAACAGTTTGTGTAAGTCTCCAAAGGTTAGAATGTATGTAATCTAGAGTGCCCTGGTGTTGTGTTCACCCATGTTGAACTTAACTCTATGAGCTTTTTCAAGTACACAATGTTTACAAAATCCTATTAGCTGAATCTTATCCTTGCCAAATACATCTTGTTCATACAGCTCTTTTAAACCTCTCTCACCCAAGTGCCTTAATCTCAAATGTCACAACTTAGTGTGCATATTCTCATTATCAACAGAGAAAGATGTAGAACCAATGATAGCCTCTCTACTCCACACGTATAACCCGTTTTTATGGTTACCTCTCATTATAACCATTGAACCCTTAATTAATTTCAATGTACCATTCTCACCCTTAAATATGTAATCGAACTGATCAAGCATGCCAAAAGAAATTAAATTTCTTTTAAGATCAAGTATATGCCTCACATATAACTGCTGGGTGTTGACTATTCTAGGGTGCTTGCATGTGAGATGTGTTCATCATAAAAATATATATATATCTCATACATATATGTGCACAGCGGAAGATTAAAATTAATACAATGAATACATGTTATATATATTTATCAAATGAAAAACAAGATTAAGAAATTTAACCCATGAAGCCTTTGGATTAATTTGCTTGAAGTCCACCATGAAATGAAATTTTGATCAATCCTAACAATCAACAAGGGTGGGTTTGATTGTCTAGAATGGCAGTATGTTAATCCAGTATTTAGTTTAACTCTTATACTTGATTCAAAGTTAAACTCTTTAACTTAGTTAAATTTATTTTTTCTTTTATTCAACTCTTGAATAAAAATAAATTTAATTAATTTGTTTTATCTTTTGTTCAACTCTTGAACAATTAAAACAAATCTATTTTATTTATTACATTTAGTAACCATTTATTTATTTATTTTGTTATTCTAACACTTAAAACACAAAACAAAAATTTTTAATTTCTTAAATTGAAATTGCCACCAAAAATGCAAAATCTAAAAACTTAAAACTTATGCATTTTGAATTTCATTTCCCTTTATATACTAATGCATAAATTTCAAACTAATTTGAATTTTATTTGCATTTAATTTAACTTAACCTAACTTTAGTTAACATTTAACCTTAGTTAGGTTAGTTTAACTTAACCCTTAAGTTAAATAAATATTTAAATATTCTAACTATAGTTAACTAACTTAACCATGGTTAGGTTAACCTTTACTTAACCATTAAATAAAGTTAACTTAACCTAACTATATGGTTAATCTTTAACCATAGTTAAGTTAAATCATTTATTTAAAAATTAAATAAATAAATATTTATTTTAATTATTTAATAATTAAATAATTATAAAGTGAAATTACATTTATATCCTTACTAGGTTACCAAGTTCACCTAAAGTGGATCCTACCATTTAACTATATACTTTAGTTAACTTAACCTTAGTAAGTTGCTGAATTATACAGTATTAAACAATTCAATACAGTAAACTGTCCAAGTGCTCAAAGAGTACATTTCATATTGGGACTCTCTAAGTCTACACCCGATTTGTCAAATAAAACTATTCTATGAATCTGTAATCGTTGCCCCATGCACACATTACGAATATTACAAATCAACGTGTTAGACCATACAAGTTGAGATCATAACGTATAAGTATAATCCTTCCATCATTTATACCCTGGATGTGCGGGGATATAGATCTGCATCGTCAAGTCCCCATTTGTTCATCCATAAACTTATCTCCAGATTTATATCTTGATAAACAATATACGCAAACACTTTTGTTTAACCTTATGAAAAACTCTTTTTTCAGGTTTATACTTGTGGCCACAAGACTTCATAAAATATAATCTCGGAGCATCAAATATACAACTTACCTACATAAGTTGAAGGATTTCGTATCTACACACACCGGACTCCATAAGCATCGGATCATACCCAGCGACACATAGCGGTCATACCATGAAAGGTCTCTGACATATATGGAACCAAATCATGGTGGATCACTCACAAGATCATTGTGGCGCTCAGGTCAAAGGACCACAAATACTACTCAACTCGAAAGGACCTTTCTTTGAGTTTGTTCAGTATCCAGTCCTGACTGGATACCCGCATGCCTATACAAGCTCTAAGCTCATGGTCAGCTAAGAACAACCATCTGAACCAGTCAGATATAGACATATACTAATCTATATTATGTGAATTCACCAATAGACCTGCATTGGTGAATATAGATCAGAAATATTATGTTTGAGACATAATTACATAATGATATTTCTTAGCACCTATTGCAACTCTTTGCAACTATATCATTATAAGTATACTCTCAAGTCTTTATCCCATTATAGATAATGTTTTAACTCTTTAGACCTCGCTGACTCTTATAACCTGCTAACTCTTAGCATTTATAACTCTCAACTTTGTTAACTATTAGTTCTGGTCTAAACTCTTTTAGACTAGATCTAAACTCTTTCAGATCATACAGTATCTGTAATGTTACAAGCATTATACCATATATAAATATAATATTAACAATTTTTATTTGAAATGTTTATTGTATAAATTTTAACAATTAATATTCATACAATATTGGAATGGCACTTAAGTACCAGCTCTAACAATAACAACTCCATCACACTCTCATCATGTAGTTTCAACCTAATACTACCTATCCCAATGACTTGACAAGCTATATTATTACCCATTAATACTTTACAATAATTAATAGACTGATAGCTAGTGAACAAAGCTTTATTCGGATACATATAGAATGTACATCCAGAGTTTAAAATCCACTCACCTGTATTTTACCCATTCGAAGCAACTAATATTTTTGCAACTTCATAGTCTTTTTCATAGACTATGGCTGCATCTGCTTCAGGTCTCTTCCCTTAATACTTGGCTTCCTTTTGGGACAATCCCTCCTTAAATGGCCTTCTCTCTTGCAGAAGTAACACTTCTTAGATCTGCCCCTCAATTTTAATTTTGATGAATTTCTCACTTTAATTTTCTGACTCTCAACTCTCCCCCTCGCAATAAGTACAGCTGCATAATTTTGTTGTTGTTGTTATTGTTGTTCTAACTTATTGACTAACTCATTTAAGTTTAGGGCTGCTTTAACATCCTTCATTGTCAATAACTTCTTTTCATATAAGAGAATATCAATAAAATGTTCATCACTTTTAGAAAGTGAACTCAGTAACAAAATTGCCTTGTCTTCATCACTAATTTTGACATTAACTGTCTCCAAATCAATGACAGCCTTGTTGAAGGAATCACCCTCAACTAAAGACAACTGAAACAAATTTTTTTTTAGATACAACAAGTTTGCAAGAGACTTAGTTATATACAACTCATCGAGTCTTTTCCACAAACCTAATGCAGATTTTTCTTTATCCACTTCTCTCAAAACTTCATCACCCAAACTCAAAATAATTTCACCCTCAGGCCTTTCTATTAATGGTTTCAGGATCCATGTCAAACTTAGATGTTGTAGGCTTATCACTAATACTAAAAGGTTCCTCAACGGTTGATTCTAGTTTTTTTACTCTCTAACAAAGCCAACATCTTAAGCTTCCATAAATTAAAATTATTTTACGCTGTAAATTTCTCTACTTCATACTTATATGGTGCCATGTTTAAACAAATATGCACATAACCAATAACAAGCTCTAATACTAGTTTATGGGAATATAAACACGTAATGGTATACGTAAAGTATACAAACTAAACAATAAAGTAGATAAAAACACAACTAGCCAATCAAGAACAATAAGATAATCACAATAGCTAATAATAAGCAGTAGAGAAAATATAAAAATATAGCATACCAATACACAAAATTACGTAGTTCAACAATGCGCTTACGTCCATGGTAGATTAAGAATCTGAACTTTTCTTATTGATATTTGATTACTAGAGAATCATTCTTGAAAGATCAAGGAATGATACAAATCAAATTTGGAGTTCTAGAGTTTGTCGTACAATGTTTAGAGTGTATATTTTTGAACTCCACCAACCTTAGGCAGAAAATATGGTATATATAAAAAGCCCAGAATGCCTCAATATTTTAGAAGAGAACGTTAAGGTGTTCTCCCATAAGTGGCCAGTGCCTCAACGCTATACATTCTGCCTCTAGTGCCATGCCGTTGGAGAGCCAGAGTTGTGTAGCGTCCAACCCTAGATTTCAAGCCCTTATTTTCTCTATACTTCTGTCATTGTTTTATCAATTTTTAACTCCTTTCGAATTTGTTTTCAACTTTAACTTGATTCCTATTTGTTTTTAAATTTATTTTAAATATAACCATCACATAAAACATTATTTTAAATCACAAATTTTATATACAGTATACATAAAAAATCTATAAGATTCAATCAAGATAAATTTTCTTTTTTAGTCCAATCCACAAGCCTTGGCCGAAAGCACACTAAATCTACTCCATATAAATAAAAATCACTACCCATCGTAAAAAGAATCGCACCAATACCTCCTACCAACTACATTTATTAAAAAGAATCGCACCAATATCCAGTCAACTACATTATTGGACTGCAGCTTCAACACATACGCACGTGGGGTGGGAAAGAAAGTAAATAAAGACTAGCTAATTAACATTCTAAGCTGTAATTAACCGTTACAGAATTCTTGATAAACGCAACTGATTAACTTTTTGATAAGGATCAAGAAAGATCTCACTAGCCTAATGTAATTTTATTAGTTAGAAGTCTGTTGTAGTCGTAATTTGTAAAAGCTGATCATTTCGATAGCCTCTTCTTCATTTTTATTTTTAGTTTTTAAAAAAATTTAACATCAAGATTTGTAAATATTCCTTTTGAAATATTTAATATAAGTATAAGACTACTCCTGCTTCTGAGCTTATAATGAAGTGTCTTTTCGTCATTTCAATGTCTTTTTGCATGGGGCATGCGCCAAGAAGAACGACAATTGGAGATCATCTATATATATATATATATATATATATGTCAATATGTTTATTTCTTGTAAGAATGGATACAAAAATTATATTATTATTGTTAAAATTGGTGATTATTCAATAATTATGTATGTACGTGAATTGAAATGATACTAAATTAATGAAGAGTTGATAATAAATTTAGTATGAGAAACAATTATTATTAGTATCATTATTATTATTATTATTATTAACCAAATTTTGAAGAATGATGACCAAAGATTTTCTTTCTATCTTTTTAATTTATTGGCAAACCTTGACAACAAGAGGTAAATTTATTAAAGGGAAAAGCAAGAACGGACCTAATAAGGGGTATAATGAACCTTACTCCCTTAAATAAATTTTTAAAAAAATAATCACAACATTATCAGAAAAGAATCGGCAAACAAAAAAAAAAAACAAAGTAAATTGATAACTAGAAAAATCATTCACATCAATAGAGAGAAACTTAACAATAGAAATAAGAGAACGATCCCACCAAATGAAGGCTTGACCAAGATTTTCTTTTATTATTTAATCCAAAATCTAAAGTCTCTTTCCGGGTTAAATAATTCCACATAATAAAAATAGACAATGTATTCCAAGGGGAACCTCTAAATAATTCCGCATAATAAAAAAAAAATAGATGAAGGTTTCAAACTTTGAGAGAGGCAGAGACGACCAGTTAGTGATCAGCGTGACAACGCCCCCATGCTATGCTACGACAGAGAGCTGACAGTAGAAATCTAGTTGCCGACGAAGAAGACATGGCACCAAGAAACACTCACTTTAGTGATAAACAACTAAGCAAAGACTTAAAAACAACAAGGACCAATCACCAAAACACCTTTCGTGATTTAGTAAGTGTGTGTGTGTGTGTTACTAGCTATCAGTACTTAGTCATATTTGACCAATGAGAAGAATTGGGATCTAATGAGGTCGGTCTTTCCAACAGGAAGAGATGAATAATTGCAATAAGCTAAGGTCGACCTCAATTTTAATTTTTTTTCTCTTTACATAAGCTTCTATACCTACTTGTTCATGCTTTACAACAAGTTGAGGGGAAGAACTTTGATCGCCTACTTGGTCAGATCACACAAATTAAATTAGAAAAAGCTTGCTAGGCCATGTGGTTAACAAATAATTTTATGCACATGAAAACCACCTTGCAATTTTATATTTTGGGAGTTGATGAGAAGTAGTGGCTCTACCTTCGGGTAACTTAGACAATTACCTAGAGCTTGTCTAAAATTAAGGCCCTATTTTGATTTCGTTAAAATTTTATCACCCTATAATTAACGTCTTATTCTCAATTATATTCCTATTAAAGTTTTATTATAGGTAAAAAATTAAATATTTCTTATTTGTAACAACAATTTAATTAAATTAAATATTTACTAAAATTTAGTTTAAAAACCATATTTTCGTAATGATGACTTTATTTTGCAACATCTTCTACAATTTTTGTTTTTTTTTTTCCAACCAAGTCATCATCTATTAGCATAATTCTTTCAGTTATGTTTAAATTTAAATTTTTTTAAAAAAAGTTTAAACATCGTTCCATCATTAAAATAAATAAATAAATAAAAATACTGGTCGATTTTACCCACCTAAAAAAATAGTACCAACAACGTGAAAACATTGACTTCGAAATGAAAATATCAAATTATAAAGATGTTGAATTTGACCCAAAAAAAATTCATATTTGACGAGGAAACATCAAATTTAATGAGAAAATAATAAATGCCTTTTCTTTTATAGTGAATTAAACTATTTGTATTACTTAAAAGTGACTTCATGTGCTGCATTATTAGTTAGTGACTTACGCCACTTGTGATAGGACCCAACTTAAGTCCTCGAATTCAAGATAAATCCCGTGGATTCTCATAATTTTATAACTTGAACACACACAAAAATGGGGATATAACATCTTAAGTAACAAAGGCTTAAAAAAAGTGTCTCAAACAAAAATACATACATATCATAATCAATTTTGTGACTAGTTATACGTAGCCCAACACAGCCACCCTCTAATTCTATCACTAAGGACTAAGGTAGTGACTTACGTACTAATTATTATAAATGGCGACTTGCATTATTTGGCAATGATTTATAACTATTTGTACTACATAGTAATGAAAAATACTATCTATACTTGGTAGGAACTTACACTACTAAGGTTATAGAAATTGAATTAGTTGCAGTATTTAGAATTGACTTGCTACTACTTGCATTATTAGGTAAATGACTTGTATTACATGATGATGAATGAACTTGTATTACTAGGTAGTGACTTTCACTACTAATTAGTTGTGGCTTGCATTATTACTTTATAAAATTGAAATATTTACATTGCTTGGAAGAGACTTACACTACAAGTTAGCAAACAATATTACTTGCATTAGAAATAGTTATTTGCACTAATTGGTTGCGAATCAAACTATTTACTCTACTTGGTAGTAACTTATACTAGCTTAAATAGAGACTGAAGTGTCATGGTCCCCCAATCCCTAAAAACATTTTGAATTAAATAATGTTTTTTATACTATTTTATCCTTTAAAAATATATGTATCTATTTGTAATATGTGGGCTCTTACAATATTTTAGTTTTGACATTAAGACCCTCACATAATTATAATTTAATCTCACAATATATTTTAATTTTGACATTTTAATTCTCATCTAATAATAATAATAATAACTATTTTTTGAAGTAATAATATTACATCATAAGATAACTATTAAGACAATACACATTCTACCTTACTTGCACATATCACATATCATCCATCAAACTCTTTCTGTGTTGCATAGCAAAAGAATGGAGTCTGTTGAGTTTCAATCTCCAATACCAGATGGGCTCATAGGCTTCAATCCTAACAAAATGAGCCCAATTACTGGCTTTCGTGTTTAGGCTTTACCAAGTTTTGAAATATTTAAGGCAAAAGAAAATGAGATATAGTGCGTTTACCGAGAAGCCCAAGCACAATCGTGTAAAGTTAATAGATTTTCTTTTTCTTTAAAAAGTTTATATGAAAATTAGAAAGATTATCCATTAAATATTAATTTTCACTTTTTTTTTTACTCAAAACATAAGTGATTATGAGCACAAAATATATTTATAATCATCTGAATTACGCCTCAAAAAAAAAAAGGAGCAAACTAATACTTTGTTTCAAAAAAACAAATTGTGTATGGAGGGTCTCAAAAAAATAAAAAGTGCTGTGACAGAGGTGCATTTTGTATCATCAAAGAGATAAAAGAAGAGAGAGAGAGATTTCCCAGGAGAGGTTACGTGTAATTTTGACGTTGAAAAGAAATTTCTGATGGGTAATTTAACGTGAAAGATACTTGTGAAGCAAAATGGGGATAAGCTAAGCTTTATCACCACCTCAAATTGTGGACTTCTTTGTTTTTTCTAAAACAAAAAAAAAAATTGAAAAGAAATTGTTTCCATTGTCAGCAGCACTGTCATCTAATCTAAAGATTGCAGCTTGTAATCTATGCAGAGTACCGAGAAATTATTGAATAGCAAGACCATGATTTTAGTGCCTCTCATGTGATCTTAAAAGGGAAAAAGTTCCACAAGTTTGTTTTCACTCTTCATCTACACGAACGAGCTGCACTCCATCAATGGTGTTCGAATCCTTTTATGATAATCATTAATCACCTCATCAGATTAAAATAAGTTCCAAGGATCATGACCAGTCTAATCTAAAGCATGGCCATCGATATTGATAGCATCTTTCAACGCTCAATTTTTTCTTTTGACCACCCGGAAGAAAGAACCCAAATCAACTTGAACTAACACCTATACTTTTTAAGTGCCGTCACCAACCAATATTCTTCTTTTGAACCATGATTCATTGCATTTTCATCGTCTCTGCGCCACATAATTAAAGGCATCGAAAGTCACAAAAGTTATAGACGGTAGCATCAAACATCATGGGCCAAGACCTAATCTCATTTCTCTGCCTTTTACTGAGCATGAATTTCCATTGGTTCTTTTACTAAAAACAAAAAGTACATTAAATGATTCTTGGGAGTCAGAAAGTGTGGACTCATCAAAATCAGCACCCTTTTTGACTGGCATGGGCAAACGTGTGGGCAACTCACAAGCTTCTCTCCATGCATCACATCAAAACTCACAAGCCATTTGTGTGTTTTGAGTACCTTGCATTTTGTGGTTCACTTCGTAGCATAACCCATACTAACGTGGCCTGTCAGGTGTCAGCCATCAATCATTTCCTTTTCTTTTTTTCTTGGTCTTAGAGGCTCCTTCTTTAGCGAGTTGATCCTCTCCTCGAACAAAAACTAGCTAAGAGGCAGCATAAGTTTTCTCTCATTCGATACGATGAGTCCATTCACTTGTTAATCTCTATGGAACAAAAACCTTATTCGACACAGTGAGTTCGTCTGCTCATTAAGAGTTGGACTTAAAATTTATGTCCAACTAAAAGATTAATCTATTCAATCGAATGACCCCCTGTTTGTCCAAATACTTCCATGTAAGATAACTCAGTCAATAATTAGCAATATCAATAAAATTGTGGCTTGGGGTTATCCAACGTATTATTTCATTCATCTTCGATCAGGTTATTAGCGACAGAACAAGAGAGAGAGATAATTTCTGATGAACTTAAACGTATTATTCGTGTAAAATACACAGTATATCCATATAGTGTAAAACAAGAAAAACTTTCTGGCCTTTGGACTCCAAGGTCAAGGTGAATATGTAAATGGGTTGTCCTTTTTTCACCCAAAGGGAGCCAAGCAAGACAGTTTGGAACTTGGAACAATAAAAAATATTGGCTTTTAATTGGATTTCCATCCGCTTTCTTGTATTTTCTCTAATTCTCTTAGTCTATTCAACATAGAGTTTTATCTGCTCTTTTTCTAAATTTCATTTTCTTTCTAATTCCAAAATCAAAATCAAAATTTTAATAATATTTTTTTAAGGACAAAGGCATGCATCGTAAAACACGTGTTTCACTTTTTGAGAGTGGTCAGTGACCAAAAAAAAAGGAAGAAGGTATAAACAAAATGGTGAAGCGGTGGCCGCTTGTCAAAGCATATATCTATGTTTATTTTGTTTTGCTTCATTTAAGATGAAGTAAAATTGAAACAGAAAAAGAAAAACCGAAAACCGAAACAGAAGAGAGGAAAAGAAAGAAAGAACAAGAGGAAGGAAATAAGAAGAAAAAAAAAAAGAGAAGAGAAGAAGGAAAGCCAAGAAAATAGAAGAAGAAGAATAAAAGAAAATGAGAGAAAGAGTGCCAAAAAAATAGGGAATAAAAAAAAATTTATAAAAAATAAATTTGGGTAATTAAATTTAAATGTAGTAATTTAGTGGATAACAGTTTTACGATATTAGAATATTTATATTTTAATATTTATAATATATATCGGTATTATTAATATATATATATAAGAAGAATATCGATAGTTAGTAAATCTTATGATTTAGAACCAATTTAAGATTAGCGCATTTTTGTTAATGAATATTTATATACATATTTTATATATTTTTAATACATAATTTATGATTTAATTATACGTTATTAGATTTAGTTATAATTTATTTTAGACAGATAAATATTTATATTATTTAATAAATTCATAAATATTTTTAGAATCTATTATAGTATAGCTTACAATTATATTCGGTTCAGAAATAATTATTTTAGGATAATTATATTTTTATAATATTATATTTATACTATTTAATAAACAGTTTTTTTTCGAGTACAAGTTTAATGTGATTTTCAGTATGTATGTAGTATAAGAGGTATATGTTTCTAGAGTTACGTTATATATATTCATCTTTAGAACAGATTTCATGATAGTTTATATTTTTAGATTCTCAATATTATGTTATAATTTTAATTTTAGCACAAATTTTATGACAACTCATATTTTCAATACAAGTTTATTAATTATTCAGTACAGAGTTTCATGATTATTTTATATTATAGATTTATATGTGTACAATAAATATAAAGTATATAATATTTTCTAATTATGTCCACTCACTAAGTCATAAGCTCACTTTTTTTTTTCTATTTTTCTTAAGTTGTCGTAAGAATTCGTGCAGTGTGATACATTTTTCATATTTTAAGATTGGCCCATGACACGCATAGTTGCATGAATGTCTTAGTATGTGTATTTGTATACATTTATGTATATTGGAGTACACATGTACACTTTTGTTGAGGCACGTATCCTCGTTGTATCAAATGCAATGAGTAAAGAATATATCAATCTCATGTCATCGCAGGATCCGTCTCAATTCTCAAAAAAGGCTCAGATTGAGTTCTATCATTCATATTTTAAGGTATTATTCAACACTCAATTATACTCTCATAATTTTAATAATATTCATCTACACCCCTTAATAAATGAGTATTATATTAAATTAATAAAGTGCTTACTATAAATAGTATCTCCTGCTACTTGTGGACCAAAATCGATCATTGATAGATACTGTTCAGCCGATAAATAGTCACTGTTTACATGAACAATATCACACGTGAACAATGCATAACCTTTTTCAAATGATTGTTAATAATAAATAATATCTTCCGCAACAATATTGCTCATGCGAGGTATTGTTCATGTGAACAATATCGCTCAAGTATTATTTAGTGAAATTACTAATTTAAACATCAAAATTTTTATCAAATTTTATCATTTTGATGTTCGAATTTATAATTTTCACAACTAAAAATACTCGAATTCAATTCATAATAAATGCTGAGAATGTTATAAGTGCGGGTAAAAAATAAACTCTAAATGACAATTGCAGGCTACTGTTACATAAATACTCTATTACAGCATCATGATCATGACCAGCCCACGCATTGCAGAAAAGCTTCACAAATGAAATTCACTGCTATAAAAAAGCAACAATAATTTTTAACAAAATTTTATTAAATAATGTATACATATTATTTATGTAAATAATATTTTAACAGCATATACAGTTTATCATGAATCTTTAAAAAAAAAATTATTACACTATTTATTTATAAAATAGTGACCGTCTGTCAATAAAATAGTATTCACTGTGATTAATTATATAATATTTTTATATTATAAGTGTAAATGAATATTATTAAAATTATAGGATAATTGAATATTGAATAATTCTTTAGGAGCCTAGATACCTTCGCTCTTTTTTTAATGCATTTTCGCGCGTTCGTTTGTTGGTGGGTGTCTAATGTCACAGCTTCTACGCCTTTTATTTAACAAACGGCCCTGCTTTCTTTGCTCTCCATGCCCATCCAATTATTATTAACTGCACGCATTTCAAGGCAAATACGTCTCTCTCTGTAGCCAAAACTTCGACACCCTTTTCTTCTTTCTCTAAAATGGAGTCCTCTGCAACTATCGCCATGAGATCCGCTGCTCCTCCATCAAGTTCACTTTTTTTCATCTCCAAAAACCATACCTTCAACCCCAAAAAACCCTTTTTTAAGCTGTGCAGAACACGTAGTCACAAGCCTTTGCCACTCAAATGCCTGCAATCACCGGAACCCACCTCGCAAAACTCTAATCCCTCCTCTTTCTCTTTCTCTTGCGCTGCTGTTACTTTCTCTCCCGCGGAAACCGCTGATCTTTTGCCATGTAAGCTTCAAGATTTAATTTCCGAGTTTCAGTCTTTACCTGAACCCGTTGATCGGGTCAAGCGTCTCCTTCACTACTCAACCCTTCTGCCTCGTCTTTCGGACTCGTCGCGGGTCGACTCGAACAGAGTCATGGGCTGCACGGCCCGTGTCTGGCTAGAAGCTTCGTTGGATAGAGATAACAAGATGAGGTTCAGAGCTGATAGTGATTCGGAGATTACGAGGGGGTTTTGTTACTGTTTGGTTTCGGTTTTTGATGGGGCGGCGCCGGAGGAGGTGCTGAGAGTAAAGACCGAGGATTTGGCAGCTTTGAATGTGGGATTGGTTGGCGGCGAAAGGTCCAGGGTGAACACATGGCATAATGTGTTGATTAGTATGCAGAAGAGGACTAAGGCTTTGGTGGCTGAAAGACAAGGGAAGAAGCTATTTGAGCCTTTTCCTTCTCTGATTGTTACTAAGGATTGGGTTCATGCTAAGGGCAGCTATGCTGAAGCTCAGGTTAGTTTTATTTTGTCTTTTTTTTGTTTTGTTGTTTAAATGTTCAATCTTTTATTTGATATTGTGTTGTTACTGTGATTATAGGATCTTTGCTTCAATCAGTCTAAAATTTTAATGTTTTTGCTTCTTAATTGTTGGTGGTCAGCTGCTAAATTCATGTATCTCTTCCTTCAATGGCAATAACTTTGTTTTGATGTTGCAGGACATTTTGCAATTTGTTTTTCAACTTTCTGAAATTACTTCTGAACTTGTATTTGCTGAATGGGATTTTAATTTCTTTAGTTCACTTTACTCTAGGTAGATGCATCGGATTCATATTCATAATCCCCACAGAATGTTATAAATCATGTATTAGTTTCGGGTTTCCTATAGTAGACTTTCTTTAATGTATTTGAGGAAAGAATAACGTCATTAATCTTATGATGCTTTGCTTTTCTTAGTGGACAAGATTAGATTCTTTATTGATTTAAGGTATAAGGTCTTCATAAAATTGATTTAATCTCTCGTGATCAACTTTTTGGTAGTATTAAAATCCTAAGTTTCATTCTAGTTTGATTGCAGGCTAGATATTTGTTCCCAGATGAATCTAAGGTTGAAGAACTCGTCAATGTGCTGAAGGAGAAGAAAATTGGCATTGTTGCACATTTTTACATGGACCCTGAAGTACAAGGTGTCTTAACTGCTGCACAACAGTATTGGCCGCACATCCATATATCTGATTCACTGGTCATGGCTGATACAGCTGTTAAGATGGCTAAAGCTGGATGCCAATTCATAACTGTTTTGGGTGTAGATTTTATGTCTGAAAATGTGCGTGCAATTCTCGATCAGGCTGGTTTTCGAGATGTACGTGTGCTTTCTTTACCAGAGTAAATTTTTATTTTAGTGTTCTTTCCATTTGCTACTTGAAATTCTTGCTGGTATCCTATACAGGTTGGTGTTTACAGGATGTCAAACGAACGCATTGGTTGTTCACTGGCAGATGCTGCAGCTACTCCCGCTTATATGAATTATCTTGAGACTGCTTCTAGCATTCCTCCTTCCTTGCATGTTATCTACATAAATACTTCGCTTGAGACAAAAGCTTATGCCCATGAACTTGTGCCTACAATTACGTGTACTTCTTCAAATGTTGTGCAGACCATTTTGCAGGTCTGTAGCAGTTGATCTTTTCATTTATTCTCTGTATGTCAGATGCTCTCATCAATGTTTTTAGTGATATCTGTTATTGAACTCTTCTAGGAACATGCTTTCAACACAAGTAACTTTTTTTTCCCTGCAGTCTTTTGCTCAGGTTCCAGATCTAAACATATGGTATGGGCCTGACTCCTACATGGGTGCAAATATTGTTAAATTATTCCAGCAGATGACTATGATGAGCAATGAAGAGATTGCTGAGATCCATCCTAAACACAACAGAGACTCAATTAGGTCATTTCTTCCTCGCCTGCATTATTACCAGGTAAAACTTATCTTTCCAGTTCTCACGAACAAAGAGAGTTTGTTCAAACGTCATATATTCTACCTCATATAATTTGGTGGTTAACTTACTCAGAGTGCTATCATTCTAAAGCACTGGTAGCTTGGTTTTGCATTTGTTTGGTTATTGACATTTTACAGCATTCAGGATCCTGATTTTGTAAAAGAAATTGCCTTAACATGATGGTCTTCCCTCATAAATTTTTGTCAGCATGCCGTTGACCAATTGTCCATAGTTTGTGGTTCTGTGCTAATTGGAATGTTTACTGGTAATGACTTGGATCTTAAGAAGGCTTAGATGTCTGGTGGTTATGGTATTTCTATGAATGAACAACATTTTAATAGAACAGTTAGTTTGGTTCAATCTGTTTCTTCTGCCTTCAAAAAGCTGCTTGTAGAACCTTATATTTATGTCAAGTGCAACTCATTTTACTGGGACTTATTTCTGAATATTGTCAAGCATAACAAGCTAGCTACAACTTTTCCATTTTCCTTGTACATATGTAATCTTGGGCCTTGTTGCTTCTATATTATTTTATGTCCTGACCTAATGTCGTTTTTTCATCAGGACGGTACATGTATTGTACATCACCTTTTTGGGCGTGAAGTCGTGGAGAAGATTAATGAAATGTACTGTGATGCCTTTTTAACTGCACATCTTGAAGTCCCTGGAGAAATGTTCTCCTTGGCAATGGAAGCAAAGAAAAGAGGAATGGGGGTAGTGGGTTCCACTCAAAATATATTAGATTTCATAAAACAAAGGGTTCAAGAGGCATTAGATAGAGATGTTGATGACCATCTCCAGTTTGTGTTGGGAACAGAGTCGGGGATGGTAACTTCAATTGTTGCAGCAGTTCGCAACTTGTTAGGTTCTGCAGAGTCATCTGGAAAAGCAAAAATTAATGTTGAAATTGTCTTTCCAGTTTCTTCAGATTCAATGACAAAAACATCAACAAATTCATCCTCAAGCCTAAATTCAATTAAATTGGGCAACATCGTACTACCTGTTATACCTGGAATAGCTAGCGGGGAAGGGTGTTCTATTCATGGTGGCTGTGCATCCTGTCCATACATGAAGGTGAGCCTGTCCTCACATTTTTAAGTTCATAAAGTTTCATAATTTATTTACTGTTGTTCAATCAATCAATCAATCCGAGTTCTCCATTGGACTTTCATACTCCTGCTAGTCCCATGGTACTTGCACCACATTGAAGTTGTTAACCAGATAATAGAATAATGCTATAGTCAAGTGCAAATCACTTTCCCCTCGCATACTAACTTCCAGTTGAGAATGTGTTACACCCAATTTACCCTTAATGATCTCTTAAGTTGTTATCGCGCATGATTGCCTCCAAAATGACTTGTGCTCTCACCTATTTAATGTTGATTTGAGTTGACCAACATTTAAAATGTGTTCCTTTACCACTAATTATTGAGGTTCCATACCAATCACTCTTTTTGCTACATGATGGAAAACTTTAGTTGACATTAACACGTCAGTCTGTTAGCATAACCATCATGTGTCTGTTGTCCACTGTCTGAAAACACCATCACAGTAATTGTATCGGAAATTAGTATCAGTTGTGTGGTCTTATGCCACCCAACTTGGATTCAATGTGGAATTTGTCCATTTGTCAACTTCATTGTTGACCCATAGGCTTGAGAAGAGACATAAAGTGAGGGGCAGACGTCCTCAATTAGATGCAATGCTAATATATTTTCTTCAACATTGTGCTTAAAAGTAGGCTTCTGATGCATTTGTTTTGACCTGACAGATGAATTCACTTGCATCACTACTAAAAGTCTGCCACCACCTGCCTGATGAGAAAAGTATCCTCAAGGCATACGAAGCAGAGCGATTCAAATTGCAGACCCGTCAAGGAAAATCAATTGCAGATGTTGGGTGTGAGCCAATTTTACACATGAGACACTTCCAGGTTAATGTTTTTGAGAATATCAGGCCCCTCATGTATTCTTATATCACAGCGAGAATTTGGAGTCATGCATCTGACTTCATTTCTTCTTTTGCAGGCCAAGAAAGAACTGCCAGAGAAGCTTGTCTATCAGGTCCTTCATCTGAATGGCAATGGGAGGTAAAGTTCACTCAGTTGAGCACATTTCCCCCTTACATAAGTTGGTGGCCGCTAATTTATCAGCAAGCCTGGACCTTAGCAGGTTTTATAATCAGAGGGATTCTCCAAATGGAAGCTTTAATATGAAAAGAAGTTTTGTTGTAGAAAATTTTTGGTTTCACTTCACAGCTTCTTTCTCTGTTCTGTTGCTTTATTTTGATTTTTCACAGTATAGTTCAGTGATAGGCTTGTAGGAAATGGCAATGGAAATCCAATTTCGTTTTTGACTTCATTTTCATATTGGCCCTGTATAGTTGTTTGTATACTGACATGGCTTGCGGAACTGACTGAATGCTTTTTCTTCCAAGTAAATGCTACACATCACAGGCTTATTCTTCTTTATTACTCCTCAAATCCAACTCCCTATTTTAGCAATGAATATTTGTAGAAACCAAATTGGTGCCGTATTGAGTGCAAAATGTTGGGTTAGTCGTTGCTTTTTTTAATTGGTTATTGTCTTTTTATTTTGATAGTTTATATTTACAGTAATTCTATTAATATTATACAAGTAAAGAAAAAGAAAAATCTTATTATTTAAAAATAACAACTATATCAATTGCGAATGCCTTATATTATTCTTTTTAAAAAAAAAGAAATTTAAATTAGAATGAAAAATTTTACCTATCAAACATTAATTTTTACTCGAATTCAAATGAATACAAAAAAAAAAAAAAAACACATTCACAATCATGAAACAAAACAAATTACCTTACCATTTAATCATCAGAAATACTTCAGGGCTAATAAGAATATTAAAAAAAATTCATTAACGATTGTCACATTTTCGAATTATATAGGTTAAGTATAAATTTAATATCTCAAATTTCTCGGTCTAGTAATATAAAATTGGGATAAAAATATTTAAATTCTTAAAATTTAATTTAAAAGACAGTTTTACTCCCTTCTTTTTAAAATTACTTAAAAAAATTCATTTCAGTGACAGGACAACAATATTTAAATTTATCATTAATACTATTACCTTTAAAATTTTATAAACTACATAATTATAATATTGTTTCATTTAAAAGAGCACCAAAGAAAAGTAAAAGTTGATGAAAAAAAAAATTTAACAGAATGAGCATTTTTCAATAATTTTAAAAAATAAGAAGATGAAATTATCATTTAAATTAAATTTTGAAACTTAAAATATCTTTTTATCTATAAAATTTTATTTACACCTTATTTACAAGTATATTATTATTGGAGTTACGTATTTATTTTATTGTATAAGTTGTCTTCCTCAAAATAATTGTTTATAAAAAAGTAATGTTAAGTGTCTTAAATTTATATTCTAAATTATATTTTAAAAAATAATGTGTAACAAATTAAAGGATGTTTGGTTTTCAGAAAAATTGTAAAGAAACTAAAGAGAAATGAATAAACTAACTTCTCTGTTGTATCAAATTTTATTGTCAATATTGGTTCACAATATAGGAACGATGATCTGCTATTTAAAGAGCTGAAGAAAACAGAATGTGAAAAGAGTTGAAAATTACATAACAACTTTAACAAATTGTAGTTGATATGACACTTCTTTTAACTAACTCCAATGCTAATAATCTTGATAATTACAGCTCCTTGATTACTGATGTATTGCAAATGATCAAAATCTTCACAGCACTTAACTATTTTAACACTATACCAAGATAATCACTAGATTGTAAATTAGTCATAGCACCATTATTCTTAACATCCTCCTTTAAGCTCAAGGGGGTGGTCTTGGAAACACTTTGAGTTTGGACCTGAAATAAGAGAAATGAACAGTAGACAATGGTTTAGTCATAACATCAGCAATTTAATCCTCACTTAGAACATAGCTAATGTCTAAGACTTTATTTGCAACTTGATCTCTGATAAAGTACACATCAAGTTCTATGTGCTTGGTTTTAGCATGAAAAACAGGGTTGTTGGCTAGAGCTTGGGCACTCTGATTATGTAACATTCAAACCATAAGAGTAAATGGCCTTGAGATATCTAAAAACTCTCTTGCAAGCTTGCCAATGTTTCAGTATTAGAGCAGTAAGAAATTGACTTAATTTATGCACTGAAAATGACAACTCAGGTCATGTAAGAGTAATGTATTAAAGAGCTCCTACAATACTTCTATACAAAGTAAGATTAGTGAAAAGATAAGCTTAATTTTTCAGATCAGCTTTTTACATTTTCTATCCTGTAACCATTGGTGTATCATAGCCATAATAATTAGTCATATTTTCCTTATCCAATAAATCTAATGTATACTTAGATTGAGACAAATGTAAGCTTGTGGCAGTTGACTGAACTTCTATACCCAAGAAATAATTAAAGGTTCCAATATCCTTTAATGAGAAGACCAGGTTAAGTTTCTTGATAAAGGCTTTCAAGTGACTAAAGATAGGTCCAGTAATCAATATGTCATCAACATATATGAGTACTACAATAAACTGACCATATTGATTGAAGAACAAAGAAGTATCAGACTTAGCATTCTTAAAGTCCCAATGCAATGTTGTCTTTAATTTGTCAAACTAAGCTTTCGAAGCTTGTTTCATACCATACAATGCCTTGGTTAGCATGCATACATGATTAGGAAGCTCTAGATTGCAAAACCTTCAGGTTGAGTCATGAAAACAACTTCATTGAGATCCTCATTCAAGAAAGCATTGTTAATGTCAATTTGCCTTATCTGCCACTTGTTCATGACAGCAAGACTGAGCATTATTGTGATTGTAGAAGCCTTGATTATAAGACTAAAAGTCTCATAATAATTTATCTCAGGTGTTTATAAAAAGGCCTTAGCCACTAATCTGGCTTATGCTTTAAAATAAACTCATCTAAGTTGCATTTAACTCTAAATAACCATTTATTGGAAATAAATTTAGTTGCCTCTAATGCTGGAACCAATATCCAAGTCTTGTTTCTTTATAATGCTTCATATTCTTCATTCATAGCCTTTTTCCACTTAGGATTAGATAATGCCTCTTTAACACTGGTAGGTTCAATAGACAATGACTTCATCTAATTTGTAAAAGCTTTTGGTTTGAAAATTTCAGATTTAGATCTTGTTTACATTGGATGAGAGGATTGTGTTGGGTGGATATGTTCAGAATTTTATGTTTGCTGGTTTATCTGAGTTGATTCATATGAGGCAGTGTCTAATGCTTGAGTTAGTTGTGTTTGCTGGTATAATATTAAACTGTTAAGATTAGTAGGAACTGATGTTATTACAGATTCTATAACCCGTGAAGAGTTAAATAAATTGCTGCTAGATTGTAAAAGAGAAAAAAGAACATAATAGGAGAATGGATGAGTGTACGTATTAAGTTTAAATTTTGAAGAAGATGGCTCAAAAAGAGTTTGATAAGGAAAACTATTTTCATTAAAAGTTATATGAACTAAAATGTACATCTTTCCTAAGGAATGAAGACATTTGTAACCTTTATGTGAGGGACTATAGGCCAACAAATAGACAAGATTCAGTATGGAAATTGAGCTTATGAGACTGATATGGCCTAAGGAGTGGAAAACATTCACATCCAAACACTTTTAAAAACCTGTATCTGGTTTGGTATTGAAGAGTTTCTGAAATGAGGATTAATGTTGTAAAATAGGTGTAGACAATTTATTTACGAGATATGATGATGTATGAAAAGCATCCTACCAAATTTTAATAGGTAATTTAGCTTGTGCTAGTAAGGTAAGTCCTATTTCCACAACATGTCTATGATTTCTTTCCACTACATCATTCTAATGATGTGTGTGTGGACAAGTTAACCTATGCTGAATACCATTCTCACCTAAGAATTGTGCAAAAGCTCTGAACTCTCAACCCCAATCAGTTTGTAAGGCTTTAATTGACAAGTTAAATTGTTTTTCTACTTGAAGCTTGAAAGTCATAAAAGCCTTAATAGCATTAGATTTAACTTTCAAAGGAAAAAGGCAACAAAAGCTAGTATAATCATCTATAAAACTGATGTAGTAAGCATAGCCTTCTCTAGTATGAACAGAAGCAGGATCCCATAAGTCAGAGTAAATCAAGGTTGGACAATGATGAGTTGAGATTGAATGAGAAGAAAAATGCAATCTGTGTAACTTTCCTATTTGGCAAGGTGTACAGTAACCAATCTTTTGTCTTTCATTGATACTAGAACCATTTTTACAACAATTTAATACAAATTTCAGGATATGAGGATTATGATGTCCCAATCTTATATGCCATATACTGGTATTGTTATTGTTTTGAATATCTGAAGACAAAGTTGATTCTATATTACCAATAAAGGTTTGTATCTTACAAGGATTGGGATTACATGAATCACGGGCACAAGTCTGATTCTTATTTATTGAACATAGTGCCTGAGGATGAAAATAGGACAACATAGAAGTAGGTGACCATGATTAAAGATCTTGTGAATAAGATGAGTTAAGCAACAACCTATACAAACCCTTCATAGCAATACCCTTCAGCAGAACTTTTCCCATTCTTTTGTCCTTGATAAGACAAAAGGTTGCATGAAATTCAATAAATACATTATTATCAGCAGTTAATCTTGAGACATTCATAAGGTTCTTTATAATTTTTGGCATATAAAACAAATTTTTCAGCATAAGTGTTGAGTTTTCAAAATTGAGTCTAAAAATACCACTATATATAATTTTCAAATCTAAGCCATTACTAATAACAAGTTTGTCATTACTTGAGAAGACCTCCTTGGTGCTCAGATTATTAGCATCATAAGTAAAATGATGTGTTGCTCTTGAATCCAGATACCAATTTGGATCACATGGATTGTTATTAGAATTTTTTGTTGTGCACCAGTCATCTTCAACTATAAGCTCTTGAGCAGCCATATAAGTAAATTTATTTTCACTCATTGATCCTGGATTTTGACCTCTCATCATTCTTAAACCATTGATGCTGCCACTTGATTCACTACTGATTCATTTCCTGAGCTAAAACCACCATTAAAGATACTATTCCTAACACTAAAATAGTTTCTTGGTACATAATCCTTGTTAAATCTATACTAGCACTTGAATGCTACATGGCCTTGCTTTTTCACAAATTTAGCAAATAAGTTTGTCATTGGTGAAAAAACTTGATCTTCTTCTTTGAAAATAACCTCTACCAGAATTACCCAGTCTGTTAACCTGTTGATTGTTATAAAAGTTTGTACCAGTATCATAAATATTTTTAGAGAATCCTCTGCTTCTTCAGAACATCTGCCTTCCTCTAAAACCAGGAAAATTTTCATCATATCCAATATTCCTTCCTCTGCCTCTAAATGCATAATTTGCTTCAAAGTTTACATTTGCATAATCTGCTCTTACAGCATTTGTATTCTGCAATTTTCTATTTTCTTGTACAAGAAGCATTGCATAAGCTTCACTTAGTGTTATAAAACTAGATTTACTAATAATGATTGCAACTATTAGATTATAATCTGTACCTAGACCAACTACTAAGTGCTTAATAAAATCATCTTCTGTTTGAGATCTAGCAGTTACAAGTTTGTCAGTAATATCTTTGATCTTGAGGAAATAATTAGACATTGTTAATGGACCTTTTTGTATTGTTGAAAGTTGCATTTTAAGCTAAGTTACTTTAACTTTGGATTGTGAACCAAACTATTTTTCAATAATTGTCCACAATTCATTATTAAGCTTAGTATAGTTTCATTTATAGTAAAGAAAAGCTAACTTAAAAGACTTTGATCTTACTTAAGCCAAATATCATATTCAAGATTATCAGAAATTGTAACAGATCTATCTTGGCTTACATTTCTTAGATGTTGTGTAGGATAAACTGTAACAACCCAAATTTCACATCGAGCAGACTCGTCCAAAGTGAATGCTTTATAAGGAGAAATCTTCCCTACCTTTGTGAGGCACCTTTTGGGGATGGTGATGCGTTCTGCCCATAAAAAATAAAATTGTGAGGGGGAAGGACACGTGTGTGAACCTCAAAACAGACAATACCTTGCATAGGGATTCATGTGGGCTCTTTCATAAACCCTAACACCAGTCAACAAATCTTCAAGCCTATTTCTTCTTACTGCTGTCAATATTTGTGATCTCCATATGATGAAATTGGATCAATCAAGTTTAATAATTGAAGGAAATTTGTAATTGAAAAAGGTTTAATTTATATTTGAGGTGAAAATGTTTGTTGTTGTGGAACTATTGCTGACCATTTGGCTGTAAGCTTTAATATCATGTAACAAATAAAAAAATGTTTGATTTTTAAAAAAATTGTAAAGAAACTAAATAAAAAATGAATAAATTGACTTCTCAGCATCAAATTTTATTGTCAATATTGATTCATAATACAAGAATGATGATCTGTTATTTAAAAAGTAAAAGAAAACAAAATGTGAAAAGAGTTGAAAATGTAAAAAAAGTTGAAAATTACATAATAATTTTAATAAATTGTAACTGACGTGACATTTCTTTTAACTAACTCCAATGCCAATTATTTTGATAATCACAACTCCCTAATTATTGATGTATTACAAATAATCAAAACTTTCACAACATTTAATTATTTCAACACTATACTAAGATAATTATTAAACTGTAAACTAATCTAATACTATTATTCTTAACATAAATTAAATAAATATTAAATAATAAAATAATATAAAATATAAAATTATTTATTAAATATAATATTTAATTAATATATTATTTTTTAAAATACAATTTAGTACGGCAACATTACATTTATAAAAAAGCTGAGACTCAAGTAATGTCAAAATGGAGACCAACAGCCACGTGTCCGTCGAACAAAGTCGGTGCCTTGACGTTTGCGTGTTTCTTTCAAACCGTAAACCAACCACCGTTTGACCTGTCTCCACAATAAATTAACCTCTGAACGAAACGACGCCGTGTCCTGACCTTTTTCTTTTCAAATCTAATCTATCGAATCATCGTCGTGCTGGGGGAACCGAAATTATTGCAGATCTCGTGTCTTCACTCACAGACACAGCAAACGGGAGCCGTTCATACCATCGCGCGTCCGTACGTCTCCTCCTCTCTGTTTTTTCAACTTGTACTTTTGTGATTTTCGATTTTCTCTTCCATCAAATATTCCTCTTTGCTCAGATGTTATCATATTGTTCGATTCGTAGCTTTATCAATAACAATAAGCTCGATTATGTTACGCTCGTTTATAAATTTCTCTACGATTTTTGCTTTTGCTTTTGCTATTGCGTTTTCAATTTAGCTTTGACCAGTAACTGTAAGTAGTTCGTCTCAAATGAGGCCTTGGATATAATGTTAATTGTTGACCTCGAAAAGATGATCAATTGATTTTATACCTGTAATCTGCTTTACCGAACAAATTAATCTTAGTTAAAACTTCGGTTTCCATTTTGAACCTGCACTCTGTCTTGATCTTGCTCTTTTTCCCCTAAATTAGGAGCTTCATTTGAATTATTATGCTTCATGGTGTTCTCTGAACAAAAAGATAATATATACAATCCTTGACTTCACATGTACATGATAAAATTATTAGGTTTATTAATTAAGTGGCCAGTGACACAAACGTAGGAAATGGATGGGTATGCTGATGTAAATCAGTGATTGATTATGGTTAGCTGTAGGTTTAATCATTGACCTTTTATGGTTGCATCTTGAATACACTTAAATAACGCATTCAGAAACTACTATGAAAAGATGTCCTCTTTTTGACTAGTTTACTAGGCCAAATTTTGGAAAATAACAATTCATCATGTTGTTTGACAGGATTGAGTGTGATTTACATTATAGGCTCTACAACTGGAGTTGCAAGCATGCAAGGGAAACAACCTCTTTTTTCCTTTGGGGTCATTTCTGATGTCCAGTATGCTGATATTCCTGATGGTTGCTCATTCATAGGTGTTCCCAGATATTATCGTCATAGCCTTCTTGTATTGCAAAAGGCAGTTCAAAAATGGAACGGCCACCAGAAGCTTAAATTTGTCATCAATTTTGGGGATATTGTTGATGGGCATTGTCCTAAGGACCAATCTCTAACTGCTGTGAAGAAAGTTGTTAATGAATTTGAGAAATTTAGTGGCCCTGTCTATCATATGATTGGCAATCACTGCCTTTACAATCTTCCCCGCAATAAGATACTTCCATTGCTCAAGATTCCTAGTATTGATGGACGTGCCTACTATGAATTTTCACCAACTCCAGATTATAGATTTGTTGTCCTTGATGGATATGATATCAGTGCAATTGGTTGGCCTCAAGATCATCCAAATACATTAGAGGCATTGAAATTTCTTAGAGAGAAAAACCCAAATACAGAGAAGAACAGCCCAGAAGGACTGGTGGGGATGGAGAGAAGGTTCCTTATGTTTAATGGAGCTGTTGGAAAAGAACAGATGGAATGGCTAGATGGTGTACTTCAGGATGCAACAAAGTTAAATCAGAAAGTTGTTGTGTGTTGCCATGTGCCTTTGAATCCTGCTGCAACATCACAAGAAGCAATTCTGTGGAATTACAGTGAAGTAATGGATGTGATACACCGTTACGATTGTGTGAAAGTTTGCCTAGCTGGCCATGATCACGAAGGAGGGCATTCAATCGATACTCATGGGATACACCATCGAGTCTTTGAAGCTGCCTTGGAGTGCCCTCCTGGCACAGATGCATTTGGATACATTGATGTTTATGACAATAGGTTATCACTTGTTGGTACTGGTCGAATGCAGAGCACAGATATGTATTTTAATCCCTAGGTGGAGTTTATGGAATACAAATGGCAAGAATCCTGCTCATTTATTAACAAGAAGATGTGGAGTGAATATTAATCTTAATCAGAACCACATAAAGAAAAATGCACAAGGCTTTCAAGAGCGCAATAATGAAGTGGTTTCTTTACGCCAGTTTGGACTTTGGCTGAGTCGTCACTTCTCTTGTATCCTTCTTCTGGCCAAAAGAGCTAAAATTGTGACCCCTAGAAAATTTTTAGCATGATTGGATTGAATATGCAAGTAGGCTATTACGGGTACTTTGCATTTGTTGCCAGTCTGATGTGTTCTGCTTCTCTGTCTGTTTTGTGCTTGTACATGACATTCTGAATCACTCTCTTTGCTTGTGATGGAAAATTAGTCATTGTTTGGTCTTCAAATGTAAATTGCCTGTATTTTCTGAAGTAATAAAAAGCATTCCTCATGTTTGATCTCTGCGAACAGTATATTTGGCTACTCTATATAACTGACTCCAGGTATCAATTTCAGGCAACTTAAGCTTATTTAGCAACACATGATTAGTAGGATCAAGCTTTTTGATTTCACTTTCTTTAACACCTAAAAGAGTTTTACTATCTATGATTCTACCAATCTTAGGGTCTCTTTAGCTACAAAATATAGAATTTAGTGCCATATTTAAGAAAACCAAATCCAATACCAAGAGCTTTTATATCCAAGTTTTGATACATGGACAAAGTTCTGTATCAATTCCAATTAGATTGGATCAGTCACGATCTATCAAATCAAGAAAAAATAAAATCCCAAAATGACGAAATGCGATTGCTTGCGGTGATGAAACTCTCAAGTGATGTTTATTGGTTGTGTGATGCCAAGTTGATATGACCTTCCATTAGAAGCACTCATTAATTACCACAGCAATACACACACGAAGTCAGAGCCTGATTCAGTGATCCTCTTAATGAAATTTCAGGTCAATTTTCCACCAATTACAACTAATCTTGTTCTTGGCAAATATGGGTTTTTAAATTAATCTTCAATTCGTTGACTCTTATATATACATATATATATATATATATATTTAGTGTTATAAGCTGATCTGGGCATATGATCATCATCCTCGTCTACACGTTTCTGATATCGTTGAGAAAGCAACAAAGTTGACCAAAACATTTTTAATTTAAATCCCTTCAACAAAAAAGGGAACATTTTCTCTTTTAACTTTCTTTAGAAACAAACACAAGATAATAACCCCAGCTTTTCCCACCCCATAACATATATCAACTTCAAAGGCTCCTTCCCATCCCCATTTTCATATCACTAATTTATTAGGTCACATTTTTGGATACACACAAACCCTAATACTAATAGCGAAAAGTTAAATATAAAGTTTATCCTCTATTTTTATTCGAGAAAAAGTGCATTCGCAATCATCTAAATTATGTCCAGTGGGCATAAACATGTAACATAAGACAAACAAGTTAATAACAAAAACATGCAAAAGCTACTGCTAGTATTTGCATGTTTGCGTTGGGGCCCTGGCCTCCATGCATGCATATACTTTTGTTTATGTTTCACTTCTGTTGGCTCCTCTTTGCCTTTCTCTTCTCAGCGAAGAAGAATCCAAACAAGGACACGATAGAGAAAGCGCTGAAGCAAATGGAGGTAATGTCGAGCGACGCGTGGCGGCCGGTGATTGCCTGGATTTCAAAGAGGTTAGTTGTCTTCTTGTCGTCGGTGCTCTGGCCATAAGCCACCTCGTGATCGTCGGTGTCGACAGCGTAGGCGCGTACGAAGTACGTGGCGGTGGGGACGTCCCGCTCGATGACCCAGTCGAAGGTCTGGAGGGTCTTGTTGTAGGGCCTCGCGACGATCTTGAACTGGCAAGTCTTGTCTTTGTTTAGATGATCCTCGGTCTTCCTCCACGCGCGGTCTTTCTGGCTGATGGGAGCGTAGCACAGCTTCACCTTGATCGTCTTGTAGGCTGAGTCAGTCCCACCTGGGAGGCTCTGGTTCCGTCCCCATGTTATTGTGATTTTGTCTTCTCCAGCTTTCAGAACTGCATCATTTGAATATGATCATGAGCTTACTACACAAATTTTCTCGTACGAGCAGAGACATTTGCTATATTGCTCATATCAAATTAGGGTCGTCTCTTAATTTAATCTTACTTAATACACAAAAAGATATGGAAGCCGAACCAGATAATACACAGAAAATATAGAATTCAATTTATGAGATTCCATGTGTCATTTATGGATTGTAAATTTGTTTGACCCATATGCAGAAATTTGTGTTATTACCAACTTTCTACAAAGTAATTAATGAAACCAAGGACATGAAGATACAAGAAGTGCTTTGAGAAAGAGATAGAGATGGGAAGAAGATGCAGATGATGATGACATTTTTTCTTACCTTGGCCTTGTTTAGAAGTGGTAGTGGTGACTTGGAGAGTTTTTTGAAGAGAAGAGAAGAGTATAACTCCATAAGATGCTTGTATCATGCAATAAAGGAGAAGTGAAGCCAAGAGAAGACCACGTGCTGCCATTAATAATCTGCTCAAGTTTCTGCTTTCTGCTTTTGAAGCTTATAATAACTTTCAGGAAATAATTAAAAGCTTGGAAAATGGAGAAAAAGCTTATGATCCCAAAGAACTTGGTGCCAATGAAGTTCAACTACTCCATCGATTCCCCTTATATAGAATATGCCACCAAGGAACCCCAAAAAAACAAAAAGAAAAATATTATCAACTTGATCGGCGTTTCTTTGATGTTAGCCGAAAAAGTCAAATGTCCCTAGCCAATGTACTTGCTGGCACCTTGCTTAAAGAAATCAAGTTAGCAAAATATATTAAGAAAAAAAAATTGTGTAAAATATTTTTAAAAAGACTGTTAATATTTAGGAAAGAACGTCCTTTCAACAAGTTAAAGAGGTGAAGTCACGATTAATAGACGCATAGCAAAGGTAGGGTTTTCGGGTTTAGTTTAATATTATTGACGTTGAATAGTTAATATAATTAATCATTTAGAGATGTGGAAAATTTTGTGATAGATAGCAACCAAAAGTTATATATATTATAGTAAGGTAATGTTTCGCTTACAAATTAATACTTAATAGTTATTATTTGTTAATAAATTATTAATTTTTTAAATCTTATTAACATGGTAGCTCTATAATTTCAATTAATAATCGATACATCAATTGTCATTTTAATTAAAATATAAATTTTATATTATAATATATGAATAATATTATATACACAAATTAAATTATATAAATTTATTCATATTATCTAACATGGTATATGATTAATTTGCTTATTATGACATTATCTATTTCATTTATTATTTTATATTTAACTTTTTAACCATGTTATGTTATATTAAATAATATGAATGAATTTATATAATTAATTTGTACATATAATTCTATTTACACAGTATATATACTAAACAAAAATTTCCATTCCAATCTAATAATCCCTTCACTTTATTTATTAATTTGAAAGTTTTATCCTTGTCCCCTAATGTTTAGGAAAGAACAAAAGTTGACAAAGAATACAATGAGATCGATTTGAGCTGCACGATGAGATAAAGGGCAAAAGGCCTTAGAAGTATGAAAAGGTTTTTTTTTTTTTAATTAAATACACCCATTAATCAACCATTTGGGCAAGTTGGCCTCATTATCGCCTCTCATGACTGCAAGTTTTTTTTTATAATAAATTAAGCTTTGCCATGACATGTTTATTCTGGTGTCTTCTGTTTCTATAAACTCCTAAATCCGTACTTATCAAGATCGTCATTGCCCACCCGTGTATATATAATTATATAAAGAGAGTTTTGTTTTAGTAAATTGTGTAATTTAGTATATATATAGTAAATATCTAAATACGTATTACGTAATGGATTTTCTCGAGGATTTATAATTGTTAAAAAATAATAATAATAATAAAAGAATAAATCTTACACTTATGTATAATACATAACATATGTTAGATATAACTTAGGAAATGACTCTAATTCTTCTATAATATATCATAAATAGTGCACAATGCCACTTGACACCGAGCTCTATAATTTACTAATAAAAAATGTATAGAGAAATAATATAATAAATTACTTAAATCATTATATAATAAATAATAATATTATTATGTGATATTGTTTGATTAATTTATAATATCTAAGTTATTTATTATATATTACATAATAATATACCGTATCTAAATGCTCACTATTTATAAAAATATAATGCTTGTTAAAATAAAATTCTCTCTACACAACGAATGATTATATATTTGAAAAATAAAAAAGTGTTTGAAATATTTTGAATTAACAAAAGCATAAGAGAGTAATTAATTAGTAATGGGCAGATCAAAGTCAAAGATAGAGCTTAGCAACTTGTGCTAATTAAATTGTGTGGCCAAATGCACAAGTCTGAAAATGTAATAGTGTATGCGGCTATTTGCTTGCTCGTTTCTCCCGCCGCATGGTTTCTGTCTGCGTTTGTGTCTCTTTTTTTTTTTTTATAGTAATTAGGTAACAAATATTTATTAAAAAAAATTATTTAAATACAAATGGTGTAAGATCATAACACAAAGAGAACAAAACATTATTTATGACTTATCACTTAATTACAATATAATTTATATTTTGGTTAGAGATGATAGATAAATTTTTAATTTATACTATATTTTTAATATATCAAAATATATCATTTATATTTGACAGTTTATGTTAGAATACCATCTAGTTGCGCTCTTGTGAATAGATGGAAGCACAGAAGGCGATTCTTTTAATTTTGTTAAAGAATAATTTGCCTCTAATTTTCTTATAGAAGTAGGATACTTCTCTTCTCCAAGTGACAGATCGTTATTGATATGGCACGTCAGCAGAACTTTTTTTCATATTCCTTCTATAAAGCAACACTAAAAGAATAAGTGTGTCATCGTCTCACTGATATTACCACAAAGAGGGCAGTTTGTGAAGATATCGAGCCCCTATGTAATCAATCTCCTATTTGTAAATAGCCGGTTCTTTAGTGCAAGTCAGGTGATAAAACTATGCTTAGGGATATGTTGAGGACCCCAAAGTAGCTTGTACCATTCTACCGTAGTTTTTTTGTTTGTTAGGTGTCTCCATGCACTAGCAATTAAAAATCTCCCATTGGGGCTCCCATTCCAAATGATCATATCCTCTCTAAAGATAGAAATGGAGAAGTTAAGCTGTATGTAATCCTAGGCTAGGGCAGTAGGCGCATCCAAAGTGTCAGGGAAGGTTCAAGTGCCATTGCGCCATAGGTCACTAACTTTTACGTCTCGTGGGATGTCAGAGTCACTAATATTGACTTGAGGGAATTTGTCGACAATAGATTCACCATTCAACCACGGATCACTCTAAAAAAAGAATTTTGATCCATTGCCCAATTTATAACCAAACAACTTTTGTATGTGCCTCCGCAAATCTAAGAGTTTCCGCCATGTCCAGCTATAGTCTAATGGTTTTGTTATCCCCCAAAAGCCCAATCTTTTAAGTTTATTTTCAGTCACCCATTTAGCCCATAGAGAGGATTTCGTAGCCAGAAGATCTCATAAGTGTTTGATAACTGCAGCTTGATTCCATGAGTGTAGGGATTTTATTCATAATCCCCCTTCCCTTTTGGTATAACAGAGATCATCCCAAGCGACTAGACACCTTTTTTTTCTAAGAATCATGACCATGCCATAGAAATTTCCTATAAATATCTTCTACCTCCTTAATAACTGCCTTTGAGAGGATAAACATAGAGCACCAGTACACATTCATACTCATTAACACAGAAGTAATCAGTTACAATCGTCCAGCATATGATAACATCTTACCTGCCCAGTTCGAAACTCTTGCAGTCATTTTACTGATCAATTCTCGATAGTGGTCTTTTTTTAGTCTTCCAAAAATTAAAGGGACCCCTAAATATTTAATTGGAAGGATACCACATTGAAACTGGGTCAAGTGCAATATAACATTCTTCATAACTGTAGGGACATGACCGAAAAAAATTAAACTCTTGCTTACATTTAGTTGTAAGCCTGAGACTTTGTAGAAGTTATCCAGGGCTATTTTAAATTGTCCAGCAGAGTTTATGTCACCATGAGAGAAAAGGAACAAGTCATCAACAAAGATCAGGTGATTCAATCTCATTCGTTTACATCCTTTGTGAAAGTTAAATTGATGATCATAGATACTGAGCAGGCTTCTACTTAGATAATTCATTGCAAGGACAAATAACAGATGGGACATAGGGTCTCCTTGCCTTAAACCTTTCTTTCCAGGAAAAAAACCCTCCAAGCTTCCATTCACCGCTACTAAAAACATACATGATCGTACACAACACATGATCAGTCTAATAAAATAGAAAAGAAAGTTGAGCCCCAATAGTACTTCTTCCAAGAAATCCCAAGAAACTAAGTCAAAAGCCTTCCGCAAGTCAATTTTAAAGGCACAGCTAGTGTCACGACCCGATTTCTCGAAACCGTGCGGCTTTAGACACTTGCTAGTGCTAAGCAGCCTACAAGACCCCAATAACCAAAGAAAGAGATGAAGAAGAAGCACACCAAGTGTTTGAGAGAATGCTCTCGTATTTTATTACTAAAGAGAGATTTACAAAGCTATACAATTACAAGCTAAGAGTATTTCTACCATTTGGAGGATGGATTCTCAAATGAGAACTTCACCTATTTATAGCTAAAGCTATATACAATGGACGGCTAAGATTAACTCTAATCCAATGGTCCACATCTAAATAGGAGAATATGCTAAGCAATATTCCAAAGATGCCAACTACCAAAAGAATATCTTAAGGAATATGCCTTTTCTAGAAAACTCCCCCACCTACCACATGCAAGTGGCTTTAACCCAAATCCATTGGGCCTTCTAGAAGCTTTAGCTCATTTAACCCAAAATGGACTAAGTCCTCCCTTGGTGGTTCTGTCGCGCGCCAAATGTTCGAGTCATTGCTTGAGAATATTTGGGGCGTGACACTAGGTACACCACTTTTTCTATCATAGCCTCTCACTAGCTTATGAGTTAAGAGAACATTATCAACGATTGCCCTGTCGAGAATGAAGGTTGTTTGACTAGGGCAAACCAGATAACAGATAACCTTTCTTAATCTACCAGTGATTATTTTTGTGATACATTTATACAGCACAGTACAACAAGAAATTGGTCTATATTGCCCAAGGGTGTGAGGGTTAGGCACCTTAGGAACTAAAGTAATGGCAGTGACGTTATTAGGGTTATAGATTTAACCTGTGTGGAAGAAATGTTGTACAGCATGGGTGACATCTTTGCCAATAACCGTCTAATATTTTTGAAAAAACAGGCTGTTATAACCATCAGAACCCGACGCTTTATCTCCCCTTATACTAAACATCACATCTTTTACTTCCTGGTTAAAGATGGGGGCACATAGTATGTCTCGATCTTCCTCCCTCAATTTTGGCCCATTGTTAATAATTTCCTGATCAATGGTCTTTCTGGTACCTATATCAGTCCCCAACAAGTCCTGATAGTAGCGCACAATGGTATTCTTAATATCTTCAGGGTCTTAGATAAAATTGCCATTATGATCTGCTATACAAGAGATTTTATTCCTCGCTCTTTTTTGTTTAACTATATTGTGAAAATATCTAGAGTTTGAGTCCCCAAGTTGCACCCAATTGACTCTAGATTTCTGTTTGATGATGCTTTCTTCAGTGGCGATGAGCTTTCTCAGGTGCTGATAAACACCAATTTCCTCATTATGAAGCACTTCATTGAATGGGTCAGCCATCAAACCAGTTTGTAAGGAGTCCAACACTAACTTCCAATCTTCAATATTTTGAGACAGATCCATAAACAAGCCCTTGTTTAGTTCTTTTAGCTTCACTTTTAGAAGTTTAAGCTTACACCACACTTTATGCATTGGAGAACCCTGGATCTCAATTTTCCAAAACTTTTCAACTACTCCAAAAAACTGAGGGTGAGAACACCAAGCATTGAAGAACTTGAAAGGTAGTTTATCTCTAAGAAGATCATTTGAGATAGTTACCACAAGAGGGGAGTGATCAGAAACACCTGCAGTTAACACTTCATTCTCTGACCATTCCCATATGTCTAACCATTTCTCATTTACAAATGCCCAGTCAATCTTTCTCCAAATCTTCTGAGAACTCTGCTGATTATTACACCATGTGAATCTGCAGCCTCAATATTTTGGCTCATAGAGCTCGAGCATTGAAACCCAATTTTTAAAAGGCTCCAATATATTATCATTAGCCCAATTGCCCCCAATCCTATCATTATTGCTAAGAACATTATTGAAATCACCTTGAATCAACCAAGGATGTTGCGCAGCCACCATCCCACCATGAAGATCACACCATAGAGTCTCCCTTTTTATAGCATCCAATGCACCATAAACAATTGTCCAGTAAAACTCCAAACCCTCAATGATTACTTTACAATGCAAGAATTGCCAATGCTTTCGAAGAATTTCAACATTGCATTTATCAGGATTAAAAACTACTCAAATCCTTCCTATATTTAAACAGTTAGAATTGGGCTTTAATTTCTAGCCTTTTAGAGCCAATTTACCCTAGATTTTAGCTGTATTATCATGCTTCACCCTTGTTTCTAATAATCCTATGAGACTTAACTTCTTCTTCTTAATCAGAGTTCTCACCTCTGATTGTTTGCAGGGGTCATGGAGACCCCGTATATTCTAGCTAGTAATCATGTACCCCTACTAGGGGGAGGTTGGAGAATCCGTCCCGCTCTTCTACCTTATCTAATTATTCCCACATCATAGGTAAGAGCAATAGTCTTCCTCAGATTGTATCTGTCAACTGCTTAAATCTCGCCATGAGTAGCTGGTGAAAGCTCAACCTTTGTGCTTAGCTTTCCTGTGTCAAACTTACTTGCCACATTACACTTCTTCCCCTCATTTGTGTTACCATAATTGTCTCAATAATAAGGGCCTCATCTGACTTTTCAAGTTGGGGGGAAAATTCCTTCCCTTCACTGTTTTGTCAGTTGTCACTTTTCACTTGCCATATTTGTCTAGCCTTCCTTATCGGAGCACAAGATTTGTCTGCGTGACCAAATTTGTTGCATTTACTACAAATGGTTGGTTTCCATTCATAAATTAACTCTTAAGTCACAATGGTACCATTTTCATCCTCCATCGTCACAATATATGAGAATTCACCCCAACATCCATTTCCACTAAAACTCTAACATAAACCAATTTTATTTTATTCAAGGTATAGAGGTTGCAATATTTGGGCATTCCTATAGAGCTAGCAATTCAGCTTAACATAGAAGGGGTCCAAAATTCCCATAGAAGCCCAGGCAACTGTATCCAGATAGGCACTGATCGAATGCTAGACATATCCATTATCATTCTTGATTTTCAAATTTTAACAATCAATGGACAGTTATCAAAAGTAATTATTCCATCGTTCAAAGCCTTTTGTTGTCCTAATTCACTATCAAAATTAAATATAAATAAATCAAGCTTAATGGAGTGAACAAAAATCAAACCATACTAAGCCCAGCAATTTTGCACAAAAGCTTGAAAGCAGTAGAACCATGGTAAAAACCCATACACTCCTCCAATCAAGGTATATTTTCATAGTTTTTCTTCTTCAAATGAGTTCAATTTTACCTGGCCATTGCAGATTTCAGGAGCAACAAATTACAATTTACAATTCGGTGTAAGGATCCGATTGTCAGAAAGGAGCAACACCCATGGCTTGGGGTGACTGTCCCTAAAATTTCCCTTTTCCACGTTCAGCCCTTCCTTTACATACAACTCAGCCAGCCGAGGAGTAGTCACAGTGTGGCAAGACCCAGTCCCAACAGCAGTAACCGGGCCGGTGACATCAAAGGTGGGCATCTCAGGTCCGGCCTTCACAGGAACAGAGGAAACAGCCACAGCACCGTAGCAAGCACCAACCGCCGTCCCGGAGCAACAGCCAGAGTCAATCCTCAAGGTCGGAGGGCCAACCGCTCCACCACCACCAGACAGAACCACCGGAAGAGAAGCGGATCGAGGTTTTCCTGTGGGAGGGAGATCGGCAGATATCGCTTCTGAACCTGTCGGAGCTAGCATACTTCTCGCTGGAGAAACAACCACATTCGGTACCACAGAAGCTGTCGGCACCACAGCAACACCATCGGCGTGAACCACCGGAGGAGGAGCGGATCGAGGTTTTCCAGTGGGAACGACGGACATCGCACCTAGGCCAGTCGAGGCCAGCACGCTTCTCGCCAGAGAATCAACCACGATTATCCACAAATGGCGGCGCCACAGTAGCTTCATCGGAGTTCAGTGTCGAAAGGGATCGTGAAGCCACGGGAGAGAGACAAGTCTTCTTCTTTCCCATTTGGAGCATGGTGTAAGTTAGCCAATGCTAACGTGCGCCGAGAGAAAAGGCTCCTGTTTTCTTCGTTTGTGTCCTTTCGCCGAACTAAATTTTTTTATATATATGTTAGGACAAATCGGCCTCCATTATAGTTGGCTAATAACACATTCAACTTTACAATACTTTGATCATGAAGTAATAAACTCCACAATTATATAGTCGCATATCGTAGCTATCCATTGTGGATATGTGGAGTTTAATTATAGTCCTAACGTATATGTATTACAAGCATGAAATTTTGTTTAGGGATTCATATTTCAAAATACATCCTTTTTTTTATTAGAATAAAATATTAAAAGGGTTGTTTGTGTGTCTATATAAGCGATTACGAGGGAAATATTTTAAACAAATAAGTGGGTATATATTTCGCTTAATTCTTTGTATGGTTTCTAATTTCTATCATAGACATTTTTGGTGTATTATTCCAACTTCTTGCCTTAAGGAGAGAATTAATCATGAAAAGAGAGAGAGAGAGAGAGAGATGATGGCGAATTTAGAAATTACAAACTAAAAATCATTCCAATTAAATTAGGAATTCAGTAATTTACCCCCAAAAAAAAGTAGCAATAATAATAATAATAAGATATTGTGATGCATATTCAACGGCTCATCACAGTTCTCATGTTGGAGACTGCATAAATATAATTCTAGTCATGAGGATTAGAATCCAATGCATTTAATAAATTTTTGATACGAGGGATTGCTCCTCCTTCTCAAAATGAAATATTGAAAAACGAGTATGCACATAGGGATTGATTTTGACGGCTGCCGGAGAACTAATGGAGGAGGTGGTGTCAATAGGGCCAAGAGTTTTGACTCAGCCGTCAAATCAATCAATTGTTGATTTGCCGCAATAATACCCTGGCAAAAAGAGTTAATTGACATCATTACTCGGAGTAAATTGAGTCAATTTCAAGTCCTCAGACTTGGATTAAACCAATTTAAAACTTCAAATTGATACTTAAGAGCAAGGAAATATCTTCATCGTAATACTTGATATTTCAGTTCAGGCTAAAGGCTCGTCTCATTTTTTATATTAAAGTTATCAATAACTTCACACAAAATGTTGATGGATTTATCCTTTCTACACACCACTCTCTGCTCTCCTTCAGAATCGAAAGGAATTAGCAAGATTCTTTGTGTTTCCGCAAAAAGCACTCTGACGTTTAAGATTCTGATAGAGAAGAGAAAGAGGGTTAAATCTACAAAAATAAGGGAGAACTCCTTATTTATAAGCGAAGTTTGAAAAAAGAAATGACGATTTTCCTTTTTACTTTGCATCATGGTTGTTGGTTGCAACTGTATGTTTCCCGTTCGTTCATTCCGCCACCGTAAAAGATTGGATGCAATCATTTTTTTTAGTATGGGTGACATTATGTCATGGGACCAATTGAATTTGATCCCAACATGAATAAATGTTTTAAAAAAATACCGCGGCCATGGCCAGCTTCTGATTGCGCAATGCTAACACAAACAATGCGTGCTACTGCCCGTTTGCTGCATCTTATCTTTCGATTGCTTCGATGAGGACAAATTACCAAGAAGAGTTTAAACAGCATGCATTAAGAAACACTCAGAAACAGACACCATTATCGAATGCCGGCCGGCCAACATTCTTTGATCATTGTCCCTTTATCTAACTGATATTATCAATGCTTAATTATTAAATTACAATCATAGCTAGCTAGTCGTGACTATTAATGAGTCATATGACCACCTCTTTCTTCCTCCCAATCCAATCTTTTTCTCATCCTCTTTCTCACCATATGCCATGGACAGGATGGTCAGCATAGACCCATCAAGAGAAAGTAAACGATATCCCATAAATCTGCAGAGAAAAATGGTGGAGAATCGGCATAAAGCCGAAAATACGGCAGATCTTACTGATTTCATGAACGATATGTTCTTTGGGACGGTGAACAAGGACAAGAAAGATTATAACTTGACTGGGGGTCGTTTGATGGACGAGGAAGTGGATTTTGATGACAGCACTAGAAGCAATAGCAGTCGGTTGACAGAGGAATGGCTAGAAGAGGCAAGGCGTATAGTGGCCTCGTCTCCGGCTAGGTGTGACTCGCCCTCGAAACTTGTTGGGTCGCCGAGGTTTGCGGCGGCACAGGCAAGGCTATCGACGTCGTCACTTGACCGGAGAGACCCTCTTTCTAGGTCTGCGAGAAGGTATATATATGTGAAATGTGTGATCGTATTCATGCACGTTTACGGTTGTCTGTTGGTGCAATTTATAGGTAATGAAACTAATGAGAAATGGTCTTAAAAGAAATGCATGATTTACTTATTGTTTTTTTTTTTGGGGGTTATTTTATAATATTGAAAGTTTTCAACGGTATTAATAATAGGATTATTTACATATATGTTAGATTTGATTTAACGATTTAAATTTATTTTAATATTATATGATAACTGTAATTTCTTTGCTTTTTAAAAGAGTGTCAGCGTTTGTTATGAATATATTCAACAATTGCTTTTAAATTAATTATATTTTTTTATTTTAATATTTTATATTTACCATAATTCTATTAAAATAATGTAAATAAATTTTTTTGATTAGTTTAAAAGATTGACATAATTACAATTGATATTAACACTATTTTTGCTTTATATATATGCTTGTATAATTGGGGCGATGATACTGAATTTTTTTCACATTACCAATGACTCTAGTTATATGCCAAATTCTATATAAAACTAATTGCACATTACATTAGTGTTACTTGTTATTAAAATTATTCATAAGAATCATCTTCAGAGGATTTATTATTATTTGTTTTCAGCAAAAACCCTCGTCCAATAGAAAGCTTTAGACTTTAAATTAGTGGAAAACCTTCTTAATTTTTCTTACAAGTAATTAATTACATTAGTGAAGTGTTTAATTTGCTTAAAGTTTCAATATATGTAAATTGTTAAAAATTAGGATACAATTAAAAAAAATTATGAGATAAAGTACATAAATAAGAATAATTTTATATTTTTTAAATGATATTTTGATTTTATTTTATTTTTAATAATGTGTTAAACAACTATTAAGTAATAAACTTATGTTATAATTAATTTTAAAATTACACTATTTCAACCTAGTGATTGCTCGACACACTTACAATAATATTAGACTTGAGTTTATATAATTTTTCCAATTAGTTCACTTTGATCCCTAACAATATTGACTCTGGTTACACCCTTTGAACAGGCACAGGCCAGTAGAGGGATTCGGTGGCGAAATTCTAAGCAAATCAGCAAGACACACCCGCAATAATTCTGTAGACAAATTATCGACCAAACCCTCAGTGGACGTGGCCCAATCCCCTGCAGCCGCAGTCCAGAAATGGTTCTCCAACATCCTCATCAAACCCTCCAATCCCACATCTGGGTCCCCCTCCCCCACTTCCCCCAGACTCCCCTCCCCTGATCCGACGGCTATCCATCTGCCACCTCGGCAGTCAACCCACAGGAGATCCCGCTTCCAAAACGACAACCCAGCACCTCAACCACAGGGAATAATCCCAGTCACTTCCCGCCGAACTTTTAAAACAACACAACCGCTTTCCCCGCCAAAAGATCTTGCAGAGACTGCTCATAAGAGATCGTTATCGTCGTCAAGTGCATGTTCGTCCCCGTTGAACCAGCCGCTCTCGCCGCCCAAGAATCTAGTGGAGTCGGCTCACAGGCGGTTGAGATCAAAGTCCACGTGCTCAGTTGAGAATTTTGCACCGACGAGCAATTGCAATGCAAATGGGTTGTCTCAGGAAAAGGATAGAAGCCGAGAAATTGGCCTTAATGGGTTCCTTAAAGAGCAACGGATCATCATTGACAAGATAGCGTACGGGGAGGTTGATTCCAAGGCCATAATCGTGCTTCCTGGGCCCTCAAACAGTTAAGTAATATAAGTACAATTTTTGTCAGAATTGTTAGCATTTTGATAATTGCAATCATCTTTTCTTATGTGATCAAATTGCGTCTGTGACTGCAGGTAAAAGTTCAATGGTGGCAGCAATATGCTATGCGTGGTTGCTGGAGAACAGGGCGAGGAAGAATAAGGGAGGAGGTGATGGGTACATTGTTGTGCCTGTGATGAATGTGAGGAGAGACAAAATGTGGAAGCATCAACAGGCTGCTTGGCTTTTCCACCATGTTGGCCTTGATGCCACTTCCTTGCTCTTTGCTGATGAGGTACCCTTTCTACTCTTTGCCACTTTTGATGACTCAACAATATGCTTAACTCTGCTTAATTTCCACACCTTTTTGTGGGTGATCAGGTGGACTTGGAGATGCTAACGATGTCTGGGAAAATGAACATCGTCGTGGTTGGGGAAGATGTCCTCAGAACTAATGGCGAGGTTTGAATTTTATGAGAATGTTTCCGCAAAAGACATCGGTTTTAACTGTGTGTATTACTAATCACAGTTAGTGCCTTTTGTTGCTATTGAAGGTTGGATCTCAGTGCACCATTCTGACAGACAATTACTGTGAAGAGGCATATGATTTACTCCAAACTCCAATGTTGAGAAAACTTTTGGTAAATTACATACCAACCATCTTCTAAACAGTAATTTTGACGGGCTGAAATTAACTGGTTTAAAATTTCTCAACATTTTCCTGCATGTTACAGCTTGCAGGTATCCTATTAGACACACAGAACTTGGATTCTTCTTCTGGATTGTCAATGACAAGAGATGCAGAAGCAGTTCAGTTGCTATTGGTTGGTTCATCCCCAAATTACAGAAACAATCTTTTTGATCAATGTATGATTTGCTTTTTGCTTCTCCTTTGCCATTTAGAGATTAAAAAAGTGTTAATTTTTTTCATTTCATCATGATTCAAGATACTCCATTTTTATTTTTTTTCTCCAAGTGATGCAAGACCAAAAGGATAGCTCATTTCTGGAAGCTTTGAAGCACAATTATGGGAAGCCACCAAGTGAAAGTAAGTTATCCATTGTTGCAGATACTGGAATTTTGGATTCACATTCAAGTCTTAAAAGTTAAGCACTTCATTCGTTGTTCTTGCATTGCATGCATCACTCTGTTTATATATACTTTTGTCACATTCTGTGCTTTCTCAAGTCTCCATAGCAAAGACTGAATTTTTTTTTTTTCCTTTACCTAATGATTATAGACGGCCAAGAAACTGGAGCACAATTCCAGCGCAGGGTTCCCCAAAGGAAGTCAAATCCTAATTCTGGCCATGAAAAGGTTGCACAAAATTCACATAAAATCTCAACAAATGCAGGTAATGAATGCTTCACTTCCCTCATATAAGAATTGTGACCATTGTCAATCTATATTCATTTTAATTCATCCTTCTTATATAAGGTACTTAACCCATTTAACCTTGCAGCACAAGCACCTGCAGCAGCACCACCAACAAGAGCATCCCCTGATGCTTCTCGTGGAAAAAACAAATTCTTCCTGGCAAAATGGTTTGGGTTTGGATCGAAATGAAGATTGCTTATCGTATAATTTGCATAACAGATGCCATATTAAAGGCCAAGAGCAAATTATTTTTAGGAGATCATCTTTTTTTGGGCAGCTGAGATTGTCATGTAGAAGGATTTTACCGTAGGAGTATGAGATATTCCAAAGGAATTGTTGACAGGGGCAGTGATTGGTGATTGCAACACTGTCATTATTTTTGTATCATACAAATAATGTTGGATGCCCAACAAATTGCAAAGACATTTGTAACACATTTTAACGTGATTGCAGTATCAGTCTGGTATTTGTCAAAGGATTGATATTGATGATTTGATTTTTTTTTTCTCTGGCCAAAAGGATTGATCCACTTCCTGAAAGTAAGATTTGCGTTTTTAACCAATCTCTACTAAGTTATTTAGCTTCTGATATTCTTTTTGTCTAATTTTGCTTTACAAAATGGGTCCATAGCTCAGTGGTAGAGCATTTGACTGCAGATCAAGAGGTCACCGGTTCGAACCTGGTTGGGCCCTTTAATTTTTCAAATTTTAATACATAATCATAAATAGTAAAAATATAATAATAATGGGATCATAACCTATATTATTGTTATTATCAATTATTATTATTATTGCTGTTTTTATTGTTATTATTATATATATTTAACATGAGAGAGGGGATTTGAACATAATATTAAAATTTAAAAAATAATTGAAAAATATTTATTCCTTATTTTAAGGATTTTTTAAAATTATATATATATATATATATATATATTGATATTGACATGGGAAAGAGATGACTCAAGATGTCCACTGTAGCCAACATAAAAGAAAATGTGTATTATAAGCTCATTATCATATGATTATTATCGCAAAACCTTATATTTTTTATTAAAAATACTAGATATATAAATTCATTATTAGAATTAAAAATTTTGGGTTTGATTCGAATTATATTTTTATTTATTTTAGATTTATTTTTTAATTTTGAATCGAATTAAATTAAATTAAATTGAAACTAATCTTAGAGCTGAATTAAACCAAAATTGCTTCGATCAGCTCAATTAGTTCAGTTTTTTTTTTTTCCCTAACCCCTACTAATTATATATACTTTCTTATATAAAATGAATTGGTATGCAAGCTTTGATCCATGTGATTAATTTTAATTTATTTCAAAAACTTCTATATATTATCCAACCAATACTTGCATGTTACATTAGTTTATAAATAAAAAAATTGTATAAAAATTTTGTATGTCTGAGAATTTGTATGTCTAATATTATTTCTTTTTTATTATGTGAAAGTAGTTGAGAATCTTTATATTTGAAAAGTATTCATTTATCATTCGTAAATTTTTAAAAGGTAATAATAATAATCGAGAACTCTTATATTTGGGAAGTATTTTCGGAACCTATATTTTTTTTTTTTTACATTTTAGGAACCTTGTATTTGTTATTATGTAAAAATTTAAAAGATAATAATAATAACTAGGAATCTTTATATTTCTTGTTTGTGAAATTTTAAATAATAATAATAACTGGAAAGTGTTTTTTTTTGCTACTATTAGTTGCTAGCGTAATTGAAAAATAATTTTTTATGTAAAGTTATATTATTTAGGCTTTATAGTAAATTTTGACCATAACACCAGTCAATAGAACTATTGATCTAATAATTTGAAAACTCTTAGATTAACGAGTTGAATTTATTTTTTTATAAATAATTGTTAGACCTCTTGATAAACTAAGACGATTGCTATAGATATACAACGAACTACACGAATTTTCTATAACCACAAATAATACTATACCACATAGTATTTTTTATCGGTAGTAATTTATCGTTGCTTAAATTAACAATAAGTCTTGTGAAAAAAAATAATAAAAAAGATAAGAAAGTATTGAAAGGAGGCTACGAAGGTTTGTGAACTTCTAGGGTTTGATAAGTAGCTTGAGATAGTTGCTAACTCGATTAGGAAGAAGTTTTTTAAAAGTTTAAGGGTTTGATAAAAAAAAGAATTTGTTTCTTTGTAATTTATCTCTTTTTTTAAGTTCACAATGTAGGATATTATTAGAATTAAGATATATTTATACTTTTCTTATTTAGATTTATTTTAAGATTATAAAAGTAAAATTTTATATCAAAAATTTTGAAATTTTAAAATTCTTAAAAATAAAAATGATCTTGTGATCGTAAGAATTAAATTTGTATCAAGAATCTTAAGATTGTAAATTATTAAAAATGACAAGAAATCCCCGATCCTTGATCAATGTATCTTTTCTAATCTTTGGGAGTCTTGAATAGTTAATCTTTTAAAGAACTTATATAATTGGTTCAACTGATTTTAGTTATTGAAAATACTAGTTAATATTAAAAATTTTGAGGCGGAGAATCATAAATAAATCTCGGAGACATTCTTTTATTCATTGTGAGAGTTTCCCCATAACCTAAAGTATTTGTATAATTGATCTCATTATAAGCTTCAAATGAAACGTTCTCAATATATATGAATTCAAAAATGGTGGATTGCATTAGGTCTTTTAGAAAATTGAGCTTAAACTGAAATTCCAAATTGAAACAAGAACCATATTCATAGACTCGATAATTCCAACCAAATTCTAGAAGAAAAAAAATGCAAAATTAATAGCTTCAAGTAGTATAAAAGATTACATTAAACTTTTACAAACCTCATGCTTGAGGGGATCACTTTTTGAGCCTATAGAATCAATTATTGCAGAGATAGCTTCATCTCCTCCATGATTGCGACGAGCAAAAAGACCTGCATATAATAAAAGAACTACAATATATATATATATAAATATATATATTACTGATACCACAAAATAATAATAATAATAATAATAATCTCATTGACTGAAAAAAAAAATTGTGACGTCAATTTGTAATGTCTATACTAATTGATTAGATATTACAAAATATGTAAAAAAAAAATAAAAATTGTCGTAGCAACAAGTCTGAAGAGAACTTACAACTTTACACTTAAAATCGTTAAAGAACATATATTATTACACTTGATATCTCTGAGGCAAGTTAGTTATTTAAAAATTCTTTAAACTATGATAATTAATGTATTTAATAGTTGAATTAATCAAGATGGTGCGGAATATCAATATAGAGGGGTTGGCCATGGCCCTTTAAAACAATGAAAGAAAGATGAGAGTAAGAAATTAAACATTAATATTAAAATGATTAAAAGTGGTAAAACAAAAATTAGGGTCATGAAATCATTAGAGGGATAATACTTTGCACAAAAATAAATTGAAGTGGGGGCTATAGAAAAATAAAATTAAATAGGTAATGTCGTAAAGGGTGTTCAAAATCTAATTTAATCTGTATAATTTGTTCGATCCGATTTAAATTTAAATTCGAATAAATAAATGGATTGTATTAAATCAGAAAAAAAAAATAAAAATTCACCTTAGATGAATTGATTCGTGGATTACTCAATAAATTTAGTAAAATTCGATCTAATTCGAAGAAATTAATATCATAATATTATAAAAAAATAAGTAAAAAAAAATGTCATTATCTTATTTGTTATATTATATAAAATGTAAAAAAAAATATTAAGTCACATAATTTGTATAAGATATCTAATTATTTTTATTGAATTTAAGTTACTTTTAATTAGTAAACTACTTTGACATCAAATTTTTTTTAATCTGTTAATTTAATTGGTGGATTTAAAACTTAATCTTAGGTCACTCACCACACAATATGCACTATGAATTAGATGAGTTGAGTCATAATAAGTTTAACATATTTTGATCTCGAATGGTTCAATTTATTTGACACTTTTGAATAGAATTAGAGTATTTATAATAATTTTGGATTAAATTGGATATAAATTTGTACTTTTTTTTAGTGCAATGAATTTTACATCTCGATTAATTTAAAAAATCATCAATCCGCGTAATAATAAATTAGATAGATTCTTGATCAAATTTGTAAAATCAAATTTGATGAACACTCATAAGTGTTGGTTAGTAGGGACTTCAATAAAAATTAATTGACTAATTTTTCTTAAAATATTTTTTTACTCAAGCTTTTTAATAGATTTTATCAGTGTTCATAATTCAATTTATTATGCTTAATCTGTTTGATTTGATTCAAACTACTACTGATTCTATCAAATTTGATAGATTAATAGATTGGAATAGATCATTAAATTTGATATTTGCAGTTGATAAATTTAAGTTATTTTAATTGTTGACCTATCTTAGTGTAATTTTTTTTAAAACAAAATTAATGAATATAAAATTTAACTCTAAGTCACCCATCAATAATTTGTAATATAAATTAGGTAAATTGAGTCATAACACAATGAGATTATTGTCTTTTTATTATCATTTTTGATCAAATTAAATTAAATATGGGTTTATAATTCTTTACGGTGGATTAAATGAGATGAATTTTATATTTTGATAAATTAAATTGAATCGAAAAATCATAAATCTGCTTAATAATGGATTGAATAGATTACTAATCAAATCCATAGAATCCAACCTGATAAACACACATTAGATTCTCCTTAAGGGATAGGGGTGATAGAATGTTTAAATCGGTATTCAGTTATACAAAGGACCCGAATGATAATTATTCAAAACTTATGGTTTATTTTATCACTTTAGAAAATATTTGAGGACTTAAATGAAATAATCAAGAACACTCGGCCACCGGCGCCCAACTCTCGGGCCATTTAGCATCGTTGCCTTGTTTGTACATAAAATCTCTGCGATTTTATCGCCGTTCGCTTTCCTTTAATAAGCTTGTCATGTGTATTACTGCAAGCCAATTTCCGCTTCACTCCTAAGGTAAAATCTATTCGCTCAGTACTTTTCTGATGCCATGATTTTTCAATTTGTCTTCATAAGCTGACCGTGTCATTATCTTTTTTATTTTCATAAGATTTAGAAATATATCATCGTTTATGTTGTTGATTCTGTTCATTCTTTTCGGCTTCTGTTCAGAAAGGATTTAAGTAACGGAGTATTATGTTGCATAATATGTGGGTCATAAGTGAGTGGCCCTGAGGCCAGATCAAATGAGTTCAACCAAATTTACATATCTCTATTCTTTTCTTAGTTAGATTGCAGATTCTAATTGCAATCTGATATGTTTTAAATGCTCGTTAAGGATGATAAGGGTATGGGTGAGTTAAGTGGTCTTGCGCTTGGCCCCTTATTGTTTAGTTGGATTTATTTAAGTTGTTTCTGACTCAACTTAAATCTGCATTTCTCTTCAATTTAAAGCTGCATTAGTTTGATTCTAAATGTTGATATATGTCAACTGCCCACTTTGGACAGCAGGCATGAGTGGGCATTTGTGGGTGTGGGATACTTTGAGAGGCATTATTAGCATGTGCCAACTTGTGTGTTAGAAATAAGACATTGTACATTTTAATTTGGTGTAAAATGTCTAATACTTAGAAAAGTTATAGATTGTGAGACCAATGGCTAAAATAACTATTAAGGACACTTATTTCTCAACAGATGGATCTCTTTGCCGATAGTTGGCCATGAGGTTAGTTCATGGGACTCAAAGAAAGTTCATTTTATCTAGCCAAGTCATGGATTTGGTATCAAACTGAATAACAACTTAGACTTAAATGTCTGTTTCTGACTTATGGTGGCCAAGATATTTGGAATATTATGGCTCCTATATTTTGCGAGTTTTAAATTCTTTTTTGACTTGAGGGCTCAAACTTCGATATATATTTTTTTTTTAATATTATACTTGTAACAGTTAAATACTGTCGGTTTCTACAAGGTCTGGCTGTGGCTCTTGTCAATAAAATTCATTTTGTTTGTGACAAATAAATAATTAGAGAAGAAAAAAAAAAGGAGGCAAGGTTTTTATAACCGCTTCGTTGAGAATCTGATTCTTTTGTGAACCTAAGCTGGTAATTATAGGGGGCAAGGCAAATAGTTGATATTTGATCTACAAAATGACCAATGCTTTCGAAGCCTCACCCGAGATGGAGAAATTCCTTTGTGATTGACTTCTTGAACCGAGCCAACCTATTTCAGAGCGCTTCCAAGCCCTCTTTTCTCTCCGCAACCTCAAAGGCCCTGGCCCTCGCAACGCCCTCATTCATGGTTGGTAAACTTTTTCTTCTTCTTTTTCAATTTTATTCTTGAATATTGACTTATATTTACTTATTTATTTATTTGTTGATTTAGACCAGAAGAGAACGTGTTCTTCTATGTGTTAGAGTTAACAAGTTTCTAATCTTATTGACCATTGAAAGTAAATATTGCTAATAAAAAACTATGGTTATACTTAATTGCTGGAATTAGTTTTTGTGCTTTAATGCAAAGTTGCTTTAATTTGTTCACTGATGAGGCATGATAGTGACCCTGAATTGTATTTTAATTTGTACTGAGCTCTTAGTTGTAAAAGAAGATGAATTTTTTATTATTAGAGACATTGCCATCTTTATAAATCCTCATTAGAAAGTCTTCCTTGTTGATGTGCTCATATTAGGTACAAGTGATATATATACTGAACTAGAGGAATTTCACACTTAACTTTCTAGTCTCTGGTTTTTATTCCATTACAACTCATAGTCCTTCAAGTATTTATGCTAATGCACCTGGGGTTTTAAAATTGGCATACTTCCATTTGATGACTTAGATTCATTAGTTTAGTCTTTGATGTTGGTTTTATAGAGCATTTCAGTTCTCTAATCTTCTGCTCTTCCCTCAATATGTTTCCGCTTACTATCATTGTGAAATTTGGCTGTCCAATATCAACTGCAGACTATCATTACTGATCCACTTTCAAAGTTTTTTTCAATTTGTTTAATTGCTCTAAGAATCATTGTTCTTTATTTTCCCCCCTTTCTTTTAGCTACAAAGGATTCTTCAAATTTGTTGGCACATGAAGCTGCATTTGCCTTGGGTCAAATGCAAGATGCTGAAGCTATCCCCGCCCTGGAAGCAGTTCTGAACGACTTTTCTTTGCATCCCATTGTTCATCATGAGGCAAGTTAATATCTCCCCTTGTCTTCTACTGCCTTTTCTTTTCCTTAAAAATTTTGTTACTATTATTATTATTATTATTATTAAAATATTGTTCAAATTGTGTTATTAAACAGGCGGCGGAGGCTCTTGGTGCCATTGCTTTAGACAGCAATATTCCTGTGCTAAAGAATAGTTTAGTTTTAGATCCAGCTCAAGAGGTTTGAGAAACATGTGAACTAGCACTCAAGCGAATTGAGGAACTAAATGCTTCTGGTGATCACAGTGGATCATCCACTGTAAAAGCACCTTTTATGTCAGTTGACCCAGCTGGACCAGCTTTGTCCTGTTCTTCTGTTGATGAACTAAGGTTTGTTTTGCAACAAGAATTGATACATTCTTTTAGATGTCATGCTTAGTGATCATTTTGCTGACTGATGTTAACCGATGTTAAGAGAAGTTCTTCTGGATGAAGAAAAAGGCATGTATGAACGATAGGCAGCCCTTTTTGCTCTTCGCAATCATGGAGGAGATGAAGCTGTCTCTGCAATAATTGATTCTTTAGGCTCAAAAAGTGCTCTGCTCAAGCATGAGGTTTGTGAAGTTTAAAGTAATCTTTTTGTACTTAAAGCTTCTGTCTCAGCTTTTTAGTGGATGTAAAGATTAGATATCTATTAATTTTGCATAAAGGTTGATGGTGTATAATTTTTTTTTCCTAGAATTTGGCTGGAAGTATCATGTCCATGAAGATGGTTCTGGTTGTGGGGTTGCAATCAAGATTTACTAGAGTGCCTGATTTTTAACATGCCTTGATTGAAGACTTTACATGGCTTTGCTTCCCCAAAATCTCCTTACCTTCAGATGTTTATGTTTGCTACTTTGCTGTAACTTGCAGGTCGCTTATGTGTTGGGTCAATTGCAAAACAAAGCTGCTTCAGCTGCACTTTCTGATGTGCTCAGAAATGCAACTGAGCACCCGATGGTTAGACATGAAGCAGCTGAAGCTCTTGGTTCCATTGCTGGTATTACTAATTATATTCTAATGTATTCTCTTTTTGATTCTTTTGGCCGAGTTACTGATACCTTTTCTCAACTTTATAATTCATTGGAAATTGGGTAGGACAAGTTGGTCGACTGGAAGAATTAATTAATTCTAGTGTTCTTGAAGCAAAATTTCATGGAGCTCTAACTATGTTTGACCACAAAAATAGTATTATGCTGAAAATATAATGTTATTTTTCTTGTCTGAGGTGTCTATGGTTATGATTATTGACATGAAATACATATCACTAGAGATGAAAGGTTCTGGGGTTTTGTTGTATTATTTTTGGAATTTTCTAATTTTGAATGAAACTCATGGTAGGGGATGAACTTTTTCCACATTTTCTAATAACTTGTGCTTCCAATAATACTATTTTCTCCTCATTTCGGGGCATCATATTACGTGTATGTACTTTAGATTCATGTGCCTTATGTCAGACATCAACCATTTTATTTGTTGGCTTATCTCTTCAAATCTTCATTGGGCCTCTTTTCTAGATGACCACAGCGTAGCACTTCTTGAGGAATTTGCTAAGGATCCTGAGCTTATTGTCTCTCAGAGCTGTGAAGTTGCTCTGAGCATGCTGGAATATGAACAAGAAGGAAAATCATTTGAGGTATGCATCTCAAGATTCAAAATCATAAGTCAACGTACACAAGATTTAGCATACTTTTAGGATAAACCCATGACAAATATGTTTTTCTGCAGTATCTCTTTATGCAGGCTCCTCCAGCGCAAGTGTGATATGCTGTTCTGTGTATCCAGATTTTCAATTTGAAGATGGAAAGAAACATATTTATGATGTGTAAGCAGTAAGCATGGTTGGAAAGATGCATCAAGCAGAATGAAAGCTAAAATATGGATAGAAGTATACTTGTAAACTGTTTCTAGGGATCAAATTTATAATGATCTGTATTCTAATTAAACATTGTTAACCAAATCTGATGTTTTGTTCTGTTTATTAGAATAAGCTTCTAAGAGATGATGTTCTCTTATTTGGTTGATATTGGTCTTGGGAAATATGAATTCTGTTATTGGAAGAATCAGAATTAAAAGATGTTATCAAGAATAGTTTTTGGAATTTTGGAATTTTTTAATATAAATAACAAACTTGAAAATTTTCTATTATTATACCAGTATCAAAAATTTAAGGCATTAAATGAATTGTGTCAATCCGAGCTTGTCATGAATTCTGTGTTGATGGGCCTCTTATGGGTTTGATTTGTTGGCCTTGTTATTTAGGTATGATTCTGTAGTGTGTCTTGTCTCATATAACATTATAATTTTGTGTCAGATTGGATCATGCCCGGGCGCCCGGCCCACCTTATACTTCTCATAAGAAGAGTATTTGTTGTTACAATATGGTCTTAACATGATTGTTTCTAAGAGATTGGAGAGAAATATGATTTATATTTGTATATGTGTTTTTGTTGATACTATCTACTTTTAGCATTATTGTCAAGAGAAATTTGGTTTACATTTTTGTAATAACTGTTTTTTTTTTAAGTATTCTGTTCATAGCCGGAATTGGGTAGCATTTTTGTGTGCTGCTATCTGTTCTTAACATAACTATTTCTGGGGGGAAAAAAGGAAAGAAAAAGAAACTTCACTACTTAATTGACTTAAAATCTCCAGTGCCTATACAAAGAGAGTACCTACCCATAAAAGAAATTATCATTTAAAAGATTAGATCATACTCTGCATTATAATTTATAAATTATAAACAGAGCCCCTGTTACTCTCCACTGAAGGAGTTTTGCTCAATCACTCAATGGTAGTGGCAATTCAGAAAGATGATACAAATTTAATGTAATTGAAAATAACACATGGTTTAGCAAACAATAGCAAATTTCTTTTGTATTTTTTTATGCGTGCCAGTACAGGGGCTCAATGATTCTCTGATTATTGCACCGACATAAACAAAAAGTTATTATATATAAAAAAAGAAAAAAAGAAAAAGAAATGGGAACTGAACTCTTAACGTGTCTCTAGACAGACATTTTTCATGATCAATCTTGATTGACCATCCAATGTATGAAAGTTATTAGATTTTTTGATGAATCGATGATGACAATAGTAAAGGCTCTGCAGTTGGTGATTTTTTCATCATCATCATAATCACAGCATCTTCAGCTTTGGATACAGACATTCACTAGATGACCAAAAAAATATGTTGTAGAACTGTTTTTTCTGTATATAAAATTTAGCAATCATATACAGTAGCTCATTTATCAAGACCAGATCAAGAGAGATAAGAAGAAGTAAAAAAAAAAATTCTTAAAATGAACAGATGGGAGATGCCTCTAAATGTGGCATTATTGGGCAGCCATAGGTGATACAATCTGTCTTGTCCAATTGTGCCCACTTGTTCAGGCCCAGCTGTAAGCTGTAGCTTCCTTCTATCCCTTCTCAGTTCTCTCTCAACTGGGTCCCACTTCCCTTCCTCTACTCAACCAATTTGTCACTCTCAAAAATCCAATCTGCATCCTCATCAATTTGATCTGGCCTATGGTTTGATCACCTTGTAAGTTGTAAGCTCACTCACAGCCTTATTCCTTTTGCAGTTATTGTTGATGATCATGTGATAAAATTATGTGCATGTTCCTCTTTTCATTCATTCAACCTTCCAGGCATAGAGAAATAAGCAAAACTCTGATGACACACCTGCATTTAAGCCTTCTATTGAACCAGAACTTCCTGTTTGGGAAGACGATGGTGTTGATGTCAAAGATGACAATGGTGGAAAGGAAGATGATGATAGTGAGGAAAGAGATGCTGTTGATGATATAATTGGCTTGAATATAAACAAAGCATGCCTTAAACCAGGATTAAAAAGCCAGTCATGGACATCCCAATACACTTCTACTCTTGTCTTGTTGACATGAATGGAGTCATTACCTCTAAATTTCCACTGAAGATGCTTGACATGGATCACCAAATGCCCATCAATCCTTATCTCCATTTCTGGCTCAACCCCACTTGAGGAATTGCCATTGCTTGTACTGTTCCTACCATTTCTGTTCTTGCACTCAATTGAGATCTCATGAAACCTAACTTTCTCATGAAACTTGACTCTTGTACAGAACTTCTTCTTGCCAAATATGTGTTCCTTCCTTGAAACCAATACAGGATCAATAAGAGCAGGCCTACACCCAGTTTTCCTATATGCTTCTTTTTTCAGATCACCAAGCAGCAACACAACCTCTTCGTTACTAACAACTGCTACATAATAATCAGAGCTGGGCTCAGTTTCACCGTTGAATTTGGCAGCCTTGAGATCCCAAAAGATACGCACATCTTTATCATCCGCTACAAACAGCTTGGAGCCTTGTTTCCTCCAGAAGTACCATGGCTTCAGCTCAACTTTACAGGAACACTGGCTGTCTCCATCTTCTCCTCCCACTGATACTGACAGGCCATGGAGCAGCAAGTTCTTGCACCATGAGATGGTAATCAAACGGCACTGATCAGCAACCTTTGTTCGATAAACTGACATGAAAACACTGTGCCCGGACCTGGTTACCGCGGCCGGATCATCACTCAGCTTCTCACTTGATGTAAAGCAAGCGGGAATGCCAATTTGGTCTTGCATGGTTCTTGAAAATTAAACCAATGATCCGTTATAGGAACTAGCTATACTGGGCAAATAATTAACAAGCCTAGGTTTTTAGGGGAAGATGAATTAACAAACTAGATGAGGCAAAATGAGAGGAAGAGAGAACTGAATTCTAAGTGAGCATAATAATAACATAAGAAGCAGTGGGAGAGATCTTACTCACAAGCTGTATGAGTATTGAGTGACAGAAGCTGCCAGAGGCCAGAGGTGATCTTGCTTGGCAACATTTTTATGGCAATAAAAAAGTATTTTCAAACTGGCAAATAGATGGCAGTGAGTGAGAATGACTGTAAAACAACCTTTGTTTTCTACTTACCTGGAATTTTTTTAATTTAATAACAAATCTTATTGTTCTCTTTGTTTTTTCACTTTATATCCAATCAATAAATTTCTTTTTCAACAAGAAAATTTATTGAATCCGAGATTGATTTTGCTTGTGCTACACTTAAAAAGTACTTGGTTCCCATGCACGGTTAAAACTTAGGAAAATTTTTAAAAATAATAAAAATTAAGGGATCTTTAATTTTTTTAACTATTATTTTAAAATTTTAATTTATTTAACAAAAAAATTATTTTTGAATAAATATATTCTTTCACTATTTATACAGTACCCACTACAGTGTATATTATTTTTGCTACAGTTATTAATTAAATTAAAATTAAATATTTTTATTTATTAAAATTATATTTATTTTATATTAGTTAGTTATTTATTTTAATCATATTACTACAAAATTTACATAAATAATTAAATTATTTAATATAATTAAATTAAACTAAATAAATACAATAAATAAAAATAATTTTCATAAATAAATACAAACTTAATGGTATTTTCTTATTAAAATTATATTTATTAATAATTAAATAAAATAAATATAATTTAAATAAATATAATTAATACAAAATTAAATAAATATAATAGTTACAAAGGCCATCTCTGCCAACAAAGATCAAGAATAACAAAGAAAATTTTTAAAAATAACAAAATTTAAGGGGCTCTTTAACTTTTTTAACCACCGTTTCAAGTTTTTAATTTGTTTAACCAAATAAATTATTTTTGGACAAATATACTCTTTCATTATTTGCACAGTACCCACTACAGAGTACAATATTTTTGTTACAGTTATTAATTAAATCAAAATTAAATATTTTTTATTTATTAAATTTATATTTATTTTATATTAGTTATTTATTTATTTTAATCATATTACTACAAAATTTACATAAATAATAAAATTATTTAATGTAGTTAAATTAAACTAAATAAATACAATAAATAAAAATAATTTTCATAAATAAATACAAACTTAATGATATTTTTTTATTAAAATTATATTTATTAATAATAAAATAAAATAAATATAATTTAAATAAATATAATTAATTATGTATAAATAATAAAAAAATTAAATAAATATAATGGTTATAAATGCCATCTCTGCCAACAAATGTTGAGATTAATAAAGACCATCTTAACCATTGCATCTCAGGGTCATCTTAACTATTGCATCTGAGGGCCATCTCGACCATTGCATTTTGGGACCATCTCAGATGCCCACCATCATATCTCGGGACCATCTCAAGCTCGAGATGCGATGGCGAGATAACCACCATTGCATCTCGAGGCCATCTCGATCATTGCATCTCGGACCTGAGATGCGATGGCTGAGATGACCTTTGTTAATCTCGACCTTTGTGACCATTATATTTATTTAATTTTTTATTATTTATAAATAATTAATTATATTTATTTTATTTACTTATTAATAAATATAATTTTAATAAAAAATACAATTAAATTTGTATATATTTATAAAAATTATTTTTATTTATTGTATTTATTTAGTTTAATTTAACTACACTAAATAACTTTATTATTTATGTAAGTTTTGTAGTAATATGGTTAAAATAAATAAACAACTAATATAAAATAATATAATTTTAATAAATAAAAAAATATTTAATTTTAATTTAATTAATAATTGTAACAAAAATATTGTACACTGTAATGAGTACTGTACAAACAATGAAATAATATATTTATTTAAAAATAATTTATTTAACTAAATAAATTAAAATTTTAAAATAATAACTAAAAAAAGTTAAAAGCCCCTTATTTTTTAAATTTTCTCAAACTAAAAAGCCATTGTTACCAGATTTTGGAGTCAAGTCTGTGTTACTGTATGTGGGTTGTTTGAGCATTTTTAACTTTTTGTTTAAAGATGAGCAGGAAAAGGAATCTAGAGAGTGGTAGTTGCATATCAAGTCATTAAGGAATCTATGTTGACAGGACAGCTGTAGATCTGGCCTAAATCTCTGATTACTCTGCACTTTCAGTTCAAGACAAGGGGATTTCCACCGTCTTCATTTGCCAGCAACCCCAGCATTTTCTTTAGCAGCTTGTTAGACATTATACAAAGCAAAATTAATATAACCCCGATCAACCAAATCTCATTGGATAATTGTAAGAATCATGGGAAATGAAAGTGAAAATTTCTTGTCAAGGCCACAGGGTGCAAAAGTTGATCCGAAAAGTCATAGTTACTGAGAACAATTTTTGACACATGACCTACAAACAAGAAACATACAGAAGCAAAGTTGATAGTGGTGGGTGGTTCATCATTTGGTCTAATTCATTCTAATCATCAAATGCATCATTTCTGTTGTTTATATAATTTGCTTATGAATTTTTTATTTATTTTTTGAAGTTTTACCCTGTAAAATACTCAATCGTTTGTTCTCAAATCTTACTTAAATTCAGAAGATTGCGAGCAGATGGCCATGACAACCACTCAAATTGCACCCTGCCGGCTTTGCATACGGGCTTATAATCCTGTAAAGATCTGTTTGACAGATTCATAATTATAGGCTAAATGGAAATATCTGACAATGCTTCTTGTTTTTGATTCTAATAAAAATAAATCATCATCTTGTACAAAAAAAATTTCCCACTAGACCTGTTTTCCATTGAAATCATTGCTTCAACCAAACTTAGGAGGGAAAAGCTCCTAAAATTAAAAGATCCAACAACATGAATTAAAAGGATCTTTTTTAAATAAAAAAAAAAATCATTGCTTCAAACAAAATTAAAAGGGAAAAGCTCCTAAAATTAAAAGATCCATGAATTAAATTTTTTTTATTAAAAAAAACCCACTAATAAGTAATAACAGGATAACAAACTTATATGTACCTATCCAATAAATTTTTAATACACAAATTGTAATTCTAAAAGATATGAACACGATTTTAATAAAAAATTTAATTAGCTCCTGTTCTAAATTTAGGTTTGTAGAGGATCTAGTTTATAAATCCGTCTGCAATGCACTCGATTCAAATTTGTTTTTGCTGATAGAAGGATCAAATATATAACCTCAGCTAACATGTATTATGGATTTATAAGACAGTAAACATATGTACTATTACAAATGTCAAGTTAGATCAAGAGATTATACATTTAAATTAAAAATAGCGTTACACCTACAAATTAATCATATAAATTCACTCATACTATTTTACATAGTACAATATAATTAAAAAAATAAATATAAAATAATATATAATAAGTGAATCAATCATACTTAGGGATGGCAAAAAAAATCGTAAATCCATTAAAATTTGTTCGCATTGAGAAGAATTTGGTAAGGTTTGAAACAAATTTGGTATACAAAATTAAAACCCGCAACGAATTTGATACAGGTATGATTTTAGTAAAAAATCTGCGGATACCCGCAACGGATATCCACACATACTACATTTAAAAAAAATATAAAAAATTAAAAATATGAGTTGATTATTTTTGCATTTATTTTTATCTCACATCATTGATTTGACATTACTCATACCATTCACTAAAAATAAAAAAAATTAGTTTAAATTGACTAATGATTGTAATTAAAATTAAAAATAAAATTATAACATTTATCATAATTGAAATTGGAAGTAAAATATTTAATATTTAACGTAATTGAAATTAGATTTGAAATTATAACATTTAACGTAATTGAAATTGTAATTGTAATTAGAATTAAACATTTAACGCAATTGAAATTAAAAATGAAATTAAATTTAGAATGATAACATTTAATGTAATTGAAATTGAAATTGGATTTAAAATTATAACATTTAACACAAGAATTATAATGTTTAATGTAAATAAAATTAGAATTAGAATTGAAATTAAAATATTTAACGTAATTGAAATTGAAATTATAATTATAATAATTTAATGTAATTGAAATCAAAATTTGATTTAAAGTTATGACATTTAACGTAATTGAAATCGAAATTTGATTTAAAATTATGACATTTAATGTAATTGAAATCAAAATTAGAATAAGAATTATAATATTTAACATAATTGATATCGAAATTGAAATTATAATTATAACATTAATGTAATTGAAATTGAAATTAGATTTGGAGATATAATATTTAACGTAGTTGAAGTCGAAATTAAATTTGAAATTATAATATTTAACGTAATTAAAATTATAACATTTATCGTAATTAAAATCGAGATTAGATTTAAAATTATAATATTTAATGTAATTAAAATTAAAATTATAATTATAACATTTAATGTAAATAAAATTAGAAGTATAATTGATATTATTTTAATTGCTATAATTTAAAAAAATTAATTAAATTAATATTATAATTTTATTTTTTATTATATTAATTCAAAACCCGTTTAAAATTTATAAATAACTCATTGCGGGTTTGATAATAAATACAAACCCGCAACAAATTTATAAAGAATATAATATTTTATTTTTTAAATAGATATAAATATGATATTAGAAATATCCATCCCAAACTCGCCTACCGCTATCCTTAATCATACCATATCATACCAAAAAATATAAATAAATTTGTAAGATTTATTTTGTACATGTAATATTATTCTTACATGTCATATTAGAACCAACAAAATTGTTACTTGTTATTAATGTTTTTATGTAATCTGTAAATTTGTGGTTTTTGAACGCAAATGCTACGTTAGCAAAACAGGTTGGGTGAATTTAGTAACTTCTTTCTTATATAGGGGCCGGCCCATTAAAACCTAAATTTACAGATTCGGAGGGGGCATTTTCGTCATTCAACAGTCAATCAGAAACCCCCAATTTCGTTTCGAGGGTTTTGATTGTACGGGAAAAAAACCCCTCTTTTACTCGTGGCGAAGCTCATACAGTAAGTAAATCGGATTCTTGTTTCATATGTTTCTTTAAAAATTCATAACATTTTCTATGGAACCAAACAGAATATAACTCTTTGCTTGCAAAACGCAGCTTCGATTTTAATAAAAATGCAGTCTTTTCGCGGGAGCGTCCGGTTGATTCAAAGGCATGCCTTTACCAGCTCAAGCACTAATTTATTTTCAAACGGGGTCGTTTCGTCCAAATCGATCGGTCACTCATTCGATTCTTTGAAGAATCACCTACTGCGCTCGCTCCATTTTAGCTTCTCGTTCTCAGGTCGCATTACTTTGCTTATTATAATAATTTCTTTTTGTGCTTTGTTTTCTCTTAATTTGATGCTCTTTCAATGAAAATTTAGGTATTTAAGCGTTTCATGAGGCAGCTTAGATTAATAAAAATTAGTTTAGGCTTAGTTTGTATTGAAATAAACTCATAAAATTTATGCTAATGAGTGTATATTTATATCCTAAGCGTGTGTTCTTAAATTTGGCTAAATGGGGATCTTCTTTTGATTACTATAAGTTCATAAAAGTTGTATGACACTTGCTAAGGTTCATTAGCAGGTACAATCTGGCTCCAAAACTGAGTCGTTGGCTTCATGGAACTACTATGGTGCAAGTAGTAGGCTTGGTTTGTATCAACCATCGATGATGAAGCCACATTTTGCCAACAGGTGCATGACAACCGCGGGGCATTCTGTTGAATCAGCTTCAGAAACTCCTTCTGCATCTGTCACTGATGTGGCTTCCCGCATTAAATTTAAGAGGCTTGATAAAACTGCCAGGCATATAATGCAGGCATGTATCTATCCACTGCTGAATATGGAACATATTATGCTCCTAGTTACATTACTCTTTGATGTTATACTTTGCAGATTCTGGACAAGGAAGCTGTGGAGGAAGTGAGGTCGAAGAGGGAGATACCTGACATAAAGCCTGGTTATATTGTGCAACTTAAAGTCGTATGATAATTTTTTAGATGAATTGTTGCTCATTGGTTTTTGTTTAGGGTGAAAGGGGCATATTTGTTTTACTGATGGAATTGCTGTTATTTTTTCCGTTATACTCCTTGGTATGAACAGGAAGTTCCTGAGAATAAGAGACGTGTTTCAATTGTAAAGGGTATTGTTATAGCAAGGCGTAATGCTGGTATAAATAGTACATTTAGATTGAGGAGGCTGGTAGCAGGGTTTGGAGTTGAATCTCTCTATCCTCTGTAAGTAAAGTTTAGCTTGTCTTTGTCTTATACAGAAAATATGGCCCCTGAAAATATATTATTTGAGACTTGTTTCTCTAAACAGGAAAAGAATGTCTCTCTCTCTTTAAATGATTTGGAGTGATACTTGTACTAAAATTGCTCGAATAACATGATATTTCTGGATCATAATCATATAAGTTTAAAAGAATCATATGTTCTAAGAATTAAGATTGCATGTTTATGGGTATAATTGGTCAGGAATTGTTTTATGAATTGGATCTTTCTTAATTTATGGGTAAAATATTTTGAGGCAAAGTTTTAGCATCTTAAACACAGGCAAGGAGAATGTTCATCCACCCCAATCATATTTAGTGGAAACTCTCTGCTGTATTTTCTTATTGGAAGACAAATGCAACGCATTGTTCTGGTAATAATTAAGGGAATATGATGTAAAGATATGCATGTAACCTTGATTTATTTCACCTGCAAAAAAAACTGTGATTTTGAATGTTTATGAAGTCTAACCATTGTAGTCTCTGACTCTTCCTGCTTGAGTTTCCTTGAAGTCCAAAATGTGTATTTGGTGCAATTGGTTATCCAACCATTCACTTTGGTGGAACTCAGATTCCAGCCTATTGGTTCATAGTTTACAGATTCAAATTGGAGTTCTGCAATATATAAATATGTGGAAGATAAGTAGATACTGACCCAAAACGGATTGCAGCGCTTCTTATAATTAAGATGCTGTGACATGCTTACACTGAAACAAAGCTAATTTGGCTGCAGGTATATCAGGATAGGAAACAGAAGTAAGTCAATAAGAAATCATGTTATATGTGATAAAATAAAGATTTACTGCAAGAAAACAAATGATGAAATGGACATATGTTATTAGTGGATGGTATCAGAAATCCTGTTTTCAAATTGAAAATAGTTGTCTTACCCTTTGTCCACCCACCCTTCCTATATCTAAGATTGATTTGCTAATCCAGGTCATCTTCATGCTCTTTTAGCAAACTAAGCTCCACAATTCATGAAAAAGAAAAAAAGGAGTTCCGGGATAATTACTTGATGTTAAGTGAACATAATCTTCTACTGCATTGGCATAAAAAAGAGCTATGTAGTGGAAATTATATGTTTTCTTTCACCGAGGATATACCCGTCACTTGTGTTTGATACATATTGTATTGGAAACTGAATGTGATTGCAAAAAGAGATTTAAATTTGTATTTAATTGTGTAGGCATTAATTGCCCTAATAGATTTTACATTGGATATATTCAGTTATATTCTCATTTCACTTTTGTACATATGGTGGAGTTTGGTCCCAGTTTCAAGAGAAAGTGAGGAGTTGTCACCTTTCTTATTATTTTAGTATGGAAATGCTCATAGCGACTGCATAATGAGTTAATGACCAATAAGTTTGTGGTGGATGACAGGTACTCGCCCAACATAAAGGAGATAAAAGTGTTGGACAAGAAGAAAGTGAGGAGGGCCAAGCTTTATTATCTGAGGGACAAGATGAATGCACTTAAGAAATAATAGGAACCTTTATAACGAGTGGTTGGTCATTGTCAGTTTCTTGAGAAAGATGGTGGCGTTGTACTGCACGGTGAGAAATGTGGCAAACAATTTTTTTTTTTTTTCCATTTTACATTATTTTTTTGTTTTCTTTTTAATTAAGGTTTAATTTAGTATCTTTGTTAATTGCTGGGTGGGATGGAGAGGTGAGGGTTCCAGATTCCAGTAGAATACGCAACTAACTAGCTGCCAGAAGTTAACCTTTTTTTTCAATTCTACATAAAGTTCATACTAAGTATGACACGGCTGCTGGCTTCATTAATGTCACCCAAAAAAATGCAATGATTTGACTATGTATTCAAACATGGGCAGTGTGCTAGAGGTTACTTCTTTTAGTTTCTTTGATAAGTAGAGTTACGTAATTAGTAGGTTTGATGTTAACTTTTGTTGATTTAATTGTGAATTTGTTCTGATTTATTTGTTCCTGTCACGTTATAACTTCTGCATCACATATTCTACTAGTATGGTCTTCGTATCATTTCTCCATCAAAAATAGAATTTCCATCCTTTGTTCTTATGATTTATTCAGTCACAATTGCAAAGTGTAGATGACAACATGGTTTCAATTTTTCAAAAGCAGAAAGCTGTTTCATGAACTCAAGCAAAGGTGTTTGTTTAATATGGGGGTTGGCGTTTCGTGATAGCTTTTGCTTTGCTTGGAATATGCTTTTTCTCACAAATCGGAAAGCATATTTCCCGCATCTCTGAAGAAAACCCATCTCAACTTAACACTTTGTCTTTGTCAAAGTTGAAATACAAGAAAATCTAGAGAAGAATCAAGATGTGAATTATCAAGAAGTCAATTGTGTTGTTAAACACTTAATTATTAGTATATTTCTCCTTGGTTGATTAGCTGGAAGCCTGGATGCAGCAGCACCCAATCCCAAACTCATGATTGCAAATATGAATTTGTATTGTATGTATCTAACTCAACTACCAAAAACACCCAAATTTTCAAGAAAGAAAATGAATACATAAAAATACCAAAAAGCCCCTTCAATATTATATTTATTGTATTTTTTTTAAAATTAATTTGGATACAAAAGTAATTAAGTAATTTGACAAAATAAAGACAACAATTCACTTAATATATTTATATTATGTTAACATAAGCACCAATCTGCCCGTGACCATAGATTAATTATCTCTATTCAAATCTTTTTTTTTTTAAATATAATAAATAATATAAATATAAATCCAACCCACGTCTCCACTTGAATGGTTGGCAGCAATAATATCTATTACCCCTAAATTATGTACACAAATATTATTTATTTTTTCATATTTTTATTTCAAATAACAAAATAATTTACATAATAAAACAGCTTGATCCTCACATGACTTTTTATTTGTTTGTTTTTTTAACTTTTTGGAAAATTAAATGTGTAATAAATTCCTCCTTAAATTTGTAGCCCACCTTATCGTTGAGTGGTTGCATGTATTTTCTTATGATTCCTATTTCTTGACAAATCAAAAGACGTTGATATTGCCAGAATTTAATACCTAAGCATTTTGGTAAGTTATATATGCATCAAAACATAATTAAAAAAATATAATGCTACAATTCTTTAAAATTATTTTGAAAATTTTATTTTAAATTAATATATCAAATAATTAATAGGCGATACAATAATACAACTTTTAAAATTATCGTTATACTATTTAAGGGCCGACATCGGTTCAATTTAGAGATAGTTTGAGTTCAGTTTTATTTATTTGAAATCAATGAGTTTGTACTAATTCGGTTTTGGTTCAGTGTAAATCAGAAAAAAAATATATACACAAATTTTTTAAAAATTAGAAATTGAACCGAATTGATTTGGTTCGAATTTTTATGCTTAAACCAATCAATTTATATTTTGATTTAGTTTTGATTTGAGCCGAATGAAATAAAAAAAAAATGTCTACTGTTAATATTATTTCACCACCTAATGTGTTTAACACATTATTTGAGATATAAATTTTGAGATAATATTTGAAAAGTACAACATTATTCTAATAATAATTAACAAGTAACTATATACCAAAGAATTTTTTTAAAAGAAAAAAAGTAAAAAACAATTAACAAGTAATTGCAGAGTTCAAAATTTAATTTTCTTTAATGCATGTTGATTTGTGAAACTTTCAACATTATTCCATTAATTTGTTTTTCTACCCAAAAGAAATTGTATAATTAGTGTGCGGGATTAGCCGTTGAACATATGAAAAATTGATCCATTTAATAAAAGAACTTTTTTTTTCTTCATAAAATTGTCATTTATCACCAAATTTCAAATAGCAAAAAAAAAAAAAAAATCACTAAATAAGCCTATAATTTATTCAAAAAAATCGGTTACATTTATAGAATTTTGATTGGGTGGATAAAGTAACTTGTCATTTAGCATTCCATTATACAAAATGCTAGTACTAAACTTTACTTGAAAATCAAATTTTAATTAAAGTTAAGTTTTAAACCTTTTTTATAAACTTTGTTTTTTAATCGATGCTTTATATATAAAGAGACAGTGTGTTGTTATAATGAGCAATGTAACTCAATTTTTAGGGTGTAATTTGAGTGATCGTTAAGATATGCTTACGATCACTTAAATTTAAGTAATATTTAAAAATAAAGAATTAAATATTTTAGCAAGCAAAATTTCTTACTTCTACCTTTTTTTCTTATAAAAAAAATATGAGTAATGTTACTCAATATAAAAAAAACACTTAAATAAGTAACGCGATCATATAACATATTTTGAATAGTATTAAAATCATAGATTAATAAAACAACGTGGAGCATAATTATTGTTATATATATTGATACATAAAAGTTAAATTAGTAAGGAATAAAACAGTATAATAAATAATTTTTAAAAAATTATTAATATCATTCTTTCTTTTAAAAAAATAAATAAAAATACATGGCACCAGCCACCAGTCTTGGTCATGGACAGTTGGGACTTGGATCGGTTCCATAATTGGAAACTTGCAGTAACATAATCTGAAGAAGATCATGCTTGCAAAAAGTCTGATCACAAACATTTTTTTAGAATTAAAATGGAAATAAAATGAGCAACAAAATCGAACTCCCCCACGTTCCCACATGAACACACAAATCAGAACTTTATTGCAGAGTTTTAAATAGTCTTGAAAGCGACGCGAGTTACTGAGTCAAGAGTCGGTTTTTTTTTGTTGCTGAATTTCTCAGCCATTAAACGCTTCACTTTGACGAAACTTAACACAAGCTTCCTCCTCACCCATTTTTTCTTTTAGTTTTCTCTTTCTCCGGATTCATCTTTTGTGTTTTCTCTTTTTGGATTGGAGGGGAAAATTAAAATAAGTTTTTGTTTTTTGGCGGGTGGTGAAAAGATGAGAATGCCACAGGATTCGTCGTCGGAACAAGACCCGGATGATGCTGATGCTGAGTTCGTTGAAGTTGATCCCACTGGTCGTTACGGTCGGGTATATGTTATTTTGTTTCTTCGTTTTTCAGAATTTGTCGTTTCCATTGCTTTTTGTAATTTCGCTTGATTAGCAAGGTGATCGTATTTGTAATTCGTGAGAGATTACGATTTCGGTTCGTTTTCATTTAACTTTATAGTAAATGAGTTGCTCTTATTTTGTTATTCTGATGATGCACTTTTTGCAGTATAAGCAGGTTTTAGGAAGGGGAGCTTTCAAAAAAGTGTATCCTTTTTTTTTTTGTTAATGATTTTGTTTCAGTTTTGAGTTTATGTTGAATGAAACAAGTAGTTTCTGTTTATATACATGCATGTGCGAGTTGTGGAAATTTTGTGTATTCTTGATCACTCATGGGAATTCAGATATAGAGGGTTTGATGAATTGGAAGGAATTGAAGTTGCATGGAATCAGGTTAAGGTGGCAGATCTATTACGTAACTCTGAGGATTTGGAGCGTCTCTATTCAGAAGTTCATTTGCTCAAAACTTTGAAACACAAGAACATTATTAAATTTTACAATTCGTGGGTTGACACCAAAAATGAGCATATCAACTTTATTACTGAGATATTCACTTCCGGAACGCTGAGACAGTAACTTTTAACGATCTGCTAGAGTGTTTGATATTCAGATTTTCACATTTTAGCTTGCATTTCATAGAAGTTTTTTATTTGTATAATCTGTAGGTATCGAAAGAAACATAAGCATGTTGATCTAAGGGCATTGAAGAAGTGGTCTAGACAGATTTTGGAAGGTCTTTCTTATCTCCATAGTCATGATCCTCCAGTTATTCATCGAGATCTGAAGTGCGACAATATCTTTGTTAATGGGAACCAAGGTGAGGTCAAAATTGGTGATTTGGGATTAGCTGCGATTCTTCGCCAGGCACGTTCAGCGCATAGTGTCATTGGTAAGGACTTTCACTTTCTTTCTTTGTCTTCTTATAGCATAGTTGGAATGAGATCTCTAATAGAGGCACAGTTAAATGTAACTTTAAGATTTTAATTGTAGGCACACCAGAATTCATGGCACCAGAGCTCTATGAGGAGGAATACAATGAGCTTGTGGACATTTATGCCTTTGGGATGTGCATGCTGGAGTTGGTAACTTTTGAGTATCCATATATTGAATGTGCTAATGCTGCTCAAATATACAAGAAAGTGACATCAGTAAGTGATTTATGATATTTAGTGTCTTTCTATTTTTTCTGCATTTGCTAAATATTCTTGCGCATACTCTACAGAGAGGTTGTTTAAATTCCTCAATTTGAGAACTTTTTAGAAGTTGCATTCATTTGATGATTAATACGATGATCTGATAATTGTAATTGTTTCTGCTTTAATCCATGAGTTGAGTCATTAAATATATGTGATAATTGCATAAATTGCTATTTAGGTATTTATCCTTTGCCTGGCATACTTTTTGATGATTGATAGACTTCTTTTGTCTTTGAAAATCTCTGTCAACTTGAACTTTGTATTTCAATAATGTTATAAGGTTCCATATAGTATGTAGCAGCGTTGATTCCTGTTTATTTAGATTTTTACTACCATACAAGGTTTTTGACTGGTTAAGATCCCGAGATTTCAATTATCTGAATCTTTGTTTGCTAAAAAAATCAGTTCCCAGGCCTCTTAGGCTGCTTAGACATAGCAAAGATTCTCCATTTTTTCAAACAGGCACATTTACCCTTGAGTAAACAACAGTATATCATGTTCCATATTGACCTGAATTTTGTGATAAATAAAGTTATGGCAGTGTGAAGTAGCGCCATTGCTAGCTGTTATAGGACGGTCCAAAACAGAAAAAATATCTTCTGTTTAACTGGCTAAAGGTAGAGTTGGGACCTTTAGTAGAGTAGGACTTTTATTATGCCTTGTCAGGATTTAACCAACTTATCAGATGGGTTCAATGTCCTAAATCATGCGTTAGATGGCTTTGCATTGATTTTCCTTTTTGGAGGTTATTGATGGACTTGTTGTGTAGAAAAAATTTGAAAGTGCTTGAATCTTGTGAAGTTTTAATGGCTCAAGATTGAAATTTGAAACATGAACTTTTTATATCTGAATATGAGTTTCCTTTGTAGATCCTTGATTGTCATTACAGTTCTTTTTCCATGGTAGGGAATAAAACCAGCATCATTGGCAAAAGTGACTGATCCAGGAGTTAGAGCATTTATAGAAAAATGTATTGCTACAGTATCTGAAAGGTTGCCTGCCAAGGAACTTTTGGGGGATCCCTTTCTCCAACCAGATGAGGAAAATGATAGTGTAGGTCGTTCTTTACGAGTCAAAACTCATCATTCAGGTAAATTTGAAATTCAATGGCAGCTACAAAGCTTAAAGTCATGTCAGTTTTTGACCTTACATATTTCGTCAATGTTGCAGCTGAGACTTCATTTCAGGTAAGTATTGATAAAAGTGTTCATGATTCTTCAGCTGAGACAGGCAGGGACTTTATGGTGCAAGGTCAGAGGAAGGATGTTAACACAATTTTTCTAAAACTACGAATATCAGATTCAACAGGTTCTCACTCTCCTAACAACCACATATGTTTTACTATTGCAGTTTATTGATTCTTTATTTAGAACATCATTTTTCAATTGAAAGTTTTCACATGATTCAGGCCATTTCCGCAATATCCACTTTCCTTTTAATATTGAGGCAGACACAGCAGTTGCTGTTGCTAGTGAAATGGTTGAAGAGTTGAACCTGACCGATCAAGATGTTTCAACAATTGCTGCAATGATTGAGTCAGAAATTCGCTCTCACATTCCAGATTGGGAACCTAAAGAAATTTCAGAAGATAGTTTGCATGAAGAGGTGGCTAATTTGGATAGCAGTTCCCCTAATCCCAAGGATAAAGCTTCTCCATTGGCGAATGAGCTGATCCCTTCTTTGGGCAGTTCTCAAATGGAAAGAATGCCATCGGGTCACAAATACTGGTCTGACTCACCCCAGGGACCAAGCAGAAACTCTCTAGGCAAGCCTTCTACTTTAAATTTGTCACCTCGGGTGTATTCAGTCAAACTTGGAGATGGCATGAGTGAGCACGGTGACCAAACACCAGGTAGTTACAGAAATGATGAAAGTCCAAATGCTGCTGCTTCTCTTGAACAGCTGGAGGATGACCATGTGTCTGACAATATTGGTAGTATTGGAGAAAAAGACAGCAGTGAAATTATGGATACTCATCAATTTGGAGAGCAATGTGAAACATTGTTGGATAATGAATCAGTAGATGTCAAGAAAGTTGTGGAGGAATTTGATTTTCTGTTGGTGGAGCAGCAAAAGGAGGTAGACGAGTTAAAGAGGAAGCATGAATTAGCTATATCAGACTTTCTGAAGGAACTCTCTCCAGAAATCCGTGAAAAGGTTTTAGGTATATATAAGCTAAGGATTCCTGAATATATAATGCCTTATTGTTAAGTTGCAAGGGTTCTCTTGCTCATCTGTTAACTAAATCATAACCTTGTACATCTTTTATAAGGGCAGATGGTATCCCATATTCTTGAAGATTTTTCACACCATTTGCCATGTTGGGAAGCATGAGTTGGGTAGCAGAACGTGGATACACTGGGAAAAGTCTTCGGAATGATGCCTAGTATGATCTTCATATTGGATGATAAAGTCATTTGAGAGATAACACAGTAAAATAAAAGCCAGATGGACATGATGGCTGAAGAAACCCACTTTCTCCTTGAGAGCTGACTCATGATGGCCCTATGCAGAAAGGAAGCAGTACTAATTTTATTTTACACAAACATTTGATGCTGGTGAGGTGCCGTTTACATCTTATATAAGGCGCCGGTGAGGTGCCGTTTACATCATATATAAGGCGCCGGTGAGGTGCCGCTGCTCTGATAATTTTGGTGCAGTTTCCCCATAAATATCTGTAAGTTGAGTTACCATCTCCTTGTCTATCTACTCTTAAGTACTTGTCATAAAATCTGGTGGATTGTATACTTGTAAATTGGTGTACACGCAAGTCTAGCTGATTCAAAGTTGTTGAAAGGAGAATGTGTTTCAATTTTTTTTTTTTTTTTGTTTTGGGTGAATTGTCGTGTCCGGAAAAATAACTTGAAATGGGATAATTGCTTGTATTGTATTGTTTGCTTCATATCTCTTACTCAGCCAGAGTTCTTGTATGATGAATATTGAATAGAACGCTTACCAAATGAAACTGACGAAACAGATTGCCTATATTTGCTTGAGATAAATTTGTAACGAGTTTTCATTATGTTCTTTTTTGTTGGTGTTGCTGGAAGTTAGAAAGACCTTTATTTTCTTTTTTCTCAGCCTGAATTACAGAGGGGACTGCAGCAGCCACAATATTTGAAACCAGAAATTTGAAAATGAAAATGTGTTAATATTTCCATCGACCCTGAAAGCATTTAATTCATTAGAAAGGTTTTATGGTGGATTTAGAGACCAAGTAAGCTGTCCTGAAATTTGCGAACTTGAATCGAACACGCGGCACAAGCAAAAGACTGATTTTGTAGGCCACCCACAGGCCACAACCAAAAACCCATTTCATTATCGTTCAATTTGACCTAAACCCATGAGCCAAGAATTCTCATGACACTCACAGGACTTCCAGACTATTTGCCTCAAATTAAAACCAAGTAAAACAACTAACAAGCAAACCTTATATGAGGTTGTCAAGGTGACACAAAATCTCTATTCATGGTCGTGTTTCTTGTTGATTTTATCTTCTTTAATCTTTACTAGTGCAAATATTTCATTGCGAAATGTAAAAAGGATGTGTAAACACTAAAATTCTTAATATTGAAGGCAAAACTAGTTACCAAATAGACTCTTAATATGCCATAGGTACTGCAAATCTGCAATGGGCAAATTAGGATGCGAGTCATTTGACAGATCCAACGAAGATAATACACGTGTCAGTATATGATTGGAGCTACATAAGACTTTCATGAGAATGGAAGTAGTGCACTCAAGGAGTGCAAAGGCAGTAAGTGGATAGAATTCATATGAGGCCCTCTTTTCTTTTGTTTTGCCAGTCGCCAGTAGCCAAATAGATTAGAAATAAGATCACACAAACAAAACCAAATCCTCTCTTCTCTTCCAATTCCAAATCCTCAATCCCCCAATTCCAAAACCCCAAATCACTTCTCTCTTTTGTGTTCTTAGAAAGAAGGAAATGGCAATTTCAGCATCAGCAGCAGCAGCAGTCACTTCCCCAAAACTGACATACCAATATGCCTCTCCATCCAATTCTCTGTCTAGTACCCCCTCTTTCCGTACTAAGTTAACCTCAACCCACCTCTCCTCTTCGTTCCTTCCCTCTTTTACCACCACCACCGCTGTCACTGCCACTACCACCACTATCCGCCGCCGCTCCTTCATTGTCCGCGCCGCTCGTGGGAAATTCGAGCGGAAGAAACCCCACGTCAACATTGGAACCATCGGCCACGTCGACCACGGCAAGACCACTCTCACCGCCGCCTTGACCATGGCCTTGGCCGCCACCGGCAACAGCACCCCCAAGAAGTACGACGAAATCGACGCCGCACCTGAAGAACGGGCTCGTGGTATCACCATCAACACCGCCACCGTCGAGTACGAGACCGAGAACCGGCACTACGCCCACGTGGACTGTCCTGGCCACGCTGATTATGTTAAGAACATGATTACCGGCGCTGCCCAGATGGACGGTGCGATACTGGTGGTGTCTGCTGCTGATGGGGCAATGCCACAAACCAAAGAACATATTTTGTTGGCTAAGCAAGTGGGTGTTCCGAACATCGTTGTGTTTTTGAATAAGCAGGACCAGGTTGATGATGAGGAGCTTTTGCAGCTTGTGGAGTTGGAGATTCGTGAGTTACTTTCTTCTTATGAATTTCCTGGTGATGATGTGCCTGTTGTTTCTGGTTCTGCCCTTTTAGCTTTAGAGGCTTTGATGGCTAATCCTAGTATTAAGAGAGGAGAGAACCAATGGGTTGACAAGATTTATGAACTTATGGATTCTGTTGATAGTTTTATTCCCATTCCACAGAGGCAAACTGATTTGCCCTTTTTGTTAGCTATTGAAGATGTGTTCTCAATCACTGGTCGTGGTACTGTGGCCACCGGCCGTGTTGAGAGAGGTACAATTAAGGTTAATGAGACAGTTGATATTGTGGGATTGAAGGATACTAGGAGCACCACTGTAACTGGGGTTGAAATGTTCCAAAAGATTCTCGATGAAGCAATGGCTGGGGATAATGTGGGGTTGTTGCTTAGAGGTATCCAAAAGGTTGATATACAGAGAGGGATGGTGTTGGCTAAGCCCGGCACAATTACTCCCCATACCAAGTTCACTGCCCTTGTGTATGTGTTGAAGAAGGAAGAGGGTGGTAGGCACTCACCATTTTTCGCTGGTTATAGGCCTCAATTTTACATGAGGACTACTGATGTAACTGGGAAGGTGGCTTCTATTATGAATGATAAGGATGAGGAATCCAAGATGGTTATGCCTGGTGACCGTGTGAAGATGGTTGTGGAGCTTATTATGCCTGTTGCTTGTGAGCAAGGGATGAGGTTTGCTATCAGAGAAGGAGGAAAGACTGTTGGAGCCGGTGTGATTCAGTCCATCATTGAGTAAAACTGGAAACGTGTGGCACAGGCAGCAATTAATCTTTTGTTTTTTGAGTGATGTTAAAACTTTATATTCTCAAGTTTATCCAATTAGTTTCCCCATTGTAGGAACTTCTTGAATCCAATGTCATATAATTTGCAGTTTTGTTCTTATCTTGCACGGAACTCATATCTACTCATGTTGGACATACTCGTGATAATTAAATGTGCCTTTCTTTCCTATTGCTCTTATGGCCAACATTTCTAGTCAGAAAGAAAAAATTGTTTCACCATTATGCACTTTTATGTCCTCTTAAGCATCCTGTGATTGTTTTTCACATGTTGAGTAACTGATATAATGCATGGTTAGCTTCTTATATTCACTGTTGTGCCATCTTGCACTAGAATTTATATGCTGTTGATCATACTTCCAATTCCAAATTTAATACTTTTTATCACAGTAATCTCCTGTTAACAGCATTATGCATTTCGGCAAAGTTAAATCCAATATCTATGCCTGAGTTGCAATTTAATCATCTCTCTACTATCAGCTATTCTCCCGCTCATTTTGTTTGCTTCATTCTCACAATCTATAGATCATGCATTGATAGGGGCTTTGATCAGTTGCTCTGGTTCTTTCCTCCCTGGTCAATAGTTAATTCTTCTTGACCATTGCTTTGAGCAATTAACTATAGATCTTATTCCATCGAATCATTTTAACAGTTCTTGCAATTGCCTCCATATCTTCAATGGGTAAAGCCTCCCCGGGAAATATGAGATGGCCACAAATATTTTTGCAAATTGAGCTAAGAATAACACCCATAATAGCTTGCAATCTAAAATTCTAAACATCCTTCCAACGGAAAATTGGTATTTCTTTGAATACGCTTAAAATAGATTTGACATATCATCTGCCGTCAATGTTTTGAATAACACAAGCTGACACCGTTCTTCGAAGCATCATAAGGTAAGTCAGCCGTTTCATTTGTACATGCCAATTGGAGAAACAGATTCTTAACATTAAATTTTTTTGTGGGACCTATTAATGTGGAAGCAATGTGGATGAGTGTCATTGGTTATCCATCAAAGTTATAATAAACATTATTTATCCAACCGCCACCAGCAAGCTAGCGAAAACAAAAGGGTGATACCGAGAGTTGATTGCAAAACAGGAGTAGGATTCCAAAGGAGATGCACGAAAATGCATAACAAAGGGGATATAACTAGCTTTAAGATAAGAGTGTGTTGTTACATTATAGACTGAAGCCTTTTACAAGCTACAAGCATGTAAACTTGACATATTGATAGGCCACCATTTCCATAAATACCTTTCTGGAATGCCTCGTATAGAAACTATTTCACTCCCTAAAATCAGGCACCAGAACTAAGAACTGTGTCTATTGATATAGCACCAGTGGTGTGGGGCAATCAAAGAGCCACACGGCCCTTTGCATCTTCTGCACAACCTTGAGATATCCAAGACGTCGGGAAGTCCTAGAATACGGTTGACATGATCAACTGTTGAATAAATGCTGCTCTCTGCCTCTTCTCTTCAATGTTCTCTTCACGACCATTATCTGGCAAAGTTGGTTCAATGCTGCATGGGAGGAAAGCAATCAGTTGGTAGCAAAGTTTTACATCATTGAATGACCCTTATCAGGATTAATTCAATCTCATATTTATGTACATTTGGCTATCAGAAAACTAGCAGGACAATTAGAGGAATATGACAAAAAGATGATAGGATCAAAACCACACTTACAATGGCACATAGACATTAAGGAAATAGGATATAGGAAATCTTATGCTACAATCATGTTGTAAAAATAGATGGGCAATAACATTATTCAGTTTTCTGGGAAAGCAAGAAATGATGGACTGATTTTGTATACAACAAATTTGTAATAGAGGTAAACATCATGAAAATGAGAAGAATATCTAGAGAACTGTCTCGCTGCTTCATCTTTTCTGGAGGGGAAGAATAGAATCAAGAGTCAAAAGGTATATGCAAGAAAAGCACACACCAGTAGCTGGCAGATAGCGAAGTGACAGAAACAGGACCAGTATACCTCAATTCCAGGGAAAGGAGCAATTTCAAAAACAAGGGTACTAGAAGCATCTACCAAAAAGTTTAGAATGATTTTTGGGTTTAAAACTTGTATAATATGATGCAAGTTAAAAACTAGGGCAGTTATTTAGGTTTCTCGAGATCAATAGTAGAATAATTCCAAAAATCTAGGAAGAGAGGGAGAAAGAGAGAGAAGAATATGAAGTTCTTGTTCTATATTGGAGTTCATCATAGATGAATTCCCATTACAAGCAACTTATTGAAAGACACCAATTCTTAACATGTGCTACACTTGCAATTAAAAACTGAAATTTTCTTCAGTTAGCAAGTCGAGAAAAGCAGTGAGCATAATATATGTATCTGTCTGTGATGTGTGTCTGCATTTCGGCATGTCTATTCCATGGAAGGAAGATACCTTTTCAAATTAGCAGCTACAGGGACCTCATTGGAACAATCATCTTTCTGGATGCCTTTAGCATCTGAGAGAGGTGCATGACAGAGAAATGGTGATAGGAGAGGATCAGGTATACTATCATGTGCATTTCCTCTACCAATTGTCAAAGACCCAATAAATGAGCTCAATTCCTTGCCAAGCATTGCTGAACCACCATTCCAGAAGTTTGATTTTAAAGATTTTCTCCTGCGCTGCAAAGCATAAAGTATTTCTATTTGTAACTCGAAGAGCTTAAATATGCTCAGGAGAAAATCTTAGTCATACAATAAGTTTACAAAATGAAGATCCAACACACGAGAACAATACCTTTAATGAACTTGCATGCTGCACTATGAAATGCTCAAGGACATCTTTTCCTAGATTTGCCGCACATAAGGGACAAACCTGAAACAGCAACAATGAAGCAGCCACCAAATTGAATTTAAACTCCGATAGAAGCCCTAACCACCTCCACATGCAGTATTTCAGGATATCTAATCGTGTCTCACAGTGTTCTATGCTATTGATACAAGATGTTCCAATTCCTATGTTCGTAACCTAATGAGGATGAATAATGATGCAATACTTCACATATGCCATGAGCAGCATCAAGGAATGCAAAGAAGACATTTAGACTTGTACTATTACTTTTAGAGTACAGACAAAGAAAAGCACATACTGCATTTTTCAAGTCAAAGCAGTGTTCTTCTTCCAAGTGGCTACAGATCACTTGAATTTCTATATCAAGATAACAGAAGGGGCATAGAAAGCAAGCTTTCAGATCATCATCTCCTTCTGACTCATCCATTATCAAATGATTATCTGCTTGAAACATAAAACATTAAGGAAAGATTATATTAGAGATAATATTTAACAATTTAGCAGCATTAAGTGACCAGCACAATCATTGGAAGAAGGAAATTGCTCAGACATCCATATTCAGCAAGCCATCATGCCAAGGATAAAAATGAAAAACAGAATAATGCAACAGCTCTGGGAGAATGGAGGAAATATAATGGGATCACTTACATTGAAAGACTGGTATCTTGAAACCCTATAAAGACTGAAATATTTGATGTCAGCCAAAGACATGATTAAACGCACTATCGTTCTTAAAATTTTCCGTACACCTAACATCCTCTGTTCAAACATCTATCTGTAAAAAATGTTCTCATTTCAACTACGTTTCGAGCCTCACGTTCATATTTGTCGTCTCCATAATTCGATTCATGATCTCCATCATTGTTGATGCAATTCTCCTTACAACCAAATGGAGCCAATGACACATACAATTTTTCCTTCAATAGCTGCAATCTTATGGCCTTTAGCTTATCTAAAGACTTATCAATCTCACTCAACAATCCTTCAAGCAATTTCTTCTTATCACATCCATCATCGGTGTCATTTGACACACTGACAGGCATCTTTAACCACTTTCAGATAATGATTATCCTCAGAGAATTTAACTTTATTTATCAATGAAATGGTGTTGACAAGAATTTATACTACTCTCTCAACCCTAATTACTAGATTAGCAAATCACATAATAAATTAGAATCTTCTTAAGATTTTGTGGGGGCTAATTATAAGATTCTCCGATAATAATTGAGCTATCTAAGTATAGAGTTGCATCCAAAAGGTAACTCTTTTTTTGCAATTTAGCTCAAAAACTATAATCTTGCTTACTAAAGAAGAAAAATAACGAAACAAGTATCACAATACACGCATAAATCTGCAAATATGGGCTTTTATATAAACACGTGAATCGGTGACACCACCATCCAAATATCACGATACAACCCATCACTAAAATCTTTTGTCGAACCTTAAACACATCATCAAAAGAGAATCTACTAACAGAACTTCTGACCCAGTTCTTATACAAACAGACACAGTGACCACTTCCAAAAAAAGGTGGAAAAAAAACCAAAACAAAAGCAAAGACAACAACTTTCAAACATTTTCCAAAAAATAGAGGTAATATAAACAAAACCCAGAACCCAAAATTAAATCAAAAAAATAATAAAAGAAGAAAACAAGTACCAGAGTTGAGGCGAGAAGCTTGGACGGCAGAGAGGTGCTTAGCAGAGTGGACTCTTGAGGTCCAGAAGTCAATGTCCATGATGATATCAGCTTCCGGTCGGTACCCACGTCGGCTCTTCCCCTGCGATAACGTCAGATTCCGCCTTCACAGTCAGTCGTTGCTGCTGCTGATGCTATGGGATGTGGGTGTTGATGGGTGATGATGGTGAATGAATGGAAAGCTTTGTTCTTATACTGATCTGATATTGGTAAGGAATGCTTTTTCTAGCACACAAAAGCTAATTTGCATATGGCTGACACGTGGCAACAAAATTCATTAAAATAATCATTTAATTATTCTTCTTAGTGTCATCTATTATTTTATTCTTATTACTTTTTTTATATTAGGTCAAGTTCATTGACACCATTCTTCTTTATTTATTTTTTGTTTTTTGTTTTTGCAAATTGTCTTTTTTATTAATTTATTATGATAATTGTTAATTATTATTCTCCTTTGTTTTGTTTTTATCCTCTCTTTTTTGTGATTTTATAAAATATGGCTTGTTACTACTCATGGCCCAAACTTCATGACATTGTCGATGTTGGTAGCCTTATCAAAACTAATGAGGTTTTGCATATTTTTCTTATTCTTAATAACAAGTTTCGAGATATTCACCTAATTCAAAATTGCTTTTACGCAGACTAGGAGTTAAAAAAGAAAGTATACCGAAAATGAAAAGAATAAAATAAGTAAACAATTTTTATTGATTTTTAAATGAATACATAATTTCGCCATTTAAAGAGATTTAATAAAAGATACATACTATTTGATTAAGCTTACCATTTAATGAAATCTATTAAACAAATATAAAATTTTAAACAAATACAATATAAAACTCACCAATCAAGAGGTATATAAAGGGATATAAAATAATTTATCACCTACTGAATCTTACGAAAGATAAGAATTTAATAAAAAAACTCATATAAGATAACTCTTCTAATATTATATTTTTTAAACTCACTTCTTATCTCTTTCTTGTCCTTCGTAGCATTTATAGAGATTACTTTAGATACTAATTATTCATTATAACTTTTTAAAGTACACTAATTAATGAAAACTAAAAACTTTCAAATTTATAAATACTATTAAAATGAAATAAATTTAATCGTAAATATAACTACTTTAATAAATATAATCAACTACTTATTAAATTTTTCTTTAACCTTTAATTTTTTAATGTGATTATGTTGAATTCGTCGTATATTTTCAATTCCATGTAATTAGATACTCGTATCATGCTCACTTGAACATATAAGTGTAATTTTGTAAAACATCATAAATAGTATTTATTAATTTAAAAAATTGATATTTAGACCAATAAAATTTTAATTTATTTGTCATGAAAATGCAATTGAGCCTTTACTGTCAAATAGCATTGAGATGAAAAGTTCAGTTGCTCCAAAACTCTTAAAACAAAAAAATAGGCAATGTTAGATCTCGTTGATGATCATCATGACAAATACTCTTTGATGCTTAAATCACAAAATGTAGGCGTGGTGGAAAGGTAAGGGAGCTCAAGAGTCTTAGTGTGGAAAAACACTCATTGCCTTTAACATCTTTAGTTTTACTTTTTTTTTTTTAATAGTTGGTCATTGTTGTTTCATCTTAAAAAATATAGGCTTCATCTTCATCATAATTTATAGCAGATTTTAGGTTAATTGGATTGATTCTTATCACAAGATTTTTGAAATTTTCTTTGTTAGATGATAATTGATAGGAATATTTTCAGACATTGGATTTTGGTGTAAATGCAAGCCCTTAAGTTTATGGGGAGTCTAAAGTGTTCGGAAAGGTAAGAATAATCTCTTTGAAGTTTATATCTCGATACCAAACACATTCTCAATTGAAAACGTGCAAATAGACTTTTAACTATTGATTTTATATGTGATCAATTTAGGTTAAATTTAAGCCTTGATTTTTTTTATGATACTCCGAAGTATGAACTAATGTACCCTTGAGTCTCAGTCTACCTAAACTAAGTTTTGATTTTAAGTCGAACCCTTAGAAGGACACTATTAAAATTATAAATTAACTAACCATTATTATATGCAATATCTTTCGTCGTATGATAAATTACATAGTTCACCACTTAATTATTATTTTATACATAAAATAATAAAAATATTTATTAAAAAGTATTAGCATTAATTACGATTGTTTCGATCATTATTTAAAAAAAAAATTATTTGATTACATTGTGTTAACAAAATTAATATAAATATAAAATAATAAAAATAAAAATATGCAATTAATTAAAAATAACAACAGACATAATCACAATCGATCCTAACACTAGTAAAGACGACAAGTTCTTTTTTTTTCTTCCAAAATCATATATCGTGGCCTAACAAAGTCCAGATGGGTTTTAATTAACTGATTGAAAATGAGTGATAAAAATCTACAAAAGTTTTTTTTTTTTTAAAGGAAAAGTAAAATATATATATATAATTACATAAAAGACTTTGAAAGCCAGAAAAGGACAACCTAACTGTGGCACAGCCATGATCCAACACGCTAGACAAAAAGTTGCTTTAATGTGAAGAATGGAATTTTAGCAACAAAAAAAAAAATATTGGAACTGGGGGCGGTGCATTACATCTAGAAAAAGAAAAAAAAAAAGAAAAAGAAAAAAGAAGAGATTATTGATGGGGACGTTCATTTTTCATTTCCATTAAACAAATAAATTCAATTTGCTAATTGGGGGCCACAAAAAGATTTGACTCATTTTTAAAAAGAAAGTTCGATCTCCATTAGAGAATGTGCCAATTAATTTTGATGATGACTCAAAACTTCTTGGGCTTTCTTATGGGCCTGTTGTTCTAGTTTCCTCTGCCCAACTTTTGGGCTTGTAAGGTAAGAGCGGACAACACAACTCAACGCCCATTTTGTATGAAAACGGAGTGGTTTGTTAATTTAATAATAATAATAATAAAGCAGTGGAATAAGTATAAATATTTATAATTATAAATATTAAATTAATTTAAATAAGCTTCGAGGGCAAAGCCTGGCAAACTCTGTCTATTTACACTAGACTATTATGTGACATGTTTGTTCTAATTCACCTATTTAACACTTTTACAAAAACTATTTTTTAATTTAAAAGATAATATTTAAATAAAAAATAAAGATTAATAGGGCTAAAATCTATTGTACATACAGCTTTTGTCATGTAGCAGTACCATGGTAAATAAAGTTCAAAGGTTGAAAGCAAAAGTTCCATACCATATTTCTGCTCTATAATTTAACTCAGCGAGGAAAATACAATCAATTATCCCAAAAATGTAAGTAAATTACAAGGTTTTAACATGAAATTTAATTAACAAAATGAACTCTCTGCCAGACGAGGTGGTGGCTCTCCTGGCAGAGACAGATGAGAGGGATGATCTCTAGACTCTTAATCTATTAGGGTTGTGCCTAAATAGCAGCTTTAGGCTTTAAAAGGAATGAAGAGGGTGATGATCTACAATCAATAAAAGCTTTATTATGTTTTTAGCATTTGAGATATCTCATATAGCTGGACCTGCCTCAGATTCTCAATGCACAACAACATACCTTTTACTCAACCCTTGACTTTTCATCATCATTAAAAAAAAAAACTCTTATCAGATATAGTGAGTTGTGTCTAAAATAAGATATATCCAATCAACCTTTGGGTTTCATTCAATAGTGTGGGTCAAGTTTAAAAGAGATTACATAAGGTCCTAGCATCAATGAAGGAAGTAAGTGATTCTGATTGGTATCAGCAATTTGAGTTTGATCGGAATCCTTTCATCGTATTAGAAGACGCTAAAAGAGTCTTTCTACCATTCTATAGGGTAGTTTGAGTCTTTCTATTAAAAGATTGTTTTAAGTTCTGATTGTAATGTGAATATGAGTACGATTATAAAAATTGCTGGCATTATTGACAGGGAAGCAAATACAATCTCTTATAGCCATAGCTATATAGCCTAGCTAATTATATAAACTGATCCGCCATTTAATTTCAATATCAGTACAGAGAGAATTAAGATCATCAGCACTTCTACCGATGCATGCACAAATATATTGCAGAGCCTGCAATATAAATGTTGCCCTAGTTTTTATATTGACAGGCTGAAGCATGTACGTGGACTTTCTAGCTGGCAAGTAAAATTTCGACGATATCACAGAAATTAAACCCATATGCCATGACATTAACAATAATGTTCCCAGGTATCAAAACTCAACGACAAGTGACAGATCAAAAACGTACCATGGATTTCTCTTTACTGTTTCATCTCCCTCCCACATATATATTCATGTATCTTTTGTTTTGCTCGAAAATTAATCACCAGATGCTTGATTTCCAGCGCCGCCAACGAACAGCATTTATCAAGGCTGAACGATTTATTATTATTATAATTATTTCTCGTGTTTCATCAATAATTGGGTGCATTTATAAGTTGCAGAAGTGTCACAAGGAGGGACATGAGAGTAGAAAGAATAAATTTTATACTCGGATTGGAAGTAAATGAGCTTCAATCAAGCAGTAGCTCCAGTCAACACTTATATATTTTATCAGACTGATACATCAACAAAACATTTATTATTAGTGTCATATCACACAAAACACTCATGGAAAATCAAATCAAATAGAGATAGTTTAATCCTAAACCTTATAAATAAGAAGTTCAGTAACGAAATCAAAACACATATGGCTCGCACATACACATATATACGCCATAAATTGCATGCTAGCTTGAAATCTGTTAAAACGTCAAAGACAGATCTCAAAATACGTAATAACAATACTAATAATAATCGGACCGGAAGGCTTGATTCCCCTTGCATGGATGCATGAATATAGAACATGTTCATGCGCAAGCTAGTCTTGTCTTGATGAGAAGACTGCGTACATAGCTTCGATCAAGTATTGGGAAATAGAAACGCCACCCATCTCATGAAATCAAGAGACAAATCTGAACTGCCTCTTTGGAATATAAAGCTTGACGATGTTTCCCCAAAGTTGAAGGACGACGTGGACGTTGCAGCCATGGTCTTGATGAGAAGCAGAGGAATAATAGATTAACTAGGGAAGGTGAAAAGAGAGACAAACAGACAAACAAACACACACAGAGTCAAGCAAAAGGAGACTATATAGAACGAAGAAATAAATATGAATGTGTATAGAAGTTGAAAGAAAATAGCAAAAGCTTTATTGCTGTCCTCGCATACAGTGGGAGAGAAAGACCCCCCTAATCTTATATTCCCGCATGCACGTTTCTCTTTAATCGTGCAGGAAATGGCACGTTTCCACAAGGAAAAAGAAAAGGCTAAGAAAGAGATATAGACAATGCAGATGTTTGGTTAAGGGTGTGTCATTTTTTGAAGGCAAATTAAGCATGCATGGTGCCCTAAAGCTGGGCTCCTTTTAAAGCCTTACCTAAAGGTCCTTTTAAAGCATGCATGGTGAGTAATTGCTACGTAACTTCGAGTTAATTCATAATTTTTGTACAATTTTAATGTGTTATATATTTAAATATTTATTATATTATAAATTACGTAATTTATTAAATTAAAAAAATTAATTCTAATAAAATAATATAATTTATTATATAATAAATACTCGAACATAAAATAATTTTGTAACATATCATAAATAGTATCAGAATTGTAATTAATTATAGTAATATTTTTATTTACTATATAATAATATATGTAATCCACTATATTTGACTCTTCATCACCTCTCTTTTATCTTTTGTTTTTGGTGGGTTATTGTGTCAAAAGGATCATAATTTTTTTGCACTGTTTTTGCATATGTTGCTATATATGGTCCTGTGGGGCTGCCTATTATTTTTATTTTTTTCACTTTGGAGATCCCATGTCGCTTGAAGTTCACCCACCATAGATACATGTAATATATACAAAGGAAATAATGATGCTAGGCACATGGATAAAACGTCAATCCTCTACTTTAAGTTTGGATGTTGATACTTAAATTATATTCTATTGATGAGTTGATAATTATAGATGTAGTAAATTAATCATATTCCAAGATTACCTCTCTTGTGAATTAACTATATATTGCTACTCGATATAATGGGTATTAAACAATGTTAGCATCAATTGGACTGATGTTATCATTATCTTTCAACTAGTTAAAACTCTTTCATTTTTATTGTTATTGTTTATGTTGAAGGAGACGTTTTCTCTTTGCGAGATTAGGTTAATCGAAAAATCTTAATTAAGATCAACTTTGAACCCTAACTAAGGTTAATATGATAACAAGCAAGAATATAAAACAGATAATAAAGAGTATAATACAATCACTTAGGTGGTTCGACCAATTACTTACATTCATGGTAGATTTAAAGATCATAACATATCTTATTAACTTTCTATATAACTTATAAGACAACACAATGAAAAACACTCAAAATGATCTAATGAATGGCGTATCTTTATTCACCCAATAACAATTAATGAATACCCAAACAGCAGTTGTGCTCTAGCACACACAAGCACTTAGTGCCTATTTAGTTCTTCTCTCTTTTATAGTCTCACTTAATGTTTGATAGTTAATTTAAAGAGTTTACAAATGTTTATATGAATAATTTTGTGCCTACTAACCTTCAACTTAATTGGAATAAGAGTTTACGTATTTTAAGATTCCAAAACTCTATAAAACTCAGAAATCTAAAGTTTTTTTGAAATTGTCCGCTTCTGATGCTACGGTACTGTCTTTACTTTCTTGGGCGTCACAACTCTCAATCTTAAAAAGTAGTTCCACGCTTTTCTCGTCTCTTTTCACGTCTTCGAATCTTATTTTGCTTCTCCTTTATGTGTCTTATGCGTCCTAAATTTTTTATAACTCTCTCTTTTAATATTCTTTATAATTTTTAACTATACAAAACTATTGAATTAACAAAATTTAATAGTTTATAAATAATGACCAATAAATAATAGATGGTTGAACAAAGAACAATAAGAAAATTTTAATTAGTTAAAGAAGAACTACTAGATCAATCGCGACTGATGCTAGCACTTTTCATTAAATATTAGGTGCTAGTATTTTTGATCAAATAATGCAGTAGTTGGTTATGGTGATCTCCAACTACATGCAGCTACTCGGTGTTAGTTTTCACTGCCTCACCCATTTCTGCAAAATGGCTATACAAATTATTAGCCTGCCCCATTAATTCTAGGGCCATCGAAGCTTAAAGTTAAAAGTACAGTGTTTTTAACTTTCACTTGGAAGCTTGAAGTTCAAGTGGGAAATGAGCCTTGAGCCCTATTCAACAGCTCCAACACACGCAATAAGTAGCTGGAAACACTGAACACTCTGGACCCCCATTAAGTCTCCGATCAATCAACGGCTCAGAATCCATCATCAACCATTGACTCCCATTAACCATTTCTTTTCAAATCAAACGGCTACCATCTAAACTTCCACTTTAAGTAATCACACAACGATAGTACGTGACCAAAACTGCATATGAAGGGGCCACGTAAAATCTAAAGTGGGGTCCACTCTATTGCTTGGCTTGTACAGTAACACCATATGAAAGCTCACTTGGCAAATTACAACTCTTAGCAGTATTCTTTTATTGATCTAGTTTTTTTAATTTTATTTTTAATATTGTAATACAAAATTTTAAAAATTGATTCATTTTATTTAAGTTACCATCTAACACAACATTTCGAAAAATGATTAGAAATAGCTTTTTTTAATTAATAATTTTTACAGTAAAAAAATATTTTGATTAATTTTTATTAACCAAAAAAAATTACCCTAATAAATAACATAAATAAAAAAGCTTATTGTTTGATTGTTTAAGCTACAAAATAAAAAAAATGTTGTTATTGTTCAAATAAATTTTAGAAAATATTATAAATTAAAAACAAGTAATTTTGTGAATCAATCTAAAAAATATATAAAAATTATGAAAAATAATAAAATCAAAGACAAAAATAATAGACGAAGTCTAAAATTTTCCGCACTTTCACAAGGCACAAGAAGGGGTTGCATGGCATGGTGCGAGGATGGGCCGCACACCCTCCTCACACTGTTAGGCAGGGCACACAACCTATTGTTGGGACGAGTGAAGTAGCACCTCGCGCGCATGCTGCGTAATGCGAGACCTCGACCTTTTTCAATGTTTTTTTTTGTTGAATTTTACTTATTTTCTTATGTTTTTCGACCACTTTCAATTTAATTTATTCATTTTCAACCTATATTATTCTAGATCTATCTATTTTAATTAAATTAAAAGTATGTTTTATATCAAAATTTGAATGACTTATGAGAAAAATGTAAAAATATTTCAAAAATAAAATGATACAAAAATTAAATATTTGACTAATAAAATTTATAAATTATTAAGAGATTAAAATAAATTTTTACTTAAAAAAAGAGGCCATTTTCAAAAATTTACCTTACATTTTTAAGTACAACCCCACCTTTTTTTTTGTTTTACAAAAAAGTTTATAACAACTAAAATATAATTATAACTTGTACACGGTATTAAGAGTTTGTAATGAAGTGTAATTTCATGTGAGTTTAACTATATTTATGAGTGTTTTTTTAACTATATATATATATTTTAAAGTAAAATATAAATACAAGAAATGGGGTTTCAAAGAGGATTCCAACGGGGTGTCAATAATAACCCCACTCTTTGTTCTTTTATAATTGGACTTGCAAAATTAATAGTACCAAGTTTACAAATTTGGGATTTGAGATAAAAAATTTATATATAATTTGTTATCAAATTTTTATTATTAATTTATAATAATTATATAATATTAATTAATACATCAAATGCTACATTAAACTTAAATATAATATTATTTTTTTAAAATAGGGAAGGGGGATTCAAATTCAAGTATAACATTATTTTTTAATGTAAGAAATGGAAGATTCAAACTCAAGACTCATGTAAGGATAATATTTTTTTTTATATGAGGGAGAAAAAATTTGAATTCATTTAAGTATAATATTATTTTTTAATATAAAAAAAAAGAGATTCGAATTTAAGATCTTCATTTAAGTGGAGAAATAATATATCAATAAATGAATAATGTTTTGAATTCAAGTACAACATTAGTAAAACATTATTTTTTAATACAAAAAATGGGAGATAGAACTCAAAATTTCACACTTAAATTATAATTTTTTTTATATATATAGTAGAAGAGATTCGAACTCATTTAAGTATAATATTATTTTTTTATATGTAAAAAAGAGAAGATTCAAACTCAAGGTCTTCACTTAAGAGGAAGAATAATACATTGATAAAGAAATAATATACTAGAAATTGTTTATCATTAAACTATTCAGGTAAATACAATTTAAGTATAATATTATTGCTTATAAAATAATATAAAAGATAAAAGACATCCAAACTTTTAATATTTTAAAAAAGAGATATGTAAACTTTAATAATGTTTAAAATTTGTATGAACACTTTTGTCCGATAATAATTTTTAATTATTTTAACAATAAAAAGGATCTGCATATCTCTTTTTTTTATAAATTTAAATATTCATATTATTTATTTTTATGTAAAATTAAATGAAAAGTATTAAGATATTGATAAAATTTTAAAATCTATTAAGATTTACTCCTAAAGCGCTAAGGTCTAGAACCCGATTCAACCCGGATTACCAAACCGGATCTGACCCAAACATTACCAGGGTTTTGTTCATGCTCACGAGTACGAGCAGCCATTGTAAAACCCTTGAAAACCCCTTGGTATTCACAGTTTCCTCAAGCTTTTTTCACTTTTCTAACATCTTCAGCCTAGCCTCTTAAAAGAAGCTATGAATCGATCAAAGGCAATCCTAGCATCTCTCAGGCTTGCCAACTCGGTACTGTCGGCTCGGCTTTCTTCAACTCGTCCACTTTTGACACGGGTAACTCACTTCTCTAAACTCTCTTCTCTTACTCTCCCCAATCAATCTCGCACTTCGCATTTTCTCAACAACACTCATCGAAAGCTATTCTTTTCGACTAATCCGAACTCATTTTTAGAGGTCATATTAGCCTATGATTGGTCTGATGGGTTAGAGAACAAGTTAGGTGAATTGAACCCAAAACTGACCCATGAAGGTGTCATCTTTGTTTTGAAGAAACTTGATAAAGACCCAGAAAAAGCGTCGGATTTTTTCAATTGGGTCTGTGATAAAAAGGGATTTACACCGAGTTCTTCGGTGTACAGCTTGATGCTTAGAATATTAGTAAACAAAGAGTCACTGCAGCAATTTTGGATCATTTTAAGGAGAATGAAAGAAGAAAAATTTTATATTGATGAGGAAACTTATTTATCCATTTTAGATGTTTTAAAGAAGGCCAAGAAGGCGAGTGATGTGGTGGCTTTGAACCAATTTCATGATAGAATGGTTAAAGAGAACGCTATGGATAGTGTTGCAAAGGATGTGGTTGATGTCATTTTGGGGTCGGATTGGGACTGCGAGGTTGAGAAAGTGTTGGAGAAAATGCAAATTGAGTTTTCAGATAATTTTGTTATAAGGGTTCTGAAGGAACTTCGAGCTTACCCTTTGAAAGCTTTGAGGTTTTTTCGTTGGGCTGGTGAACACAATACCATAACATATAATGCTATTTTGAGGATTCTTGCTCGGCATGAGTCAGTAGAGGACTTTTGGGGTGTTGTTGAGGAAATGAAGAATGCAGGGCATGAGATGGATATTGACAGTTACATAAAGGTTTCAAGACAGTTTAAAAAATATAGGATGATGGAGGATGCAGTGAAGCTTTTTGAGTTTATGATGGATAGCCCATATAAACCTTCTGTTCAAGATTGTAGCTTGCTTCTACGGAGCATTTCATCAGGTGACAACCCGAATTTGGATTTGGTGTTTAGAGTTGCAAAGAAATATGAGTCATCAGGGAATATCCTTTCTAAGGCTCTTTATGATGGGATTCATAGATCACTGACAAGTGTGGGAAGGTTTGATGAAGCAGAGCAGATTATGAAGGTCATGAACTCTGCAGGATATGAGCCTGACAACATCACATACAGCCAAGTCATCTTTGGACTTTGTAAAGCTAGAAGACTTGAAGAAGCCTGCAAGGTGCTCGATGTGATGGAAGAAAATGGATGTCTTCCTGATATCAAGACTTGGACCATTTTGATTCAAGGGCACTGTGCTGCTAACGAAGTTGATAAGGCATTAATGTGTTTTGCGAAGATGATGGAGAAAAACTATGATGTTGATGCTGATCTTCTGGATGTCTTGATAAATGGTTTCCTTGGTCAAAAGAGGGTGAATGGAGCATATAAATTGCTTGTGGAGATGGTAGGAAAGGCTCATTTAAGACCTTGGCAAGCTACATTTAAAAATCTTATTGAAAAGCTTTTGGAGGCAAGGAAACTTGAAGAAGCAATGGACCTTCTACGGTTAATGAAGAAACAAAACTACCCACCTTTTCCTGAGCCTTTCATTCAATATATTTCGAAGTGTGGAACTGTGGAGGATGCTTCAGAATTTTTGAAAGCATTGAGTGTGAAGGAATATCCATCATCTGCAGCTTATCTTCATGTTTTTCAATCTTTCTTTAATGAGGGAAGACATTCTGAGGCCAAGGATCTGCTCTACAAGTGCCCTCATCATATTCGTAAAGATTCTAAAATCTCTGAACTTTTTGGTTCCACAAAGGGCGATAAAGCTACTATCCCTTCCAGAAAGGAATCAACTCATGTCTAAAGCTTCTGCACTACTGAACTTGTAATTCTACTTCTGTGGCACATCATTTTTAAATCTTACACGCCCGCTGAATTAGTTAAAGCTGGATAGGGAAGGCTGTTTCCAAATTCAATTTGGACTAGTTTCCTGGCTTTGGCAGGTGTTCATATTAGTTGTTCTTACAGTTATTATGCTATTATTTGAGCACGTTTGTAATGGTTTGGCCTCGTGTAGAACAATGGTTGTGAATTTATTATATTAATGGAATTTGAGCTTCAACAGTTCAAGGGCTTTTCTCCCAAGGGAAAAGAATATATATGTTTTCTATTTCAACAGTTCAATTCTCAATTTCTTTTTAACTGTGAATTGCAGGTGTACATTTCCTTTATTACTATAAGAGTGTGGACGGCTAATCTAGGGCAACCAAGAAAATTTGGGGGCAACATTTCTTCAAGTTCACTTGGCTGGTAGCAACTACGACTATTGATAAAAAAAATGCTCCTTGGCAAGTTTTTAGCAGTCATTGTTACATTTATTGCTGGTAAGGAACTCTCATCTTGACCAATTTAAGGTAGTGTTGGACTCTTTGGTAGAGTGTAGCACCTTGATGGTTTTAATGAATGTCAAACTTGCATTTGTTTCCCAGTTCCTCTGTAGCTGAAGACAAATGCAGAGTTATTATATTCAAAGATCTATGACCCTCATCACCAGCTTCAAACAAACAGGAACTCATGTACAAGATGCAAAAACATCAATCACATGGAATGACAAGCAAAATAATTGAAGCAGTTGGAGATTTTTTTTTTTCACTTTAAGCATTAAACATCCTTACATGGAATGAAAATAAATTCAGTCAGGTAGCTCAGAGCGCTCTCTTCTAGATGTATATATCATAGTAAGCAAGAACTTGTTAGGATCACAATTGTAGGGGTTATCAAGAGCTGCATGCGCCAAGAATGGAAGTTTTCTTAATGATCTTCCACTCAACCCCTGTAGGGGACATAAAAATCATAATGATTAGTAAAAGTAACATCACTTCATTTTTTTCATTTTAAACTTCAGAAGTTAGTAAAAAATGAAATGTTTTTGTTTATTACCTCGCACGCTTCTGCAGCTTCAAGCAATTGCTGATAAAGGTGCCGTAGTGTGTGAGCCACTTTACTCTCAGGATTGCTCAGTTTCTCTTTCAAAGTAGCAAAGTGTGGAAGCATGACATGATCAAAATCCTGAAGAAATTCCATTGTTCATTAGTAATTACATGAATTATGCCATTCGATGACTGCAGCGGCCATCCAGAGCCGTTGAAGGCTTCCAACACAGGTTTCATGCCAAAGGTGAGATATGAATTCACCTGGAAATTTGCTACAATTCCTGTTCGGACGAGTTCTTCCAAGCAGGACCTTAAAATTTCATATCGAGCTTGAAGTGTTGGGGGACCAACATATGCTTTGATATCAGCACGATCGACAAATGCAATATCTAAAACACAAAAAATCCAAAAATTAGAAAACCTTCAGCAAGTGGATACTTTCAAAATGAGAAAATGAAGAAATACAGAAATGACAATTATTTATAACAAGGGAAATGTTGAAAAGGACAAATATCCAAGGAACAATCGGAAGGAGGAAAAAGGGACATTCAAGTTAAGCATGCAATGCTTTAAGTAGGTAAATTCAGTTTATCTGAATTCGATCATAAACTTACCAATGGCAGCAGTAATATTGGAAGTAGTGAGAATTATCACATTTGGTGATGATTTCAATTTGTCCATCTGTGTTAATAGAGCATTCACAACCTGAGATGGATTTTTCAAAGATCCATTAGCCTTAAAAGATGAGCAACCAAATTCCTAGGAGCATACTCTGGATAAGTCACAATAATTCTGGGAGGGAGAAAAAGTGTAATACTCGAATAGAATCTGAAGGTTCAGAGCCAGACAAAGCAGCCTTTCTAGCAGCCGCAAGGCTTTCAACTTCATCTGAGTGTTACCATATTGATAAAAATATTAGCTAAAGTAAATAAAGATAATAATTTAAAAGAAAAATAAAACAAAACTCTGTTATAATAAATCTCACCAATCAAAACAAATACCAGATTGTTTTCTTCCTCTACCATTTCTTGAATTTTTTGAAAAAGTTTTGCAACCTACAATTAATATGATCCTTAGTGAAAACCAAGAGCCAGATGCACCAAAATCTAAACTGAGGATCAGCTTTTGCTGCTGCAAACTTCTGCAGTATAGTTAACATGCAATAAGGATTCATACAAGGTAAAAGAAAAAAAATTGACGTTCAGTGTGTTTCACAAAGTGATATAACTTGCAAATCACCATAGTGATAACTTTGAAGTCTGTACTCACTTTGCACCGGAAGCTTTACATGGTTAATTACTAGATAGGACCAAAATATGTTTTTAAAAAACTGAATGGTAATAAATGCCAGCAAACTGTTTAGACAAAATTTCCTTTCAACTGAAATTAAGTGATTTTTGTTAGTTTCCAGGTTGACAAACCAGAAATAATTAATGCCAATATACAGAACTAAAGTTGATAGAAATAGAGAACAAGTCTAGGCTTGACATAGATTGATAGTAGTATGCTGATAACACTGAATATTGAAACACCCCAAACTAATAAGGTAGGGAAAAAAGTCATGATGGATGAAAGAATTGGTCAAGATAATGGACAATGACTCGTACCAACTTTCCACTTTCAGAGAACCATTTACTGAATAAAGAGTGTGCGTTAACTTCAACCAACTGGCACTGAGGGTATCTGATTAAAGAAGGGTAAACCAGAAAAGATAATCAATCTAGAGTAAATATATCGGCAGCATAAACAAAATTCAGACAAAAGAATTATTCAAACCTGGAGCTAAATCTAACAGACAGTTTTTGAGCCAATGCCTTACACAATGATGTTTTCCCGGTTCCTGGAGGTCCATGTAAAAGGATAATGCTGCAAATAAATTTAGCAGAATTAATTAGATTACTTGTGCATATCAAGAAAAGAAAAACTTTAAGAACCGATTATAGGTATAGAACCCAGATTTCACTTCTGCTCATTACACAGAGAACATAGCTTAATCAACTTCTAGATATAAATTGGATCAACCAGATGTCTCTTACCGATTCCATGACACAAGGAAAGGATTAACACCCTTCTCAGTGAATAGCAAAGCACTTGCTGCATAGCGTAGTAACCTTTGCTTCAGACCAGATTCATAAATCAGGCTGCAAGAACAAATTACCATTTCAGTAAACCAATGAATAACTTAGTAAAGATAAAATGCAAGAGAAATACCTTTCCCACATGCCATCAAATTCTTTGGCAGGAAGAATCCATTCATTGAAGCTAGACAACTGTCCATCCCCACTTAGCTCCTCACATGGTCCTTCCTCACTAAGCTGACAAAACAACACTCAACAAACATTCAAATTTGAATGAAAGAAAGTATGACAGAAAGAATCAAGGCAGTAATCTATCTGTGTGTGCTCCAAATAAAATAATAATGAAAATGATAAGATAGCATCAATATCAAAAATAACTTTCTTTGCCTTGAAGTTTAAAGATACATGACTTGTTAAATTACCTGGAAGACATGCACAACAGGTTTGACTTGCCAGAACAAAAGAATATCATGGTTCTTTACCCATTCATCTGCAAAATTAACAAATTCAAACATTAATAATACAATTAGTTGAATGAAAATTCTCAGATGCAGATGCCCACATATTTTTAAGCTTCAAGCGTCCAACTATCTTTACAAATAGTTGACATTTGTATTTCAAAATGTGCGAACTCAACATCAAAAAGGACTCATGAGTTGAAAACCACTTCAATGCTAATGAATATTAGATGACATTAACTCTTCCTCTGCTTGGAAAATTAAAGCTCATCAAATACTAAAATTATGGGTAAACAACTTACTTCACATTGTTTGAACGAAAAATGTTAACTTTCCCTCTTCTAAACTATAATTTACCTGTGTCACAAACACATATTCTTTGGACATTTTCTACAAGAAACGGGTCATCAGAAGGCACCACGATCGGTCCATCTACATAGCTCAAACTCCTCTTTTCAAGCATTCTAAACACACACACAAAATCCATCAAACTTTTCAATCACTCTATAACAAATTTTAAATAAAATAAGTGAGAAATCAAACAGTAAAAAATAATTAAAATTCTTACCTTTCAACAGCTAACCTGACATCGTCGGTCCGAGCTGTGCTTGAGGGCTTTAAACAAACTTCAACTGGCAATAAAACCAAAAACAAAAAGAATGGATTTTAGATTACAAGTTGATAATTTGAAATTGACACTAAAATTAAACGGATAATTAGATTTTCAAATACCCGAGATGGGAAATTTGTCTTGGGGGAGCAGAGGCCGGGCTGGATCAGCGACGCCGTTTTGTTCGGAGATCTCGGCGTCTTTTAACATCTCAACGGTAATTTCCATGGAAGTACTCACCATTTTGGAGAAAGTGGTGAGGATTTGTCGATTTTGGGATTATAATGTGAACCGCATCACAGAAGATTGGACACAGTGTGAAACCCTAAACGCATAAAATTTGGGAATTTTTTATTTTAATATGGGCGGGAAAAAGGTGCTATCGTTTTTTTTTTTTTTTTAGAACCAAAAAAGTGCTATCTTATTCTCTCAGCTTGGGATTTTATCATAACGACCAATAACGAGTGGACACCTGTCCAATTTCATTAATTTTAATAATTAAGAAGAAACTTGAAATTCTCCCTATGTCAAAAAAAAAAAAAAAAAAAGGGAAACTTGAACTTGGGTTGGTAAGTACCCTTTGCCATACAGAAAATCAAAACCCAAGGCCTAAACTGTCGGCTTTAATAATATAAAATTACTTTAATATACATTTAACGGGTGATATTGAAAAAGTTTCAATATCAATTCTGAAAATAATTTCAATCAAATTAGAGAATTAAATGCTTCAATTATTAATCTAACGAATCCAAATAATTTTATTATCAATACTATAAAACCTTCCCAATATTATAGAATAATTCACATTTATCATCCAACAAAATACTGCTTATTAATAATGAACAAACATACTTTGTGCATGCAAAGAAAACCAACTACCAAAATAGAACAATGTGATATATTGGCAAGCTCTTGAAATTTAATTCCTTATATATATATATACTTTGGAATACACTTTTAAGTATTTTTTTTAATTTAAAAAATAATATATTATGTCTAATCTCTAATATTTCATTAATTCGAGACAAGCAGAAAAATATATATATATTTTTTTATAAATCGTCTTCACAATCAACTGTTATATGATTAATTAGAATGTAAAATTAAACATAACTTAATAGAAAATTAAAAAAAAATAAAACTGGTTACGGTATCAAGCCATACTTTTTAATTTGACACTCTTACGATATCAATTAAGTCAGAGACTTAATATTATTTTATGTGCATACGAAAGACATAATTCACACCATAAATAAGAATACATAAGATTAACACACTAATAAATATAAAGAAAATAAATAAATTAATAAGACACAAGATATACGTAATTCGGCTCATAAATATCTACGTCCACGGAGGATTCATATTTCAACTTCTATTATTGATATAGATCACTAAGTATCTTTTTATATCATCAATGATCCCACAATATCCATAATATCTCCAATATATCATCCTAGTATCTGTTATAAAGATTTATAAGTATCTACTCTTAATCACTATAAATTTTTTAAGAATTCTTAGTATTTCCTCATAAGAGATTTTTATAAGTAATACAAAAATAGACTGAGCATCTAAGGTAAAAGAATATATGGTGTTTCTTTTACTTACTGAAAAACTAAAAGAAAACACTCTCCAAATGTTACACCTTAATGCACCACGCACTTAGTGCATACCTAATTTCTTTTATTTTCTCTTGTAATTTACATCTTGAAATTTTAGATGCTTAAATTTCTCTTGTGTTTAGATGGATTTATATAATAAATAAAAATACTCATATAAACTATAAACCTAATTGGAATAAAATTTCACGCGTTTTAAAAATTAAAACCCCTTAAAAGTAAAAAATCCAAAGTCGAATCCAACTTGCCCATGTTTGGCGTCGTGACGCTGAGAGAAAACTCGATATAGCACAGCGGCGCTCTTTCTCTGCTTCCGATGCCGCGGCTACCTGGACAGCATGCCTCCATTTTCTTCGTCTTTTTATGCCTTCCAAGTCTCGTTTTGCTTCTCATTTGTGCGTCCTACGTGTCTTTGACTTCAATGTAACTCTCTTCTTGGTATTCTTCGTAATTCTTGCCCATAACAGATTGTTAAATCACCAATATCTAACAAATTCCCTCAATGATTCAAAATCTCTATCCACAAAGCTAATCATCGTCACCCCTCATTGATCAATGCTTACTAGCATTGTCTCTAAGTCAATTCCCAAATTTAACTAAAACTCTTGCAACTACGATCTCCAAAGATTTCGGAATGCTGATGTTTAGAGTAGTTTAATTTGCAATCTCCCATATCCTAAAGACGTCATGACCGCAATCTTAGAATGGTGAAAATATATTTTCGTCATTACTACTATTCTCACATATTTTCTTTCGACCCTTGTCATAATGTGATATAATTCAAAAATTATTTTTATGGTTCGTTTCAAATCAACAACCTTATGTTGAATCCATACAAGCACTTTTCTTCAAGCACATAGCCTCCATTTGTGCTTTTCACTCCTCGATCCTTTTGCTTCCCATTTAGTATTCCTTTCTTTTGTCTTTTATGAATATCTCTATTTCGATCTAGTAATCTTGAATCCACTAGGTTTTCAAGAGATGAGAAATAAAATCTCATATTTAGTCATTCCCTTGTCTTTTTCACTATATAGTCTCAATCTTATTCTACTAATTTCCCGTGACTTATCACAAGCCATATATTCTACAAGTGATAAATAACGATTCTCCATGACTCATATGAAAATACTACTATAAATCAAAAAATAATTCATCTATCAGACACTTGTTCCTTTGGAAGCTCTCATACAATCAAAGTATTTGCCTAATCATCCAACAAACTTGCAAATCCACATTCCTTTTATCTTCGTCTTTCTCTTTCGAGACCATCCCTTCAAGTACCATATACATCTTTTGGATCTGCCATTCAATCTTAATTGTTCTTTTTTTACCATATTTATTTTATGTCAAATATAAATGATTCTTCTAACCAGAACTTAGATAACACCATCTTCTTGGTAGTCTCTTCATGGGTGATCTCTACCCTAAAAAACTCCCCAGTAAGGTCATTATCTTTTTATCTTTCACATAACCATATTCTCCATTATTCTTTCCTTACATTTGTGAGTCCCATGATTGATAATCTTTGCTATGCAATCTGACATGATGCCTGTGCTCTGTAATATGGATTTTAACATATGTTCTGATATCATTTTATTGTAGTATCAAGTCATACTCTTCAGTTTGATACCCTTATGGTATTAATTAAGCCACAATCTTGAATTGATACCCTTTTATGCGTGTGCGAAAGACATAACTCATACCATATATAAGAACACATAAGAATAACACACTAATAAATATAAAGAAAACAAACCAATCAATAAAACAGAAAATATACATGGTTTGGCCCATAAACATTTACGTCTATGGAGGATCCATAATCCAGCTTCTATTATTGATATAGATCACTAAGTATCTTCTTACATCATCAATGATCCTATAATGCTTATAGTATCTCTTATAAATATCCCAAAGTATCTATCATTAATCACTATAAATTTTTCAAGACCTCTTAGTATCTCCTCATAAGAGATTTCTATAAGGAATACAATAATAGACTGAGCATCAAGGTCAAAATGATCTATAATGTTTCTTTTATTCACTCAAGAACCGAAAGAAAAAATTGCCCAAAGGTTAAACCCTAGTGTACCATGCATTTAATGTCTATCTAGCTCATATATCATCTTTTATGATTGACATTTTGAAACTTTAGATGCTTAACTTTTCTCTTGTGTTTATATAGTTAATAAAAATAATTTTATAAACCCTAAATTTAATTGGAATAAGAGTTCACACGTTTTAGGAGTCTAAACCCCCTAAAAGTCAGAAATTCAAAGCCGAATCCAACTTGCTCGTGTCTCGCACTGTAGCGCCAAAAGAAAACCCCATCCAATGCCATAGTGTTGGCTGGCCAGCGCTATGGCGCTAGCTTCTCTACTTTCTGCGGCTTAGACAATATGCCTTTATTTTCTTTGCCTTTTCGCACCTTTCAAGTCTCATTTTACTTCTCTTTCGTGCGTCCTATGCATCATTGACTTCAATGTGATTCTCTTCTTTATATTATTTGCAATTCTTGCTCATACAAAATTATTGAATCACCGATATCCAACAAAACTTTATTTTTTAATTTCAATAATAAATAATTTTTAAAAAATGAAACTAATTTTTTTTTAAAACATAGTTTTTCACGCAACAAACACTAAGCTTGCAATTCAATCTGATTTACATGCAAATGCTTTATCTGTATATATGGGGTTCTCTTAACTTAAAATTTTGATTTGAAATAGTGGTTTGCTTTTTTATGTATTGATCTCATGCAATCTAATGTAAGTCAACAGCATGAAATATTATTTTTAACCTTAAATCTCTATTATTGAATTGTATGAGATCAATTAATAAAAATTTAAGTCAAAATTTTAAGTTAATGAAACCTTTCTCTATATATGTGTGTGTGTGTCGCAATAGTGCTAGACTTATAAACTTAGAATACAAAATTGTATTTTAATTAAAGTGTCACTAATTAATTAGTTACCACATGTCAATTAATTATTGACCTTTTAATCTTCGTTAATATGGTAATTATACAATACTAATTAATAATTGACACATGAAAAGTCACACCAATCAATAACTTGCATATCATATACCACATTTGCCTCAATTATGTAAAAAGAAAAAATTATTTTTAAAATGCACAAGTCATTTTTTACATTGAAACCACACTTTTTAAAACACCGACATTAACTTTTTGTAAAAATAATTAGAAACTTGTATTTAAAAATATGCGAACATTTGTATTAGAGAATTTTGCAGCATTAAGCTATGTTCTATGTGTGATGAGAAGAAATAAAATATGAGTTCCATACCTAAAATAGGCTCTAAAAGTTTTCTTTTTTCTTAATAAAGTTTATAAGTTTTGGAACTTCAAGAATTTATCCGGATACCTTTAATTTTTTGCAAGAATCTCAAGAACACCATTGACTTTCTTCTACATCATCCTTGAACACTTTGATAATTATGGAATAACACAATTTTCTTACAATTAAAAACATTCTAATGCTTAAATTAGTAACAGATTAAGAAAATGAGTGTTGTGTGTGAAAAGTGTTTAGACATAGATTGTTTCAATATCTCAAGAATGCTTTAGTTTTCTATATCTTGAGTTGAAAGAATAAAATTGTGAAAAATTGTTATTTTTTTATATAATAGTAAAAATAAAATTGAAATATGATTTGAGTGCGTGTAAATAACGTGTATAATGTGATGCATAGAGTATTTAAAACAGAACTCTGGATTCACAAATTATAATAAAAAAAGGATTAAGAATTAAAAATCAAACATGTTTTCTCATTACACGTGTATTTTATTTATTTATTTAAGAAATACTCGTTAAAGAATAGATCCGAATTTACCTACTAACCGAATCCAATTTTTCAGACCTTAGAATTTTTAACAGCATTGGATCCTGAATTGGGATGTGTCAGGTCCAGCGCTCACATCTTCCACGGTTAGTTAGTTCTATTCTATATAAACAAAGTCATTGGGCCTCATCAAGAGTCTTGAGTGGCCCAAATCGTTTAGGCTTGTTGGGTAATTATAATTATGGGCCCAACACTTAAATGATTTCTGCTAAAAATATATGCAGCATCGTCCTTTTACATAGACAGCCAAGAACAGGGAAAACATCATTGGCTCAAAAACAAAATCAGTCTCCAGCTTTGAATAATTCTGAAAATACTTTTAATAATATTTAAATTATAAAAGAGGATTCATAAAATAATAATAATTACGTGAATAAGAGTTACGAAGATGTTAGAGAATAGTGAGAGGAAATTTGTAGGAGTGCTTCTACACTTTTTAACTTAATCATAATTGTCTTTTAAGTATTATTTGCTTTTTGAATTTTAAAAAATGAACTAAAAAAATTTATTGTTGGATTGAATTTCAAAAGAATCAAAATAGTGAGATTTTAAAAAAATAATAACTTTTTTTCTTTTGAAAAAAAAAAAGAATTAATTTTGAACTAAAAAATATATGATTAATTTTGTGTCTAAGAGACAAATTAAGTAGAAAGTTTTTAATAGTCTCTACATTTTAGAATTGAAATATGTTAATTAGAATAAAAAAGAAAGAAAAAAAAACATTAAGTTGTGAAAATAAAATAAGAATTACAAAGCCAATGGGATCATGAACTGAATAATTTATTTTATTTATATGAATTATTTATTTATTTATTTGTTAAAAAGTCACAAAATATTTGGAGGAGCCAAATTATATTAAATTCACTCTTATGTATGATATTACAGCTAATGCTATTAATGAGTTTGCAAAAAGTTTTGGGGTATTGCTATTATTATGGAAGAGGACCGTAACAATCCTCCTAAATAATTAGAAGGATTTTGAGCTGATTCGAATTTAATATTTTAATAGTTAAAATTCAAATATCAATTACGGAATCACACGAATAATTAAAAATATTTTGATTTAATATTTCGATAACATGCTATTTTTATTAAATTTAAACTATTTTATAATAGCTGACAAATAGTTCACGTCCACAGAAAAAAAAAAAAAAAAGTTTTGAGATAAGAAACAAATTTTTTGTTTATCATACACAGGGATGACTGACGAGGGACCTATCCGCATAGCCATGCAAAACGCTGTGAAGTTCTAATTTGCCTAACAATAACAATGGCCTCGGCAGGCGACGGGATTTTCCTGGAGAAAGAGAAAAGACCCTATACACCATGAAGAAAAAGCCAGAGCTTGAAGATGATGATGAGAAAGAGCTTGAAATCCTCAAGGCCGTGGCTCAAGCCTGGTACAGCCATTGCGGCCGCAGCTCTAGCCCAACAAATGAGTTCGATGCACACCGACGAAATTTCAAGTGCCGGCCGTCAAGATTCAAGCTGGATGCAATGAAGAAGCCACCGGCTCATAAGCAAACTACTGCTACAACTTGTAGCCCAAATTGGGATTTTGGGCAATCACTGTGGGACTCGTACGAGATTGTGACCGTGTCCAAAAAGCTAGAGGCGGAGCTGGTGCTGGATAATCCATTTCCAGGGAATGGGTTCGATGATCCTGTCAGAGTACATAGGCCCCGCAGGGAGAGTAAGAATAGTCTTAGAAATTTGTTTAATCGTTTGTCTTCGAGGAGATTTAATGAAGCTGAAGTTCCTGGAGATTATTGAAATAATAATGATACTCAGTTTTGATTAATTAGTGCAACCTTTAACCACCAGCTTATTTTTTTTGTCTAGGTAAATCTCAATTCCAGGTTCTTTTATATCAGAAAATTCCTCCAATTATTTCAGTTATGGAGAGCTTACATGGATAATTGGAAAACATTTCCTGAATCATTTTCCCAGCCAAAAGGCCAACAGTATAATATTCATTATTGCCAAATTAAATTTTTTCCTCCAATCTATTGAATACATAAAACATATATTTGCATTTGCAGTTTCTCCTGGTAATGTATGTTATATACTTCGAATTTGGATACAGGTTTCAGATGCATATATACTAGTTGAGAATCATCTGAAAATACTCAAAACAGATTAGCTACTGATTATTGAATCAAAATCGCACCTACTTTAACCAAGAAGTTCAGATAATTTAGATTAAGATAGCATCTAATTTGTACATCTTTTTTATATTCGTTCACAAACTATTGATTGTTAAAATGCTTAATTAGGCTGTATTCTTAAGTGATATGCTTGCACATGCACTTGCATCTAGTTCTCTATCTTTTGTCAATTCACTCATTATCAGGGTATAAAGAGGAAATGCCAAAGCATTGTTTGAAGCTGACATGACTGTGAAAGAATGGAATCTTAGAATTCGTTTAGTAATACACTTGCCCAAGATTCGATAAATTAAAGTAAGCTTAACGGTGAAATAAATGAACGAGTAAAAAAACGAATATATTGCAAGCGGTGGCTTCAGGATTCGGTGAAAAGGGCCGCCAACTACATTATATAAATGAAATTGCAATTGCTTCCTTATTCTTAGGCAAAAACTTAACTTAGAATTGAGAGATACTGTTTAAGAAAAATAGAGGAAAAGAAAGAAAGCCGAAAGGAAGGGAAAGAAAGATAAAGGAAATTGAGAGAAGTGAAGAAGAAAAAAAGAAAGAGAGGGAATTTGAGACAAATAAATAAAAATAAAAAAGAAATTTACTTGAAGCGAGTTTGAATAATTAGATTTGTGTCTAATGATATACAGGTAACAATTTACAATATCAAAGTATTTATATTTTAATATTTAGAATATGTACTAATTTAAATAATATATTTTATTATCATATAATTTAAAAATCATATCAATAATTAGTAGACCATAGGATTTAGACTCGGCTCAGAATTAACACGTTTTTTGTAAATGGACACTTATATATATATATAAATTATATTTTTAATACAATAGTTTATGATTTAATTAAATGTTATTAAAATTTTTTATTCATAATTTACTTTTAAATTAATAAATTTTTATGCTAAATTTTATATTTAAAATTACTTTTATAATTTATTATAACATAGTTTATGGTTATATTAAGTACATAAAAATTTAATTTAGAATAATTATATTTTCACGATATTATTTTGAGTAGTTTAGTTTCCTCTACCCATGCATTAGATGTAGTAATTCCGCCGAGTTAGACTTGATCAAATTCTCCGTTTTGCATGTATATGAGTTATTTCATCAAATTAGACAAACTTTTCCTCTAATATAAGTTTAATGTAGTTTTCAGTATCTATGTAATATATATTATATTCTTAGTACTACGTTATGTATATTCAATTTTAGCACATATATTATGACATCTTATGCTTTCAATACAAGTTTTATAATTATTCAATACACATTTTCATAATTATTTTATATTACAAAATTGTACATATTCATTACATATAATATTATTTATTTTTATTGATATTATATATGAAGCATATAATATTTTCAAATTATGTCTATTTATTGAACCACAAATTTATTATTTTTTATATTTTTTCTTATTTATTCCAAATTATCACGAAAACTCATGCAGTATGATGCAACTTTATATTTAGAGGTCTGATCATTATTTGTATAACTGCATGAATTGTTATATTATTGTGCACACTTGTATAATTTTATTGAGGCACATAACTTTGTTATATTAAATATAATGAATATAAAATATTTTAGTCCTATATTATTACTGGATTCACCTTAATTTCTAGGAAGGGCTGGGGTTAGATTCTATGTGTCCCATTCTCGAAGTAAACTCCAAAAATATTGCAACATGATAAATTAAAACAATAAGATATTTCGTATAAAGGAAATCTTGTAACACTAGCTGTCTAAGATCTTCTCCTTATACCTTGCTTAATTAAAATATAGTAATTTGTGCCATATTCTATATTGTTTGAAAGATAAGCTTAGAATAATTTATAAAGTTTATTTTTTTTAATTAAGCAGCGTTAAAGAAGGTTTGCACAAAGCCTATAAATAAATTTATAAGAATATTTATGAAAGACGTATGTGTGGAGTTTAAAGCAAACAATATCTACTTGAACGTTAAGCGTAAATATTATAGTTTGCATATGATGATGGAAGGAACCTATTTCCCCTTGAAATTTTATCAAAGTAATTCACTGTCCAACAAAGCTCGTTGTTATTGTTGGAGATTTAACAATTTTATTTAAATAAAAAATTAAGATGAATATCAAATAGGAGAGTAACAAGAAGTCTAGAACGTGTGGGACACGTATGAAAAAATTTAATACATGTGAAACACGAAAAGAAAAGCGAAATGGAACTCAAAGATGCGAAAGAAGTAAGAAAAAGCACAGAGCTGGAATAGGTGCCAGCGCCACGGCGCTGGGAGCACTGCAGTGCTGGACGTGGCATGCCCAGCACCGCAGTGCTGGACGTGTCAAGGCTCAGCGCTACGGCTTCAGGACCTCAGCGCCACGGTGCTAGAGCGGGGAAAGTTCATATTTGATTTGGATTTATTTTGGGAAGTTTAGAATTTTTAAAATAAGTGGACTCTTACTCCAATAAAGAATAGAGTTAGTAGGCATGAAATAACTCCTATATAAACACTTGTAAACACTTGTAAACCCTTTAATTGAGATAAAGCATTAAGAGAGACTCTAAGAGAAAGGAAGAACTAGGTAAACACTAAGTGCTTATGTGTATTAGGATGGAACCGTTATTTGAGTGTTCATTGTTCGTGATAGAGAAAGAGTACACTAAACATTAGGTTCTTTTGATGATTTTTCATTGGATTTTCTTTATAAAATCTCTAGGGAGTTAATAAGAGAGACTAGAATCATTGAATTCACCGTAGACGTAAGCAATTGGCCAAACCACATAAATGATTATGCTGTACTCTTTATTTTATGCTATGAATTTTTGTTATTTTATTTGATATACAAATTATTCCGCTGCACAAAATAGTTAAGATTTAAGGTTGAACTTGAGATTTATCACTTTAACCTAATCTTCAAAGGAAAAGGACGATTCCTCCTCAACAACAACAGTTATGTTTAAACCACAATTCAAATCCCAAATTGCCAATATCCGAAATCTGAAGAGATTTTGTTGAGAGTGATCAAGCAAATTTAATACAATGTGTTCATCGTGAAAAAATACAACAATTCCATGTTGTTGCAAGGGGATACTCTGTAAGGCTCTCGGATGAAGTGACTAATCTTCGAACCAAAAAATACATAATGTTGCAGCTGGGTGCTCTAATAAGTCGAATTCCGTTTTGCATCCATAGGCTGAGTTCTATAAACACATCAAGTGTAAGTATGCATACGATCTATGAGAATAGTTAGCTGAAGTAAGCTTCATGTAAACTTTCATATATATATATATATATATATTTATTAACTCTATCTACCATATTCAACCCTGTCAAGAGGTTTCATCGTTATGTATGAATTTGATATCCACGAACAGTTTCTTTGTTCAAAGATGCATACACAAAAAGTAAAAACACATACACAAAGAGAAAAATGATTTAATAAGCGATGTTGTTCATATTATAGTGAGCGAAACTACTAATTAAAGAATATAGAGAGCAACGTGACTCAATAGAATAAATATATGAATTTATGCAACCCCTAAATCACCACCGTCGAGTAAAACTGGTGCTTGCAGTTGCACCAGGTGCTAAAGTGTGGGTGTTATGCATCCATATATCTATATTTATATATTATTACTGCATGAATATTTTTGAGCTTTTCCCATACTAAAAATAATCGCAAACATCGTGATTAATGATTTTTATGTACTGTTTTTGACATAAGACTTATTAATTGGTAATAAGATACAATCAATACATGAGATATCCAAGAAAAATCAAACATACGTTACAATTACCTGAAAACCAAACCCTTTTCTTTTTTTTTCCGGCTCTCTCGTATATTATAGATATCAGATGCAGAAAATGCATCTTTAGCAATAAGCATGCCATGGAAGCAGCTTAAACAACATCAAAAGACGTACCGGCCATTTATTTAGATATTAAGAAACTACTGCTGGTAACACTGAAATGAGGAGTGTTTTTTGTTTTTGGATCGATATGCTTTGTAAGAAACAATCCTAATGCACTTTGAAGGTCTTCCATTTACAGAGTTCAAAGCCCCTGCGCTTCCTCTGGATGAACCCATCAGCTTTAGTGTCGATGCTTTCTTCACGAACCTCGGGGCTGCTCTCATCATTGTTAATCTCAGGCGCAGTTTCAACAATTTCAACACGCTCACTCACTTGAACCTTCTTTTGGGCCTTAGCAGGAGCCTTCTTCTGGTGCTGTACTTCAGGTTCCGTAGTAGTACTCTCCTTCTCTTCCCCATAAGTATACTTGTTATTGAAGGCCTTGTGCAAGCTAGGAAAGTGGGGGACATCAGGCAGAATGCTAGTCGTTCTCTCCATTTTTGATAAGTGAGAACGGTACTCATCCGACGTCTTGTCCCAACCATACTGCTGTTGCTGATTAGGAGCATACCACCCATTTCTCATCATTTTAATTTGTTTGGCCCCTAATTCTCAACGACGAGTTGATAGCAGTTATTATTGAAGCTGCGAATTTATAGATCTGTCAAGTTTTTCTTTTATTCTTGAACGATAGTGAGTGAATCTAATTCTATTTATCTTTTGTCAATATCAATCAGCAATTCAGCCTCAAATACGCTAGGAATTTGATGCTCTCTGAAGAAAGAAAATGTGATAATTACCATGATGGACCTTAGAACCCGTTTTCGCATCATAATAATCAATGAATTGTTTATACATTTTCATCAGGTGGTTTGTGCTTCTTGGCAAGATCAAGATTTACATTGCAAAATTTTAAGGCAAATAATTACGGCAGGCAAGAGAGCCAATCTGATGGCACTAGCTGTCCAAAGACCTTGTGATGCGAGCTTGTTGGTTAATACTTCTGCTGCCAGCATGCACGCTTCGATCCATTTGCTGTCAATTTTGATATCTAGTTATACACTCACATAGAAAGAGAGAGTTACCTGAACGCGTAGCATCGATGTTATAGAATATTATGAATGTTAATCAAATAATGTCATGTGACAGTGCTGTTTGCTCACTAAACTATTTCTTTCTTTATATATAAAAAAGAAAGATTAGTCTCAATCAGTGGAACAAAATTGGATGTAATTTCAAACATCTTAATTTTCACCAGAAAGAGAGAGTGGCATCTTCATCCTATACCACAAGAGTTTTAGTCATGTGTCAAATGTCACGGGCCGGACACTTGTTATTGATCTAAAAGACTAGCCTATTAGATAATGCTACATACCCACTTTTATATACTCAAGATCCACCCAATTTCTATTTGATGTGGGACGTGATATTCTCACCCACCCAATCACGTATGCTGCCTCTTAGCTTTGGGATTCCGATCCCTCTCTTCAGTCAACTCTGATAGTACGCCGTTTTTCTCCATCTCTGAACCTGCTCTGATACCAACGGTCACGGGTCGGGCGTTTGCTATTGATCCAAAAGACTAACCTGTTAAATAATATTACATACCCACCTTTATATACCTAATATCCACCCAATTTTTATTCGATGTGGAATGTGACACAAATCTCCCAACTTCATTTTTAGTGGGTTCCTAGAATAAATAGCTGTAAGAAGACACTAGCACAGAACAGATGAAGGATCTTGATCCTAAAGGGAAGGTGGAAAATCAATTGAAATACAGACAATAGTAAAAGCACTGTTAATTAGTATATGGGTTTGTTAGTGGCTGTACTCAAAAGTCCAGTTATAAGCATTTCCTCCAAATCTTCCTATATTCCTAATCATTTCAATTTCATAAAACCAAGACAAAAGAAAATGGCCTTAACACTGCATCCTTCTCCCGCCAAAACAATAACTGCCATAACTATCATTACCCAGTTCCCAGAAAACCCTAAAAACCTAATCTTACAGCACTGCAAGACCACCAGAGACTTGAACCAAGTCCACGCCCACTTAATCAAAACCCGCCTCCATCTCAATCCTACCATAAAAGAAAACCTACTCGAAGCTGCCGCCATACTCATTCCCGCTGCCGCCATGGACTATGTGCTCTCAATTTTCCACAAAATCAACGACCCTGATTCATCAGCTTATAATATCATGATCAGAGGCTTCACGCTGAAGCAATCTTCTCAAGAAGCCTTGATCTTATACAAAACAATGCATGAAAACTCGGTACAGCCTGATCGCTTTACTTTTGCTTGTACATTAAAAGCTTGCTCTAGAATAAGAGCACTGGAAGAAGGTGAACAGATTCACGCCCAGTTTTTGAAATCTGGTTTTGTGAGTAGCGGGTTAGTTGGCAATACTTTGATTCATATGTATGCAAATTGTGGGAGAATTGAGATTGCACGTAAGGTATTTGATGGAATGTCTAATAGGGATGTTTTTGCTTGGAGTTCAATGTTTTCGGGGTATGCTAAGAATAAGGGTTGGGGATAGATTGTGACGTTATTTAATGAAATGCTTGATTTGGGTGTTCGGTTTGATGAGGTTACCTTGATTAGTGTTTCGACGGCATGTTCGAGACTGGCTGATATAGAGGTAGGAGGGTGGATTAGTGAGTATATAGAGTCAAATGAACTTAATGGTAGTGTTAAGTTAATGACAGCAGTTGTTGATATGTACGCAAAGTGTGGTCTTGTTGATAAGGCGAGGAGATTGTTTGAACAATTGAACAGAAAAGATGTAGTTGCATGGAGTGCCATGATTTCGGGTTATAGCCAGGCAAGGCTGCGTAAGGAAGCACTTGATATTTTTCATGATATGCAAATGGAAAATGTAGAGCCAAATGAGGTCACTATGGTCAGTGTACTTTCTTGTTGTGCTGTTCTTGGAGCTCTAGAAACTGGTAAATGGGTTCACTTGTATGTAAAGAAGAAGAGGATGGAGCTTACCGTTACACTTGGGACTGCACTAATGGATTTTTATGCAAAGTGTGGGCTGATAGAGAGTGCATTTGAAGTGTTCAAGAAGATGCCTGTGAAGAATGTGTTTTCTTGGAAGGTGTTAATCCAAGGCCTTGCCAGTAATGGACAAGGAAAAAGGGCTCTTGAGTTTTATTATTTGATGCAGGAAAAGAGAATTACACCAAATGATGTAACTTTCATTGGTGTTCTTTCTGCTTGTAGTCATGTGGGGATGGTTGACGAAGGCCGTGAATTTTTTGTCAGGATGAGCAGAGATTTTGGTATTGAACCAAGGATGGAGCACTATGGTTGCATGGTGGACATTCTTGGTCGGGCTGGGTTAATTGAAGAGGCATATCAGTTCATAAAGAACATGCCCATCAAACCCAATGCTGTTATATGGAGAACATTGTTGGCTGCATGCAGAGCTCATAAAAATGTTGAAGTTGGGGAAGAATCATTGAATAATCTGATTAGATTGGAACCCATGCATAGTGGAGATTATATACTCCTCTCAAATATTTATGCATCAGTGGGTAGATTGGAGGATGCTCTGAGGATTAGGAATCAGATGAGAGAAAAGGGAATCAAGAAGACACCCGGTTGTAGTTTGATTGAATTGGATGGAGAGATCTACGAGTTTTTTGCTGAAGACAACGAGTGTCCACACTCTAAGGAAGTTTATGATGTGGCTGAAAACATGATGAAGAGGATCAAATCAGCTGGCTACGTACCCAACACAGCTGATGGAAGACTGGATGCTGAGGAAGATGATAAGGAAGCTTCAGTAGCTCACCACAGTGAGAAATTGGCAATTGCCTTTGGTCTTATCAGAACATCTCCTGGAACTACAATTAGAATCTCAAAGAATCTTAGAGTGTGTGCGGATTGCCACAATGCAACAAAGATAATATCAAAGGTGTTTAACAGAGAAATTGTAGTAAGGGATCGAACTCGCTTTCATCATTTCAAAGAGGGGTCTTGTTCCTGCAATAACTACTGGTAAACCTCAGATGTTATTTACATTTGCTAATACATAAAGATGCTTTTCTTTAGCCCTACATTGAGAGTCTTAAAAGTTATAGATTATGTTGTGCACAAATTTGGCAATGCGAGTTGCTGACCTCAAATGTAGGCACATTTTTCTGGTACCTTTTCTGGGAATAGATCCTAATTAAAACCCGACGTTTAAAAACAGAATGTCAGAGCGTAAAATCTGTCAAACTAATTTTCAAAGTTATGAAGCTGATTGTATCTGTAATTTGTCTTTGTGGAGTAGCAATTCTTTATCTATTCGCTATTATTTGTGTGTGCATACCTGCACAGACAGTCAGGTTTTCGAATACCGAACAAATTGGTATTAAAGGATACAAACATGTCTGCCAAAATTCAATAATTCTCCAGGACGGTGTACAGTAACCACAGAACTATCGTTGTTCATTCTACACCATAAACTCATGAGGACCTATGTTTTATTTAAAAACACTGAAAATATTTACAGGTGCTTAATCCCAAATCCCAATATTAACTTTTGAAGACCCAAAAAGGGCATTGTCAGTAAAATTCCTTTCTCCCGACTCCTGGATATCTTAGCCTGAGATTGCATTACATCCGCCTAAAAAAAGTGCCTCAGCTATGTACCATCACATGTAATTCAACTAATAAAACAATTTTTTTTTTCTTTTTTCATAATTATTCTACCATCGTCTTTGATATGATAACTGTAATCATTCTGTTGATAGATTTGGGATTAGGATTCAAGTGTTTAACAAAAAAAAATTAATCTGATCACTTTATTTATAAATCTAAAGTGTCTCCTATTTGTTAGCTAATATAGATATAGAACAACCCACTATACAATCCCTCCTCAAACGAAAATTCTATTGTTGGAAGACAACAATGATCCTTTTATTCCACAAAGCAAGTCTTTTCATAATATGGGAAACTTACTCGACAACCCCTCTCGAATGAAATTTTTACCATTAGAAGATAAATCCGACCCAACAATCTCTTAAACAAAACACAAAAGTGTCTCTCTTTTTTAACTAATACGAAAGAATTCACTCAATAATTTCCATCGAACAAAATGTCTACCACTGAGAGACAATACTGATTTTTTCATTCAACATAATAAGTCCATCCATAGCGTGGGACAACTCACTCAACAGCTGACTCTTACTTTCAGTAGACAACACCGATCATTTCATTCAATATAACAAGTCCATCGAGACAACTTACTCAACAATTCTTTTTAAACAAAATTTTTTTTGTTAAAAGACAACACGAACTTTATGATTAAGAGACAACATTAACTTTTTCGTTTAATATAGTGAATTCATCTATATTTTGATTATAAAAAATCTAATTCTGAAATCACTTATCGGTTGGTTGCATATAAAATTTAGGTTTTTAATTTAAAAAATTAGTTTATCTAATAGAGTAACTCTTCTATTTATAAACTCAAAGTGTTTCTGCCTTTTTAGTTGGTAGAGGACAATTCAATGAACTTATTCAACTAGGCTTAGTAAAAATTGACATGACCTGTTAAATCAACACAAATTTGCACAAAAAAAAATTTTCGGTCCAAATTTATCAAGCCAAGTCATTAATGGGTCAATTTGTTAAAACCAGAATGATAATAATCAGGTTTGGGTTTTATTTTTGTAAACTATTATGTTTGTTTAAACACGTTAACATTAATTTATTTTAATAATTTTATTATTAAAATATTTTAAAAAATAGAAAACTTAATTAAAATGAACTATTATGTAATTACAAACGTTAAATTCTTTTAGTACTTATACTAAACTTAAGATTTGAGTCGTTATTTATTTTTATAATCTATCTTTAAATAATTATCATTAGTCAACGGATAACATATTGTTTAGGCACGAATTAGGGTTATCAAATGATGAGAAATGATAAAAGAGTAAAGGACAAATTTATGGAAGAAAATCTCACCTTTTCTTTTTCACAAAAAAACCTGAAAATATTTAAATTGTTTTCAATTAAATTATTTTTTAAAAAAATAATTGCATAAATATTAGTAAACTATTAACTGATGTTTATGTTGGAAGTCCAATAAACCACACATATCTTTATTTTGATATGATATTATTCATTTTGAACTTAAGTTATCGTAATTTTATTTTTGGGTTATTTTAAAATATTTCATACTAATTAAAATATAATTAATTCCTTATAAATATATAATCCTCTCCGTATCTAATTAATGTTGGATATTTGTTAGCCTTTTTTTAACAATCATCCTTCCAAATAAAGAATCACTGAACATTCTCTCAAATAATATTTCATCTTCTAATAGTTTGCTATTCATCTTTACTGCGTTAACCGCTCATATTTTATGTAAAAGTACTAGAATACCGCATATTATTGAGAGCCCGCTGTATCAGGTCAACTTCACATCATTGTGTTAGAGAAAACACCTCTTACGTGAAGCCCAGAGTACAATAACACCTGTCTATAGAGCACAACTATGGATTCATTGCAAGTCAAAGGCATGCACTAGGCTCACCACCTTCTCGTTTAGCACTGAGAATTTTCACCACGTGGTAACACAATGGCATGACTTTGATACCACTTGTAAGGAGCCCAACGAACCACACATATCTCTACAATAGTATGATATTGTCCACTTTATACCTAAACCTTTATGAATGAACCACACATATCTCTATATTGATATGATATTGTCCGATAATTTTCACCATATGGCAACACTAGGGCATGGCTCTGATACCACTTGTAAAGAACTTAACGAACCATACATATCTCCATATTGATATGATATTGTCCACTTTTGACCTAAACCCTCATAAACGAACCATATATATTTTCACATTGGTATGATATTGTCCACTTTGGGCTTAAACCCCTATGGTTTACTCTTAGGTTTTACCCAAAAAGCCTCGTCCCAATGGAGATATAATTCACTCTTTATATATTTATGATCTTCCCTATTTTTTTTATTAATGTAGGACTTTATTTGCTTCTTTAATAATCCTCCATTTGAATAAAGGATTAATGAGCCTCCCTAAAAGAATATTCCATCTATGGAAGACCTTGCTCCAAACTTTACTCATCTTCGCTGTGTTGAGGTTACATGACTTACGTGAAACACTAGAGTATCGCACCACTACCTTGAGAAGATTGCATGACTTATATGAAACACCAGAGTATCGCATCACTACTTTGAGAGCTTGCTCTATTAGGTTAACTCACACATCACTGCATTGAGAGGACACACCTTACGTGAAGTCCATCGGCACACTACCGCCTATCTATAGAGCTTAACCACAGATCTCATCACAAGCAAATTGGGGCTTACCAGACTTACCACCTTCTCGTTCGGCATCGAGGATTCCTTTACATGACTAACTCTGGGGCATAGCTTGGGGCTTACCAAACTCACCACCTTCTCGTTCGGCATTGAAGATTTCCTCCACATGACTAACTCCGAGGCATGGTTTGGTGCTTACCAGACTTACCACATTCTCGTTTGGCACCGAGGATTTCAACTTGGGTTTACCAGACTCACCACTTTCTCGTTTGACACTAAGAATTTTCTCTATATGGATAACTCCGGGGCATGGCTTGGGACTTACTAGACTCGCCACCTTCTCATTCAGCACTGAAAATTTCAACTTAATCACGGATCTCATCACAAGCAAATCAGGGCTTACCAAACTCATTACTTTCTCGTTCGGCACCAAAGATTTCAGCTTAACCGCAGATCTCATTGCAAGCAAACTAGGGTTAACTCCGAAGCATGGCTTGGGGCTTACTAAACTCACCACCTTCTCGTTTGGCACCGAAGATTTTCTCTACATGACTAACTCTGGAGCATGGCTTGGGGATTACTAGACTTACCATCTTCTCGTTCTGCATCGAGGATTTTCTCTATATTGCTAACTCTAGAACATAACTTTGATATCACTGTTGAGAGCCCAACAAACTATATATATCTTCACATTGATATGATATTGTCCACTTCAAACTTAAACCCTTATAATTTTATTCTTAAACTCTATCCAAAATACATCTTATCAATAAAAATATGGTTCACCTCTTATAAACTCGTAATTATTCTCATATCTATCTTACGAAACATTTATACTCTTTTTCTTAACAACATGTGACTTATTTTTATTCATTTTCTTTTTATTTACTGTTATAATTTTATCGATTTTACTTTGATAGATCATTATTGTGATGTATATTTCAACTTCTAAATTTTATAACAATTTTTTTAGAAAAAATAAATAAATTATTAAATTGGTTCAAGTAATATGATAAAAATAACGAATGAGATTGAATTTTAAATTTTTTGACCCAACAAATTAACAAGTTGGGTTTGAGTTTACAATATCTAACATGACACATTAACAAAATATGTAACCATTTTAACACGACCTGTTGCCAGGTTAATCCATTGGAAATGATCAATCAACTTCTGACCAATTTCTGATTTTTTGTTGTCAAGAAAGTCTGAGACGATTAAGATCATGCAAAAGTAGAGAATTGAACCATCTATCCTTATCTTAAGTTACATTCATTTCTCCCTCCATTTTCCTTACTAAGAATTGGAGATCCATTTGCTTCACTTTACAAGTTAGAATCAAACACCACAGCCAACAGCACCTCCAGGCTCTTAATTCATGATAAAACTATGACTAGATTATAACCCTACGAAGTGTGAGAATTCAGCAGCAGCATCAGATAGATACAATGCAGTGTTTTCATCTGACTTGGCTTCAACTAAAGTGTAAGATACCAAATTAACTCTTTTTGGTGTTGTCAAAATGAATCCATTGAGCTGCCTAGTGTGTTCTGAGCTCCCTTCAGCTACTTTTGATCCCCAGGAGGACAAAAAGTGGTCATATCTTTTATGACTACAGGGTTAATAACACAGGTTGAAGCAGAAGAAACCCTTTGACTTGTTTTCAATATTTGCTTTGGGAGTTTCCCCCGAGTCATCTCGTTTTGCCATCAATGAGCTTGTTCCTGGAGATTCGGGTGGTATGATGGTGTTCTCGGAGATTAGAATTCGGAAAGGAATCATGGGTTCGGGTGGAGCAATTGTAGAAAGATAATTAAGTAGCATTTGAATTATTTGACTAAAATTAGGGCGAGCATTTGGGTCCTCCTTCCAGCATGAAGTTAGAATCATAGCCAATTCCTCAGGTAGGTTTTCTGCACTAGGCCTCACATTCTGAAACAGGAAAATACCCGCTAAACTGTCAGTTATATTTGCATTACGAAGAAAATGACAACAATGACTACTTTATAAGAATATTGTATAACTAGGGAAGAGACTTTACTTTGAAAGCCGCTGCATAAGCTGCCTGGAGATTTGACATCCCTTCAAATGGTAGTTTGTTATGCAAAAGCTCCCATAACACAATTGCAAAGCTATATGCATCCACCTTATGATTGTAATGCTTCTTTTCTCCCTGCCTTAACGTAACAGTACTGTATAACTGCACCAAACATTAGCACAGTTATGCATTACATAATGTTGTTTACAGATGGTTGAAGAGGAGAGAGATTTATATTCGAAAAGAAAGAGAACCTCGGGTGCCATCCAACGGTATGTTCCTGTTTCAGCAGTCATCATCTCAGTTAATGACTCTTCTCTTGCTAAGCCAAAATCTGCTAATTTAACTGTTTTGTAGTCTGCTGTCAAGAGTAAGTTTTCTGCACAAAAGAATGACAATAAGTTGATAACTATTTTCATAATTCAATATGTTCTTAAAAAGGTTAAAATACTATTTTCAAAACTCGTTCACCCAACAATACGGATCTTCTCATAGATGCACCAACATACATGCACTTGAGGGTACTACGTGTGCAAGTACTATATTAGATGTTTATCTGAATCAAACTAAGTCAACTTAGGTTTCAAGGAAAATGCAAACAAGTAGTACAGTTGTATATCGTAAGTAGTAAAGAATATAAGGGAATTTTCTCTTGAAGTTCAAAATCCCAACACATCTTGTCAAATTAGCCCTTTTGTTCCTGCAATACCTCTAAGTGCGTGAAATACCAAAGCTTATTCTGAAGCAAAACCAATTAAATAGACATAGAAGGATGTACTATGTTCTCTTATATGTTGCCCTTCGTCTCACTTCCTACATATAAACCATGAGAGTGATGGATTTCTTCAATTTGAACTAATGTTAAGTGCCAGTGCAATATGTATGCAATAATGGAGAGAATCTGTTGACAGACAAATTGTAAATAAGAATTTGAATATCACAAACCCGTGGTTGCAAATGATGAGATATGCCGGATTAGTAGAAATTTCCCACAATTAAAGATCACCATGGGCTAAAGAGAACGTGCTGCTTATAAGATCATGTGTGTTCCAGAATTTTAAACCTTATCTAGCTAATCACACCTTAAAAACAATGATGGAAATGAGAAGATTACCAGGTTTCAGATCACGGTGTATGATTCCATGAGAATGCAGACATTCCATTGCACGAGCAATGTCAAGTGAAAAACCAATGGCAACACGGGTGTCTAAGCACCTTGGCCGCATATTCAGCAAGTATTTACGCAATGTCCCTCCCAATAGGAGCTCAGTAACTATTACCATTACAGGCTCTTTACAGGCACCAATAAACTGTTAACACAAAAGAATTCAACATCATTGTCAGATGCAAGATACACTCCATCCTCAATTATAATTTTCACTGATACCACAATATACACGGGATAAGAAAGATGACAATCCTAAGAGTCACAATTCAAACCCACCTTCACTAAATTTTTATGTTGAACTCTAGACAACATTGCAACCTCTCTTGCAAACCTTTCTTCTTTCTTCGCAATCTCCTCTGGAGTCTCTTCCTTATGAACAATTTTAATTGCAACGGTCTGGTTCTTATACCTGAAGGGAACAGAACTAACATAGTGAGATATCTGCAATCACTACCAGACACCACAATGTCAGCCAAGAACATCAAATCTGTTTAAGAGCTTGAGCCAGCTTCATTAGCAACAATTAAACCGTATTCAATGGTAATCATACCATTTTAAAAAATGGCAAATGCACAAGAAACCAGATTGGTGATAAGAAGTCCACAAATGAATCATGAAGACTACTAATCCTAAATCACAAAAATGACACAAATTTCTAACTTTCGTCATTTACAAATTTAAACAGCATTCCTCTCGATCAACAAGAAAATGCAACACACCATAGAAATGGCAATGTCCAGAAATCAGAGGTAGAGAAGCTTTCACTTCTTCAAACCAAAAATTGGATTGACGAAGGTATAAAACTAAGAATTAGCTGCAGACTTACTTTCCCTCGTATACTTTGGCATGAGCTCCCTCTCCAATCCTCGGTCCCACAAAAAGATGCTTGGGATCAATTAACCATTTTGCATCCAACTTGAATTCATCAGCTGAGTAAAACCTACGCCCAGATTCCATAGTTCTAAAACAAGCAAGAATTGAACATCTACATATATCTAATAAATTACCAAGAAATTCTAGTACCCCACCACCCAAATTACAGTGAACTCAGAAATCATAGCCCAAGAAGAAAGCATTGGAAAGCACGTTCACAACAGTGAATGGATAAGGTGACAAGAAACAGAGAAGTAAACAGGACATGCTCTGTATATTGTTCTGGTGATAACCACATCTCAAGAATCAGACCCAGAGATCAAAACTCACAGATTGATTGATGGATTATGTCATTGCGGGGGCAAAAGTAAGGAACCCCACATGTGGTATAGAGAGAGAGAGAGAGAGAGAGAGAGAGAGACCAAACACTAAATAAAGCAAAGAAAGAAAGCCCAAAGCCCAAAGAAATTTATAGAAAAATTATGGGGAAAAGAGAAGAATCCCCATAAAGGCGGGAGCAGAGTAGAGAGCCAATCAACAAACTTTCAAGTGAATTAAAATTCTAGGACCCATTAAGGAGCTTAATTAAATGGGGAAATAAAATGATTTTTTTTTTGAAGAGTTTATTATTTAAATATTTCTGAGCCCAGAGTTTCAACCTTGATCTAGAGACAGAATCATGGGAGGGGATTGAGTCTGTACTACTACTGCTCAATTAAAAAAAAAGAAATGGAGAGAGAGAGAGAGAGAGATAAAAAGGCAAAAAGCAAAAGAGATATTTGTGAATTATTGTAATAAAGACTGTGGGAGCCACAAACTAATCGTAAGCACATGGAAACTGATCTTGTCAAACATGTGGACAACAACCCACTCAATAAGAAATGCCTGAACCGGCTATTACCTACTTCTACTTGTATTTCACTCCACTTCCACTTAAATTTAGATTTGTAGCTTCAGTGTAAGTACGTGAAGCTTGTTTGATTACTTGATATGATTCAGTTTTGACACTTATTTGAAAGATTTTACACCAACAACAATCTCAGACCTACATGTCTGGTTTCTTAGGGATTAATCATATCTCGCAAATTTGCTTAGTAATTTTGTCTTTGTTCATTTACAGTTCTGAAAGAATTTCACTTTCACAGGAAACGAGTTTCGAATAAATTGGCAGAGGAACACACGTAGAAGGTAAGATAGTTTTGACTTTTTACACTTCCAGGTAAAATGCACAAATACTTTGGCAAAACTTAAAACTATAATAGCACATCTGATAAAATTGGCATCTCCCTCCGATCACTAAACTTTTATTACAAAATAGCAAACGCTACGTATGCACATATGAAGAAGGAGCCGACATCCATCATATGCCTCGTGTTCACAATCAAAAGCTACCAGAGAGCATCGGCATAATTTAATAACGAGAAGTTAGGACAAGACAACAAAAAATGGTTAAACACAAACTGTTGAAATATAATATTTTGTGCTTTTTCCATATTTACTAAGTTAATCATGAACCATATTCCAAATAGCATTACAGCAGAGGATGTCTAGAGCCCATCATGACCATCGATAGGTTCACCGGGAATCTATCTAAGACACCATGTTGTGCAACTAAAACCACCCATTAAAATCCATAACATTTCTGCATTTATTTATAATATATATACACACACACACTACTACTTAAAAAGACTGGTTCAAGAGTTCTGTTTCAACTAATCCTTCTCTCCCCGGTGAGTAGATCCATGACCACACGCTTGATACTCCCATTGTTTTTCTTGAGCAGCCTCTTATTCGTCTCTTCATCACAGAAGCCCTGCAACAACAACAATAACAACAACCCACATTTCATTCAGAATCCATATGCCTTCCCCTACATGAACAAAGAAAAGACCGTGAAACAGAGTCTAATAAAAACAGAAAGGAAAGCAAGATAATCTCCACACACTTCATTACAGTTATCACAGAACTCACCATCTCCAGCAACTCCTCAAGGATTGGATCCCACTCAGCAACACCACAGAGATCATCCACAGATTGCTGCAAGTCATACTTATTCCTCCTCAAGATCTCCTTGTTCAGATCAATTTGCTTGAAACCCATCTCCTCAAGTTCCCTGAGGAGGGTCAGCTCAACAGCATCTTTATCACTGATCTCCACATACACAGATGATGGTGGCAGACTCGTAACAGGGAGTGATGCATGAGAAGGCTCATCCACTGCTGCTTCAGTAAGGTCAATAATGGGATATGACACAGTTGACAGAGTAACAGGGAGTGATGCATGAGAAGGCTCAACCACTGCTGCTTCAGGAAGGTCAATAATGGGATATGACACAGTTGACGGAGCCTGTCGAGGTGGAGGAGCCAAAGCTGAGCCACCATGGCCAACCAGCAAGCTATCATTTATAGGAAAATTCATCTCCTGTTCCTTTTTAGGCTGTTCATCAACCACTGGCTCCTCTTCGTTTATAGGAAAATTCATCTCCGGCTGTGTCTTAGGCTGATCATCAACTGCTGACTGTACTGGTTTAAAAACACTGTTAGAGTTGCAAGGCTCGTGAAAACCTCCATCCACAATGGGCTGAACATTCATATCTATCAATTCTGGGCAACTAGACCTATTGCTCTCAGGTGGCAAATTCAAGTTCAAGCCTTGAAAGCTGTCATGTACGCTGTCCTTTAAAGATGCATCAACCTGAAAGGAAAAAAAGTTAATATTAAGAGTAGTCACTAAGTTATCAAAAGCATATATTTTAGTATGAAATCGGATATGCTTTGAAGTGAAAGCAATACCTGGATTAGCACCCAAACACATTGCCCAAATTTCACACCTGATGGTGATTCCATCCTCCAGTAAGAGATATAACGACCTGGCAATTCAGGTGCAGTAAAATCAACAGCAATGTCAAGCTCCTGCTCCACAGGAATACCATTGGCAGGAACCTGGAATGAATCGAACTTGTTACAAAAAGCCCAAGTAATACATTTGTTAGCATTTAAAAAATGTAACAAATTAAACATGCTCACCTCTATCTCGACTCTGACTGCATCACTAAACTTATCTCCCCCAATCCATGCAAGTTGAGTACCCGGGGGCCACTTCAAATCACCAGCATTACGCATCCTCCATATCTTAGTAAACCGGGTAGATGGAGCCATTATAGTCCCATCCAGCACATTGACATCCAAAATGAAGCAACTATCTAACTTGGACAAGCCTGGCTTGATTCCACAACCTCTCAACATATGTGGCGTTGCTGGAGTACCAATAAGTGGAGGTACTGGAGTACCCGGCCAAAAGTTTTGTCTCTTTAAAATTTGATAGAGAAACAAATGATCATAAAAGTCAGTAAACCCAACAGACGAATTAAGACATAGAACAAATTAGGAATATATACTCATAAGTATGTATTAAGAATATATACTCACATGATCATAAAAGCCTTTAAGAGTTCGCGGATGTCGATGATGTACAGGCCTATCAATTCTGATGTAATCAGTCTCGTTACCCATTGCTGAGAAGCAGATGCTGCATAGGTCATAATCATCTTTCCTGCATAAACAAAACAGATAATACATATCAATATAGAAATAAAACTTACAGCACAGACTAATCAGAGTGTAGATAAGTTCTTACACTTTGGATTTAAATCGAGGTCCAGTAATTGGATGAACCCCACAACCATCGCAACGAACACCCTTATGGAACATACCAACCAGAGCATTGCGATTAATGCTTCGCTTAAAGGGACTAACGCGAGGGTGCCCGTAAATACCACCTGAATCATTTGCTACAGGAATACCACTAAATGGACACTCGTTAGAAGTATTACTGCTCATAACCAAGGTAGGTTGATCCACATCAGAAGGCCTCATAGGACCAGCACAACTTGAGGATGCACAAGAACCTACATTCTTGCCACCTAGAGGAACATGATGGTTCTTAGCATCTTTCTTGTCATCACAACCAGAAATATTAGAAGCAGCTGGTGGAAGGCACACAGTTCTACTTCCAGATGGAACGGGATCATTCTGTGGGACCATATTAAGGTCAAGAGAAGAAGAGAGAGGCATTACAGGAGACCCTGTGCCTCCTATCAAATACCTGACAGCATCCTCTACCTTACTTTTAGAGTTCAAGTCCATGGATGTTGATTTAGGCAACACTTCTTTTAGGCCACTATCCTTTGATGCATTAGCGTCTTTAGGCACTGAAGGAGCAGGGTGGCTTTGAGAAGCCTCTGCCTGTCTACTTGATTCTGGACCAGATTGGGACTGTGAAACTACATTTGGCTGGGACAGGCAAATCTTCAAAAAGCTCTCAACAAGATCAGCAAACACTGGACTAGAGGATGCAGCTTTTGAAGCAAAGTCAAAAGATAGCTTTGAAACTGTTTCACGCAGTGGCTCTGGCACAGATTTCAAAATTTCAGATACCTTAATGTTACTGTCAGGTAGCATATGCTGGACCCTTGGGGATCTCAAGGGAGTAGACCTTCCACTTGATCTAGCATCAGAGTTACCATACCTGTCATCTTTCAGCAGTACATCAATCCTCAAGAATTTAAGGCGCTGCCTCATTGCATCATGCAGATCATCATCATCAACAAGAGTTACTACGTCACCATCTTCATCAATATATGTCAGAGTAATATCAGCGTCTTGAGGAAAATTAAAGAGACTTCGGATCTTAGCCCTTAATCCATCAATGTCAAGATCCAACTTTTCATTTTCATCAACACAAACATTGAATCGCCTAAGTGTATCTCCATACTTGACCTGCAGAGATGTAACGCAAGCTAAATCATGAGCCACGCTTAAAAAACATCACCTAATATTGGTTCTTCTAAGATTTTCATACGCTAATGCTTTTCCATCTGAGAGTTCATGTCCACAAAACGTTACGTACTGCTTTTGAGATTTTCTTTTTATTTATAAAAAATAAAAAGGAAAATAAGATTTGATGAAAATAATGAGAAAAATATTGAGTCCTAAGAGGAAATATATCAAGCAAAGTACCAAAAACCAAGAACAATTCAATTTTAAAAAAAAAAGTTACAAAAGGAAGCTGAATTCTCACTGATTATAAGAAGAAAATATCATACAATCAAATATGATTTCTTATATTCTTTTAGCATACGATAAATTAATAGAATTTACTCACTAATATGGAAAACAAAACAATTTCATCATCTGTGGTCAGTCTCCACTTTAATAACCAAACAAACAGATAGCATAAAAAGAAACAATCGATCGATCGATCGATCAAACCAAAAACCCATTTCAACTACACCGTACGAGAACTTCAGAATACGAAAAATAGAACACCCAAAACCTTTTGCCTCCAATTCAACACTAATTGAGGGGGAAAAAAATCAAAATTGCAGTAAAACTAATCATCAGAAACTCATAAATTAACAATCAAATAAAAAAAGAAAAAAATCGAACCTTGATAACCATAGTAGACGCCATGGCCACTCAGTATCCTCTTTTCCGTGAGCCAAAAACTAAAAATCAAACCTTGTAACTATAACCCGCTCAAAACCCTAACCTTAACCTAATAACCTTACACCAGAGCTATAAAAAAATTAATAAATGAACCGTTCAAGGTTCTTAAACAATCAAATCGGAAGATGGGATTGGATTAGATTCTAACACTAATCTCAGCCTCCACGTAAGCCGAATTTCGCGCGCCAGGATTCGTTCTCTCTCTCTTATTATTATTATTATTTTTTTGGAAAAAAAAGCCTGAAAATTCCGCTCACAGCACTATGCGATTTTTATAACGAGGAATTGGCTTGGCTGATAAGAAACTTGTTGGCGTTTTAAATATCTTGTTGCCAAAGAAACTTAAACGATTAAGGAATTGACTATTGAGCCATTTTTATTTATTTATGTTTATCGTTACGATTAGATATCGTCATTGGTTCTTGTTGTCGGTCGGGTCTGTCTTGGATCCATTATGTGCCGCCACGTAAGGAGATGTATGATTGTTAGAGTGGAACCTGGAACAGTTGATTGGATGTGGATTTGGATTGAAAATTCATTTATTGTTGATATTTTTTTTTATGTGATTGGCATCCAATGGCTCGAATGAAGTGATGACGGGACAATTTTGCATGTCAATTTAGCGTTCACACGTGTTTTGGGGTCACGGGTGATATCATTTATCGCCATTATTTTTCTTTCCTATTTTTTTTTTAAAAAGAAAAATGATAATCATACGTCATCAACATTAAGGTTATGATCATAAATACGGTAAAACTTAATTATAATAATACTCATTAGTTAGCAAAGTTATTTCTAATTTTTGTCTGACTTCTTTAAATGCGGTGGTAGAATTTCCTATGTAATGGTTTTGTGGGACTAGGCTAAATAGAAAGTAATTTAAATTATATTTTAAATATTTTTTTTAAGGGTGAAATGGGTTTTAGTATAATAAAATAAATTTAAATTAAATTTAAATTCAGTTTAGAGATAAGTTAATTTTTTTAAATTTACTCTAAATATTTGATTTAAAAATAAAATTAAAAAAATTAATATAAAAAATTATTTATCTATATAAATTAAAGTTGGTTACGTGTTAAATTTAGAGATATAAAATTTATTTATGTTATATTTTTAAATTTTTTATTTTTATTTTTATTTTTATTCATATTTTTTATTTTTTATTTCTTTTATTATTTTTTAATTATATTTAATGTTAAACTCTTGCTTTTAAATTAAAACGAACTCATTTGTTGAGAAACAAAAAGATGAAGAAAAATAAATAAAATAAGTAAATAATTTTATTATTATTCTTAATTTTTTAGTCATTACTCATTTAACTAATTTTTTATTTTATTTTGTGTTATATGTTTCTGAAAAATCTTAATAAAGACTTAATATTTAGATTACAAATGAAGTACGATGATTTAGATGCTAAAGTTCAATAAAACTATTGATTTGTGTAAATTTTATATTTTAATTCATGTTATTAATTTTTAAAATTAATAGTTAAAAATTCGATGTAGTTTATTTTTTCACATAATATTTATAATTTTTTTTATTATATTATGATTGTACAAGATAAAAGAGAATTTCACAAAATCAAATCAGTACAAAAAAAAAATATTTAAAAAAAATCTAGATATAAATTATCAATCAGAATCTTTAACCTCAAATTCAAATTATATATATCGAATACGAGGAAAGTATAAATTTTTTTGCACTATTCAAATATGAGATAAAAATTATGATCTCCATCCTTACCCACTCGTTACTAACTCTAAATGCATTTAACCAAATACCGAATATCTCACGTCTAAATAAAACTTATCCCAAATTCAAACAAAAATAAATTTATGTCCAAACAACTCACTTTTTATTTCATTTTTTTAGCTTTTTCAAATAATAAAATATTTGTTGTTAAAAAAAAATTACACTCAAAATATTTGCCTCTCCCATTCCCAAAAAGAAATTACAATCAAAATATTTGCCATCATCTCTGCTGCCATAAAACCCTAGTCGTCACTGCACTAGCAGCCCATTGCTGCCGACCGACCCTTATTGAACTTAGAACACGCCGATAAGAAGCAAAGCAGCATTTATCAGTGTTCTTGGGTTTTGCATTATTGGAGGCAGTCGAGTGACCTGTTAAAGTAATCTGTTTCTAAAAAATGAATTTGCTGAGTTGCTGTTGAGTTGGTATTATGAATAAGTGATGATGACGTGGCATGATGAGTCAGCAGGAAGCTAGAAGATATTTTCCTTTCCTTTTCCGCCCAAATTGATTTCACTTTCTCTCATCTCTCTGTAAATATAAATAGCATTATCTTGTTTCTTTTCTTTAATATGAAACAGATATAATAAAGAAAAGTTTGAGAAGTTTGAATAAGCATTTTCTTTTCTTCTGATATCTTTCTCGATAGCCAAACACACTTAGTTGCAAAGCTTTATATGGTATCAGAGCTTGAAAATGGCCACTGTCGTACCTTCCACAACAAACATAATAAATCTAAATCAATCTTCTTCTTCAATTACCTATTCTTTTCCTACAACTGTAAAACTTGATAGATCTAATTTTGTGATATGGAGGTCTCAGATTTTGACTGCTATAAGAGGCAATCGATTGGAAGAAATTCTCATTGGAACCAAAGTTTGTCCTGTACAACATATCAGAACAATGAATTCTGATAGATCTACAACACTAATTGAGAATCCAGATTTTGACTGATGGACTAAACAAGATCAAACCTTGCTTGGATGGCTGTTTTCGACAATTCATGAGAACATTTTAAGTTTAGTCATTGCCAGCAAATCAAGCTTTGAATTATGGACTGCTGTTGAAAAGCAATTTAGATCGCAATCTAAAGCTAAAGCCACACAGCTCAAAATTTAGCTGTCTTCAGTTCAAAAAGGTTCGATGTCTATGTTTGATTACTTTTTGAAAGTTAAAAGTTTGATTGATGAACTTTCAACTGCTGGTTGTGTAATTGACGATGATGAATTTATAAGACATCTAATATTTGGAATAGAATCTGACTATGATCCTGAAGTTGTCTTAATAATAAGCAAGTTTGGAACCATTACCTTAAGTGAAGCTTATGCTATATTATTAGCTCAAGAAAGCAGGAATATTCAAAATAACAGCAGCTTGCATATAAGTAATTTGATAGAAGCCAACTTTCCTGGAAAGTTTCAAAAAAGAGGAAACAATTTTTCTGGTTCAAATGGATTCAGTCAATATGGAATGATAAGTAACACTGGTTTCAATAATAAAAACAATTTTAATAGAGCCTTTGGTAAAGGTAGAGCTATGACAAGTAACAGTAGCCAAGTGCCATTCAGAGGAGGTTTCGGAAGAAGCAAATTTCAATGAGGCAGAAGATATTATTATGCTGGAAACAATAAGCCTATATGTTAAATTTGTGAGAAGATTTGACATATAGCAGCAAAATGCTTTTATAGATTTGATAGAGATTACATCTCAAGACCAGATAATTGATTCAACAATCATGGTTTTGGGAACAATTATGCTAGTCCTGGACCTAATTTTGGCAGCAATTATGCTAATTCTGGACTTGGTGGTAGCAACAACATGAATCCTATCAGTTCTGCAAGAAGCACTTTAAATGGTTCAGCTACTGGAGTTCCAAATAAATCAGCATTTCTGGCTGCTCAAGCCACACCAGATTCCTTTCAAGAATTTGAGTGGATCTCACCAAAAACTTCTCTTGATCCAAACTAGTACATTGACTCTGGTGCCACTCATCACCTTACATATGATTCAGCATATATTGGTGGTAAGCAGATCTTTACAGGTAACAATCACTTAGACATTGGCAATGGTAGTAGTTTACCTATAAAATTGATTGGCACATCAGTCTTAAGGTCTTCTACTAATGTTGGATTATTGTTGACCAATATCTTATTTGTCCCTCAAATCACAAAGAACTTAATAAGTGTTTCTAAATTAACTCAGGATAATGATATTATTATTGAGTTTCATGGTGATTTCTGTATTATTAAGGACAAGAAGATGATCATTCCTTTGCTGAAGGGTACTGCTAAAAATGGTCTCTACAAGTTGTTGCTGGACTCTCAAGCCTGTTCATCCTATAAAAATCCTGGTTCTTTTTTAAGTCCAAAATCTATGCTGTCAATGCTTCCTGTTAAAAGACCATATGATATGAATAAATCTCTACATCTGTCAGTTCCTGTTTCTGCTAATATGTCTACTGCTATAAACTCCAATAACTGTACTAGTGTCAATGACAAAAGATATAATAGCCTTGATTTGTAGCATTTGAGGCTAGAACATCCTAATTCCTTTACCCTGATGAATGTAATGAAAGGTTGTAAGCTTTTGCAAAACAATGAAACAAAGTTTAAACCAAATTTTTATAGTGCATGTCAGTATGGGAAAGTACACAAACTTCACTTTCAATCAAATGTTATAAAGACTACAGCATGTTTACAACTTGTTTACAACTTGTTTACACTGATCTTTGAGGGCCTACTCCTACTCTTTCAAGAGAGGCTTATTGTCACGCCCCAGACCCAAAAGATCCGACACACGACATCACTTACATTCATTCACTGCATGTGCACTCATAAATAATATTACACAAAATTTTCAACTTTCATTCAACACAGAAATCCTTAGCAAGTTGCTAGTAAGTTCAACACTAAAATCAACCATAACCTAACATATAAATATAAACTTCTCTTGACAATATTTAAACATTCATTTCAATTTCTTTCAGAATTATAGCAATTGAATTATGACTGGGACAATTATTAAACCGGAGATACGCAGAGTTTTCTCAGAGATTAACACTCTACTACGTCACCAGTAGCAACTTTGTTACCGGGAGCCCAGAATATATCCATTGCAAATTCTTACTTAAAATCATCCAATAACCACACTTTATAAAACTTAAACCAAATCCAATCCACACACAATGAAATAATACATAAGTATTTATTCAATAGGGACAAATCAAATATCATATCCCACGTGTCCCCAAATAAAACACTCGGTAACCTAGCAACTTAGGGAACCCAAGGAACAGTAGAAGCCTTGCCAAATCCGCTAAGCACACATGCACCTTATTTACCTGAAATCACCATAAATTATAATGAGTATAAAACTCAGTAAGCATACTAATTTTTCATATATCAAATACAAATACATATATGTACACAATGCATATGTATGATATGCTGTGATCAATCAAAATCATAATATTATCAAATCACATATCATGTAAGCGCTTACACATTCTTTCAAAATACATAATAGGAATACCATCACTCAACTACTACTTAGTAGGACTTACATATCACATATCACATAATGAGCCAAATGTCACTCGTAGGTGACATACCGTATGAGAGGAATAGTACAAGTGAGGTCTTTAAATTACACATATATAACGCTTATGCCCGAAGGTAAAAGCCAAACCCTCACCCTGATCATCGGTGAGTCCTCTCACATGCACCAATACGCCACCACACGAATGTGATGACTCATACTTCCTTTAGGTACCAATAGGATCCTCCCTACATACGGAACACATAACATATACCAATCCCAAAGGAAAGGCCACACATAAAGGCTCCACAAATCACATAAAATGCCTACTAAGTTCACAGTGAGTTTAAGTACCCTCAAATCACAAAATATTTCTCATGGACATATTACACTTCAAAAGCTTTCTTTGTTAAACACATCTTATTTTGAAAGCTCACTTTCAAAAATACATGTATGTCCATGCTCACATTCATAAACATATATTCACATTTCATATCAAAATATACTTTGACATAACATAAACATATTCTTAACCCCATTTACAAAATCATACAAAATAATTACTATGTTTATTGTGATTCCATTAGTAAGTTTAGTATACTTACCTCTTAACACTTTCAGCTACAAGGCTTAAATCTCCTTAACCTATCAATGGAGATTAATCCTTTCATAAGCCTCACAATTCACACAAAATACTTTAAATAGCTTACAAAATTATACACAATGCATTTATCACATCAAATTGGTCTAAATATTTGGTTTCTCAAAACCTGTCATTCTGACCACTTACACTTAACAAAAATTTCTAATACATCAAATGATGTCCAATTACTCCAAAATCAGAATATACCATTCTTGACTCATATATCCTTCTTATATATGAATATTATATCAAATTTCCTACACAATCCATTCCATACACACCATCGAATCCAAACTACAAACCTGACAGGATCAAGATACTTACTGATCAGTATTCAATCTCCCAATTTTATAAAATCATATACTAACTCAAAAATTATAAAACTATCACATAATTACTCTTAACACATATCTCAATCCATGATAAATATTTCACTTCCAAATCACTGCCAAAAGTATTTTAAAACTATTTTATTCTATAACTTTAAAAATCTATTAATCAAATATTGCAATGAGCTGATACACTTTAGAAATTCATAACACTTCAACCGCATTGATCTAAATTCTCAATTCCGAGTATATCATATTAGACATATAAAATTATCATATTCCACAAATTCATAATTTTTTAAGATCATTCAGTAAGACAAAAATTATTTTTCACTGTACTATACTGTTTACACAGGAAATTTTCAGAATTTCAGGGTCATTTTGGTAAATTCACTATAAATTCAATTTCCAGAATTTTCAATCGATTCAAAGTCTCAGATGATCCTTAACATGTCTAATTTCATATACTCAAAATTCAAAACCAGAATCGAATCACAACAATTTATAAAATTCCTAGATCAAGAGGTTATCCAACAGAAATTCCATAATTCATCATGATTTATCAAATTATCTTATAGATCATCATCAATTCTCATATGATCTTACGAAATGCACAACAAATCCTCAATTATACATATTTTCAGAAATCAAAACTTAAAGGAATTAACTTAATTAATACCAATAAATTGAGAAATACGTATGATATACCTCTTGAAATTCAAAATTCCAATTTCTTCTTCTTTTTCTTCTTCTTCTCCTCTTTCTCTCTCCTCTATTTCTCTCTTCTCTCTCTTAAAATGGGTAGCTCGACCTAAAAATGGTAAATTAGGGTTTAAAAGTGTATTTTTATACTAAGAGGCTAATTTTTGGTATTTACGAATTTGTCCCCAAAACTTTCAAAGTATAACAATTTGGTCCCTAAAATAAATCTAAAGTTATACAAATAAACCCAATACTAATCGTATATCCTTAACCTATAAAAATATTACTAATAACAATATATAATTCAAGTATCACCAACATACAAATAAAATACGTATATTTATACATATATAAATACTTATTCTTACCAGTCGTGGATACTGGTTACTACACTTATAGATATTATATAAGTTTTGTGGATGATTTCACTAAATACTACTGGATTTTTTTCTTAAAGACTAAATCAAAAACTCTTCAAACCTTCATTTCCTTTAAATCACAAGTTGAAAAACAAACTGACCATAACATTAAAGCACTGCAATTTGACTGGGTTGGGGGGGGGAGTATAGACATTTTGCCAATTATTTATCCTCACAAGGAATCCAATTAAGACTCACTTGTCTATATACACATCATCAAAATGGGGTTGTTGAGCGAAAACATAGGCATTTGGTCGAAACAAGTCTGACTCTTCTTACTCAAGCTACAATGCCTCTTCATTTTTGGTGGAAAGCTTTCCACACTGCTTCTTATCTAATTAATAGACTTCCTACTCTAGTGTTGTCAAATACTTCTCTATATTTTCGGTTGTATCATTTATATTATGACTACAACTTTCTTAAACCCTTCGGATGTGAGTGTTTTCCCTTACTCAAACCTTATCAACAACGCAAGCTTGACTTTCATACATCAAAGTGCCTATTTATAAGTTATAGTAGTCTTCACAAAGGATATAAATGTCTTCACCCCTCAAGCAAACTTTATATAGCTCGACATGTTTCTTTTAATGAAAACTTCTTTCTTTATTCAGAAATGTTTCCATCCTTCATTTCCTTTATTCTTGTCACTAGTTCTCCTTCAACTTCCTTTATCATTCCTAAAATGTCTTCCAGCAGCAGTAGCAACAGAGTTAGTAATTCTGCAGATATTACTTCTTCAGCTTTGGATGTTCCACTGTCAAACACTGAATCTTTCTCTTCTCATACTTCTGCAAGTACCACTGAAATAGAAACTCAGAATATTCCTCTAGTTGTCAATCAGCATCCTATGATTACCAGAGGGAAAGCAGGCATTTCTAAGCCAAAGGTATTAATTGCTCAGACATCCAATTTAGAACCAACTATTGTCCAAGCTGCTTTACTTGATAAAAATTGGAAATTGGCAATGGAGGAAGAATTTCAAGCATTATTGAAAAATAAGACTTGGACTCTTGTTCCAGCCTCTGAAGCAACCAGAGTTGTGGCCAACAAATGGGTCTTTCGAACCAAGTACAATACAGATGAGTCTATTTCTAAATACAAGGCCAGGTTGGTGGCCAAAGGTTTTCTTCAAACACCTGGGATAGACTATCTTGAAACTTTTAGTCTTGTTGTCAAACCGTCCACTATACGGATTATACTAAGTTTAGCTGTCATGAACAAATGGGTGATCAGGCAGCTAGATGTTAACAATGCCTTTTTGAATAGGGATTTGTCAGAAGCTGTTTATATGCATCAACCAGAGGGTTTTATCAATGCTGCATATCCTGATTTTGTGTGCAAGCTTTACAAGGCTTTTTATGGCCTTAAACAACTCCTAGAGCTTGGTATAAGAAGCTCAAATTAGCCTTACTTCAGTAGGGTTTTGTAAATTCTAAATCAGATACTTCCCTTTTCTTCAAGAATACCAATGGTTCTCTTGTTCTCATTCTCATCTATATTGACAATATTCTAATCACCGGCCATGTTCCTTCTGATATAGAGCTGCTGATTGCTAAATTACATAATGCATTTGCTCTTAAAGACTTAGGCCATCTTCATTATTTCCTTGGCATTGAAGTTACTACCACTGATGCTGGTTTGCATTTGTGTTAATCCAAGTACATTCATGATCTTCTTTCTAAAGCCAACATGTCTTTCTGCAAAGGCAGTGACACACCAATGGTTGTTGGTCAGAAAATGTTCCACTCAAATGCTATCTCCTTTGATCATGTTTCCTTTTATTGAAGTATTGTTGGCACTCTATAGTATGTCACTATTACAAGACCTGAATTATCTTATTCAGTACACAAGCTCAGTCAATTTCTTCAAGCGCCTATTATCAAGCATTGGCAAGCTTGTAAACGTGTGCTTCGATACCTACAGTCCACTACTGATTTTGGTCTCACATTTGTTCCACCAAAATCGTTGCACTTTCTGGATTTTCTGATGCTGATTGGGGTGCTGATCCCCTTGACAGGAAGTCCATCAGTAGTTACTGCATTTATCTTGGAGACAACCTTATTTTTTGGTCTTTGAAAAAGAAGAATGTTGTTGCAAGGTCATCAACAGAAGCATAATACAGAGCACTTGCTCTTGCCTGTTCTGAGTTGCTTTGGATTACTTCCATTCTCTCCGAATTATCCATTACTTTACCTCGGGTTCCCATTCTCTAGTGTGATAATCAAAGTGCTAAGGCACTTACTCTTAATCCTGTGTTTCATTCGCGAACAAAACACATTGAAATTGATGTTCATTTTCTCCGGGATAATGTTCTTGTCAAAGCTCTCAAAATTTGCTATGTTCCCAGTGAAGACCAGGTGGCTGGCATCCTTACCAAACCTTTATCTTTTTTGGCCTTTTCTTATTTTCACAGCAAGCTCATGGTCTCCCCCAGACCCTGAGCTTGAGGGGGGATATTGGAGGCAGTCGAGTGACCTGTTAAAGTAATCTGTTTCTGAAAAATGAATTTGCTGAGTTGCTGTTGAGTTGGTATTATAAATAAGTGATGATGACGTGGCATGATGAGTCAGTAGGAAGCTAGAAGATATTTTCCTTTCCTTTCCCGCCCAAATTGATTTCACTCACTCTCATCTCTCTATAAATATAAATAGCCTTGTCTTGTTTCTTTTCTTTAATATGAAACAGATATAATAAAGAAAAGTTTGAGAAGTTTGAATAAGCATTTTCTCTTTTTCTGATATCTTTCTCGGTAGCCAAACACACTTAGTTTCAAATCTTTATATGCATTCTAATGGACACGATTGGTTCGTTGTCTATAATTCTCCTTTCTTTACTTGTAATTTAAAGATTATAGTTCTCATTTTCATAACTCATTCATCCTCCATTTGGATAAGTCCAAGCTCATGCTGCTTTTTTAATCTTCCAAAAATTGTTGACTTGAGAAGCTTTAGGTCTGCTTCACTTTAGCTTAATTCGAATGCTTTGATAATGGGTCTTAGGAACTAACAACCTTTTTGGTGAAGTGAATAGTGGTGGTGAAAATGGGGTTCATCTTGAGTTAATTATTTATCCACTTAATTTTCTATTAATTTGAATATAATTTATTTAATAAATAGGTCATTTGATATAACTTTGTTTATTAAACAGGCTTATAAGATCAGCTAATAACTCATAACATGTTAACAACTCACAATATGTCAATGATTTGTAATTTGTTAACAATTCACAATTTGTTAATGACTCACAACTCGTTAACAACTAACCAAAAAAATAAATATTTATATATATATATATATTTCAAAATACAAAAATAATTTATTCGGATTGTTTAAATTTATAACTTGGAAATATAGATGTGAGGAGTTAATTATTGAACTACCTCAAGTGCTAACACAGTTGTGAAAGTATGCAACAACAACTAGTTGTCATCTTTTTTTTTTTTTCTTTTTTGGGTTTTTTTGTTGTAATTAAGCACAGCCTTTAATCAAGTACATAGCAACATTGGAAGCGATCCTTCTTCCACGTCGAACAAGAACTCGTCGTCGATTGCGACAAAGGCTAGAAGCACCAACAATGTGATCCAAGCAACCATAGTGGCACAGGCTGCAACTTTGCTAACAGTAACATCACCAAAAATGATATAATCAAAGCATAGAAAGCTAGTTAACCCCTGGTCTGGTCGGTATAAAATAAGATGATACAGAGGCCTATAGTGGTTGGAAGTAAAGATGTTGTTAGGGTTGTTTTGGTCCCAAAGAGATTCATGCCCTTGAAGAAGAAGAAGAAGAAGAAGAAACTGGGGCTGGTTTTGGGTGTGTGATTTTATTATTTGGTTGGTTCTTGAATGTGTGAGTATAGGAATTTGGAAGGGGAAAGGAATTGGAGGGTGTATGCTGCACATAGGAGGTTGGCAACAATGGCTACCTGTAATGTAAGTTAACCTAACTTCAGTTATAATAAGTGTTAAAAATTGGTGATTTAAAATCTTGTTTTGAGTGTAATTTTGAATTAAAGATTAATGATGAGACGATACAGGATTGAGAATGCGATGGATGAATGAGATTTGAAGCGAAATGGAGAGCCGAAAGTAAAGAAGGGTTAGGATACATCTTTAGGCCTTGAGGTCGCAGCCCCAAAGGAGCCACGCCGCAACGTTGCTCTGGCAGTGGCTAGGCGCCTAGGCGTTGGTTTCCTATTTTAATGTCATTTTGTCTTTTTCAAGTCGGGTTTTGAATTCTTTTCACGTATGAACTTTTATTCCAATTTGATATAAGATTTATAAGGAAATTTTATAATTTATATAAATTCTTATTATACTATTAGAATGGTATACATCAAAGAGGCATTAAAGAGAATGTTGAATAGAGAGTTTATGAAGCACTTGAGTGTTGAGTGTATAAGAGAATGTTGTATAAACCCTTGGATAGTTCAATCTATTAGATATTCTTTGTAATCTCTTAAGTGAAATTTATGATCTTTTGAGTAATTCGTTAATAATTACTAATTAATAAAAGAATAAGATTATGTGACTCACTATAGATAAGATAATTTACCAAATCACTTAAATTTTTGTGTGTTTTATGTGATTGATTATTTTTTTATATAGTAATTGTGTGTAATCTTTGCAATTTTTAAATACTTATGAGCGAAGACTTTCGTAAAAATCTCAACAAAAAAAAAAAAAAAATTTGCATTTAATTGGATAAATTTTAATAATTCTAAAAAGACTTGGGTTTAGCATGATTTTATTTCCTTCAAAAAAAAAAATAGAAAAAAATTCTAACTCTTACCACCCAAAAATAATTTCCATAGGCATAATACTATTGTCTAGTCTAATTTGGTTTCTGGTTCAACTTTAGTTAATAATGTTATATTTTTTAAATAAAATTTTAAATTTTTTATTTTAAATAATGTATAAAATAATTATTAAATAATAAAATAAATAATTTTAAAAATTATACTAGAAAAAATATAACATTACTCAAACTCGAAAAGGCCATGTCAAGTGAACCAAGCCCTCGAAACCCAATTGAGCAAACAAAATCATTTCTTCTTTCATATATAACTAACTTATTATGGGACCTCCTGGAATAGCTAAGCTGATAATGAACTTGCTTTATATTTTTATATTACTTTCTGATGAATCAGGAATGACTCCAGATTGCGTGAGACCTTATCAATAAGGAAGAATATGATATATTTTTGAGTTATTTTCTTTATAAAATTATTAATTAATTTTTTTATAGAAACAAACAAATATTTTTTTTTACAAATAAGAATATTAAAAATTAAGAATAATTTGCAAAGAACAAAGAAAAAAAAATAAAGAGAATATATTGATAAAAAGATTAATGTAATTTTAATTGTTGTATTCTTAAATTTTTCAAAGAAGAATCATATTCAATAAAATTAATTTATTATATGAAGAATTGATATATAAATTGTAAGAAAAAAAGATAAAGATTTTATTTAAACAAAAATATAAATATAAATATAAATAACACTGAATTAATTTTTCTTTTAGCTTCCCGGAGAATAACTATCAAAGTAGAATCTAATTTTTAAATTGTTTAAAAACAAAATTTAACTAAAAAGGGGGCCTTAAAAAATGTTACAAAACGAGAAAGTATTCATATTTTTAAAAAATAAAATAACTATTAATAATTATATATTTTTAAGAATAGTAATTAATATATTTTATGAGGCCTTTTATCAAAATGTTGGCTTAGGGGTTGAAAAATATCCAGTGTTTGCCTGCAAAGCTCATACAATATATAGTTTCTCTTTGCAAAAATTACAGATTCAACGAAGCTCAAGTCATGATGCCATTTCTGCTGGAATTGTGGAGGCAAAACACTCTTTCCCTGGCATTCTTTGCCTGAGAGAATTGAACAACAATCATAGGAAATTATATTAAGCAAATACATGTACATATATATATATATATAAGTACTAATTAATCTTACAAATTGATGAGATGAAAAATGATAATGGGTTAGATTCTAACTTACTTCTTGATCCCAATTTGTGCGCATTGTAATGACCAAAAGCAATAATGCTTGCAGACCACTCCCACATATGATTCCCATCCAAAGTCCCTGCAAAAATTCTGAATCAATAACACAAAAGAATGATGTATATATGTATATATGTATTATCAAATATTAAGATTTATCTTTAATATTAATATTAAGTTATTAAAATTTATTTTAAATTATAATATTAAATTTTTGAATTGAATGATTTTACTAATATAGTATCAAAATTAAGCTCTTATATTTAAACACCTACTTGTTTTTAAATTAACATTGACTTAAATTTTCAAAATGAAAACTTGCTTTTAATATTAATATTGAACTTAACAGTAATGCTATACTTACATTGTTGATATATAAAATTTATATCCTAATTGATGTAATATTTAATATGTTCATTGTTAATTGATATTATATAATAATTATATTAATAAAAATTAATAATTAATAGATAAATAGTATTATAGTAAGTAGTCATAAATTGATGACAAATGAACTGAATACAAATTTTGTATCCTACTATGTAAATGTGGCACTACCCTTCAGCTTAATTACCTTTCCTGCTAAGTGGAAGACAAAAGCCAAGCTTATAGCACAAGGAAGACCCACCAAGTAATAAGCTCCCAGATTTACATATGCACCAATCTTCTGCCAACCACACCCTCTAGCTGTACCTGCATCGTGATTATGGTAAAGAGATGGTATTTGTGAATTTCATTTGTATTGCTAAGATGGCAAAAATAGACATGATATTGGCTTCAAATATATTGCTGTCAATTGGATTTACTGCTTAATTATACCTGAAAGCACAGCCTGTATTCCATCCATGAAGTTGGATAGAGCAAGCACTGGCATTACAGACGCCAGATATGTTACTACTTCCTCATCGTTGGTGTACAAATATCCCCATATGCCTCGTATGGCAACTGCAATTGAGCTCAGCAACAGACCCTGTGCAACTGCCAAGAATATCACAATCTGTACTGCTATACGTGCAGCATAAGGCCTTCCTGCGCCTAATTCGTTTGAAACCCTCGTGCTTTAATCGAGAAATTAAGACAAAAGAAAACTGTAAGAAAATACTATATAATATTATATATATCAAGTGGCGAAGTTACTCACCAATCACCATTTGCTGCACAACTTTCTGAAAAGTCATCACTTTGACTTATATTTAAAAAAAATATTCTACTAAAGTTAAACACCGGCTTTTTGTAGAATCTAGTATTAAATGGTGAGCGAGTTTTGCCTACCGGTTCAAAATCTTTTAGCCGATGGGACGAGAAATGAGTTTAGTTTCAGAGTTTTATGTTGCTAATACCTCACGGCGCTGCCAAAACCAAAGGGAATTCTGAAGACCACTGAACTTGTGGTAAGGCTGCGGAGTAAATTGTTTCAGATCAGCAATATAATTGAGGCAGAGTGATTAATGTTTTATTATAATCAATATAATACAAGCCTCTAACGATTTGCCCATGCAAAGTTGCTATGAAATATAGAATTACTGAAAAACAGCAAAAGCAAGTTAAAAGTGCTGGTATGTCTCTGTGCTGCATGCAAAAACACAAATGACTTGCACTGAATAACAACTTAATTTAAAGGTTAATAGTTAAACCTTAGTTCCCAAATCCTCTGTGCAATTCTTGTAATATTGTGAGAGAGTATGGAAATACAAACCTGATAGACATCACTGATGTTTCTAGCTTGGGATTGGGGAGAAGACCCGACATGAAAACCAAACATTCATACGACCAGAATTCCAAGCTGATAAATATTGTCAAAAGAATTAAACGATAGTAAGTACTTCATTAGCAGATCAAATGCAGAATGCTATTGCAACCAAAGAGTGATTAAGTGTTAAATCTGAGATTTGAGTCCAAGCTCACCAGACCATAAGAGCTGAAGGTACACCTAACACAAGAAAGCTCTTGAGATCTTGCAGTGCCTCCTTGGAGAAACCTGTCCATGTTTCCTCACATTTAGGAGAAAACTTGATATAAATTGCCAAGATCAATACATTTATCCAATAAGAGATGGAATTAGACAAAGCAGCTCCTCTGTTCCCAAAGCCGAATCTGAAGATCAAAGTCCAACAAGAAAGGACATGAAGCAAACATGCAATTCCTGTACTTGTAATCAATGGCAATACATTATTTTGGCTTTGCAGGAATCTTAGTTGACACTGAAGAAGGCCAAAGGGAAGAATGCTGGGGATCAACCACCAAGCATAAATCCCAGCATTCAATGAGATTTCGGATTCTTGTTTCAGGATTGTGAAAATTTGACCTGTGTAGGCCCAAAGGACTGCTATAGGAACACTTATAAGTGTGAGAACAAGCATAGCTCTTTGCATGTGTATGCCGAGAAGATGATAATGTTTTGCTCCATATGCTTGCCCACAGAATGTTTCCAGTGCACTTCCCATTCCAAGCTGATCATAATTTACGAGATAAAATATTAGATATACTATGTATCAAAACCTACTATTAGATATATAGCAGCATAAGTAAATTTTAGTGTAAAGTCTTTAGTATACTAGTGTTTAGAGTTAGTTGTCAATGTATTTTATATCTGCTATTATCCAATTTCAAGTAAAAGTTATGAGTAAATGTTGGTATTTAAGGGGCGTTTCAAGTAAAAGTTATGAGTAAATTTATGAATTTAGCAGAATCTAGAAAAGAACACTTGAAATTTCAAAATCTATATAGCCAACAGTTGATTTACATGTGAAAATAATGTCGGTTGGAAATTTACCGAAAAGATAGATAAATGGTGGTTCATACAAATTATAAGAGTAACTTAATTACCATGAAGCTGAAACCAGTAACTCCAGCAAATGAAGTAGCCATGGAAGAACTTGCAAGAGATAACTCACTAAGATGGCCTACGAACATAACTGAGATCATCTGAAAACTATACTGGAAGAAACTAACCAAAACCAGAGGCCCTGCCAATTGCATTTGCTTCTTCAACTCTATATTAATAATCTCTGCTTTCTCACAGCATTTACCGCTCGCCAGCCTTTGATCACCACATCCGGAACCCTTTTCGGAGTTTGGAATTAGAGGGGACTCCAGAAGAGTAAGAGTAGATTCAGGTTCTTCTTCAGCCATTCTCATTTCCCGGTATTTCCTTGATGTATCAGGAAAATGGAAAGGAAAATTTTTTTGAACAGTGAAATGGGTGGGAAATAAAACGTCTGACGTTTGAGCTTGGCTGGTCAGCTTAGAGGTTTATATCGTGGTACTTGGTAAATTGTTATTTATATCAATTGGCCAATAGAAAATTACTCTATTAGATCTTCCAAATCTTTGAAATTCCGACCATGCGATAGAACAAATCGGCCCCCGACATTTTTTTTAATCTTTTTTTGCAGATTGACTTTTTAAGATTGGTTCATTATTTTGAATAGAAGGATTTCACTGTTTTTCATAAATGAAGAGACTTCGACCGACTCAAAACTCAGAATTTAAATACTAAAAATGCTGACCCTAACCAACTTGTAAAAGTTATTTTGGGTAGCTGTAAAATGGTTTCAACTCTGTACACAATTTTATTGAGATTAGCATTTTACTTTTGAACAAGCGTGGGCATTGAATATGGTAAGAACTTCTTAGAAAGCTCAAAAGCTGGAATGGGGGCCGCTGCATCTCCATCTCCATCTCCTTTTTGGTGTGCAATGTTTTTGCAATTATTTTACAGCCCAATTACTTTTGTATATCTATGTGATTAAAGATAGTTACCAGTTTGTATAGGAGATAGCATTCAATGAGCCTGTTTGAAAGTGCTTATTTTATTTTATATGTACAAACAGAGGACCCACGAAATGCTTTTAAAAAAAAATGATTTTAGTCTTTAGACACCTGTGGAGTCGGTTCAACTTCGTACATAAATAATTCCATTGATATTAGCATTTTACTTTTGACCAAGCCTACGCGTTGAATGATGAATATGGTGAAAGAAGCTTATTGAAAAGCTCAGAAGTTAGAATGGGCTCCAAAACACAAAATATGAACTAACTTTGCAACTTAGAAGAAGCTTAAAATAATTTCAATAGAAGATGCTCAGATCATGTGAGTTTTTTTTAAAAATCAAATGCTAAATGACAGGATCGTTTCCAACCTTCGTTGAAGCCGAGGCAAATTCTGCAATAATATAAGATTAACATGTTTTATACTAATCATATTTAATATAACGAGATTATATATCTTAATAAAAATGTATATATATATATATATATATATATACAAATATACAAAACATAATAATTTATGAGTTATGAGTATAATAGATCAATCTCAAAATGTAAAGATTATATTACATTGTATTAATTTTTATATTATTTTTTAAAAAATAAAAAAAATAGTAAAAATAATAAGTTTATGGCTCAATATATGATTCTAAAAATATTATATATTTCATACAAATATATATACTAATAATAGCAAATGTTTAATAAGAATTAAGGAATGTACAAATTTGAAATCATAAAATATTATAATATTGTATTATTGGTAACATAAACATATACTAATATCATAAATTGCTATACAATTTATTCTAAAGCTACATATATATATATAATGTAACTATCGGGAACATGTACTATATACATACTTAAAATTACACTAAAATTGTACAAAGAAAAAATGTGGTCAAACATATACTACATACATACTTAAAATTATACCAAAATTATATAAAAAAAAACGTGGTCTTATTTGATAGAATAACTTATGCATAAATAAAGCAAAAAATTTAATTTCATCCGACGAAATATTGTATTGCTCAAGCAGAACAAATAAATTAGTCTAATAGATGCATATAAAAAATTAAAATAAAAAAAAGAATACGCATATAATAGTTCAAAAATTATTACTATTAATATATAATATAATGAACATACAATTATTTTAAAATGTCATTTTTTTATATCATAAAATAATAAAATAATATAAATATTAAAACATAAATACTCTAATTTTATAAAACTATTACACGTCGAGCCACGGAATAAATATAACTATTTAAACTCATTTTTTATATTTCTCTTTTATTTTTTTTTCTCTCGACTCTTCCAATTCTTTTTTCTTTCCTTCCCTTTTCTCTTTTTTGTTTCAATTTTTACTTCTTCCTCTCGCAAGCTTCTAAAGAAGCAATTCATTCCTTTAGATATATAAATTTCGGCCACAAGTTGAACCAATAAAAGAATCCCATTAGCATTAATAGTATTTATTTATACCCTTTATTATAATAATTTGCATTGCCAGCTTAATATATGAACCCCACGCAGTGTCTCCACCTCATGCATAATAATTGCTAATTTATTTATTTTTTATTGTTATTTTATTAACTTAATTTGCCACCACTCAACCTCTTCGATACACGTGCATTACACTAAAATGGATGTAGGTTATTCAACTTTTCAAGAGGAAACTTTTGCAGTGTGTAAAATGGATGGAGAACTCTCATGTCATGTGGGATATAGACATCATTTCCTGGTGCTCATATTGAAGTTGGAATAGCAAATTTTTAGACCATCCATTAGGTCCAAGTTGAAGGAGTTCCTATATATTATGGCTACAGGACGATATCCTGGCCAATAATTTTTGCTTTTTGGCAAGAAAGTTATACAGACTGTCATACTCATATTCATTATAACATAGTATTATAGGGATTCAACTTACCCTCCGCTCCAGCATTACTCCGTATGCATTACAATTACCCTCCAGTTACTGTAACTTGTAAAATCTTTTGGTTCTAATTACCATCGAGCAATACTCAATTAGTGTAAACTTGTAAACCCTTTTGGTTCTACTCAAAGATCTGGATTGCAAACTTTGTTTATACTGGTGTGAGAATACATATAGTTTAAATTTCATATAACATTTTTTTTATAAAAAAAAAAGAGAGAATCAAAAAGGTTACAAGTAAATTTACTTAACCACATCGAATTTGGCCATATCAATTGTTATGTGTCTGCCCATGTGGGTAGTCCAAAATCCAAATGTTCCATTATCCATAGCCATTTAGCTAACTGGTGGAAAAATCACAGCAAGATTCTATAGCTGAAGATTTTAGTCTTAAGTACGTTGGACTTAAGAAGTTTAAGATACCATTTATTAAATGGATTTTGGATCAAGGAGCTACTTACTATGTGTGGTATAGTTAAGTCAAGAGCTAGTATCAGAACCTTCATATGTTACAAGTTTATCACATTAATTATTGCTGGGAGGTGTGAGCTGTCTGTACCTGCTCTGGATTGCTCGTGAGTCTACTGTTAAATATGCGCGGTCTAGTCATTATCCTATGTAAATGCACAACGTAGATGGACCTCTGCAGTAAAGTCGATGTGGGGTTGAAATGGTTGGCAAACTCCCCTTCTGAGGGTGCAAGGGCTCCACTTTCGACGCGAAGTTTTATTACAAAGTGATAGATACGTTTTGCATGTTGCTTCATTAACCAATTCTTTAATAAATAATGTTATACGCAAATGCAATCTCAAAATCTTCCATCTTAATTAATTTTGTCAACAGCAAACGCCGATGGTGTTACCTCCTTCATGTACGTAAAGGGTCAATTCCAATTTTAAGTAATAAATCGAATCAGCCTCTGGTTGTGGAGAGTGCTTATCCCCAGTTACAATCACCCAAATGGCCAAATGTTATCAACATCTTCAACATCAAAATGAGAAATTACATTCCCAAGTGATGACCCCCAAAAGATATAAATGCATGGAGAACTCTCATATTGGATGTTGGAGCTCAAATTAAAGTTGGTTCAGTTATCACACAATCTTAAGAATTCACTATAATGTGATCAAATGTGCTAATTTTGTGTGTGTTTTAAAAAGAAAGAGGCGTGAGCCTAATTTTGTACACCTTATCAATCCTTTTCTAATATAGTAAAAAAACTGCAGCAATAAAGTAGATGTCAAAGCCAATACATGAATCAAAGTCCTGAGACCCAATGAAGCGTGGAAAATTAATAGCAATTGCGAGACATCATCTACGCATTGGTGAGAAAGATGCACGCAGTGCACAAAGGCTTCGAGTGTTACCAACTTCAGTAGTTAATAGCTTCAAATTTCTCCGCGATTACGGAGGTTATCATGGATCATATCCAGAACAACCAGCAGCACAGGCTAATTATGTTAATAATATTTCTATGCGAAATTACTTAAAATTCATTCCACGGCTTCATGATGACATTTCAGTTGGAATTGTGGAGGCAAACACTCTTTCCCTGGCCTCCCTCGCCTGGCACAAGTGAAGCAAAAAACAAGAAGTAGAGCAAATTATGTGTAAATTGAATCTTACAAATTGATGAGATGAAAAATGATATGGGTTTTGGATTTTAACTTACTTGTTGCACCCAGTTTGTGCGGATTGTAATGACTAAAAGCAGTAATGCTTGCAGACCACTCCCACATATGATTCCCATCATAAGTCCCTGCAAAATTCGATTTTGAGTCAATAGCACAAAGAATGACAGATTTATACATGAATGCTTAGTTAATGATGAGGGATTGCATTCTTACCTTTCCCCCAAAGTGGAGGAGAAAAGACAAACTTATTGCACAAGGAAGGCCTACAAGATAATAAGCTCCTAGATTTACAAATGCGCCTATCTTCTGCCAACCACACCCTCTAGCAACACCTACATTATATGGCAAAGAGATCATAGTTTATAGGTTCATTCCACATTTGGATTACGCAAATTACATGACATTGCTTATTTTAAATATACTGATCATAAAAATACGATATTGAGGGAAAGAAGCTTGGACCTGAAAGTACAGCTTGTATTCCATCCATGAAGTTGGATAGAGCAAGAATTGGCATTACTGAAGCCAGATATTTTATTACTTCCTCTTGGTTGGTGAACATATAGCCCCATATGTATCGCAAAGCAACTGCAATTGAGCTTAGAAATAGACCCAGTGTGACTGCCAAGAATGTCACAATCTGTACTGCTAGACGTGCAGAATAAGGCCTTCCAGCACCTAGTTCATTTGAAACTCTTGTGCTTTAAGAGATAAAGACAGCAGAAAACAGTGAGAATACTGAACATATGTCAGCATCAGTGATGACTGATGAGGGTTAAGTTGACTTTAAGCATGTATCTAGCTACCTTACAGTGCTACCGAAACCGTAGGAAATTCTGAAGACCACTGTACCAGTTATAATGCTGCAGAGTAAAATTTTCAAATCAGCAACGGAGGGATAGTTACCAAGGTTGTCTGATACTTGTGTTAATTTTGAACATGCAAATTGCAAGTTGCTATATCAACAGGAAAAGATAACACTAGAATTCTCGATTTATTTTAGAGCATGTGCATATTCAAGTAAAAATACAAGGAAAGAAAAAGTTTCAGTGCATGCAAAACACTGAAGACAGGAATTTATTTGAGGATGACTTTCAATATGACATATAAAAGTCAACTGATTTAAGTAAATATATCCGGTTCTGTGCGCATCTTGTAATGCTGTGAGAGACATTGACATGATTCTTTTTAGACTAGTAAGTGCTTCATATTTGGAGATGCCAAGCAAATGCAGAGCTTTATGGAAATGCAAACCTGATCGACAGCATTGATGTTTCTAGCTTGGGATTGGGAAGAAGACCCGCCATGAAAACCAAACACTCGTATGACCAGTATTCCAAGCTGATATATGACACAACAAGAAGAGTTGAGTACTTTTAGCTTAATGCTGCCTTTTTTATTAAAGCATGAAGATTTATGTATCGATAATTAGATTTTAATTGAAACTCACCAGACCATAAGAGCTGAAGGTACACCTAATCTAAGAAAGCTCCTCAGACCTTGCAGTGCCTCCTTGGAGAAACCTGTCCAAGTTTTCTCACATTTAGGAGAAAACTTGATATAAATTGCCAAGATAAATACATTTATCCAATAAGAGATGGAAATTGACAAGGCGGCTCCTATGTTCCCAAAGCCAAGTCTGAAAATTAATGTCCAACAAGAAAGGACATGAAGCAGACATGCAAATCCTGTACTTATAATCAATGGCAATACATTATTTTGGCTTTGCAGGAATCTTAGTTGGCACTGAAGAAGACCATAAGGAACAATGGTAGGGATCAACCACTGAGCATATATCCCAGCATGAAATGAAATTTCGGGGTCTTGTTTGAGGATTGTGAAAATTTTCCCAGTGCAGGCCCAAAGCACCGCTATAGGAATGCTTAACAGTGTAAGAACAAGCATTGCGCTCTGCATGTGTACACCGAGCATGTGATATTGCATTGCTCCATATGCTTGCCCACAGAATGTTTCCAGTGCACTTCCCATTCCCAGCTAATCATAATTACAAAACAAATATTAGATATACTCTGTATCAAAACCTACTATTAGATAAATACTCGCATAAGTAAAATTTTACAGACAACTCTTTAGTATTCATGGTGTCAAACATACTAATGTCTAATACAACTACATAAAAAAGAATTACCAGATGTGGATGTTTCCATTTTTCCTTTCAATTCTTCGAAATCTTTTGTATAAAAGAGTTGGTAAATGGCAAAAAATCACAAATTTCAATATATTGATTATGCAACTAGTTGTACAGAAAGTTGAACTCTCCATCTAAGGAGTTGATGTTTTTGTTTATGACTAATTGAGGGAACATGTATAATCCAAACAAACACCTGCTTATGACAGCACAAAAAAGATCTGGAACTGCTACCTTTATTTGCTGAGTACTGTTTCAATATTGCATAATTATGAAATGTGCTACAAATGCGAGATTGCCACATTCCAATTACATAGTACTGATAAACATAGGGCATCCTCAGCATGCAAGAGCTAAATTCGATTCTTTGAACAAGCAGTATAAGAGTTTGTTCATTTCATCGACATGGCACATGTAAATAAGATGTGTCCTGATAATTAATCTCCATCAGCAGCCTGCTGGATTTAAAGCTTAATTAAATACAAACGCCCATATGATTTTCCATATAATTAAAGAATAGCATAATCCAAAAAATTCTTAGAAAAGTAAAAGAATAGATAGCCAAAGGTAGATTTACACGTCAATATATATAGAGAGAGAGTTTTGTTACAGTGGGCTCGTAGTTTATCAAATGGTGAGCACATTAACACGAGGAGTTTTGTAGTATACAATGAATATTGTTAAAGTCATGAATTAACCGGATAACATCGTAGTAATGTTATAAGTATGTCACCCACTAGATCATTACTGTATATATATAGTTGAAAATTTACTGTCACAAGAATATGAACGATATATCAAATAACAAATGAAGACCCTTAAAAAAAACTGTAGCTGGACATGAGAGTAATTAACGAATGGTGGTTAATTCATGCAATTAAGAAGTAATTGTTTACTTCTCATGAATATTGTTAAAGTCATGAATTAACCAGAAACACACGCAGTAATGTTTCTCACCATGTTATTAGTATGTCACCCGCTAGATCATTACTGTATATATATAGTTGAAAATTTACTGTCACAAGAATATGAACGATATATCAAATAACAAATGAAGACCCTTAAAAAAAACTGTAGCTGGACATGAGAGTAATTAACGAATGGTGGTTAATTCATGCAATTAAGAAGTAATTATTTACCATGAAGCTGAAACCAGTAACTCCAGCAAATGAAGTAGCCAGAGAAGAACTTGCAAGAGATAACTCACTAAGATGCCCTACAAACATGACTGATATCATCTGGAAGCTATACTGTAACACACTAACCAAAACCAGAGGTCCTGCCAATCGCATTTGCTTCTTCAACTCTACAATAATCTCCGCTTTGTCACAGAGCAATTTCTCGGCCAGGGCCTGTTGCCTTTGATCACCACATCCGAAACCCTTTTCAGAGTTTGGAATCAGAGGCGACTCAATATTAGATTTGGATTCCTCTAGAGCCATTCTCACTTTCTGGGTATTTCTCTCTGGAGAAGTGGCAAGGAAAAAACTTTGAAGAGTGAAAAGGGGAGGGTAAGAGTTTTCTCCGGTCAGCTTATTGGTTTGTATTTGGATCCATTGACCAAAGGCTTAAAAGAAATATTATATCAGATTTTCCAAGTCTTTGAAACTAAATCCATGCAGAACACATGAGAAATAATTAATTGGCGCGCAAACTTATTCAGATTGGTGTTGAAGTTGCAGTACTAACTTCGAGAGTGAATGGACAATATTGAACTTCCCCAGTTCCCCTCTTTTAATCTTCTTTCCGACAGCTGAGAACACAATCCCGAGCATCCGGGTCAAAAACGTTACGACGCTTAAGTCAATATTTGTGTTTTAGAAAAATATGTATGCTGAGTTGAATTGGAAGTTGCTTATTTGTATTTATAAAAAAAAATGAATGGAAAATACAAACTTCCTCTAAATTCTTCATTGGCCATTTGATCTAACTAATTTGTTATCATTCGCTCGATCTTCTTCATCAATAATTCAGATGGAAAATTCCCTGTGGATTTTATCACTTTGAGGGGGATTAATTATGTATACTTTCTTTCACAATAACCTTTTTTTTTAATTTATAAAATTAACAAGTGGCATAATCCTATCAGACCAAAAGAATTTAATCCTAACAAGTAACAACAAATCCTTCTGCTAACAATAAACAGAATTTAACAAGTTCTTAATCATATAGAGGACCCACGAAATGCTTTATAAAAAAAAAGAGTGATTTTAGACAGCCAGTGAAATCATTTCAACTTCATACATAAATAATAGCATTTTACTTTTGACCAAACATACACATTGAATAATGAATATGGTGAAAAAGCTTATTAAAAAGCTCAATAAGTTAGAATGGGCGCTCCAAAACACATCATATGAGCTAATTTTGCATCTTAGAAGAAACTTAAAATAATTTCAGCAGATGCTCAGATCATGTGAGGATTTTTTTTTTATCAGATGCTAAAAATGTAGATTATTCAACTTTTCATGGGGAAACTTTTGCAGTGTGTAAAATGGATGGGGAACTCTCGTGTCATTTGGAATAGCAAATTTTTAGACCACCCATTAGCCTTTTGGTTCTTATCACCCTCGAGCATTACCCAATTAGTGAAACTTGTAAACCCTTTTGATTCTACTCAAAAAGATCTGAATTGCAAACCTCCATACGAGTAATAGTAAATCGTTTTGGTTCTACTCAAAAAAAAGATTTGGATTGCAACTTTGTTCATACGGTTGTGAGAATACATATAGTTTAAATTTCATGTAAGAATTTTTTTTTTTAAAAAAAAGAAAGAATCAAAGAGGGCTTAGAATAATTACAAGCAGAAAATTTATTCAACCACATCGAATTTTTATTATGTGTCTGCCCATGTGGGTAGTCCATCCAAACTGTTCCATTATCCATAGCCATTTAGCTAACTGGTGGAAAAATCACAGCAAGATACTCTAGCTGAAGATTTTAGCCTTGGTCACATTGGACTTCAGAAGTTTAAGATACCATTTATTATTATAAATGAATTTTGGATCAAGGAGCTAAGTCAAGAGCTAGTATCTGAACTTTCACGTGTTACAAGTTAATCACACTAATTATTGCTGGGAAGTGTGAACTGTCTGTACTTGCTCTGGATTGCTCGTGAGTTTACTGTTGAATATGTGGAGTCTAATTACTATCCTATGTAAATGCACAACGTAGATGGATCTTTACAGTAAAGTCGATGTGGGTTGAAAAGGGAGGTAAACTCTCCTTCCTCAGGGTGCAGGAGCTCCACTTTCGATGTGAAGCTTTATCACAAAGTGATAGACACGTTCTGCATGTTGCTTCATTAACCATTCTTGAATACTATGGTGAAGGAGAATGAAGATAAAAAAAGAGTACTGTGCCATTAATGGCACGGCAAGCAATCCTTGCTTATTAATGGCACCAAGATAATGAAAAGGAAAGGTCTATGCATAAGATTTCTATTACCCAATATTGGGCTTAATATATATGAACAATGGACAACATTAACTAATATGTTAATTTTTCAATCAAAGAGCAAACACCAATCTCATGACACAAATTAATTTTTGGTCAACAGCAAACGCCGAGCCCATATGACACCAAGTATTGTTACCTCCTTCATGTACTTTAAGGGTCAATTCCAATTTTAAAGTAATAAATCGAAGCAGCCTCTGGTAGTGAGAGTGCTTATCCCATTTATAATCACCCCAAATGGCCATATATTATCAACATCTTCAACATCAAAATGAGAAATTACATTCCCAAGTGAGGACTTATTTTAAACTCCAAATTGCAAGAATATCTCAGAGTTTTCACGAATCAAATTACGCGCAAACCAAGATAATAGAGGATTTTTAACAACATTAGAAAGTTCACTTTCTTATTATTTACAGTTAAGAAGTGTTTCATTGCAATAGAAACAATGAATCAATAATTTACCAGGCACCTCGACCGATGTAATGTTCTGCAGAAAGTTATATTTTCTGGAATTAGTCTGAAATTAAAAAAGATTTTGTTGAGGATTTATGTCTCCGAGCTGCTCAAATTGATACGGTGAGAAGTGTATGAGCAAGTACAAATACGACCAAAAAACCATCTCTTCCATCTTTATCAAGTGTAGATGCGATGAACATGAATATGGATTGTCAAGATACCTGTCGACCATGAAGCTAAAGCTGCTGATTAAGGTAAGGATCCTTAGGAGATGTAACTCCCAAAATTTCTGAAACATTTTCGGTAACTGATGAAGCATAAGATTTCAACCAGGAAGTACTGCGTGTCAACCATCCAGTCTGTGCTTGATCATTTGCTTCGAGCATGGATTTCTGTTCTGCCTCTACCAATATGTCAAACCACCTCTTAGCCATAAATGTTTTGACAGCTTCAACCCCCTCCTTGACAATCTCCACAGGAGGCATAATAAGGGGATTTTCATCCAAGTTGAGCTTGACCAAATTGTCAAGCCGGCCAAATGTATCAGGAAGAGCATGTATCTGGTTGTTACTGAGATCAAGTTCTTTGAGGTTTATCAAATCACCAAATGTGTCTGGAAGTTCCTTCAGGTCAGTGAAATTACTGCTCAGATTTAGGACTTCGAGATTCGTCAATTTCCCAAATGTAAGTGGAAGGCCACGGAGCTCATTGAAGTGAAGATCAAAATGGTGCAAGGACCTCAATTCACCAACTGAAGTGGGAAGGGAACGAATCTTGTTCAAAGAGACCAAAAGCCTCTGAAGATTCACTAATTCATATCCAATATTAGTTGGTAAATATGTTAGACGATTGAAGCTTGCATCCAGCTCCACCAAAGACCTAAATCATTTGCAACATAGAACTAAAAATTCTGAAACGAAATACCATAACAGAGTTACATAAAACTTCAAATGTATAAAAAAAATACCTGCACTGAGAGATGGAATCAGGTAAGGCAGTTAGTTTATTTCCTGAGACGTTCAGGAGTTTCAAGTTCTGCAACAATCCAATTGAGTCTGGCAGCGACTCTAAAAGATTTGAAGCCAGATTAAGTTCCTCCAGATTCACTAATCCAGCTATTGAATCAGGAATGGCCTGTTTCCCTCACACAGGTTCTCAGATATAAGCCAAAAAGAAAAGAAACCAAAACTGGAAAACACAACAGTTCTATTGCATATAACAAGTTTTGAGTTTCAATTCAAATTAGAATATCAAAGCTGGGACATTCAGAAAATGATTTTTCAACTATTAAACAGTTTATCACACAAATTTCTATAACTTTCGGTGTTAAAATGAGCCTCAAACTGAGGAAATTTGAAACAAACATTACCGAAACAGAGATTCGAGATGTTTTCAACTACAATGCAAGGCAAATTCCAATCACAAATGTGAAACATAAAAAAATACTAATATCAAATATTAATGTTTCACAAAAAATAAATAGATTACTCTACAATGCTAGAAAGGTTTTAACGGTGTTAATAGTGGAATTATTTGTATGCGTTAGATTAATAGTTGAACATCATCACCTTTAATTCTCTGATTTGATCCAACAATCCAAATTATTTTTTATATTATACCGGACTTTAATTTTGGTACCAGCCCCAAAATAAAATAAACCCAAATAAGGGATTTTAGATTGTACACAAAAACCTAGGACTAAATCACATATAAAATGTTGATAATTAGAAATGTAACGAAAAAAGTAAAACAAACCTGAAGCTGATTGCTAGCCAAGTTCATGACTCTCAATCCAGCAATCCTCCCAAAAGCCTCTGGCAAGAACCGCAAATTCCGTGAAGACAAATCAATTCTCTCCAAGCACTTTCCAGAAGCTTCTTGAAGCAACCCAACAACCTCCTCATTCACTTGCTCATTCGCCGGCGTCACTTCGCTCTCCTCATCTTCATTCTCCGCCTTCTCATAAATCTTCACCAACCGCTCCTCCGCTTCCTTCAGCATCACCCCATAAGCCTCGTGCATCTCGTCCAACTGCAATATCGATCTGTACGCATCCTTCTCCTTCTCCGCCTTCTCCCGCCGCTCCTGCTCCTTATCCGCCTGGTGGGCCCGCCACTGGAGCCGCTCCACGCCAGCCGGGCGGGGGGACAGCACGATGTCTTCGAGGGATTTCGCGAGGTCGGCTTCGATTTCGGCGAGCTTGGCCTTGGCGTTGTCGACGGTCTCGTGGTCGGGACGTGGCCCAATGGTTTGGAGCACTGCTCGGGTCTGGTAGACGTCGTGGATGGCGCTTCTCATTGAAGAGATGAGTTTCGGGTTGGCCAAATGGGGCATTTGATCGACGATCACCGGGTTGGTTTGTTGTTTCCGGGTCTGGGCCTCACCAGAAGAGGAGGCGGAGGAGGGATCGGGTTGTTCGATGTCGTACTCTGACCCGGACCCCGACTGGGTGGGGTTCCGTCCGAAAGTGGGAAGGCGGGCCATGACGTAGGATAGAACGGGGAAGGATGTCGGGTTCGGATCCATGTTCGGGGTTCTCTGATGAGTCGGAAATAGAGAGACAAGGAGAAGATCAAACGTTTGTTTGATGATTTTGAAGGTCGTTAAAGAGTTACGGAGAGAACGGAGACTAGAACGAGGATAACGGCACGGGTAGTTAACGTTTGTTACGGAGAAGGGACGACGTTAAATATTTCGTCAAATCCAATCTCAACCGTTGATTTATCATAATCAAAATCTTATGAACAAAAATTAAAATATTAGTGGCTTAATCATATACTGCCTGGTCTATACATTTGTTTGTAATAATAACAATATCTTTAGGTTGTTATGTTAGCGGGTCCATGGCCGGCATGGGCGCGGTTGGTACAAATAAAATAGAATAAATGTTCTGTAGATGGTAGTGTCCGCCTCATTTACTGGTTATTGTTACGGGTTGGGCAAAAACAATTAAAAAAATTCGAACTGAATTAAATAAGTCGAATTGATTTGATTCGGTTGAATTATCTTTTGGTCGGTTTTTTAATATTTTGAAAAATAAAAAATTTAGTTTAATTTTTTATTTTAAATTTTTAAATCAAGAATTAAATTGTGAAATTAAATTTTTTTAAAACAAAATAAAAGAAAGTACTCATCATGTATTAAAAATAGAGATTAATTTAATACTAAATTTAATATTAAAAGTGAGCTTAATTTAAACTCATGCAATATTAAAAATATAATTTAAAAATCAAACTAAATTAGACTAGACCGATTCAATTTGACATCATATAAATTTAATTCTCGATTGAAAATTTTAAAAATCGAATCAAATTAAAATTGTTCATCCTTAATTAATATCACCATGTCGATCTATTAAGATGTTAGATTCAAGTGAAAGAATAGTTTAATTCTTTGGAAAAAGAGTAAATATTGTAAAAATAATTTTGATTTGATTTAATTTAAAAACGACTGATGCTAACACTCTTATTGCTCAATTTGGTTCCATGAATATCTTATTTTAGTGATAAAATCTGCAGTGCAGTATGTGAGAGGCGAAAACGTGTTCTTCAAATTGAGATAAATGTCGCAGGAAAGGAAGTTCTTGGATACATGGTAACAATTTGCTAACAAGGGCATTTACTTTGGAAGGGGAAAGTCATAATAAATTAATTGGACCAGATCACTGCTATCTTTTGGACTGCAGGCTTTATGTTTACCAACTGCACCAGTAAATATGGGATCATTCAACTAAGTCTTCGGCTCAACAACATGGACAAGTTTTATCATTTAATATTTGAATAAAAATTAAGTAAATTTTAAGTATGTAAGAATAGGTATACAATATTATTTAATAGATTAATCTTTTAAGTTAATGATAAGCGCTCAATCCGTGACAAGTGTTCGTCTAATATTTGAATAAAAATTAAATAAATTTTAGATATGTAAAAATAGGTATGCAACATTACCTAACAGGCTAATCTTTTAGGTTAATAACAAGCGCTCAGTCCGTGACAAGTAGTATCAAAATAAACTCGAATTCTTATTCATATGTAGACCCTCAAAAATTACCTCAATAAAAATTATCATATGAGATGTGGATCTCTTATACCTTTAGGGGGATGGGCAATACGGACCAAGTGGATCCTAAAAAATTTTGTGTCTTGAGTTCTAATAAAGATTGCCACGTGAGTAGTGGATCCCTTAGTCCTGGAGGGATGGATAATACGGACCAAATTGATCCTTAAATTTAGGCTACACCATGACAAAGGCGTCACGTGATTGAGTAGGAAGAGAATGTTACGTCCCACATCAAATAAAAATTAGGTAGATCTTGAATATATAAAAGTGGGGTATGCAGCATTACCTAACAAGTTAATCTTTTATGTCACTAACAAACGCTCAATCCGTCACACAAGTCATTTTTATATTGACGAGTAAATTCCAATTGACAGTTACTGAAATGATTACAATTTAAGGGAGGAAAACTTTAAAAAAAAATTGAAAAGGGAGAATCCTTGAACATGTTATATATGCAAGAATTATGCGGCAACATATAGGTGAATGGAGTATTTGTCAAATAGGAGCATCCTGTGAAGCTGATAAGAGAATCTCTCGCTCAACCAGCCCGATTATTTCCTTCAGGCGATGCGTAAACTTGTCAGTTATATTTCTAGTAATTCTCTGCTGGAATTTGGTGCTTTTCAGCCATGTTATCCAAACATAAACAGCACACTTGCATGCATTATGAGCTATGGTAGATTTCTCAATCTGGTACCTAAAGTGGACCTGAATTTCACAAGACAAAATGGATAAAATGTAAAACTGGAAACATAAACCATGAAGGAACAATACAGGATCAAATTAGATATCAGAAGTGTTGAATTCTACATACGCGGAAGTGATCATCAAATGGGACATTGTGCAAGGACATGACTTCATTCACAATCCACCCTTCATCATTTGCTAGGGGAGACTTCCGTTGCGTGCTGGTTACTTCCCCTCCAAAGATTGAAACATGGCGGTTGAATCTGTAAGAGAGATGCCTTACAGAAACACCTGGCTTTATGGGCTCCCATGGAGTACTCATGTAATGAAGACAACCGGATTTCTCCATAATTTTATGCTCCAACTTTCCTCCGTCAAACATTTCCATTAGCGATTTTATCTAGCACAGTATTGACAACAATTATGCGCACAAGTGCATTATTGTGTGCTATGTTATGAACAATTAGGTGAGAAGTCAAGCGACTGCTTACATTAATAGGAAGTTCAGCAGTGTAAACCCTGGACATTTTGGCATCTTCAGAGTTGGGAATTGATTCAGCATCTTCATAGTTAGAAATTGATCCAGCATCTTCCAGCGCGGACATTTTGACTTGAACCTGCTGCTCTTCTGCAATCTGTTCTTTTTTATCAGGGGTCAGCATTCTTGCTCTCCACAAGGCCATAATTGTCCTGTTTTATAGCATAGAGAACCGTCAATTTTTTCACAAATAAACTGAAAATTGACGGTTTGAGATGGATAAACTGAAGCATTTTATCATACTAATACCTGCTGGCCTCATTGAATGAAACATATGACTGAAAATAGAATCTAAGTCTTCCTTCTTCATCTTGGGACTTTGCACCATGTCTTGCATCAAGACCTCGTCCATTGCGCAGAATTATGACCAGCGTGGGGCTACCTACAGATGCTAGTGTGGGGGGAAGTACTTGGATGTCATCAATATCCTCCCAGAGAAAGAAAAATTTGGTTTTATGTCCAAATAAATTCGCATAAAACCCAACAATCCTCGCAGATAGAAACAGACGGCCCTGTATCGAAAAAGAAATTTAAAAAAAAAAAAAGATCTGAAGAAAATGAACAGGCTGTTTGGCCATTGCAACAAGTTTTGAGTACGAATCAAGAACATATCACTAGATTAGGCCCAGTTTCATCTCTGCCTGACATTCTTTATTTCTGTTGACATCAAAACAAAGTTATATGTACTTATCAAGCAACCATAAGTAGCACCTGTAAAGGCAATTTTCTTTTCAGGTGGCATGTGAAGTCACTGATTAGAAATTCTTCAGGTGGCAACTCAAACAGTTTCTGGAAAGCTGAATTCCTGTGTGGTGACCGTAGATTCAACTGTAAAGCATCCAATCTAGAGTTAGACAAACAATGCTATATGAAAAGAATAAGCAGAGAAAAAAATTAGCTATTCAATGGTAGAATCTAGACATTTATTAGAAATTATCAAAACGCCTATAGAGATCACTTTTCTGGATAAATGAGTTAGAGGTTTACACAAAATGAGGCAAGAAACCATGACATGCTATTTGAAGTAAACTTGAATATAATGGGGCCGAGTGATTACCTTCTTTCCAACTTCTTTTTCCATCTTTGTTAAATATTCCTTGATTGTATTAATTCCTTTGTTGTTGTCCAAAAAGATTCTCAAGTGTAACTTCGACTGAGAAGACTGAGCCAGCTTCCCCACAAGAATGACCCGCATATCTGCCATCTCTTCAGATGTGTGTTTTAAAAAATTGATCTCAGCATGCCCAAGTGAGGTGGCCTGGTCAAATGGACCATCAAAATCAAAAACTTCCACATCCAAAACTGATGGTGGTTCGTCCATGGCATCAAACTCAAGTATATCTGCATAATATCTTCAAATTAGTTCATAGATGGAATCAGGGAAAACACATGGTTAGGTAAGCAAATAAAGAACTTACCATTCCATTGAGGATCACAAGTTTGAAGCTTCACCGAGCTAGTTCTTGTCTTACCACTGCAGGTCAAAACCACATAAGGATCTGGTAACCCTGTTGATTCCAAGGACGGTAAATTGACCCCTTCAATTAATGTTACAGTCAGAACCCATCCATCTCCTTGGCCTTTAACTCCGTGATCACTCCCTGTTGAAATAGATGAGTAATATAAGTGAATCCTGGGAGAGTTACAAAAAGTGACACCAATGGTGAGGGAGTTAAAATTTCTATTTAGCAACAGTACAAATCTGAGGTCTACAATATTTTACCTTTCTGCAACCTAGCATGTACAAAGTGTTCAACCATGTTATAAACACGCTCCAATTGGATCACTAAAATAGCGCATGAGATAAGCTCTCCAAAATTGTCTGGCAAATCAAGTCCGTAAAATTCCAAACCTTGTTTTTTGCCCGGTTCAGAGAGTAGAACGTGCACTAGGAAGTACAAAACCATAAAGCAGGCAGAAACTACAGTAAAATTCCAAAAATACTCGGATGCCAATTCCCAATCTGACTGGTGCTCTGTATGCAAAGTTGACAGCACTTGATCTTTGTCTAATAAGTCCTTAGAGTCTAAAGTCATAAGATTCTGAGCTAATATACTGGCAAACTGGTCAAAACTCTCCTTGAGCCCATGCTTAACTCCTCCTTCAATCATACCTTTCATCATTGTGTTCTGATGGAAGTTAATGCCCCAAGATATAATGAGACGGGAAGAGTCCTCTTCTGAAGATAGCTCTGGTCCAGGCATTATTTTGTACAACAACTCTACATTAAATGTATTTCCATATGGAACTTCTGGTGTACTTACAGTTACCAAGATTGCAAATTCCAGTTCGTTAGCTCTAATATAGGTCTGTTGCTCCATGACTTTTACAGCCTTGACTAACTTTGTTGCAGCTCTTGTGTAGGAAACAACTCGTGTTAAACAGGACATGTCTCCTGATTTCCATTCCCAAGGCCCCTCTTGTACATCTGCTGTTCCCTGAAGTTCCACCAGGTCTCTCCTGTATTGTGAATCTGGTGCAAAAAGAAATGCATTAAGATAATATGGAGACACTACATATACTTGATCAAGAAGAATGCCTCCATGGAGGTTTTCAGGCATTTCTTGTTCATTGCCTCTTGACTGCATCATTTCAATAGATTCTTCAAAGCTGTGACTGGAGGGTTGCTCCTCCACACAATCCTCATAATCAGATGGAGCACTGGACAATTCCGGACAATCTCCATTTCTTGAACCCTCGTCTTTCTTATTAAATATCTTATCTAAACGACTTGCAATAGCCTTCACTAAGTGTTTCCCATCTGTTAACTTTAAGTATGGAGCTTTCGAGGAGAATACCTCATGAGACAACACACATGGACCCTCGAATTCTTTGGAGACCTCAGGATTGACATTTGAATGTGGATAAAGGAGTTGATTGGCAGAAGCATCATGCCCCTTGCCGAGCAGAGATATAGCAAGAAGAATTTTCCCTGCACGCATTGGGTGGAGATCTTGTAAAAGACAAAGATAGTACCTAAATTGATAATTAGACAAACAAGCACCAATTCAAACAGCTGCTTCTACAGATTCTAATAATAGACAAGCAAGCCAAAAGATCAATGCCAGATGGTCCCTGGTATGCAGCACAAATAAGTTGACCAATCAAAATCTGTAACTAATTATCAAATCAAGCAAAGAAACTCAAATTCACAAATCGGTCACATAACTTTAACAGGACACCTGCTTCCAAGCAAAACACCACTGAAATCATTGATCACGTCCCATCTACTCCCTGCTCTTAATACAATCACTTGAATCATCTATTTGCAAGGGATAACCAGCCAAAACCATTCACATATTTCGCGTTCTTGCATTATATGAACCAAATTTATATGAACAAAGGAGAATCCTTAACCTTAATTTTAATTTAGATTACCCCTATTTCTAACCTGTGAGCAATTTCTTCTCAAATCAACAAGAAGGAAATCATTCTTTACTCAAGGTATGTTTAATTGCCACGTCCACAAAATGAGCCTCTATCAATTTGTTTTACAAAATGCAAGTACAATAAAACAACTATACAATTGCAGGCAAGTGAACCATAGATGTTCTTCATCATTCATGGTAGTTTTTCTTTTTTTAACCAATATGAACTGTTTCATGCTATCACATTAGAGAACTAACTCTTTCAAAATTTTCAAAAACATCAAAGAGAATGCAAATTATGGTTGGAAGTTTCACTTCCACCTTCTAATTACAACTAAAACATTACTATATTCAATGCCTATAACAAGTATATAATAAAAGCAACCAGTAAAATGATAAAATATAAGCAGAGACAGAGACGGGGACAGGGACAGGGACACTAACCGCTATCTTTATTGGTAAACTTGCCAGTCTTGGGCGTTTCAAGAGAAATCCAAGTTGGCGGCAGCATCTGATTATCTTCGACGGCAACCGACCAAACCGGAACCCGAACCCGACCCATCAAGTCCCCGGAGCTACTAAAAAGCCCAGAACAATCATCAAGTTGAAAGACAGACACAACCACCTCATCATCATCATCAATATGATGAACCCTGAAGACAAATTCTTCGTTCCAAACAGGGTTGGTGCTGCTTCTTAAAATCCTGGTCTTAGACTTGTGCTTGCCAACCTGAACTTTCACGTACGAATCTTTTGCAAGCAGGTCTTTTGCTTGTAACACATACACGTACAACCTCATAGTCGCTTACTAATAAAACTCAAGTGGGTATTTGTTATAAGCTGCAACAAAGTGGTGGAGACAAAGACTGGTGTTGTTGTTGTTGGATTTTGGAGGAGGGAGATAAAGAGTGAAAGTGAGGCCATCGAAGGAAACGTGTACATGCGCTAAAAAGGACACGAGGGAAGTGAGTTGACATTGAGAAAATTATAGAAATACTGTAGAGCTTCCAGGAAGGAAAATTCGGGCGGTTTGGTTTGGCATTTTGGCTTGCGTTATGGGGTGACCGCATTTTGAGAAGCCTCTTATTTTCCTCTCGTTTTTTGCTTCTTCAAAACGGTTACTTGCTTGCTTGACCTCAGCTTTATGATTATTGGCTTTGTTTATTCTATTCTGTTCAAGAACTTGGTGCTTTTTTGTATTCTTGCGAGTTCTTATTTCAGTAAATTTAAATTGGTACTTGAGACTTTTTCATGATTGGAAATTGGAATGAGAAAAAGGAGAGATGAAGATGGTAAAATTGGATTAGAATGAGAGTCTTGGATAAATCCATGCAATTGTCTTTTTTCTTTTTTTTCACACATTGCACTTATTTTCTTTTGTAAGTTGGAAATGAGATTTTTAAAAAAATAAGTTAAACATGATCGTGATTTCTCCATCATATTAGAAGGTAGAAGGATTTTTTCATCATATTAAAAGATAGTTTGAGTGCCTCAACTATTTTTAAGGTTTAAATATTAGTGTTGAATTAAGCAAGAGTCTTTTTACCGTATTAGAGAGTGGATGAGTTTTTTTTATCATAATAAAAATAACGTTACACATTTTAAGTTTGTATCTCAAATTACATTTTAAATAATAATGTGTCAAATAATTATTTGATAAATTAATAATTTTAAAATTTATATTTTTTTATTATTTAATAATTACTTAATATATTATTATTTATGATACAACTTCAGATGTGTAATATTATTCTTGTAGTTTGAATACCTTCGCCATGTTAGAGATAATTTAAGTACTTGTAATGTTATATTGTAATGAAATGTTATAGGGTAGTTTGAGAATTTGAATCTCCATCAATAACTCTCTTTAATTTAGCATAGAAATTTAATATTTGTTATAAACTCAAATTTAAAAATTATATAAAAACTCCTTTCAAAAAAATTATATAAATTAAATTCAAAACATTTTAATTTTTTTTATCTTTTTACTTTAGATTAATATAGACATGTTGGTTCATATGGAATGAATACACTTAATGAAAATAGTTATTTCTTTGGTCATTTGAGCGAATTTAGGACACAATTGTGTATGTAATTAGGCAAAAGTACCTTTTTTTAAATAAAAATTTTTGGCGGTTGATTTGGTTCTCATACTTAGATATTGCCTATTTGTCTTTCTAACCTCTCATTTTAATAGCAATTAATCAATTACATATGAAAGCAAAGCAATCTCAAAATTGGAGAAATGATAATGCTATACTTGCATAATGATATGTTTATATAATTAAAACATATAGTTTGTATTTTAATTATTGAAATATTTGATGTATTAATTAGTACGGTATAATTATTACATTAGTAAAATAATAAAAAGTTGATGACTAAATATAATATTACTCTTATAAAAATAATATCATATGTCATTCAAAAACGTGACTCGATAATAAAATTTATGCATTAAATTAGGAATAGGTATTTGGTTTGATTGAATTAAAATTAAATCAAAAAAAATTATTTCAATTTAATTTAGTTTAAAGTTCAGTTCTTAATTAATTTTATTTATTTGAAATTAATTAATTTAATTTTAATTCTGATTCAAATAAAAAAAATATAGACAAATTTTTTTTAAAAAAGCCAAATTGAATTAAACCGCTTTAATTTATCATGTTTAAACTGTTCAGATTCATATAAATAAAATTGATCAATTCAATTTCGATTTCGATTCAAGACCAAATTGAACTTAAAATTTGTATTTTGCCCAATCAAATGTATTATAAATTTTTACCACTAAATCACTATTGCAAATGCTTAAATAATAATTTATTAATTCGTTTTATTTTATCACCAAAGTGATAACTACGGTGATCCACCGTATCAAAAAAAAAAATTGATATTGTTTTAAAGCAGTACCAGGTTTTTTTTTTTTTAAAAAAAAGCTTACATCAGCTATCATTAAATTATTAAACCCAAACACCCAAATTGCCCCTCTTCTTCACCTTAAAATTACTCAAAAGCCCCAGTGGTTTGGTTGATCCGACGCCGTTGCGTACCAATTATCAGTATCATCCCGCGACTGGAGTGGAGCGGCGTCATCAAACTTTCCAAACAAATCTACTGGCAGCAGCGGGCTTGACAACGAACGACTGAACCGATTAGTGAGGGGCGGTAAGCGAGCAAAGCGAGGGGAGGTGGGGAAGAAATGTTACAGTTTCCGGCGTTTATGAGGCATTATCCGTCGTCAACAAGGACGATTCCGACGTCGTTTTTGCTGCCATCGCAGTGGCCTCAACCTCACAGCGAGGAATTCCTCCTGGCCATGGAAGAGTCCGAATTCGAAGAGAAGGTAGGTATTTGCATTCTCTCACTTTTCACTACAATTTTGGCTTGTTTCATATAGCTCTAGGGTTTAATTACTTTGAGGACGCTTGTTGAGAATCTTCTGTAGCATATACTCAAAAAACCATAATTAGAGGTAATATTTCATATTCATAATACGACGTCGTTTTTATGTGCTGGCATTGTAATCAGAGAGTGGGATGATATCCGCGGTTTTCAGTGTTCATATAATATCATATTGATATACGGAATAAATTTTTGGGTCAAAATGATGCCACTGTAAGTTCATTAGGTATTGGATTGAATGTGCTTCCTATGACCATTAGTTATTGAATGGCAATATGATTTTGAGGGCTTTGCTGAATCGCTTTGTTATACAAGTTTGCTACTTGATTATTAAATAGGTAATCCACAATCCTGGAAATGTGTCTTTGTCTTGAGTTGACGGTAAGGAACTGCAAATAGATGATATAAATGGTGCCCCATATTGTTTCTGTACACTAGACATTTGATTTCATGAGTGATTGTTATGATTACAGAGGGCTAAAAGCCTGGGTGCTCAATAGATTAACGTCTCTGCTTTAGTTGATTATTGAAACTGAATGATGATTTGAATGACTGACTGTGCGTATAAATAGCAGCTCGATCAAGATTAGTGTGTACGGACATTATGAATAAGATTACTGGGGTGATAATACATTGAACATGAAATCGTTTTGTACTTTAAAATTCTGTCAGAAGATGAAGTGCAAAATATAGTACTTGGCTGGAAATTTCCACGAGGAGTGATTGGAGCCAAGAACATAATTATCAGAGCTTTTAAGTTTCAAATATTGGAGTTTGAGTGTTATGTAAAAAGGTGAATCGAGACACAGTTTTGGGGGTCCTTTAGGCATTTTTATGGCCAAGAGTTTAGCACCTTGTGGGCTGTTTTTCCTTCAAAAACTAAGTCCTTAAGTCCTAAATTGAGGGGATAAACTATCAATGATTACCCCTTAGTCCCAGGTGGTTTTGTGCTGAGTTTTGTTTGTTCATAAATTTACTAAGTATCAATGTTGATCACATATGTATTAAACGATAATTGAAAAGTTGACATTTTAGGAATGCTAACAAACACTTTATCCTTTTCTGTGGTTACTATGTGATATGATCAATCTCATTCTCTAACAATTTGCTTTGTTAACGTTGATATGATCAATCTTGCAGTGTAATGAAATCAGAAAAACTAATAGCAACCTCATTGTGATTGGTAAAATCACTGTGGATAACAATAAAGAAGACTTTGATAACGATGCAGACGATGACGATGCTGACCATGGGGATGAATCCGAGGGTGAGGAGTTTGAACAGGAAACTGCTTGAAGATGATTTCACGATTCCTTTCTTCACCATGATGCTTCTTAGAATTCCTTTGTTGAACTGGCACTGAGCTATCTGCCCATGCTAATACAACTGGCATCAAGTTTTCCCATGAAGCCGTTACATTTCATACTTTGTTACAAGCTTTAATTGGCCTTTATCTATTCCTTATGGATTTTATTTATATTAAGTGGTAATGCAAATAACTATATATTAGATTCTGACTGTTGAAAAAAAAATTAAATGAATCCTCCTTCTTTCCAAGTAGGGGTGGACAAAATCTGGTTTCGGTTCAGTTTGATCTCGAATAGAAATTAAACTAATCAGTTTCGTGTAAATAAAATCGATCGGTTCAAATATAAGAAACTAAATCAAATTGGTTTGATTTAATTTGATTTTTTATTTTTTTTAACTTTTTAGTCTATTTTAAATATATATATTTTTAATTTAAACTGAATGGAAATTAAATTAGAACCAAACCAATCAATCTCAACTAAGTAGAACCGAACTTTAAATTGAACTAAAAATTTATAACTGGTTTTTGATTTAATCAAACTGATGCTCACCCCCTACCTTTTACGATGTAAACATTAACGGTAATAGTAGACAAAGTGGAGTCTTTTGAATATTTTGTCCTTTGACTTAACTGTTCAAGGTTGGAAGTGTCTGGAATCTTAGACTGAGCACTTTTGGAACCGTTCTTTCCTCTACAGAAAATTTCAATGGACTTCGTCTCTTCTCATAGGCTAAACACTGGACAAAAGAAATTTCTTTGTAACCGGGGTCCGGGGATGAGAGGGATAGGCTAGTGACTAGATTCATCAACCACTTTATACTCGTCCTTTTTCAACTAGGTGATTTTTGAGTCCTAATTTTCCATCAAAGTTGAATTGTGAATGACTTAAATGCCACGTTAATTTGTATGTTTAATATTAGTCTATTAACCTATAATTGTTTAAATGAAGATACTCCGAAGTATAAATTTTGAGTAGAGGTGGACAATCTGTAACTGAATCGATGGAATAGAATTTAGTTTTATCAGTTTTACTTCGATTTTTAAGAAGTAAGAGAATTTTTATAAAAAAAAAAAAAGAGAAATCAAACCTTTGTGATTATATTAAAATAGAACCTATCGGTTCAATTTATGTTAAAATTTCGAATCCCAACCAAAATCGACTCTGTGTTTCGAGGAATAAAATAAAATTATTTGTCACAGGAAGGACCTCCTCTTTGAAAAGGTAGGCTAGGCTTTCAAGGCGCCAAAGGACAATTCATTGCAGCCGTTTCATCATCATGAGTTGTAATCAAATAGTTAAAACAGTATTAATCAAATTTTAAAAATACTCCAACTGTGTTTTGTTGAGATGCTAATCTCACGAGGGTCCCAAAATGTCATCAATAAAGCCAACCTGTCCAACTTGACAACCTTCCTGATCAATCAAGGGGTGAATCTGGTGATAATGCTAGTATTTGTTTATTTATTTTGTTAATATAAATATTAAGATTCCTTCTTCCATAAATTCTCCTCGTTTTATGGATGGGTTAAGGAATTTTTATTTATTTAATATATTCCAAATTTATTCCTCAAGCAATTCTTAGCCGTCACTTCCAAGCCAAGTTTGGCTCCTACTCCATCAAGAACGTTCAAAATTCAAAGCCATACATGTATCTTATTTCTTCCCCCGGCAATTTCTTAACGAGTCCACTCACCAAAATCAACAGCCATGGCTGGTAGCGCTCCCGCTTCGTCCTTTATTTTATTGACCTGAAAATTCAGAAAAAATGGAAAATTAATTAACAAATCGATAACTAAAACCTTTTGACCCACCAATGAAAGACTTACACTTTTCAAACAAGTCACCAAACGTGTTGGCAGCTCAACCAAACTGAAACCTGTACGTGTCAAACATACCGTAATTTCTGGTCTGACGCAGCAAGACCTCGAAATTACCATCTTTTGGAAGTATTACTATACAACCCCATAAGTAACGGCTTTATCAGTAACGACGACGTGAAGATAACGGAAAAACAGAACAAAGAGAAGACCTTTTCTCCGTATTCAGTCCGTCAGGCAAACGGAACCCTAACGTCGACTTGTATGTCAAACACCAAGAACTCAATACTCAACTAAGAAACTAAACGCACAAATGTAATATTATATCGTAAAAAATTCATCTCAGATTTACAGTTCTACAAATTCAATTACATGCCAAACCTTTTTCCTTTTTCTTTTTTCCAAATTGATTTTCTCTATTAATTGTTTTCTTGTTTTCTCTATTAACGTTTTTAACTATCTATCTATGTATCGGTATTATCCTTGTTCATTGCTACTAAGACACTCTCTCTCACTCTCAAACTTCGGGGTCTCTTCGTTTCAATCAAATCAATACCAGTAATTCTTGTGGGGACCACAGTACAAGGGCCTAGGGTTTGCGTTCGCCTGCGCGTGATAGGGATAGAAACAGGCTCTGCCGGAGACGAGATATCCATGCGGCGGAGACGAAGGACGAGCGAAGGAAACGCGATCTGCGGCTGGAAACGACCGCTTGGCTGATGCTGCGGCGGGGTATCGAATCGACGGTGGGGAAGTAGGACGGGAACCAGAGGAGCGACGATCAACGGCTGTGAACGGCTGTTTGGCTGCTGCAGGAAGATCGACACTCGCAGGAGGCGATACTTTCTTGAGCGACGCTGGAGGAGATAAAATCGCTCTGATCTTCGAATCGGAGGCAGCGCGATCGTACTCTTCGAGGAGATTGGACAAATCCTCGTCGGACTTGACCGAGATTAGGGTTTCCAAATCTCCGTTAGGCAACTGGCACCTCAACGTGACGGAGTAACCACAAAACTCTCCGAGTTTCACCATAAGCTCGGCAAAGGAAACCGAACGATCAACGGACAGGACCCTGGTGAGACCGCCAACGTAACGAAGCTTGCCGTCCGTTGAACGAGGAACAATCTTTCCGCCGTAACTACACAAAAACTTCAGAGTCTGTGCGCTCCTATTCTTCACTTCGGTAACTCCAACCATGTCGTCTTCTTCGATTCGGATTCTGTAAGTTTTTTCTGGTTTCAATTTGAAGAGTAAACAGGAAGAGTGTTTGATTGAGCGAAAAGGAATACTAAGAAGAGTTGTTTGGTCGAGGCTTGAAACCCCATTGAAGCGAATTTGTTGGATATTTATAGGGCGGGAGAGGGAGGGTGACGTCATCTAAGGGCCCACACACAGTTATAACGGGGGTAGATTTTTTTTTTTTTAAAAAAAAAAACTTGTTGGAAGTCGGAAATTGCAAGCTATTCGGTTTCCTTTGCTTTGCAATATTCGGATATTCTTTTTCTTGGTTTGAAAGTAGAAGCGTGTGTGGGCCCGAGATTTGCCAAGTAAGTGGGACCCACCACTCACGGCTCTTTCCTTTCCTCTACTTTGCAATCTCTCCATTTAAGACCAATTCCTTAATTATAAAAAAAATTTATGCTTTTCGAATCTGCCACACCAAAATATATATATATATATATATATGGAGGGCAAGTGATTAATATTATACATGCTTTTAAAATATATTTTTTGCTTCATTAATAAATAATATTACATGACTGATAAAAAAAAAACGGTTTTTGTATTTAATACTTTATTCGTTCCAGTATAATTAAATTATAATAAAAAGAGAGGGCAAATGATAGTGTCTATTTTTTTTAAAAAAAAAAAATCTAATACAAAAATTTAAAATGTGCGTTCATTTTTTTTTTTTTTTTTTTGTAGGGGGGGTTTTGAATAGAATTTGCAAAGAAGATTATGAGAATATTGGACGGTAAATTTCTTTTTTTTTTTAAAAAAAAAAGACATTATTTCAGCGGGGGCATAAAATCACTGGCACAGATATGCTAATGATTCCCCAGCAAAATTTAATAAGAAGATTTCAAGTTAGGTCGGGGCCATGTTCGTAATTATATGATTCAAAACGTTCCCCCTTTTTTTTTTTTTTTTTTAGACTCTATTATTCCAAACTAGAAAAAGCAACGCTTTAATTTCTATTCTAATTTTCTATTCCATCAAATGAGAATCTAAATTGAAATTCTTGGAAGGCAATGTGTCACTTTATTTAGTCGTTAATTGCTTGACAAATGAAAATAAAATAAAGTTGAAAAAAAAGAAGAAAAGCGAATAGTATGAAAATTGAAAAGAAGCAACATTTAGGAAGAATTGTTTTTTCATGAATTTGCATTAATTAGAAAATTTAGAAATTAGTTTTGATGAGAAAAAAAAAAAAAAAGGCGTCCGGAATTAAAACACTGAATGAAAAAAGGATTCTGTTGAGACAGCACTTGGCCATGGGTCGAAATTTGAACCGCTTAATCCCGTATGCTTTAAGCAAAGAGAATAACTGGTTTATAAAAAATGGCTTCATGAGCAGTCTTTCAACATCAACAATGGGGATAATTTTGTTTTTCTTTTGTCAGATTGATTATGATTTTTTTTTTTTAAACAACAGATTTGCACGTAAAAAGGAACCAAATGAATAGGAAATCACTTGGCGACCTTTGCACTAATTCAACATTTTAAATGTTTGCGTGTGAGCAAACTAATTAATTTTTTTTGTGTGACTATGATTTCTTTAATCAAAAAAAAGAAACAAAAATAAAACAAAACAAAACATTAGCACAAAATGGCTTATACGAAAAGTTGAGTGTACACCTGTTCAGTCATAAAAAAAAAAAAAGGAGTTTGAGTTTTGACTGATGTAGAGATAATATGATAATTTTTTTTATTTTATAGGGTTTCTTTTTTCCTTATTTATGGAATACGTGTTTTTTTTTATATGGCTTACTTCTCGAATATAGAAATGTAATATTATGTAAGGTATTGTTATAGTTGTATTGTTGTATGAATAATCCTTTAATGTAATATTATTTTTTTTTGTAGGGTTTGTGTTTTTTTTTTTAATTTATAAAATTTACTTTTTCAAATTAAAAATGTAATGTCATGTAGGGCTCGTTTGATTAAGCGTTTTATATAAAAATTTTAAAAAATAGTCATTGATCGTTTGATTATTAATTAAATTTTTTTTTTTAAATATTAGATCTGGTTATACAATATTAAAAGTGCTTATTTGTTATTAAATTATTAAAAATGACACTTAATAAATTTTATATTTAAATTTTAAATAATTTAATATTTTTTATATATAAATTTAAATTTATCATGTACTTTCTTAAATTCAGTTTTTTAAAATACAATAATCAAGTAAAACTAATACTTAGTAAACAATTAATCAACATAAATTATTATATTTGGTACAAAAATTATAAATAAAATAATACTTCTTTTTTATTTAAAAAATAAAACAATCAACAAAATATTTTAATAGATTTTTTTTAAAAAAATATAATACTTGTAGAAATATAGAGAATCGAAAATATGATAACTTTTAAGAAAATATTTAAAATATGTTAATTGAGTATATTTTTATTAAAGATACACTATGAAAATAAGAAAATATTATTAAAGTATATATGATATTAAACGCATATTAAAAAAGCTCAAGAAACTCTACTATAATAAACAAAAAAATTAAACTTTTGTATGTTGAGGCAAAATAGTTTTTTAATATCCAAACTCTTTTTTTTTAATTGCAATCAATCGTAATAAAAATATTTGAAAAGAGCTTTTAACAATGGTATTTTGATATAATATCAATACTTAAAAAATTTTAAATTTGATAATTCACTAAATGAAAATTTTTAATATCTTGTCTATATAATTCTTTTATTATTGTACTATTAATCATCATATGTAATATTTTTACTTAAAAAAAAAACATTTAATGCCATCTTGCGTCCACCCCATCCTCAAAAAAAAAAAAAAGCAAAAAGATTAAATTTGATAATCTACTAAATCATTACACATCCATATTCAAGAATGCTACACTTAAAATTTTTATATTTCAATTATCAGTTGTTAATTATCACGTGTCATATAATTAATTGTTGATTTTTTAATTTTCATTAATATAATAATTATACAATATTAATACATTAATACATTAATTTTTACATTAATTAAAATATAAAATTTATACCTCAGAATCATAAATTCATTGTTACTCGTTTGCTTGAGTTGATTATTATTTTTACTTCGTATTAATTTGTTGGCCGACAACTTAATTTTTTTAATATCAAAACTATAAAATTTTAATGTAATTATAATTCCTCGCACAACGGTTGATCTACTAATAAGGGTTTTGTCTGAAATCAGAGAAACACCGAGGCCCGTATTACTCTTATTAACTGGAAACAACTTCATTTTCCCCAAAAACATACTTAAGAAGTTGATATATTTAAAGAGGCTTTTGCCTGAAATCAAAGAACACAAAGGACCATAATGTTCGTATATCTGGGAACAAATTTGATGTAGGCAAAATATTGTTACGAATTAAACCCTAGTCTTTTTAGTGACAAGTGCAATTAGAACAACCGAAAAAAAAATATATACACACAATTTATATCAATTATTTTTTTTATCTACGACTACGGACATTATAATTTTTTTTTTTTGAAAGAAGAATTACTTTATTAAAAAAAAATTTACAATCAAATACTTTATAGAAAGTTCAATACAAAGATTAAACATTACAGAGTTTTTTACGGTAATAAACGAAAAAGATATAACAAGCATACTCAAGTAATAGAATTTTGTGTAAAAGAGATATTCGCTTAATAATATCTTCTTAATTATATATTGTACACATTCAAACTTCGAGTTCAAATGAGACACCTCCACTGCTCTTTCATTGTTCTCCACCACTATAATCAATCTTTTCGGATAATATTATGGTAGGTTTGTTATTAAAAAAAAAATGAATTTTGTAATTTAATAGATTTCAAATCTAAATGATGAACACTCAAAACTATTAAAAAGTATATAAATATAGATTAAAGAAGACTAAATACCATCAAAACCATCATAGATCGGGAAGATGTAGATGGAAAGAAACCAAAACACTAAAAATTATCATAGAGTTAAATTTAGATGGACAAAAATAATTATAGATATAAATTCAAGTGGAAACTTGTTTTGTAACAAAAGAGAAGACAAAGAAAGAAAAAGACAAGGGTTTATTTTCTATTGGAGAGAAATATCCTATCTCTTTGGTAGACTGAGAAAGTGAAGGCTTTGTAGTTTTAAGTAGGCATACAAATCACTCACCTTATAAGTTATGCCCTACAAAAAAAAATATATTATGACAATATCTTTTCACTAGTGAAAAATAACCAATAAGATAGTTTCCTTACAACTTATGCCATCAACTCTCTCACTCTCTCTATAATAAGACCAAAACCTTCCTTGGTCACTATTTATCGGGGCCACTCGATAAATTGACACATTAAAATTTTTGTTTGAAATATCATCTCTAGAAAAAAGAAAGAATACTTAGTTCTCATCATATAATATATATATATATATATATATATGAAAAAGAACACCCTATATAAAATTTAGGTTCGAGTTCTTTCTCTTTCACGAATTTGGTAGACTATTGTGGTGCTTTATATGAGTCCGTATTGAAGTGAGGGGCTCTAGCGGTGAGTTGTTAGGCTAGTCTTCTTGGAGTTTACTGCAAGGGTTTTCCGTTTCAAAAAAATAAAATTCTCATAATATTTATTAAAAAAATTCCCCCAATTAAAATAGAACTCTAATAATAATATTACACTTACTCAAATGATTTAATAACAAAAAAATTATAATATATAACTTCATTGAAATAGATAGAGATATAAAAGAAGAAAAAAACCCTAACTCCCAACTGTTTAGGTCATGATGTTGGGTGCTATCTATCTATCTATCTACTGCTGCCCAAATTCTGTCCATCGAAAGCAGAACATCAGCTGTTACAAAGAATACACATGGCGTATTCGTTTCATGCAGATGCAGCAAAAGCTCCCAGCCTCGAGAGGGAGAATGTGTTGGGATTGTTTGCATATCTTGCATGAACACGTGGAGGCAGAACATGCAGCAACAGGGTACACGTGGAGGGTCGATGTATTATAGTTAAAATTAAGATCCTCTCCCTTAACATCTGTGTTACCTAGAGATCAGAGGAAGCTAGGCAATTGGCATCACCATCATCATCCACTGCCTTTTTTTTTTTTTAATTGTGGCCATAGTTTTATTTTATTTTAATAATTTTGCTCATCCAATCCAAGTTATCATCATCGTGTCGTTTTGTTTGCAGAAACTGACACAATAATAAGCAAAAGAACAAAGCAAAGCAGGTGCAGTGTTTGCAGATTCCCTTTACATGGCGATGGAAGAAGAAGTGGGGGATCATGACAATATAGAAAAGCAAGCACATGGCGATGTTGGTTTGTGAAAATAACATAATATCCTTCAAACTCTTTAAGATTAAGAATAAAGACTCCACTGTGAAGATAAATGGATAAGACACTGTCGTTTTTGTTTTCTTTCTATTGTGTTATTATGTTGATTTAAACTTTTGTCGAAAAGCCCTTCAATGAAGGGCAAAGACTATGTAGATAAATTTAAAATTGTCACCGGAGACATATTTGTTAGGAGTCATTATATTATATTAAGATTACTAATATAGTATATTATTAAAATTAATTTAAATCGTTTGCTCGAATTAAAAATAAAAATAAATTTAATCAATATAAATAATAAAACTTTTCAGTATTTTAAAATAATCAGATTTCTTAATAATATTAAGTATTAATGATAGCTTCTTATTTTCTTGACAAGTCATTGCGTATTTTCTATGGAGAAATCCACAATGTTGCCTTAACTTGTTGCGTGTCAAGTTCTCTTTCAAGGTGATGATTTTGTACGTGTAATTATTTTTTATTAATATGAGGTTAATAGCTAGTAAAAATAAAATTTATTATAAAATAAATTTTTTTATCATACATAACAAATATAAAACACGTCTGTTAAAAGATTATTTAAAATTTTAAGTAAAGTTAGATTAGAAGAAAATCTTAATTCGATAATAATTTTGTCCTTTATTTTGTGTAATCACGTTTCATTATTTTATTTATTTTAAGATTTACAATTATATCCTTAAATAAAATGACAAAATTAATTCACTGATGTTTTATATTAGTTTAAATCATATTTCCATGACATAAATATATATATATATATATATATATATTATTTTGTACTCTTTATAAAGTAATATATATTTTTATTATATATGATATTTTAAATAATAAAAAGTAAAGGTATATATATAATAAAAAATAACTCAAAAAGAAAACTTTTTTTTTTGCAAGAATATTACTTTTTTATTAGAAAATGTTTCATAAATGAAGAGAAAACAATGATTTAAAATGGGTCTTGAAAAAAAAATATAGTGAAAAAAATTATAAATGTTAATAATAAAGGCATTTTAGGAATAATTGAGGGATTATTCATAATATTTCTAATTTTTTGATATGGGAGGGAAATTTGAAGTCAAACCTCCACCGTAAAAATAAATATATACCGTTAATCCTAAGCTGTGATTGAATTTATAAATATCTATTGGCAATCCTTTATAATTAGGGTGTGATGAAATTTTGGTTGAAAAATCTTGTATTTAGAAAAATTAAAAATTAAAATTAAAAAAACTGAAAATTTGGAGATGCGGGGGATCGAACCCCGTGCCTCTCGCATGCAAAGCGAGCGCTCTACCATTTGAGCTACATCCCCGATTACTTGTTTTGATTGGATAAATTCTTGAAGAATCTAATAAATATAATTTTTAAAACAATGATACATATATTTTAGAAGAAAAGTCCAATGAGGATAAAAAGGAAATTATCTCTCGCTGAAAATGTTGAAAAATTCAATGAACGTTAACGAAATAAATTGAACAGTTTAAGCATTAGTATGACTATGACTGACGTAGTAGTCATTATTTTAATCGATTAAAATCTTTTAAAAAAAATTTACTGCATTAAACAATGAATAATGTTATGCTTTTAAGCAGTATTTTAAATTTTTTATTTTAAAAAATTTGTTAAGTAATTATTAAATATAAAATAATATAATAATTAAATTTAAAATTTATATTTGTTCCCCCATTTTTCTTTTTTCTTTGGGTTTGAGATTTTTAAATTTAATTGAAGTCAAATTTTGAAAGTTCAATTAGACGTTTCCTTTTAAAAGGCCGCTTCTCCATTTTTGAAAGTTCACCAAAAATTTGCGTATATGAATCCAATCTAAAAATAAGTCAAAAAATAATGGTCAAGGAGTCAAAAATCCAACATAAAAATGATAAAGAAATTGTTCAGAGTCGAAGCATTCAATCAAAAAATGAGTAAACCTGTTCAGTTTTGCCGACCTGAACATGACTATGGCTGAGCAGATACTAATCACGTTTTACAAGTTTTGCTCTTAAGAATCTTGTGTCAACATCAAATCAATAAGGGAGAGCTGTTCAAAATCTGATTTAAGTCGTTTGAAATAAGCCTCACTTAAACCCAAAATCATCAGCGGAGATAAGCCTAAGGAATATGCTTAACATATTAGAGGAAAAATCTGACACACGATAAGAACGGGATAAGAAAATTTACAGAAGGATATTTAACGTATGTAAGAGGTACAACAGGAGGATATTCTGCATATGTCAGAGACACAAGAAGAAGATATTTAGCATATGTCAGAAGTACAACAAAAAATATTCGATGTAAAATAAAAATACTATAAAGAAAATGTCAAAAAGGTCTCTGAAAGGCTATCACTATAAAAATAAGAAAGGAATACGTTGAAAGGATGATGAAAAAATTTTAAAAGAGCAAAAAATAAGAAAAGATGGCAAGAAATACTCCCTACCGTCTTTGGTATTGTAGAGATTTATTATTGTCTAATTTTTTTTGGAAAAAAAAATATTTTTTTTAACTTAAACATCAAAATATCTTCGTCAAAATTCATTATAGTCAAACCACCGTCGAACTTGTATTCATGTTTTCTTTACAAATTTCTCAAAATTCATGGCAAAGAGGAGGCCAAAGTTAGTGTTAATTGCTTCTAAAGAGATAAGGCTCAAATCAAATTCTCCCTCAAAATCAATTTAAAGTTAATAGATCCAAAAAATTATTTTATTGTTTAATAATTTAATTTAAAATATAAATTTTGAAATCATTTGATTGATCTTAAATAATGAGAAGCACGGCACCAATCCAAAGTCCAAAAGAACAACCACTTAATAAATAAGGGAAAATTTCACAAATAACCTCATTATTTTTTTATTATAATATTTTAACCAACTTAAAATCAAATATACTTTATTAACCAAACATAAATATTTTGGACACATTTACTCATTTTTCCTATTAACTTTTTCCTCACCCGAAAATCAATCAAAAAAACTAAAAATTATCAAAATTCGTTAGATTGAAAAATTTGAAGTTATCACTGCATAGATCGGAGCTTTTACAACAGATTTCTCACTTCAAACAAAAAAAACGGCCGATTTTTGGTGAGTTTTGTTTAAGTTTTAAAAAATTTTAATTTGTTTATAAAATTATTAGAATTTATATTTAAAGCTAGTAATAGATGAAATCATTGAATTCTATGTGAAAAATGGGTTTGAATGGTGTAAGAAACGTTGAAAATGGGCAAAAAATCGTGATTTTTGGGTCATATTCGCGATGCAGACGGCGGCCACCGTTGCCAATCTCGGGGCCATCTCGGGCCCGAGATGGCCCCGCGATGCGCGTTAAGGGCGCATCGCGGACCCGAGACGGCCCCACGATGCGCGTTTAACAGGCGCATCGCGGGGCCATCTCGGGTCCGCGATGCGCCTTAAGGGCGCATCGTGGGCGTACAACGCGCACCCTAGACGACCTCGCGATGCGCGTTCAACAGGAGCATCGCGGGGCTATCTCGGGCCCGCGATGCAGCAAAATTCGCGCCACGTGGTGCCTGTATAAGATGCCACGTGGCGCGAATTTTTTTGAATTAGGTTTTTTTTAAATTAAATTTAATTATATTTAAATTAATTAAATATATTTATAAAATTACATTAATAGAATTTAGATAAATGTAATTTTATTTAAATTAAATAAAAGATTTCATAAATTCTATTTAGAAAGAATTGATCTAATAGATGAAAAAATTTGCTTAAATGACTCATTAATTTTGGTTTGTAACATTTTTTATTATTATTGTGAGTACCTTATGTAATTATAATTATATATGATAATTATTTTGATTTTAATATATAATTAATGTTGATTAATATTAATATGTTAGTAAATTAATTATTAAGTTTAGTTTGATTTTATTATAATATGTTGATTAATATGTTAGTAATTAATTATTTTAATGTATTATAATTTTTATGTATGTTAAATTAATTGTTTCTGTAAATAATCTTTCTCTGATTATTATTTTTCTTAATATTAATGTATTTTGTTTATTTTTTTTATTGTTACAGGAAAGAGAACGTATCGAAAGAATATAGAATTTCAGAGCATATGTTTTTTCGTGCATCAGTGACGACTTATGCTAAGATGTAGGGTCTAAATTGCATTAAAGATAAACTGACAACAAGTCAGAAAACATTATTTAGGCAGACGTGTATGGGGCATTTCTTAGATATGTCAGAGTTGACATTCTCTGATATTTTGGTGCACGAGTTATTGTTGCGTGAGATGCATACCTCTAATGTAGATGATGAGATGTGGTTTTACATAGGGAGGAAATGCATCCGTTTTAGTCGGCAGAAGTTTGTACTAATCACTGGACTACAAATGCGAAATTACCCTCCCGCCCAACAGCTGCATAGGAAATTGGGCACTCGATTATGGGATACATATTTTTCTGGGGTAAAGAAATTATCTTACATATTTCTTTATCAATGGTACGCACGTCTAAATTTGGAGAAAATGGACGATGCAGATGCAGTAAAGTTGAGTTTATTTTATTTTGTGCATCGTGTTTTGATTCCACGTGACGAGCGTAGTGGAATTCAAAATTTTATTTTATGTTTAGTGGATGACCTTGATGAGTTTAATAAGTATCCATGGGGCAATATTGCCTGGACCGTGCTTCATAACTCACTTAAGAAGGCTGCATTCTAAAAACTTGAGAAAATAAAAAGGAAAGGGTTTGCACAGAAGAAGTTTGAGAGTTACAACGTATATGGCTTTTCACACGCATTTCTGGTACGCCATAATTTTCTTGTACTTAACTTTTTGATCTTAATTATATATTTTGTTTGTATATGTCAAACTTATATTTTAAATATAATTATATTAGGTATGGATTTTCGAGGCAATTCTAGTGTGCGGAGAGATTTTTGGTTATCATAATGGTGATCGCTTCCCTCGTATTTTGAATTGGACGACTCGAGAGACTCCATTGTTCGATGAGGTTCAGGATACAATGTTAGCAAAGGATTTGGTATGTGTTGATATGAATGAAAAATATATATATTGGTTTATAACTTTTATTTTGTTTTAAGCGTAACTTAATATGGTTGGTTGATTTATAGGTTCTTTCGGTACATCGTAAATTAGTACCAAAAGACCATGAGAAGAGAGAGGCAATTGTGCGCCTGGCTAGACGTGTAGGCATTCCAAGCGGAAGTTATGCTGGGGACTTACCAAATATGTCTGATTTCAGCGAGAGCAAGCGCCCCAGGACCTATGCCCATTTTAGCGACCCTAACGATGATGTTATGGATGTGGAGGGGGGTGGATATGAATGGACAAACCCACAAATGTCAGCACCAGTGGTAGAAGCAACGGTATATTACTTATTTACGTGATTAACTAAAGATAAATTTTAATATATTTCTAATATTTCTAAATAAGTCATTAACTATGATTATGTTTTTTGTAGTCTGAACACAGTGCATCTGCAGACCATGGCGTAACACATTAGATTGAGCAGCTGCGGGAGGAGATGATTAAGAGATTTGAGCATACTGAAGCTGCGCAAGCTGCACTTCTACAAAGAATGGACAAGGATAAAGATGAAATTTTAACAAGTGTTAATCAACTCCGGACCGATCTTACACAGCAGATGCAGCAAATGATGATGTGGTTTAGGCAGTCATGCTCATTCCAACAGAACGAAAGCCATAATATGGTAAGCAAAATAAATTTTAAACACAATTATTTTTTCGTTACTTTAATTGCAGTTTTATTTATTTTAATATATACATATATTGTAGTATGGAGAGAACACACCGGCAGGCTGTCAATATGATTTTCAGACCCCAGCTACTGGTCATGATATATTGCCCCAGCCACTAATTGACAGTCCTGCAAGTGTTGAGATCTTGCCTGCCCCGCATAAGGGAGTAAGTCAATTTGGGAGACAGTATAGGCCTGCATGGTATTTGCACACCCCATATACAAATCCATTTCCACAAAGGATACACGAAAAGAAGAAATTTGAAATTGAAGTGCAACCTCAAGCAGACATGAATCCGTTGCAGCCAATAGACTCGACTATCATGGTTCAGTTTCAGGCTTGGATGGACAAGGATGAGGGTTTAGTCAGCTTACCTGGGCTAGAAGCTAACCCGATATGGTTTCGAAAATTGCTACACAGTTGGCTGAATGACTTTGTAAGTAAATTATTGAATAATTATCTCATTTTATTTTTTTATAAATTTATAGAATCACTTGACGGTTATTGTTTCTAAATGCAGCATATTAATGAGTATTTGAAGGTGATTCGGCTTAGGCAATACGGTTGCACTAATGCATTGCCTCAATTGTCCACTTCTGTGGATTCGTACTTCTTTGTGAGTGATGAATTAAATTATTTATATTTTGTTATTTCAATTTTATTGATTATTCGATGGCCCTGCATTTGTAGGAGTCTTTTAGACTCCTTTATGAGCAGCACAAAAATGACATTACTGGCATTGTATGGAGTGATGAAGTGATGGCATATGCTCAAGGCGCTAAAGAAGATTTACTCGGTGCACGTATGTGGATTGAGGTTGATAAGTTAAATGTTGTTATTTTTGTTTATAACTTGTAGTACTATTTTGTGTGAATGTTGTTATTTTTGTTTATAACTTGTAGTACTATTTCTAAGACTTATTTGAATTTTATGTAGGTTTATATTCTTGTCAACTACAATCAACAGCATTGGGTAACGGCTGAGGTGGACATCTTGCATCGGCAAATATTGATCTACGATTCTAACATCAAGGGATTTGCCGATGGCGTGATTGAGAATTATGTCCTGCCATTAGCTATGTTGTTACCCCGTTACTTAGATGCTTGTAGATTATATGAGCAACGATGAATTACACCTGACTTAACCCCTTTTCATGTAATTAGATTAAAGGATGGAGTGCCACAACAGACAGTGAATAGTGGAGATTGTGGGGTTTATGTTTGTATGTTTATAGAGTTTTTGATGTGTTGTCATCCCCTAGATTTTGGTCCTGAGCATGGGTCATTTTTTAGGACCAAAATGACGACCGACTTATGGAAATGTGCAAAAAAGTAGTGAAATGATGTTGATTGATTTGTATGTTTATAAAGTTTTTTTTATATATGTTTATAAAGATTGTAAAATGATGTTGATTGATTTGGGTAGGGACGGGAGGTTCCCTTTACAGCTAAGAGATGTGAGAAATATTTGAAGTGTATTTTTTGCAGGTTTATGAAATATAGATTTTGAGAAAAAATAGAGGAAACTCTGTCCGTTTTAATCCAGAAATTTTAGAAAATAAAATAAAATTTCCATGTTTATAAGAGTACAAATAAAGTCCATAACTACATGACTTTAAAATACAAATACAAATATAACTCATAAAGAACACATCAACTACTATGTAATGGAATTGGGTTTCGACAAGTTTGTCGATTATGTCCATGCTACTTACAGCGATTGCATACATTCTTCGTGGGAGCCTCACCTTGCGATAGAATTCTATTCTTCCGACGTCTTCCTGATTGCCGACGTACTATAGGAGGCTGGATGTCAGCAGCTCTCAACTCCTCTGGAACAATCCAATCTAACGGATAACCAACCGGATTTACTGGTTCACTATATGCACGCAACAAACACTCAGTCGTGTAATATCGCGAACAAAGAGTCTAGTACTGGAATCTGACCTGTCTGCATACTGCAAGTGCATGAGGACACGGTAGTTGCCGCATATCAAACTTTTGACAACTACATGACTTTCCCAGGATATCCACTATTTCATTTCTTTTTCTGTCCTTAACAACAAAACGAGATCGATCTATTGCATGCACCGTCATGCGAGCGGAATCATCATTGTGCTTCCAAATCTTATTATGGGCCCAAGTGGTCAAGAAGTTTGACATATTTTCTGCAGCCTCACGTCTCTCAACAAACCATTTTTGCATTAACTCTCGGATCCACTCAATTAAGGCAGTCACCGTCATGGCACGTGCATCCTTCGCAACAGCGTTAATGCTCTCTGTAATGTTGGTGGTCATGATGTCATATCTTCTGAATGCTCCCATTGATCGAGCCCATTTTGAAAAACCAACCTCTTCCTCCAAGTATCTCGTTGCCTCCGGTTTCATTTCTCGCATCTTATATATTTCCCTTTGAAAGTCAGCTATGCGATACGCCTTGGCAGCAATAAAATAGGAGGCCAAGTATCCCCCTCCTTTTGTTGTATGCGATGGTATCTTATATCGTGCTACCAAATTACCCTTCAAGTGATGGATGCATACACCATGATATACATTAGGAAATACCTCTTTAATGGCCTTCTCGATACTAGCATGTCGATCAGATATAAATACAAGGTTCGCAAGATCGCTAATAACTCCTCGGAGTTTTTCCATAAACCACTTCCATGAAGCATCATTTTCAGAGTCAGCAATACCCCATGCAAGTGGAAAAATCTAGTTGTTTCCATCCTTGCAAACAGCCACAAACATTGTTCCCAAGTATGCATTTTTTAAAAATGTACCATCAACTGCAATAACCGATCGGATGGAAGACTGGAACCCTCTAATACATGGTCCAAGAGTCATGAAGAAATATTTAAAGTGCTTGCAATCGTCAATCTCCAAATGTGTGACTGTATCAGGGTTCTATTGTTCCAATATATGACAGTATGCAGGAAGTAATTTATATGAACCCTCTGGAGTACCACGTATCAACACCAATGCATGCTCCTTAGACCGCCTTGCAGTAGGGTAAGTTAAGTCCACACCAAACTCCTCACGTATGTCTGCTTGGATTTCCTTCGGTCTATAAAGTCGACTCGCAGATGCAAACTTATTTTTTATAAATTTGCCAATAATCCGAGACTTTGCTTGTCGATGACCATCGCGCAATCGATCTAATTGGCACACGTGACTTGAATCAATTCTGCGCATAATAAAATGTTTCCTTGCATCTGTCGACACTGCACATAATCGCCATCGACATCTATCATCATCACATTTGATCTCAAAACGATCTTTTGTTGACCTTGACACTTTAAAGCTCCAATTACCTTTAAGTGCTACTATACTAATAGCCTGGTGAAGTTCGTCTTTGCTATCAAACAACTTTCCTACAAACACATCGTCAATTTCACTACTCGATATTTTATCTGAAATGACCAAGTCTGATGGTGGTATTGGAGGCATAAACGCAAAGGGATTTTCCGCTTCACAAAAATCTATTCTTCTAGCTTCAACATTTAGGGAGCTTGTCGAAACATAACAACGTCCGCCTTCTGCTAAATCATCCCCTTCTAAATTATCAACATTTCTAACATCATCATAGTCCCCTTCCACATCCCCAACATTTTCAATGTCATTACAAGCGTAATGTGTATAGGCTGGGTCTTTATTAAAGGGTATAGGAGAAACATTGTGATACTCGTTCGTTGTGTTTGCAGGAATCACTGCTGGAACTGATAGAGATGTATGGCTCACTTGGTTGCTACCACTAGCTGACATAAAATGACCATGAATTGATAGTGGATTTTGATTGGGGGGCTGTACATTATCTTCATAAACAGGAGCTCTAGGATCCACTGTTACACATAAAGGACAGTACGATCTTCTATTGGTGCTTAAAAAAAATCGAACATCATTGTCATTTCTAATCTCAATAGGCTTTAGGTTATACCTCGTTGCATCAATTTTGATTTTCAAAGTCACCTTACACTTCACATTGTCGACTCCCAAGGTATAACATACTGCATTTAAAAGATCTTCAAAATTAATATCTTTCGGAACCGAAATTCTAAAATTATTATAATCAACATAACTTTCTTCCCCGTCACTAGAACTCTCACACTTTCCTCCAAAACAAATAACTATCGCATCACACTCCATATGACTTGAAAAAACAAAAAAGAAAATTAGGAAAAGTTCACAAATGGAAAATTTAGTAAAATTTTAAAACGATAAAATATTTAAAAATAAAAAAAATGCGCATCGCGGGGGCACATCTCGGGCCCGAGACGTGCCCCCGCGATGCGCACACTGAGCGCATCACGGGGTCACATCTCGGGCCCGAGACGGCCCCGCGGCGCGCACTATGTGCACATTGCGGGGCGTCTCGAACTCGAGATGCACACAATGTAGGCGCCGCGGGGCCATCTCGGGCCCGAGATGTGTCCCGCGATGACTAAATTGACGGCCGCCGCAGCGACCGCCGTCTGGTTTTCGCCAAACACACTCCAAAACTTATTTTTGGCCGGATTTCAACGCCATTTATACCATTCTAACTCATTTAGTTAGTTAATAACAACTACTTTTAACTTCAAATGTAAATTTATCTCATTTCTAACAAGTTTAGAAAATTTACCCGAGCTATTTCTTTGATTTGATTCGAAGCGAACCTCAACAACCCTTTAATTTTTAAAATAATAACTTCAAAAATATTCGGTAAGCTATTTTTTTAAAATTTTTTTAAAAAAACACGAAGTTATAAATTTAATATAAAAATAAATTTATCTAAAATTAAATTATTTAACTAATAAAATATAATTATTTTATATTTAATTAAAATAAAATAATAAAATAATTAAAAAGCTATTCGTAAACTTTTTTCAATAAACATACAATACAACCAAAATCATTTTTATTAATATAAATAATCACATAATATACAATTACTTTTGAACCAAATCTCAAATTTTAATGCTAAAACGACTGTGTATTTGGACCTGCGGTCGGTATATTCAACGACTAACAACTGTCCAATCCAAACATTATCCATACACCCAATTCTTTGGACTCAAATCACTAGCTTCAGTTTCACATCCATTCATTGAACTGTACCTTCCGCCTCTTCGCCGGCAGCTCTTCCGCCGCCAACCCGTTTCCGTACAAATGAGACAAGTGATATTTTTCTTCTTCTTCTTATTATTCTTTCCTTCTCTGGCAGTGGACTTTCTGTTCAATTCCTTCGGCACCATCACCAACGGAACCGACCTGATTCTCATCAACGACTCCCGGCTGGACTCGTCCGTCATCCGGCTCACCAATGACTCGAACCAATTATCTTTGGGGCGGGCTTATTACCCGACAAAGCTGAGAATGAAACGGAGTGGCGCCAATTCGACGAGTATTATTTCTTCCTTCTCAACCTCATTTGTCTTCTCCCTCTTGCCCGAGATCGCTTCCAGTCCAGGCTTTGGCCTTTGCTTTGTTCTCACCAACTTCACATCGCCTCCTGGCGCCCTTGCTGGTCAATTCTTCGGCCTTTTCTCACGCGCGACTGTTCCCACTATTGCCCCACTCTTAGCCGTTGAGTTCGATACAGGCCAAAACCCAGAATTTAACGACCCAAATGATAACCACATCGGGATTGATCTGAACGATATTGATTCGGCCAGGACTGCGGCAGCCGGGTACTATAACTCTTCGAGTAACGAGTCTTTTGTGCCGGTTAGTATGAAGAACGGGCAGAACATTCATGCTTGGATTGATCTTGATGGTAGCAATTTTGAGATCAATGTTACAATCGCACCTATTGGTGTGTCAAAGCCACCGAGGCCTACGCTTAGTTTCAAAGATCCTGTAATTGCCAATTATGTCTCCAATGAGATGTATGTTGGTTTTTCAGCTTCAAAGACTACTACATTGGTTGAGGCACAAAGAGTTCTTGCTTGGAGTTTGAGTGACACTGGCGTGGCTAGAGAGATTAACACTACTAATTTCCCAGTTTTTTTACCACCATCTAATCCATCTTCCCTATCAGCTGGAGCTATAGCTGGGATTGTAATCGGTTGCATTTCCGTTTTTGTGTTAATTTGTGTATCTATATTTTACTGGTTTTGGCGGAAGTACAAGTTAAAGGAACAAGAAGATGATGAAATTGAAGACTGGGAGCTGGAGTTTTGGCCTCATCGATTCTCTTACGAAGAACTAAGCGAAGCTACAAAAGGATTCTCTAAAGACGAACTTCTGGGTTCAGGTGGATTTGGGAAAGTGTACAAAGCAACTTTCCTTAACAACACGGTATTAGCCGTGAAATGCGTTAACCACGACTCCAAGCAAGGGCTTAAAGAGTTCATGGCAGAGATCTCCAGCACGGGCAGGCTCCAACACAAGAATTTAGTCCAAATGCGAGGCTGGTGCCGAAAAGGCAACGAATTGATGCTGGTTTACGATTACATGCCCAATGGCAGCCTCAACAACTGGATTTTCGACAAGCCAAAGAAGCTCCTGGGCTGGAGACACCGCCGCCAAATCCTGGATGACGTGGCAGAAGGGCTGAACTACCTCCACCATGGCTGGGACCAAGTTGTGCTCCACAGAGACATTAAATCCGGCAACATTTTACTCGACTCCGAAATGAGAGGCCGGCTCGGCGATTTCGGCCTTGCGAAATTGTACCGACAAGGGGAAGTACCCAACACGACGAGGGTGGTGGGCACCCTAGGTTACTTAGCGCCCGAGCTGGCGACGGAGTCTGCTCCCACGTCAGCGAGTGACGTGTACAGTTTCGGGGTCGTGATTTTAGAGGTCGCGTGCGGGAGAAGGCCGATAGACATGACTAAAGAGAACGAAGAGGAGGCCGTGCTTATCGATTGGGTGAGGGAATTGTACGGGCAGAGGAAGATTTGCGAGGCTGCTGATGAGAGAATCAGAGAAGAGTTCGACGTGGAAGAAATGGAGATGATTTTGAAGCTTGGATTGGCTTGTTGTCACCCTGATCCCACGAAGAGGCCGAGCATGAAGGAAGTAGTGGCAGTTTTAGTTGGCGAAGAGGCCGCCGCCACGCCTAAGGAGTTGTTAAGTGAGTTGGCGCCCGGCGGCGGTGACGGTGATTGTAGTGGTTGTAGTGATGGTAATAACGGCGGCGGTGATTCTAGAGAAGAGGCGCCCCTTCAAGCATAACTCACACGGCGTGAATATTTACTTATTTTTTAAAATCTTTTTTGGCTTTTGTTAATGGTCGTGGAATATGCTTATTGACTTTTTTGGCCCTCACTTTGTTTGAAATTTGCTAACGATGGCATTGATTATTGTTCTATGATTATATTATTTTGTTTGTATTATACAAATTATACAATTAGCGCAAAGTTGAGAATTGCCATGAGTGTTATCTCATTCGACTTCCCGCCCCTATTTATTAATTTATTTAAATTCTAATTTTCTTCTTAAACAAAATTGTCCCAAAAAAAAACAGATTTTTTATTTCTTTTTTTTAAAGAGAATTTTTTTCCCTAATACATATCATCTCTTATAAATATATGATAAATATTAATACTAATTATAGAAGTTAAATTTTTTAATTATATTTACGAAATATGAAAATAACTCTCTTTTTTTTTAATGCATAATATATTATTTTTAATAATAAATTAGTAAATTTTAATTTTTTTATTATCTTAATTTCCCTTTGCGTGTTAAAAAGGATGCAACTAAACAAAATGCACTGGGAATAGGACTATGGCTATGAATATGATATGAAAGAAATGTGGGAATGAGGAAAAGGCTCAAGCTTTGCCTAATCAATATAATTTAATATCTTATTTATGATAAATTAGTGGGTAGTGGTATTATATTTATACAGTTATAATATACATTTTGTATTTTAATTAATGCATTATTAATTATTAACTATTAAAAATAAAGTATTTTTTATTTTTTTTAAAGACTGCTAATTTTTATTTATTAACGTGGTAGTTATATTTATACAATATTAATTAATAATTGATACAATAAATATCACAATAATTCAAATATAAAATTTATGAGCAGTTATATAAATAATATTATATTTACATAATTAAAATAAAATTTTATATTATAATTGATGTAATATTAAACATGTTTATTGTCGATTAATATATTGTAATACTTATTATATTATTAAAAAATAGAAAGTTAACAACTTTATAATTAATTATATTTAATATATCATTTAAGATATAAATTTTATATTTAAATTTTATGAGTGTTGCCCTAATGGGTAAACTGGGATCTTTATATCTTCTTTAGAAATATCTTAATTTGATGGATTGAAGTTTCAACAAAGAAAACATGTGTGGCTAGCTACAATATACATACAATTTACATATATTATTAATTTTCTATCAATTAAATTTATACATTTTTATATATTTTTAATTAATATAAATTATAATACTCAAAAATAAAAAATTATTTATAAATACATACTAACTTTATTCCGCCATGATGAGAGAGAGAGAAAAGACTACCGTGAGAGGTAAAGCGCTATCGTGAGAGAGAATGAACGTGAGAAAATTTAAAAAAGTAAAAAGTAAAATAAAGGTGAAAGTGTCGGCAGAGAGAAGAACAATTAAAAAAAAATAAAGATTTTTTTTATTTAATATAAAAAGGTAAAATAAAAAAATAATATAATTAATTAATAATACATATGTTATTTTGACTCGAAATTCAGTTAAATTAATCAATTTTCCTAAATTTTATGGGCGTTGCACTAATTGACAAATTGGAATCTTTATATCTTTTTTAAAAATATCTTAATTTGATGGATTGAAGTTTCAACACGGAAATCATATGTAGCCGGCTATAAGATGAACTTGACTTTAGCGGAGTCTTTGAATTAGACGCAATCGTCGTGCTCTAAATGAGGCTCGAGTTAGACCCATTCTTGTGATGGAGACTAGGAGGTCCTCAAAAGCAGCTGAAAGCCTAAGTCAGGACTCAGGAGCCTGCCCCGCCATCCTCATAAGACGCGCGAATGTGCTGGATCACTCGTACATTCAGCAGAGATTTACCCGATGCTAAAAGCCCAGGTTCATGAATCATATGACAATTGATAGACATACAGCCACATGAATTAATGTGATATCCCATCACAAAGAACACGTTAATGCTGATGTTTCCTTTATCTAATCCCTGTAGACTGTATTATTGATAGCAATACAATTACATACGACTTCAAACATATTATGCAGAAAGGCCCTCTAAATTCTTGCAACTTTTAGTTCTCCGGCAACCTATGTACATGCTGAAATCAGAGACCTTGTAGCCATATTTATTGGTAGTTGTGAGAAGCCTTTGCAGCAACTACATAAGCTAGTATTGATTAATATAGTTTCTATTAAAATCACTTAAAAATGGTGAGATTAGAGCGTGAAATTGAGGGAGTGGAAATGGAAGCATGTGTACTTCTTCTTGGCATTTGACCTGAAACACTGTGACTTCTGCTGGCATGTTGATGCTACTGACTCTTTCATTGATTCAGGTCCGCACACCAAAACTCCGATATCAGATTCACCACTTTCATTTGAAAACTCGGAGAATATTTCTGTTTAATTACCATAATGTTAAGAACACATCTTCTTCCACAACACAAAGGATAATGATAAGATTGTAAAATTCTTAAAGGAAACAGAGCAAGAATGTAGTACCTTCGAAGTTAGGCCTTCCTCGAAAATAGATTTCGGGTTCCTCTCCAGGATCCATTATTTCAATAAATTTGGCTTTGTTGAGGGAGAGAGGTGGAACATCTTTCTTCAGCCTTTTCCATCTCAAAATAATCGCCACCAAAGTAGTGCTTGTTATTGCTATTAGGAAAGAAGATAATAGAATTAGATCAACAACTGAAGAGGGAGTGTTCTCTTTTGGGCCTTTCTTTCCAGAGGAAACAACCAACTTCTCAGAGAGACCACCCTTCTTCTCAGAAGGTACAAACATGTGGTTGAGAATAGTGAGAAAAATTAGGAACACAATGGTGGATGTTCCAACCAGTGCAGCCATCGTAGGTAGACTTTCTAGTCCGTGTACTGGGTAAGTCGATTGTGTGCTGAAGCAAACAGTTTTCATCAAAGACAAATCGTTTAGTAGTTCTCTCACTGTTAAACCAGATTGTTCCTCTTGAGTAACGAAAACTTTAAGTTTAAGATGCCATTTTTGGGATGATTGGTTCAAGAGTGGAGAAGAAAAAGAGTTCAACAGACAAATCTCTTGGGATGACTTTATAACATATATGAGCTGAATTTTTGAGGGAAATTTATATCCACTGTTGTTTTGTGCAGTAACAATTTCCTGCAAAATGCTCAGAAATGGAGTTATCCCAATTCCACCAGCAACCAGAAGGAGACTATCATATCTGCACAAGACTTCAAATTAGTAGATGGAATAATTTCAATGAATTGGAAGGTCCTAATGTAACATGATATGGACATTAGCAAACCTTAGGAAGTCCATTGTGGCAGGTCCATATGGACCTTCAATTGCTACAGGTATGCACCTCAACTGATCGGCATTCGAATCTAGCTCCGCATGTATCATCTGATAGAGAGAACCTGTCCACCCTCCTTCGCATTTAAGTATGAGAGACATTGTGTGATCATCGACACTGGAGCTGGAAGTAATACTGAAGGAATGCCATTGAAATTTGGAAATACTCGGTATCTTCATAAATATTATACTTGTTGGAGTAAACTTCAAGCCTGCAATTGAAAAGTTAGCCTCAAAACTAACTACGTACTGTATTTCATGATAAATTTTAGGTACAAAGGTAAATTTTACAAGGGCTAGAAACTTTACTTGGATCCTTCGGCAGAGTAAGTTCTATGGATTTGCTGGGGAATATTCGTGCTGCAAGAATGCAACTTTCTGGTCTTGATTGTACAAATCGGAGTAGCCTGTCAAGGCCAAAGAGAAATATCCCACCAAAAACCATATAGAAATGACGATCACCACCGTGAAACAAGAAGAAAATGAGAAAGATTATGTACAGATGGTGTGCGGAGAAGAAGAATTCAAAATTTCTCCTTCTTATTTGAGGAAGTGATGTGATCCACATCACCAACCCTGTAACAAGAGCAATTTCACCAGCAAGGTATATACGACCTGTTTTCTGCCATCTCCACATCTATTGGTGAGAAAAGAAAGAAGGAGGTAAGTGGAAATTTACACTTGATGTCAATAATTGAATTTTCGATGTGGACTGGAAATTATACCTCATCCTGAATATGATGGCTGGTGCCCCAAACAAACAGAGTGCTTCCACCATGAACTGTTGCAAAAAAGATCATTGCAGTTCCAAGCCAGATATGGTATCTGGCTGATGCTTCAAGCTGGATACCAAGCAGCTGAAACAAGGATAGCCCCCTTAAGATAGGCAGAAGAAGCAAAGCCAGGCAGGCCTCTGCTAGCAAACCAAACCGGGTTGCCACTCTTAAGTATTTGAGTTGCCATCTGAAATAAGGCAGAAGCATCAATAATGGGAAAAGAATATTGCCTTCCAATATCTCATCATCATGTTATACAATCACAATAACTCACTTCTCTAATTTCAGGGACTTGACTGGCATCAACTTCTTGAAATCATTGGAGATGCGGGTGTAATAAGTCCATGCTAGAAATATGATAAAGAGGGAGATTACCAGAACCTCAAAGCCTGATAAGATACCCAGAAGTGAGTCCACAAGAAGTGGCTTGGAGAGAGCAGTGGTTGAGCTCCTTTCTTGTCTACCATCCAAGATTAAACAGAATTATCTGTCAACACCAGAATTTTCAGCATAAGGTATGAGCTAACTACAGAAGCTATATTACCTGATTCTTGGCTCCTTGGGTTTCAAATGCAAGTAAATAAGTCCTATGATAACCAGAGCAATCACTGGAAATGTACTCACAGCAAAATTAAGACCTGCAAGATTTTCTCCATTAGATTGTCTGCACTCATAATTGTGTATATGTACCGTTACAGCTAACACTAATTACTAGATAGGTTTAATAAAATACATGAAAAAAGAGGTTTATGGCGCCAAGTGAAGCTTATTCAGATAAAATCTCAGGTGTTGTAATTTACCATAGTATCCAAACAGAGTAGGCCTAGCTCTATCTTCAGCTTCACGCCATTTTCTTGTCCACATGTTTGTTGGCTTTAGAATCCAGATAGAGATCCAACCGGCGCATATGAGAATCATTGATCCTTTGAGAACAGCAAAAAGAATCATCTTTCCCATGTTAGTCCCTCTGAAATTATTGCTGGAGGATGGCTCTTGAGTTCATTTATTAAGAAAAAAGGATCCTTTATATAAAGAAAAATTGGAACTACAAGGAGATAAAACAATGGTACTCGGTAACCCCACCACCTTCCTGAAGTGACCATCACTTGCATAGCCTGCCACTTTCCTTAATGGTTGGGGAACAAAAACCAGAAGCAACATAGAAAGCAATATCTAAATGGCATCTACATCGTGCCATATTCAAGATTTTGCATCATTCCCCCCTATGCAGTTAGAGTTGACATTCTTGTTTTCTGGGGGATTATTATTAGTGAAAAATGACAATGATTCATCATTATTTAACACAGATTGCTCAAAATTAAGGTGTAAATGTCGTTTTCTGCTGTTGATTGCCAGATTTAGCTCTTGCTCAAGTGAATGCTCATTTAGATACTCCATAGTGGATTCATGGTCCACCCCTGTAACTTTCTCTCTCTTAAACTCTTTCTTATATATAAAAAGCAAATCCTGCAACATTCTTAGTCTACCTCTGTGTCAAGGCGATAATTAAACTTCACACATCCAACATTCTCACATTCAAGCTTTATAATTATGTCATCCCACAGCCTCCTCCGGGGGGCCTACTCGGAATAGAATTCATAAAAGAAGGTGGTAGGTGGAGCCTTCTCTCAAGAGTACTCAGTGGGGATATTGTACAAATGTGACCATGCTCCTGCACTACAAGATTAGTTTAAACAAAAAATTATCAGACACAACTTGCTTTTGTTCAAATTATAAAAAGATTGAATGTGTCTCCTTTTGCAAATAGACAAGCATGCGTGTATGAATGCTGCAATGCTGCAAATGTCATTTATCTCACGTACTGCACTCATCATATTAACTCAAGTCCAGGAATTTGAAAGAACTTGATGGCTTTTTACCATCTCGGGTAAAAAGGGTTCCTGCAATTAGTGCAGAGGATTTCATTAGTGGGTCAAAAAGTACACCATTAACTAAAATATTATTAATTTAACTCTTTTTATAAAAAAATATTATTAAGGGATTCTCTCATTTGAGAAACCACAAGTCAAGAAACAGTAAGATGAACATCCCGGAATTCGAGAATTGAAAGGGCTTAAAACTTTTCAGAAGTCTGCCATTTAAGGAGATATGTGATCATCTTCTTATCTTTTGAGAAATTTAGAAATGAACAAGAGTCAACAGAAAAAAATAAATAAAAAAATAACAAAACACCGAGCATGTTGTTGATATAAATTGCGAGCAATTTAAAAAAAATATCCAAGGCTACATTTACTTTGTAATACAGGAAAAATTAGAAGTTTTATTTTTAATTAAAATTATTTTTATATATTTTTTATTTTAGCTGTATTTAATTTGTTAATACTTTGCATTTTGATTATATTTAACTATTTTAATTAAATTAAGATTTTGGGATTGCTTTTCTTAATTGAATAAGATTAGAGTTAGTCTACTATAAATAAGATATAATCTAATAAATATTACATTCGTTTGAATTAGAGTGATATCTAATTTTGTCTAGTAAAACGGTAACTTATCAACTTCACTAATAAAATAATAACCTATCACCTTCGCATTTACACCTTGTTGGATTACATCTCCTCAAAGTTCAATAATATAAAATATCGTACCCTTTTATTCTATTACCTTCGTCGCATTACTTTATTGCTATAATTTTTTACTATTTTGAAGAATGATTTACAAGATATACAAAATTACTCTTACACATTTCTTTGTATACATATAAAGTGACCCTTCTAGTATCTTTTATATACTAGAAAATAAATTAAGATAATTGGGATGATTTTTGATTTAAGAGGAAGGTTCGGCCCTAACTCGAGTTTGAGGTGTAAAAGAGGATAGAAAAGTTCAACTTCTTGAACCTTCGATTGCCAAAGGTCAAGATTATGGTTGTGCTAGTGAGGGATGTATAAAATGGTATTGAGAAGTAGCTGAACTCCGAACTGTAGTAAAACTAATTGAGGGCACTTGAGAAATACAACACAACACAATGGAGGTTAGGGGGTAGGGTGGCCCATCGCCTCAGACACTCAAAGTAGGCAAGAATGCTTTGAAAAGTGTTCTCTAAGGTTAACTTGTCGAGGAGAAAGTGAAAAGAGTTTGAAGAGAAGGTAGAGAATTTGGTTTTTAGAGAGAGAATGTGAATTTTAAAAATACTAACTCCCTTTTTACATTCTAAAGACTTAACTTGAGTTTGGATGGTGTCAGTTGGAAAACTCTCTTCAAAGGCGACACATGGCGAACTACGAGTGGAAAATAATCCTTGTCACGATGGGCATTTCAAAATTTTTACTTGGAGAAACACATGAGTCATTTTAGCCTTCCTTGATGTCTAGAGTACTAAGTATAATTTGATTGGTTACTTTTGAATCTGTCAAACTTAAGTTAATGAGGACTGATGAGCTCTGAGGGGCATTGAGAGGTTTCTAACTTTGTCCCCTCTATACCCAGTATGAACAGTGTTAAACTATTCGCCTATCATAAGCAGCATCTGCCATCAATGGTAATAGCATTAGCTGTGATCAGGACACTGAGTCTTGCTGATATGGCACTTGGTAATTAGTTTCTTGGAGATTTTTTTATCCGATCTTATTACCTAAGTCTAATAGCTAGTTGAGGTGGCATCCAGATGCTCCTTTATTGGGCCCTATTGGTAACGTGGCGTATATTGACTTAGGCTGATGTGGCACTTACTTATTAAACCTTTGAAGATTCTTATCTAACCTTATCTCTAAGTCAGATAACTATGGTACTCCTCTAGTAAGTTAGATGCTGATGGCATGGAAAGACCTAAATTGTGCTAATGTGTACACTGCTAGTAGATCCATGCTGACGTAGCAAATGCATGAGTTTGGGTGACATGTCCTTTGTTACCATAATTAGACGGTGACATATGGCATGACTTGAGTTCTACTTCATGAGTTTTATGGTCTAAGTTATAGAGGCTCAAGTGTCTTGATTTTGGCTCGATCCTATTGAGTAAGTTTTCTCTGAGTTGGGTACTCAATGGACTTTAGATTTAAGTACTAGAATGAACTCTTTATTGTTTATGTTAAGTGTCATTATTTTTCATCCATAACAACTAATTTTTAAAAGAAAAAAAAGTAGTTAAAATTTTTTGACATAAAAAATGAAGATTTGAATTTGAAATTTTTACTAAAGTGATGATAGGTGTAATATCAATTCTGTATCATTGTACTACTAACACAAATACAATTGCAATTGGAATAATATTTTGTATAATAAAAAATAAAAATTAGAACATGAACAAATCTCCGATAAAAACGTGCTATAATTATGTCTAAGCTATAATTATACTCTACATATCTATTATAACCATCAACTATCATTAAGAACAACTTTGTTAAACGATGCAACAGCAACTTGATAACTTGATTGTTGATTCGAAGAGCAGATTTATTAATGGATGGAAATCATATCAACATGGAGCCGAAAGCAAATTGAGAATGATCAGAACGGTAGCTCTGCTTACACATGATCAAAGGATTGCAAAAACGTTGTTAAAACATGCCTTTATGATGAGTACTAGATTATTTACTTCAAAATGATGGAACAGAAAAAAAAACGACTCGTCGTTCAACTAATTTACTATTTGCCCATGTAGAAACACGACAAGTCGTAGCCTGTTTAGCTACAGAAATTTTTTTTGAGTAAACCAATAAATTAAAAATTAAACGAAAAAAAATGACATGTTCACCTAGATAATTAATGAAAATTCTTGGTCTGAAAAAGTAAAAGAAGCATACGATACACCGTAAACGTCAAGTCTTCTATGCTATCTCTAATTTAGAAAATGACAGTGAAGGCAAGTCGTTTCACCCACTTGACCATGTCGTCTCTTTGAAGAGACTATGGTTACTATTTTTATAGGATTTTATTTAATAAAATTATGCCAGTTAATTTAATTTTTTTTTTCTCTCTTATAAATTTAATGCATAATTATAATTAATTAATTTATTAAATAATAAAATACGAAATCTATGAATATTATAACTGAGCAACACCATATAAAACTTTTTTCATCTAAGTGTGACTTGTGCACAATCAATTCAATCAATTAAACATAATATTCTTAATATTCCTCTATCAAATTCTAGCGTGGGATTTCTTTATATGGTTAGCATGATATAATTTCATCAAATATAAGTAAATTATATCTTCCGAGTCGTAGTTTTATGAATGCACAAAGTGCTCGTGGCCATTGAATTTAAATAAAAATAGAGATTAAAATTTGATATTTTGCGAGTGAGAGATCTCATCTCCACCCAATTTTTATTTTTAAAAGTAAATTATACAAAAATAAATAATTATATGCATACAATACCAAAGAAATTCCTCTCAAGAGAGTTTGCACATAAAAAATGAGATACCCCTTTCGCATATTTGAACTATGTGCAGAGAATCGTCAACTCTTTTTTTTTTGTTTTAAAAGTAAATCTTTGCTTAAAATCTAGACACAATTATAAAAAGGTTTGATTCCTCGGCCACAACTATTGATCGAAAAATAAAAGAACGGAGACTTCTTCTTGATTTCACATGCAACCATTTGGATGGTAAACATTCTAGATGGCGACAGCATAAGAAAGAATATGAAGCAATAGCAGGTTCTTTTTGTGATCGGACATGTGAAGCAAAATGGCAATGTGACTCACTATGTATAATATTAGAATTGGTGATTTAAATTTATGTTTGAGTATAATTTTAAGTTAAAAATTATTAAAAAGTTAAAAATAAAATTAAAAACACGTTAGACGGATGAGTAAAGATCAAAAATGAAAATTGGAAACAAAAAATGAGTACAAAAATATGAGAAAATAATTTTTAGGTGTGTACGCTGAAGCGTTGATTATTTTGAAGTCAGAAGTCTCAGCATCATGGCATTGACCTGAGCACGCCACGGCCTTAAGTCGAAGTTGTATCTGCGTCGCAACACCTAATTTTGAGAATTTTTATTTTTTAGCCCAAATTGACTTTTTAAAGTAAAATTTAGACGTTTACACACATTGACTTTTATTCTAATTAGGTTTAAAATTTTAGAAATATTTTATACATTATAAAAATTCTTGTAACTCTTTAAAATTTATTAAGCACTTAGAGAGACTCTAAGTGAAAAAATAGAGAGTTAAAAAATTTTGAACATTAAGTTTGCAAGAGAATATCATAAGTAGTGTTTAAATTTTGAATGAACAAAAGAAGTACTAATAGATCATTTAAGAGCTTTTTATTGTTATATTCTTTAATGATCTCTTAAAAGAGATCTTTGTAATCTGTAGTTTTTTTATGAACTTAATAAAAGAGGTTAAAATCTTGTGATTTACCGTAGGCGTAAGTATTTATTGTCGAACTACGTATATTGAATATGTGAATGTTTTTATTGATCTTATTTTTATTTTAATTTTTATTTGTTAGTGATTGTGATTAAAACTTCTATATGTGTTTAGGGTTTGTTTGAGGTGTATGCTAATTTTTTTTTTCAAATTAGTATTAACTCAAAGGCTAAATTTAAAGAAAAATTAGCACTGAAACTAATATCCCATAAAAAGAGTACATTGAATTTGAAGGCTTCAAATATTTGAGGATGACAATCAAATGAGATGGTAACTTCCCCACTCTCTCACTATTTGATACAAATAATGGGGAGAGAGACTAGAGAAGCAAAAAAGCTTTTTTTTTAAAAAAAAAAGAAGATTGAAAGGCACATTTTCAAAGCGAAATGGTCAACTAAGTGGTTTGTGGCTTAGTTCGAGCATTTTTTATATTTTAATGTTAGGGTCGAGTTAAATTAAAATTTCTTCAACATATTAGAGAAGAGATCTAATTCCATCATTTTATAAATGCTATGAGTTGTCACGAAATATTATTGTAAAAACGTTATGAGTATTTGAGTTCTTATAACTCAATATTATACCGAATGATTATGAGTATTGAAACATCTTTAAGAAAAATAAAAGAAAAGAGAAACGGTGATTTGTGACACATCCAATAAGCCTGCAAAGCTTGACAAAAAAGAATCTCACACTTTTTTTAGCTTTTCTTTTTGTGGCTTTGAGAGCAACGACTCCTTAGTCCCTTCCTCATAAACTGCCAACCCACTAGCACCAAACTCTTGTTCACTTCGCTTCACCATTGTTCCTCTTTTTTTTTTTCTCTCTCTCTCTGATAGTACTTTTTGTTCTTAGCGTCTTTGTGTGTTTGTGTGTGTGTGAGAGAGAGAGATAGAGATGGAAGAAGAGAAGCATGCGCCAGCAGATCATTCTGTGCAATATTATTGTAGTGCAAGAATTATGTCACCGGAGATTGTGGAGATAGGAGAGGATAGCAGAAGCATTAATGGTACAAGCAGGGACGCTGCAGTTTCTAGTGATGTTTATGTAGCTGTGGGCAAAGATGACTTGGATGTGCTCAAATGGGCTCTCGATCATGCTGTTTCTCCCGGCACTCGGATTTTTCTTGTCCATGTTTTTCCTCCTATCACATACATCAATACACCAGGTATATACAACTTGAATTTTCAATCAACTCTCAGTATATATATGTAATATATATATATATATATATATATATATATATATATATTTGTATAGGCTTTTGAGTCACTTTAATATCGTTCTCTATGATCATTTATCTAATACTTAAAACAAGATTCTGAAAAGAAGAATGCGATTTGCCTGATCTTTTTGCATCTTCCATCTGATCACATCTTGTAACTAACATCAACAGCTTATGATCGGAAAACTGCATTTGTTCAGCTGATTTTGAAAGAAGAAAGTGCCTGGCCACATCAACCCGCATAATAACCACTCTTGAGAAAATGAAAAAAAAAATGTTATGTTTTGTAATTTGCGGTATCAGCTGATGCAATGGCAATCTGATTAAGCCAATGATATTGAAACAGCACATAGTTGCTCAAATTAGTAAGAAATTAGAATTCTGATGTGGGTTTCCTTTATGGGTTGATGATGCAAGTCCATATATCAAATTGGTACTCTTATTGGTGTCTGCTACTGCTAAAGTTTTATCTTTTGTTCTCTCCATTTTATTTGTTGAAATGTTTTCCTGATAGTTGGAAGATTAGCAAGGAGCCAACTAAGCCAAGAGCAGGTGAGAGTTTACATCAATGAAGAGAATAACAGAAGAAGAAATCTCTTGCAGAAATACATTCGGCTTTGCACTGATGCCAAGGTGCTCGATCAATCATCCAACTCTCTGTTGCTAACCAACCGATTATACCAGGCACCCAAAACCAAATTGATTAAGGCTATATTCATTCATTTTCCATGCAACAGGTGACAGTGGAGACCATGCTCATTGAGAACAAAGTGATAGCCAAAGCAATTCTTGATCTCATTTCTATCGTCAACATTACCAGCCTTATCATTGGAACCAAACGCTCTCCTCCTTCTTGGTATAATTAACAGTACTACTTTTTCTTAAGAGTTTGCTCAAGCTATTGTTTAATACACTGATTGGATTGTTACTTATTCTATCATAGGCGATTAAGGAAAAAATTGTCGAAAGGAGAATTTGTGAAGAAGAATGCTCCGGAGTATTGTGAGGTTACTATTGTTCATGACGGCAAGAAGGTTTTGGACAGTCAACAGGTAGTAGATGCAGGGCTTGCTCATTCATCTTCGAATTCTAGCCCACGAAGACCACAGATTTCTCGGCAGTTTCAAAGGAACTTGTTTGAATGTGTATGCTTTTCAGGCGAGTTTGATCGAAACTAGTAAAATGCCCCTCCCTCTGCATATGCATATAATGGCACATGTAGAAGGAACATTTAGAATGGTACAACACATTATTCAAGAGATACTATATGCTCTAACGAGAAGTGCTACACTTACATAATTCTGTTACTAAATGGTTACTATCACTTATCGTCAATAGTGGATACATCAAATATCATATCAGTTGGGATTTAAATTTTGTATCCTGACTATATAATTATAGTAGTTCGTATTCTAACTATATAATTATAGCATTAATGCTGCTCTAATACTTCTTCTTCATTGTTTTACTCTTATCCCTAAAATGACTCTTTCTGGCTCCTTTTTATCTCCAGCATGTAGGACTGATTCAACTAAAGTCAAGAAAGTTTCTTAAAAACTTTTACATATTCATGGACCTTGACACCATGAGCATACAAAGAAGGAAGAACAGAAAGCACCCACCAAAGTTTGCAAAATCAGAAGGTCAAGAATGTATGCAACTCCTGATAATAACACTGTCATTGTCCGCACATAGAATAAGAGTTCAGAACAGCTAGAGCCATAAACTCTGGTCAGATATTGCAAAAAGAAAGCAAATGCCAGTCATTAGTTTCACCTTTTGAGTTCAAAAACCTGAGGCCAAAGAGAGAGGAAATAGATGGAAATACAAAAGCGTGTCGTAATGTGGCGCATGCCTCGTGTTCCGACTATTTTTCAGAGTAATTATGCGGCATCATCACAAAGACTCGCAACAAATGGTTGCATTTTTTTTATAAAAAAAAAATTAATTCCATGCATTGTAATTTCATGTAAAAGGTGCCATTACTATTCAACTTAGGCATCATTTTAGCTTCATAATTTTGTTTTTGTTTTATCTCAAGAGAAAGATTTTAATCAAATCTTCCAAATTTCATGTAACATCCTCCGTTCCTCAAAATTTTCAGTACTAGATAAATACAAACACATAATAACTTTAGATAAGAAAATGACTTCTTCTTTTTTTTTAACAAAAGAATAATATTTCATTAACTGGTAGCTTGAGGATTCAGATCCTCTACAATGAATTATTTGATGGAATTCGGAATAGTATCAATTCAGATTGCATTAGATGAGCTTTTTTTTTACTAAGTCATGAGCTACCCAACACGGGAAGTTTGCATAACCAAAGCGCATATATTGTGCTTTCAGCTCCTTCACCACAAAACGAACAAGTGTTTGCAATCGGAACATGATGCAGTTTCAAATTATTTTAATCTCGTAGTTTTTGTTTTACTTATTAAAAAAAAAGATTAAGATTTCTCCTAATTTAAGTTTATCTAATTTTTTAATAATCTCTTAACACGTATAATATATTAGCCATGAATAATAAAGGATATTTTGGTCCTTAAAAAAATTGCAAATACAAGTCATTCGTTGTAATAAAAAAAAATTCAAAATTTATTAGGGTAGATCGTTGTAATCTATCAATCTGGTCTAATATTAACATTAAAATATAATTTAAAATTTTTATAAAAAAATTAGTAATTTGAATTTAAATCAAATATTTATAATTTCTTTTAAAAAAATTTAAAATTTCCCTTTTTTGTCGAAAGCGAATCATATATTGTATCACACTGTAAGAGGCCAGTCCGGGCCTTCGACATCGTGATGGGCCATTAAGGCTATGGCTCACGGCCCACGCACACGGCCCATTTCAAGTCAATGGCTTTGCCGTGTGCTATATAAATATAATTATATCCGCAGGATATTTTCCCTCCCAACGAGAACAAATTCTACGCACAATTCCACCTCGGAGCTCCCTTTCTTCATCCCGAAACTGTGTGTGAGTTGGTATTTTCATTTTTCGTTTTTCAGGTTCGTAAGCTCTAACGCCCACCGTAAAAGCTACGATGAGCCGTTACGATCACAGATACGCTGACCCCGACTCTTACCGTCAACGTCGCAGGTAACGCCGTCGAAAACCAAATCCTACAATTTTTCCAGATCTGCCTCTTAATTTACCTTCTAATGTTCAAAGCCGTTTTTATTGCAGTGATTTAATGGGCCTACCGCCTAAAATTGGGCCGCCGCCAATGATGAGCCCGGGTGCGCCCGCTCCTTACGGTGGTCATCCTCCTCCTACAGCGGGAAGATTCCCCGGAGCTGTTCCTTCCCCGTATCCACCAGTCGGCAGATTCGATGGTGGTGTGGGCGGTGTGAGGGGTTTCAGCGGTGGTGGTAGAGGAATGGCGAGCGGCCACAGTGGAGATAGGAGAGCCGGTGCTGGTCGTGGCGGTGCAGGGAGAGGCTTTGATTCGGGCCGCGGTGGTGGCAGGGCCGGCGGAAGAGGACCTAGACACGGCAGCGGTGTATATAGAGACGACTTAGATAACGTTTCGCTTCCGAAGCAAAATTTCGGTGATTTAGTCCCGTTTGAGAAGAATTTCTACGTGGAGGGCCCATCAATTCGAGCTATGACAGAAAGGGATGTCATGATGTATCGTGCGAGGCGGGAAATCACTGTTGAGGGCCACGATGTTCCTAAGCCCATCCGGACGTTTCAGGAAGCAAATTTCCCTGGTAAATTTTGGGTGATTCTAATGTTACTCAGCTTTTTTGTATTGTTTGATTAGTTATATTAGCTGATTGTTGTTGTGATTTGTCATGTGTAGACTACTGCCTAGAGGTTATTGCAAAATTAGGATTTGTTGAGCCAACGCCAATTCAGGCCCAGGGATGGCCTATGGCTTTGAAGGGTAGAGATTTAGTTGGTATTGCGGAGACTGGTTCGGGTAAAACTCTGGCGTATTTGTTGCCTGCTTTGGTACATGTTAGTGCCCAGCCACGATTGGGTTAGAATTTCTTGAACTTGCACTTTATTTTGAGTTTGGGATTATGCCATTCTCATTCTGTTAAAGTTAGCTTGTTAAAGTTATGTTTTCACTGTTGTTCAGTTCAAGGCGAAGGTCCTATTGTGTTAGTATTAGCACCAACAAGAGAATTGGCTGTTCAAATTCAGGAAGAGGCTTTAAAATTTGGGTCACGGGCAAGTATTAGAAGTACTTGTGTCTATGGTGGTGCTCCTAAAGGACCACAAATCCGTGATCTTCGAAGAGGTATTTTCAGTTTCCTTTTGAAATACATTCTTGGCCTTCTGTATATTTATCCATAGCCAGTTTACTGAAGCTTGTTACTATTCATGATTTCCCTTCATGCCAGGTGTTGAAATTGTCATTGCTACCCCTGGTCGACTGATAGATATGTTGGAAGCTCAACATACAAACTTGCGAAGAGTGACTTACCTTGTGTTGGATGAGGCTGACAGGATGCTGGACATGGGATTTGAGCCTCAGATAAGGAAAATTGTAGCGCAGGTACTTTTATTTTCCACATCTTGATATTTTAATTCATTGACATAACTAACGAGTAGTTTTATCGGATTACCTTTACCCTGCTAATTCTGTAATCTTTTAACTGTGGGCCAAACACAATGTCAAATTTCCTTATTATTTTTCGTCAGGTTTTTAGGCTATACTTTTTAAGATATCCGTGTGTATGCATTGATGACTTTCTCTTGTAGTTATTTAATTTTTAATCCAAGTGGTCCTGCCCTACAGCTCTGTTATTCCTGTTAGTATGTCATTGATTATGTAGATTCTCTTTTACACAATCATTATTGCATTTATGGCTTTGATGAGCCAAATAAATTAAATTTAGTGTAGAATTTAAATTGAACTACAAGGAACCCTGTATACGATTCCTTGTTTAAAGCTTTGAAGAAATGCAAGTAGGTTCATTAGGGTTAACTATTAAACAAAATGATTACCCAAATGGTTATGGTGACTGATATACTAACAATTCTTTATTGGCTTCTTTTAATGGCATCTGTTGCTTCTAAAGGTTGTTACATAATTAGGATTTTGTGAACAGATGATTTTTTTTAGGTTCTTACTACTTATGATAATGTTATTGTGTTCACTTCCTACTAATAGAAGAGCTTCAAGCTTAATGAGGTGTGTACTTGTTACAGATTCGACCAGATAGACAGACTTTGTACTGGAGTGCCACATGGCCAAGAGAGGTTGAAACTCTAGCTAGGCAGTTTCTGCGCAATCCATATAAGGTGTGTCATATTTATAACTTGTATGATTTGGGACATGCTTTGAATTTTTTGGTATGTCAATGTTATTCAGAATCCTTGTTACTATGATCAAATTTAGGTAATCATTGGTTCGTCAGATCTAAAAGCAAACCAATCCATAAACCAAGTTGTTGAAGTTATGACAGAGGCAGAGAAATATAACAGGTTTGTCTTGGTTATTAGTAACAGAGAAATCTTTTAAGTATTGGCTAGCTGGTTTTGATTTGTTAGCATGCTAAATTTTGCAGGCTGATTAAACTGCTCAAAGAAGTGAAGGATGGGGGTCGAATTCTGATATTCACTGAGACCAAAAAAGGATGTGACCAAATTACGAGGCAACTTAGAATGGATGGTTGGCCAGCTCTGTCCATTCATGGTGATAAAAACCAGGCTGAAAGGGATTGGGTCCTGGCTGAATTTAAAAGTGGAAGGAGTTCTATAATGACTGCTACTGATGTTGCTGCAAGGGGTCTTGGTAGGATTACTGTGTGTTAGGAGTCTAAGGTCTTCTTATCTTTTAAGTCTTGAAAGCGAGTTGCCGGGCTGCTGTCCAGTTTCCTGAGAATATAAATTGTGGTTTGGGTCCAAAAGTGATATGCCATCATGCATAATGGCCACTGACTGTTACTTTAAATCAACCAATAAGTGCATTGTTGGATGAGAGGCACATTGTTTTCTCTTATTCACTAGAATGTCCTGTAAAATACCTTGCAGGTACTACCTTATTCTTACAGCTCATGTTCCGTGGACACAGGGAGCACCATGTTAAACTGATGACTCAGATGATAGTCTTAAGATTTTGGCAGAAATATACCATAATACTATGCAGTCCTCTGTAGGCCAGGGAAGTTGGTTTTCCTGTTTGTGAACAAGGCATGAGATAATCTTGAAAGCTGGGCTTACACAAGGTTGTAGTCTTTGTTCGAGTTGTTTGAAATGTAATGGCTCCTACGGTCAAGTGTCTAAGTAACATAGTTGAACTTATTGTTGCCCATCCACGGTTATGGAGCTGGTTTGTTGTGGCAGCCTGGTTGACTCACATGTGCTTATACTTTATAGGGTTTTGAATGGTGGTGATGGAGCTGTTCCTTATCCCTGCAAGGTTAAGGTGGGCACATTTATCTGATAAATGTCTTATCTTAAATTTGACCACTCGATCTTAGGGGTGCAGGGATAAGGGTTTTTTTTTTGGTAATTTGTTAGGGCTGTACTCGAGCTCGGTCATGCCAAGTAATTGCTTTCTCGGGCTTGTGTCATTTAATTGCGAGCTCTTATCAATGAGATTTGTTTTTTTAAATCCAGGCTAGCTGAGTTGAGCTCAAGTCTGATGGGGCTAGCTTCTTTTGCAGATGATGTTACCAAGCTTCTTGCCGACTCAAACTTGATCTTAGCTCAACTAGTCTAATTTGTCTTATAGATTGTGTTCGCTATAATTTTCTCAATCTAACAAATCTTGATATTTGTTCATTTGGTCTAACTTCTACCTTTATTGGTTGTAGATGTGAAGGACATAAAATGTGTGATCAATTATGATTTCCCATCAAGCCTTGAGGATTATATTCACAGGATTGGACGAACTGGTCGTGCGGGGGCCAAAGGAACTGCTTTTACTTTTTTTACACACTCAAATGCTAAGTTTACTAGGGATCTAATCAAGATCTTGCAAGAAGCGGGTCAGATTGTGAGTCCATCATTGTCTGCCCTGGCCCGTTCTGCTGGTTCTAGTTTTGGAGGTAATTCTTTGTTTTGTTAATTGCATTCTGGTGCATGGTGTGGTGATTCCTTGGATGATATTTTACATACTTGTTCTTGTTATCTTATAGGTGCTGGGGGAAACTTTCGCTCCAGAGGACGAGGGGGCTTTGCCAACCGATCTTCGTTTTCAGGGTCTAATACTATACCTCTTGGTTCAAAGAGGCCGTGGTAATTACTGTGTTGGCAGTTCTGATGCAGAAGACCTTCATGGAATCCGAAAAGCATGGCTAGTGTGTAGAATACAATCCATATAGTTGATGCAGATTGTTTTATCATATCATTTTTTGATCTTGACTTCAACTTTTAAGTTGTAATTTGTAACAATTATATAATTATAGTTGCAAGAAATTCATGTCATAGCACTTCCTCTGTATTTTAATTTATTGAAAATTGCGACGAATGTTGAAATTAAATGATATCTCACTGGTACTGATCGAATATGCAATGTAACAGTTTGCTGTTCTTACCTCACTGTTCTGTGTAATTCAATTTTCTTAGCTTTGCCCAGAGGGCAATAATACTCTTTCAAGTCTTAGAATGGCTTCAAAGGAGTGATTGGACATATTTTATTTTCATTGACTCTACTTACTGGGTATCCTCTTTTCGTTTTCAGTGCCATAAAATCCTAAGCAAGTTCTTGATTTTTTGGGCATTTTTACATCTCTTAACACGCATTCAGAACGTGTTTAAACATTTTGTACCTTCAGTTGCATGTTGGAAACTCAAGTAGAAAACTGCTGGGCTTTAGCGTACACACGCGAAACGACGACGTCTTACTCAATTAGGTTTTTCATCCATTTAATAACGATAATAATTAGATGAGTTTTTGGGAAGAAACGCAAAAAAGAGAATTTTAGATAGATGGAATAAAATAGTTGGCATGTGTTCTAGATTTTATTCCACACCAGAGTTAAAAAGACTCTGTGTGTCCATATATATATAGAGATGGTATTATCTACTGTGTTATAGGATTATTTTTGTATTTTCATACATAATTTAATACAGTTTAGGTTTTGTGTATAATTTGATCTAGTTTGGTTTTTATATATAATTTAGTATAGTTTGATTTTTATAAAAAAAATTAAAATTTTTTTTATATGATTTAATTTAAAAAAGTACCAAACATTGAGCTATACTGCACTCACCTTTAATATAAATTCATAATCTTTACTTCAATAAAAAAAATAATTATTGCAATTTTTTTATCACTTTATCATTAAATCATTTAAATAAGTGTATTATTGTTATTATTAGTATATTGATAAGATAATTTTATTTTATTTATTATAAATACCCCTATATTATTTTTTTTTTCAAATAGAAGTTAGTTATATTGTTGCTGTGTTGGAGGAAAAAAAATCGAAATAACAAAGTGAGGGCAAAATTGTAAAACGACCACCCTAAACTTCACTATATAAACGCAAAAACCCTAGTCTCAGGCCTCTGCAGTCTGCATTTCCGCAGCCCTAGCAAGCTTAAGGAGGAGAGGAGACTAGCGAGAGAAGAGAAGAGAAAGATGACGACCAGATTCAAGAAGAACCGTAAGAAGAGGGGCCACGTGAGCGCCGGGCACGGTCGTGTTGGGAAGCACAGGAAGCACCCAGGAGGTCGCGGTAACGCCGGAGGGCAGCACCACCACAGGATCCTCTTCGACAAGTACCATCCGGGTTATTTCGGCAAAGTGGGTATGAGGTACTATCACAAACTTCGTAACAAATTTTACTGCCCTATTGTGAACGTCGACAAGCTGTGGTCGATGGTACCCCAGGAAGCCAAGGAGAAGGCCTCCAAGGACAATGTCCCCATGATCGATGTTACCCAGTTTGGGTACTTCAAGGTTCTGGGCAAGGGTGTTTTGCCAGAGAATCAGCCCGTTGTTGTGAAGGCCAAGCTTGTCTCCAAGACAGCCGAGAAGAAAATCAAGGAAGCTGGAGGCGCCGTTGTGCTTACTGCTTAGGCTGTTTGTTTAATTAGAGTCTATTTTTAATGATAAATTTGACTGTTTTTACCAATAGTTATGGGATGTTTCTGTTCTTGTTTTTTGAGTTTTAATGGTTTGGGAACTTTTTTTGCTTATATATTTGTTTGTTTTAAAATGATCTGATTGTGGCTATTATTTGTTTGAAGTTATTTAGTTTCTTAATATGGAGTGGTGAAATGAGTTTGTTTGTTGAAAATGATATGGTTTTAGAAGCTTATGTTGTTAAAAGGTTATGGAATTTGCTGGTTTGAGTTAGTGTTTGTGTTTTTGAGATAATCATAACCTGGAAGTTGTTAGCAGGAAGTACTTGTATGTCAAATATTTAGGCATGACTCGCCGAATGGTCATGCTTGAGGACTGAGCCTTGAGTCCTTGGATTGCTCGTTCAGGAGCTCTACTTAAGTTGGACTGATATGTGATGATTTGAAAGGTTATGGCTTCATGGCCAGAGCCTAGAGGGAGGGTTATTTAGAGGCAAAATGTGTATTTTGGAATATGTATCTTTTGCTTCAGGATAGTGTGTACCTCTTGAGGGTGCTGAAGGAGGATTGGATCAAGTATCCAATGTGATGTTCCGTTGAGTAGCTCGATTGATGAATTTGATATTGATCTTAATTGGCATAGCAACGATATTGATGTGATGCATAATGTAGTGATTCACTGATGCTTCACTAACTCTTGCAGTTTGATTACCGAAGGGTTGTTGTGTATGCTTGATGTAGCATAGCTTCTTTCTGTAAGCGTGAGGTGAAAAATTTATCAGAGTAAACTGATTATTGTTTGATTTGTTGTTCAGTTTCCTTGTCAACAATGTCTTGAATTTTTTGATAGTCTGACCTGTAGACTGTTGAAGCAATTTTGGAGAGGACCTGCTAAAGAACTTTCTTCTGAGATTTCAAAGATGAGTTTTAATTGCTTGCTTTATGTAACATTTGAATTTATGCTTTCACAACTGCTTGATGGTTAAGTTACCAGAGGTTTCCACTGGATCCAGAATAAGTAAGTGATGATGTATTACACTCTTCAGTCCCAGACTTGATTAACTAACTTCTGAGCTTTATAATTGCCTGTATACTTGCATGAAAGGAAAGATCTCATTCAGTGTTTAGACACAAATGAAAGAGATTAGTACGAGTTTTCCAAAGGATTTGGTAAAACTGGTGATCAAAAACTTGTATTCCCAGAACATCTTCCTTGTGCCCGTGATGTTTGGTTACCAAAAAAAAATTGTGGGTAATGAAGCTCGAATGCAAGCAGGAAATGAAAAATCAAATCCCAACAGATGGGTGATATCCACCTTTTTTCCCTCGTGTGGAAAGGTTTGGGGTTTGAAAAATTGGTGTGGATGTACAGGAGCAGTGTTACAATAAAAATCAATTTTCATCTCGTGATTTTTCAAATTTTGGGAACTTAAAATTGTCTGATGATATCAAATTTGTCAACTTCTTAAGCATCGGCATATTTTGAGGGTTCCCAGCAGAATATCCAATTTCATATAAATTCACATTCCAAAACATTCATTTCCAAAGCAAAAGCTCTGGCTTTGGTTGATAAGTGACTCTTCATTTGAGCACACTTGTAAAGCTTTATCCAATTATCCTGATTCATAGTACAATTATTTGATGCCTGCCATTTCACCAAATAGATAATATGTCTATGTAAATTAAAACGACATTCTCTTTCTTCAAAGTTGTAATTTTCGTTCCATTTCCACAGATTCAAGTTTAGACTACAGACACTGACAAATGACCACAGAAAAAAAAAAAAATTGATGGTTTCTAGAGCCTGAACCTTGGACTGCTTTCAAGTCGAATACAACAGTATTTTGAGAGAAAAGGGTGCATCAAAATCTGATGTAAATTGATAGCAACAATTGCATAGGCTCCTCTTTATGTCATTTTCTTTCTCCACAAAGCCATATTTAAACACGTGATTCGATTCTCTATATTACAGTTTAAATAAAATTAAAATTATGAATTAATCTAATAACGATACATAACAATGTTACTCACCATTTAATGAATTACGTCATCATTAAATTCGACGTACGAAATTTCGCCCACCAAATAAGATGGTATGTAAATGTTCTAAGAACTCTAAGAAGTTACTGTCTCATCACACTCATGGGACTCTCTATTCAAACAAGAACACTAAAGATATGACATTTTAGTTAGGCTTATTAAGGCTACTTTTACTTCGATCACTCTTTGTCTACTCCACTTTTGTATTAACACTTGGTATTTGGATCCCACTGTCTTTGATACTTCTTCTGCTAATACTGTCACTCTCAGTGGCAGGGTCCAAATCATGATAGATAAAGACCTTGCCATAAAATTTAATATGTGGAGATAGTGCATTCTCACTTACTTCATATATATGGAGGTCCCTTTCCTCCTTATTTTTAAATGATATATTTTAATTTTCCTTTTTTTTTTTTTTAACAATGACCATTCTATTAGGAGGCCACTAAAATCTGTGTGAATTGAGTCTATTAATATGACACAATTCAAGAATCTTGATCATAACTTATTAGCTTTGCCTCCCACAATTTTTATGAAGAGAACTACCCTCTTTATGTGGTCAGAGCTTTGAAAGAATGACATATTTTATTTTATAATTTATATATTTTATAAATATGGATATAAATTATAAATTGTATATTTAAGTATTTTAAGATATAATATATATGATATAAAATACTCTTCTTTTTTCTTTTCTTTTTTTGTATTTGCTGACCACAAAAGATTTTATCTGAAGTTACTAAAGTTAACTCCAAGAATGAAATGTCGAATTTAACCTTCCATTCCTTATTCTTCACCTTATGATGATCAAGAATAGAATTCTTGGTAACTGTCAAGAATACTCTGTTGTTAAAGTTAGAACTTGATTAAATCTAAGAAGATAATTCAAAGGAACGTTAAGTAAATCATGAAATGTGTTTAGAGAAAATTTTGTGTGGGTTGTAATTATCTGAAAAATGAGTTCTTAATTTTAAATAATTTTTTATATCCTTAAAATAAGAAAACATCCTTATTTCTATGGGCGAAAGTTGGAGAAAAATGACAGATTTCTTCTAAATTCTTCTTGGTTATATGATTAAACTTCTTTGTTTTCAGCTGCTCGATCTTCCATGTGTAAGATTGGGTTGGCAAATTTTTTTTTTTATGTGCACCTAGTAAGTATTTGTTGACTTTGAATAATGTGATTACATGTGATCTATTTCACGTGTAAAAGTAACATGCTTTTATTGAATTAATTTGTTAAGTTTTTAACATGCATTTAGTATGTTTTAAATGCGTGCAGAAAATTTTATTTATAAATAAAATTAAAAAAAATATTTTAAAAAAATTTATGTAATTCAATAATAAATATTTATATTCACAATAAATTATATAATTTTAATTTTTTTATTCATTTATAAAGAATTTAAATTATAAATATCTCTCACAATAAATAATTAAAGAATACAATTAATATACGAGTTTTTAAAGATCTCTCAGTGGTTATTTAATTACTTGGATTTTAAGCATCTCTATGATAATCTCTTGAGCACTTAACACTCAATGCTCTTTAACTCTCTCTCTCTCTTTTGGAGTTTCTCCGATATTTGATTAATATAAAGAGTTATAAGGGTTTATATAATATTTAGAACGTCTTTAAAAATTTTATTTTTAATTATAATAAGAGTTCATATGTATAAGAGTATAAATCCAACTCAAAGAAGTTAATCCGAGCTAAAAACAAATTTTTTTAAAAATTGGATGTTGTGACGCTACTCTTCCAACAACACTGTGTTGGTGCGATTTTGTACTAATTTGACACTACATTTCTAGCGTCGTGGCGCTAAAGGTTCTAACTTCAGTGCTATGACGCTTACACTTGAGAATGTCTCCACTTGTGCTTTCATGCCCCTCTTCATTTTTGACTCTCTATTTCGCTCATTTTCTCGTACGTCTGACTCATACTCGATTTCGTGTTGACTCTTCATTGGTTTCTAACTCAAAATTATGCTTACTTATAATTTTAAATCATCAAATTTCAACAAACTCCATTCTTGATTCAAAATCTCTCTTCAAAAAGTTTAGTGTTACTCTACTTAAGTCTTTATCTAGATTTAACTCTTTTTGGGCTCGCAACTTCGGTCTCTAAAAATACAAATGCTTCTTGCTTAGAGTAGCCTTTATATTTCACAAAGAACTCATATTGCAAAGATTTCTTACAAGAGATAATTAAGGAATACAATCAGTGAACGAGTTTTTAAGAATCCATGATCTATCAGTGCTTTTTTGCTCACTCAAATTTTAAGTACTCTTATGGACTCTTGTGCACTAGTACTTATGGCTCTCTATTCTCTTTATTAGATTTTTTCTAATGATAGATTAATTCTAAGGGATTATAATAGTTTATATAGTATTTAGAACGTCCATAGAAACTCTATTTTCAATTGAAATAAAAGTACGCATATAAGAATTCAAATCTCACTCAAAGAAATTTATTTGAGTTAAAAATAAATAATTTTTGAAATTGGGCTCTGCGACACTAAATCTTGTATTAGCACAATACTACATGTTTAGCGTCGTAGCGCTTACACTTAAAAATATCTCAATTTGTACTTTCGCCCTTCTCATCGATTCTGACTCTTTGCTTCGCTCTCTTTCTTATACGTCCGACATATATTCAATTTTGTGATGATTTCTCATTAATTTCTAACTCAAAATTATTCTTAAACATAATTCTAAATTGTTAAATTTCAACACAACTAAATTTAGTCCTAATGGTATTTATAATTAAATATGTTCAAAATTATTATTTTTTATATTAAAATTTTGGAGCGAAAGTAAAAAATCTAATTTATTAAAATATTCAAATCATTATCCTTAAATTTTAACCGAACTCGGGGCACAAAGTTAATTAATAAATAAAATGGACTATTAGTGAGAAAAAAAATGATAATGGTAAAGATTGTTCTTGTCAAATTTGAATATAAAAAAAAAATTGATTAATTTTCTAATGTGGGGTTTTGGTGGAGGTAGGTGGGTGGAGGTGACTCAGCTTTGGTTAACATAAAAAATAAATGAAGTAACCATTTTGTCTTGTCAAGTGGATGTCTAATAGGTTCCACATTGAGAATGACCTCCATCTACATCCAAATTGATAGAATAGAACATGGGTAATTTGCTTCAAAATTCAAATTATTATTTCATTTTTTTATAAAAAAAGTTCAACTATTATTATTATTATGTTTACATACTAATAAGCTTATTAATAAAAAAAAAAAAAAAATCAAATGTGACATTCTCCTTACCTTGTGCCCATCAATTGTTAAGAGTTATTGATAATGTCCTCTCCACTTTGATAAGTTATCATATATTAATAATCATAACATATGATTTGTAAATGTTACAAGTATAAACATAGTCTATGGAACCTTTGGAAAGACTATAATCTTCCATGATTTTGTGAAAGATGAGCCATTGATGCATTTGGATATCCAAGAAATTTTTGCAAATTTTGCTCACATTTGCCACATTTAACAAATTGTTGTTACAATTGATGTACATGATGATAAGAAAACACTAAATATAATTAAAATAATGTTGTAGTAAGATGATATTGTGGTTTGAAGAAATCCATGCTAAAAAAAGACTTTGGTAAAATTAGAATTGTCGGCAAAAGTTTTCAAAACCAAACTAAATCGATTGGACTAAATTGTACCGTTTCAATTTTTGTTATACAATTTAATTCTCTTCGATGTGCATTTACTAAACTTGATGGAGTTGATTCTATTTTCGATTCTTTTGTCAAACATAATTGAACTAATAGTTAGATCTAAAATATAACCAAAAAATAAATAGAACCAAACTAGTTTTGTTAAGTTCTCTTACCATTTAGTTGTAATTCATTTCTCTTTATTTAAATTGTTGAATTTTCATGGAAATCTTCTATTACAAGTATTTAAGAATTGTAAATATCACATACAACGAATAGAAGAAATAATAAATTATACACAAAGTATAAAAATTTACATAATTCAATAAATTATTTATGTCCACGATAGATTAAAGCATATTAATTTATTTTATTACTCAATGATCATAAAAATCACTCAAGAGATTTATAAAAAAACTCAAAGGATCTATAAAAGCACTCTTGCGTATTCAGCACTCAAACATTTTCTAAACTCTCTATTTTCACTATTCTTAATGCATTGCTATACTAATGGCATAACAAATGTTTATATAGGCTTTTGGACGTCCCTAATATTGAAAGTGTACCCTTAAAGTATAATTATTTGTATTTATTTACGGTTGAAAATAAATAATAAAGATTATTTATTAAATTTTATATTTATAATTTTAGTTATTTTTATTTAAATATCAAGAGATTCTTTGATTATTATATGTAACCTTAAACTTAATACATAATAATTATATAAAATATGATTAAATTTAAGTATAATAATCTAAACTAGTCTTTAGTCTGTATTAAGATGAAAATTTTATTTAATAGACTATAAGTACGGTCCATTTATATATTGTATACAATAGTCTCATTCAAATCATTTTATATGTTGACATAACAAATAAAGACACTTTATATAATATTGATTATATTGAAATGGATCATTGTAAAATTAATTATGTATTAATCTCTATTAATAAAGATATTTTATTTTATTTTATTATAATCATATATAGATTAATCTTAATTTTTAGTGATTAATGAACTCCTATTCATTGAGTTACATTTATTAATATAAAGGGAAAGACTGTAAAATATTTTCAGACAATTACTAAGTATTTTATAGATATAACAAAATGAATGGCTGATAATATTTCTTATAGAAATAGAATCCATTCCTTCTAATAAAAAATTAAATAATTTATTCCCTTAATAATTAATTCTAGTATTGGACATAATGAGCTTAATTTTCTTTAAGAGTTAAAGAAAATAATTAATTTATGATTCTTGCAAATTAAATATTAAAAAAATTATCAATATGGATCAACGATAAAGATATAATTAAATAGGTTAATGGACACTCGACCTAACACTAATTATGAACACTTGTAAATGATTATTTTATATGAATTGATTATTAAATAGATAAAGACGGTTTTCTATTTTAAAATTTATCTATAAAATTTAGAGTTCAACTTTATATTTTTAGTGGAGTAATATAAAGTTAATAAATAAAATTAAATTGATTAAAGAATTTTAACCAAATGATTAAAATTTTGAGTTTAATTTTGTAGGTCCACCAAATCCTCATGCTAGCTACATAAAACACTTAAATGAATTATAATTAATTATTGAATCTAAAATATTAATTGACTTAAGTTTAATTTAATTAAATTTATTAGGTCCGATTAGTATTTTTGCTGACCTAGTTTAATTTGATTAAACCCATTAAGCACAATCAATTGGCTCAATCCATGAATAATTATGAAATTAAATAAATAATTGAATTATTTATGTTATTTAGATAATTTTAAATTATCTACTAAATTATTTGTATTAAATTAAAAATAATATTAGATATTATTTTAATCCTTATCAATAAGGATTTATTTAGTTTAAATATTTAATTAAAATAATATAAAATATTATTTTATTATAATCTTATTGAGGATTAGAGTTTAGGTACAAACACACATTTTTTTTTAAAAAATACATATATTTTAAAAAGAAGTTTTTTTTAAAGTGTGCGTGCTTTCATAATTCCCTTAAGTTAAAAAATTTTCCACAGAAAAAATAGAATACAAAAAGAATTAATCCCTTACAATTAATTGAGTTGCACATATAAACAGTTCATTCATAAAAAATATAATATAAAAGATCTGTGAGTCTTGATAGAGAATGTAAATTGAAAATTCATAAATAAAGTATATTTTATACTTCTTTTGTTATTAAATTAAAATAGTCATAATAAAATTTAAAAATATTCTTACACCTAAAAATTCTAAATCAATTTAAAATAAGAGTTTACGTGAAAAAAGAATCTTAAAACGATTCAAAAAAAAAAACCTAAAAAAATTTAGAAATTTGGCGTTGTGGTGCCACGAGTTGGCATCACAGTGCCACCGCGACATGGTCAAGCTTGGGTCGTAGTGCTCAGCCATTGTCATGGTTGGGGCTACAACTCCACAACCTAAAAATCGCCTTAATTTCGAGTCCCATTTATTCTGATTTTTTGTTTTTATTTGTTTTTATTTGTTTAACGTATTTTTGCTTCGTATCATTTTTTTATTAATTTTAATTTAAAATCACACTCAAATATAATTTTTAATCATCAATCTCTACGTAAAACTATATCTCTACATAAACTAATCATTTTGAGATCCAACTCAATATTACTCATCCCTAATTACTTATGTAGTTCTGATAAAAGTGGGGATTCAATATATTAATTTATAGGGTAAACTTCTTTTAATTCGACTACACACAAAACACCATTACATCACATGTCAACCAATTCATTACCCTACGTAGTTTTTGGATGTTGATGTCACTCCGATCTAACCCCACGACTCAATAAACATCCAAATTCTACCAACAGCCTTTTTTTATAAAAAAAAAATGAAAAAAAAATAGCAATCCAATTATTACACACAATGTTTACAGATCTACCTCCCTTATGTAACACCCCCTTTGCCTATGTGCTTCCCATCACAAATCAAAAATCCCAAATCACAAAAGCGACAAAATCCCAAAGCCATCGGTGGGCGTGGGGGTCTCATAATTATAACTTTTGCAACAAGTTGGGGCCGTTGCTGATATATCTTAATATATAAGTCCTTATACAAAAAATATGGACAAATGTGTAGGCCTTATCACGGTAAATATCAAACTAAAATTACATTTTGACCATAATATTTTGTCCACTAGCACAAGCAGACCCCCCTATCACTCCCCTCTCACCCACGTACTTATCTCTTATTACTACTGCTCGCATGATAAGCTCCCCCACAATTTATTTTAAAAAAATTACATTGACTTCATCTGGAGAGTGGAAAGTGGAGAGTGGAGGGTGGAGACCAAAAAAAAAAAGAAGAAAAATTTGCACAATATTACAAGTAGGCGAATCGCACGTGGGTTCTTGGGCTTTCAGCATATATATGAAAGAGCGAGCTCCCTACGCTTTCACTCACTCACTACATCTGCATCTGCATATTCTCGTAATCACATAATACGTTTCTTGAACTTTAATTTTTGGGAAGAGAGAGAGGTTGGTGGTGAAGAGATAATAAAAGAAAGTGGGGGATTTTGGCGGCTGTATGTCAAGAGATTGTGTAGAGACTTATTACTGTGGAGCATTTGGTGAGCTTGCGAACCCGCTGCAATGGCCTCAACTGCGCAAAAGACGACGCTGCTTTCTTCTTCTCTCGGCTCCTCTCAGGCACCCGCTCAAGATTCTGCTTCACTTACCAGAAAGGCTGCTTCTGCTTCGGCTTCTTTGGTGCAAGACTGGAGTGTTGGCTCCGGTGATCAGCCAGCACAAGCCGCTACCATGAGTTCCCTTATTCACCCCGTTGCTGTTGATACTCTTCCAGAGACTTCCTCAAACCCTTCATCTAAAGGTTCTTTTTTCTTTTTTATTTCTCTTATATATTTTATCTTTGGGTTGTATTTCTTCTTTGTGTTTCTTTATTGTATCATTCTCTTTGGATGATCTTGATGTTAGTTGTTAGATTGTGTTGTTACGCTCTATTTTGATACCTCGTTGCTTTCTTGGATTCTGCGTTGGGGTGTGTGTATGTGAGTTATTTTTATTTGCTATGTGCGTGACATTGAATTTATGTCGGCAAAGGAATATTCTTTAGGTTGATTGACTGCTGATAGGTTCAGGAATCAGTCCCTTTTTTTGGCAATGATGAGTTACAAGAATTTAATAGGAATATCCAGACATTAATTTTTAATTTTTTTACCTTTTGGTGTTCAATGAGCTAACCGGGTCCGGGAGGATAATCTTATGATGCTTCCTTTGATGTCTTAGGTATCAACTCGTATAGTTTATTGACTGTTTCTCTAAACTTTTTACTTTGTTTAAATTGATCAAAGGAAAAGGTACAAGAAAGAGAATGTCCTATTTATTATATGTATTTTCACTTGATTGATATCTGCATCCTTTTTGGAGAAGTTGATCTGTTTATGCACTTGATGCAAACTTAGAAGTAAGCAAACAGTTCTAGTACTGGTGTTTATAGTTGGTGCATCTAATTGCATCTGTATAGGACTTTACAAGTTGGATGAGGCTATTGATTCTCTTCAATTTGGTTGTGGTAGAATTAGCTTTCTTTGTTCATTTACACTTGGCAGAATGATTAAGTTTGTAACTTAATTTGCGCAGGAATAACAACCATGCCTAGGCCTCAAATTAGCCATCCTTTGGACCCTTTATCTCCTGCTGAAATCTCTGTTGCAGTGGCAACTGTCAGAGCTGCTGGAGCCAGTCCAGAGGTAAACTACACCAAACTCCTTCTCAAATATATGCTTCTATGATAACAAGTTCTTATGATTGGTTACTCAAGCTCTTTTGCTGTTGATTTTGCTTTCTAAGTGAGGAGCTAACTATTACTTGTAATTCCAGGTCAGAGATAGCATGCGCTTTGTTGAAGTGGTTCTGTTGGAACCGGATAAACATGTTGTTGCACTGGCAGATGCATATTTCTTCCCCCCATTCCAACCATCACTACTTCCTAGAACCAAAGGCGGACCTTTAATTCCTAGCAAGCTCCCTCCTAGGCAAGCTAAACTTGTTGTATATAACAAAAAGTCAAATGAGACTAGTATATGGATTGTTGAGTTATCACAGGTACATGCTGTGACTCGGGGTGGACATCATAGGGGAAAAGTTGTATCATCACGTGTTGTTCCGGATGTTCAGCCTCCAATGGTATTTCTCTTCAAGGCATTTGACCTTGGTTTGACTCTTTAGCGACTCTTAGGACCTTGAGTTTCTCTGAAAATTTCAGTTCCAGAATAATTACGGTCAAACTATACTCTATGTTTCTTTACATGGTCAGAGAGCAAAAGTATCACAATTTTACATTGGTTAACAATTTTTGAAGATTATTCTTGGGAGAACTGTATCGCAAGCAATAAATACAAGTTCTTCTGTTTAGTTCAAAGAAATAAAAATTTCTGTTACTTTTAAGCACTTAATCCTACCTTCTGAATCATCATTGATATATTTGATAAAATAGTTATCCTTGGTTAGTTACTTTATGTTGTATTTGAATGTTTTTGTTCAACTTTAGGATGCTGAGGAATATGCTCAATGTGAAGCTGCTGTGAAAGCCTTTCCTCCATTTAAGGAAGCAATGAAGAAAAGGGGTATTGAAGACATGGATCTTGTGATGGTCGATGCCTGGTAAGTTAAATATTTGCCCAAACATTTTCAAGGATAAGTTGCAAGTTGGCACCATACTCTTTTACTCACAAGGGATTTACTCTTTCCACAGGTGTGTCGGTTATTACAGTGATGCAGATGCCCCTAGTCGAAGACTTGCTAAACCTCTTATATTCTGTAGAACTGAGAGTGACTGTCCAGTGGAAAACGGTTATGCCCGCCCAGTTGAGGGTATCTATGTAGTTGTTGATATGCAAAACATGGTGGTAATTGAGTTTGAAGACCGTAAACTTGTTCCTCTGCCGCCAGCAGATCCATTAAGGAACTATACCCATGGTGAAACGAGAGGTGGTGTTGATAGAAGTGATGTGAAGCCTCTGCGAATTGTTCAACCTGAAGGTCCAAGTTTCCGTGTCAATGGGTACTTTGTGCAGTGGCAGAAGGTATGGTTTTATTTTTTTGTTTATTGATATATATTTTGCAAAATTATGCATGCTATCTTATTGTTCTGTTTCTGGTTGGCAGTGGAATTTCCGTATTGGTTTCAATCCCAGAGAGGGTTTGGTTATATCCTCTGTTGCATACATCGACGGTAGTCGAGGTCGAAGATCTGTTGCTCACAGGTTGAGTTTTGTTGAGATGGTCGTGCCTTATGGAGATCCCAACGAGCCACATTACAGGAAGAATGCTTTTGATGCCGGGGAAGATGGCCTAGGGAAAAATGCACATTCTCTTAAAAGGGTATGACTATTATTTTTCCACTTTTTATGATTGATTGTTTGACATCTAATGTTTCAATGGTTGGGTCCAAACTTGAGCTTAGTGAATCCACTTTTGTAGGGATGTGATTGTTTGGGCTATATCAAATACTTTGATGCCCACTTTACAAATTTTACTGGAGGTGTTGAGACAATAGAAAATTGTGTATGCTTGCATGAAGAGGATCATGGGATTTTATGGAAGCATCAAGATTGGAGAACTGGCTTAGCGGAGGTTCGAAGGTCTAGACGTCTAACAGTGTCTTTTATCTGCACTGTGGCCAACTATGAGTATGGATTCTTTTGGCACTTTTATCAGGCAAGTTCAGATCAATGGTTGTACATGTAATTCTTTTATTTGTCATGAAACTGTTGACTCCTTTGATGTGCCATCTCTGATATGGAAGAATTTAGTGGTTTGAAATTTATGGAAGTCAATTAAAATTGTTGCATCTTCCTAATGACCCTGATGCTTTTGAGTTGTTTCAGTAAACTGTGCTACACAAACTCATATCCTTTCAGCAATTTGATCTCTAGCTCATACTTGACTTTATTGCCATATTTTTAAGGGACTTTTAGGAAGTTTATGCAGATCTTTTCCTTGTTCGATTGTATTGAGCTTGTTGCATCTGCTTTCTTTGATGTTTTTTTCCCCCTCTAGTGTTGCCAAAATTGTTGTCGGATATGTTGCTATATTAATGCTGGTGGAGTTTTCCATGCTCCTTAAAAGTCTAAGGTGACAATTCATGTTACAGGATGGAAAAATTGAAGCTGAAGTTAAACTTACAGGAGTCCTCAGCTTAGGTGCACTACAACAAGGGGAATCGCGAAAATATGGTACAATGATTGCACCTGGTTTATATGCTCCGGTTCATCAGCACTTCTTTATTGCTCGTATGGATATGGCTGTAGATTGTAAACCCGGGGAAGCTATAAATCAGGTATACTGCTTCGAACTTTACTTGTTCTCTCTGCTTTTCATTTGATTGCTACAGTTTGTACGTTTGTTAGCAAAAACATACACTTTTTTCTTCTCTCCATTATATTGTTAATCAGGTTTTGCATTTTATTTTATTGTTATATAGGTTGTTGAGGTGGATGTAAAAATCGAGAAACCTGGGGGTAATAATGTTCACAATAATGCATTCTATGTTGAAGAGACAGTGCTAAAATCTGAACTGCAAGCAATGCGTGATTGCAATCCTCTGACTGCTCGGCACTGGATTGTAAGGCATTCTCATCCCCATTGTAATTGCTTTTCGCTTTTGGTTATAGGGCTTTGTGTATATTTATTATTGTCAGTTATAGACTTGGTGGAGGTGCAGTAGAAAATGTCTGAGGGCCACTAGTTTATATTTTAGTGTAAGCTGTGTTCAGCCAGCGTGCCACCTATGTTGTGTTAATATTGATCATGCTATTTCACACTAGCGGTTGAGAAGGGTCAAGTAAAATAATATCCATAAGTCAATTAAACTATGCTGAAGTTCAGAGTTATATTTCTGCTGTAGCTTTTCCTTAAAAGTATTTGCAGCAGGCAGATAGGTGGCTCATGTTGTCACATGATGTGATATTTGTCTCTACTAGATTTTACAATTCTTGACCATTACTTCCCATAGGATGTTGATGGAAGACAATAAGCATCATGGTATGTTAATGACTCAAGGTTATATATGTTTTCCTTTTTCTTTACTATCTTACAGTTTTCAGTCTAGTTCTTTGGTTGACAATGCATGCCATATTATCTTCTAGGTGAGGAACACAAGAACTGTGAACAGAACTGGTCAGTTGACGGGCTACAAGCTGGTACCTGGTTCAAACTGTTTGCCATTAGCTGGTCCTGATGCCACACTTTTTAGAAGAGCTGCTTTTTTGAAACACAATCTTTGGGTTACACCATATGCTCGTGATGAGATTTTTCCGGGAGGAGAATTTCCTAATCAAAATCCAAGAATTGGTGAAGGACTGCCTACATGGGTGAAGCAGAATCGACCTCTGGAAGAAAGTGACTTAGTTCTTTGGTCGGTTGAATATATCTTCTTCCTTTTCCTTTCTTAATTAGTTTAGTCATGAAATGTTTTCTTTTTCTTTTCAACCTTTTTTACTTGTTTTTTTTTTTCTTTTTTTTTTTTTTATGTGAGATTATAACTCAGCTAAATTGACTTAATCACAGGTATGTATTTGGAATAACACATGTTCCTCGGCTGGAAGATTGGCCTGTTATGCCAGTGGAGCGCATTGGTTTCATGCTTATGGTAATTACTACCTAGCTAGTTAAATTCTCTCTTGTAAGCATGACTATGGACACAAATATTGGGTCGCACTAAGATGAAAAGTTGACATCCTTTCATGTTTTGCACACTATATTCAAAATGCAGTTGTGCCTTATTCAATTCATATTTTGGAAATGCTACATTTACAACTTGGCTACCTTTAGGTGGAAGAATCACCATTTTCACTTTCGCTCCTAAAGAATGTTCAAAATTAGCATGATATGTGGTCATATTTTTAGTGGGTTTTATCTCAAGTAGCCATTGGATTGTCAACTAAATGATGTTAATACTTGTGTTATGGCAGCCGCACGGGTTCTTTAATTGCTCTCCGGCAGTGGATGTCCCGCCCAGTGCTTGCGAATTGGATGCCAAAGACGCCGATGTCAAAGACCACGGGATAGCAAAGCCTGGGTTGCTGGCTAAGCTTTGAACACATACTTTGCTCTCAAAACGATTCCTCTTATTACTCCTGTGCTTTTATATCATTCGAGCTTTTGCTGAATCAGATTGTGTCTTTTGTTACATCATTTAGTGACCCATTTGTTAATTGTCATCGTTTCCTGATTCTAACTTCGTTCCGAAAGTTGATGTCCACTTGGATCTTTTATTAAATGAACGTATTATCTATTTTTTTTTTTTTCACTTAATAGATGGTGGGTTTCTATGTGTGTTTTTTTTATAATCAAGCTGGGTTATTTTGCTTAAAAAAAAATAATATATATTTTTAATCATCATTAAATTTTATCATTAATTAAATAAATAATATTACATGTAGCATTTTCCATCAATTTCAAATAATTAATTTTAAAGTTCACCCCATCTGTCAACAACACAACACACACAGAACAACAACCAAGTACATAAACATTTCAAACTTGAGTCACCAATCCACCAAAATTGAGGCTGTTGGAATATTGACAGACCGTCGAATCAAACTTGCAAAGAGGTGGCGACGAGTTGTTTACCTAGCAGCGGCGGGGAAGGCCATCAAAAATTGCTTCCACCGGATCAGGCTGAGCGTTCGCTATTGGTGAGCACTCAGGATGCAGGGGCTGTATGGCCGGAGGTGGTTAGCAGCAAAGATGGGTTTAGAGGGTGGCCAGAGAAAAACATTGGCAACGGCATCCCGACAGAGACTGGCGTTAGGCTCATGAGAGCCCCACCTCGATTCGGCTCGGCTGGACAGATGCTCGTCGGAAAACCAGAACAGAAACGAAAATAGACATGAAAACAAACGGAGAAACTAAAAACCAATAGAAAATGAAAGAGAAAATTGCATAGAAGAGAGAGAGGGAGATCAGCGAAAGAGAAGGGGGGAAAGGAAAAGAAAAAGAAAAAGAAAAAGAAGAGGAAAAGGAAAAGGAAAAGATGACGAAGCCCCTTTTTCAGTAGAGATAGATGAAGAAACGGTGGCGGGGCCTAGGTTTGGTTAGTGAGAGCTGAGGGCGTTTTTTCCTTTAAAAAATTAATAATTAAATTTATAAAATTGAGATATAAAATTTACGGTTTAATTAATATAATATTTAATATATTTATTATTAATTAGTGTTGTATAATTATTACATTAATTTTTAATACGCTTTCAGTGGTTATTAATTAATGATAAATTAGTTGAAATATAAATTTTATATTTTAAATTTATAAACTTATCACTGCCCAAAAACCAAAAAGAATAAAAAAAAAAAACGAAGATTTTGCAATTTAATCGCTGAATTCACTAAAGAATGTTCTATTGTCTGAACTAATAAAGGCATCTAGATCTTTCCTAAATTTTTTAATGGCACCATCTATCGTGTGAACGTGATGATGCAAATGCTTTTCTTTTTTAAAATTATTTAGAAATAAAGACTTTAATGGTGGAGTCCAGCGACACTCGTTTGAACGGTGCAGTGGTAAACGGTTAGATTTTAATTTGAATTTTCCTTTCTATTCTACTCTGAATCATTCTTATTTGACTTTCTCGGCAAATTTACTGCCGTCAACACTCGTCACCGTGTTCCAGAAGTTTCATTAAACAAAAATTTCAAAATTACTATATTTGGGTATCATTTTCATGTCTTTAAAGCTAATCCCATGGACCAAGAAAGCAACAATCAAAATTCACTTCATTAACATTACATCCATCAAATGGCCGCTGCTGCTGCTCCCGTTGCTGTTGTCGGACAAGAAAAATCACAACCCCTACGGGAGGAATTGTCTCTAACGATTCTACTCGCCGATCGAGTCATCAAATCGGCTCAAGAAGCCGAGTCCTTCAAATCGGAGTGCACCGAGCTTAGGAAGCAGGTGGAGCGCCTCTCGGAGATGCTCCGCTTCTGCGTCCGCCTCTCCACGCCATCGTCCCAGTCCCTCTATGAGCGTCCCATCCGCCGCGTGGCTGCTGACGTGGCCAAGAACCTCGACCGTGCCCTAACCCTAGTCCGCAAGTGCAAGCACTCCGGCGTCCTCCGCCACGTGTTCTCCATCACCACCAACGCTGACTTCAGGAAGGTCTTCACCCTCCTAGAATCTTCCATCGGCGATATGCGTTGGCTCTTGACCATCATTGACTCCGGAGAGACCAACCTCTCTCTCCCGCCTATCGCCAGCAACGACCCTATCCTCGCCTGGGTCTGGACTTTTATCTCGGCTGTCCAGATGGGTCAGATTAAGACCCGCGTCGACGCGGCTAACGAACTTGCCTCCTTGGCGCGTGACAACAACCGTAACAGGAAATTCATTGTCGAAGAAGGCGGGATTCTGCCTTTGCTGAAGCTTCTCAAAGAAGGCGCTTCACCCGACGCGCAAGTAGCGGCGGCAAACGCGCTTTACAATATCGGTACCGACCAGGAAACGGTGCGTTTAATAGTTGATGTTTTAGGGGTTCCGATAATTGTAGCAGTTTTGGGAGAATCTTCAATGAAAGTTCAAATTTCTGTGGCGGATTTAGTGGCACGAATGGCTGAACTCGATTCAGTTGCACAAGAGGAGTTGGTTAGAGAGAATATAACTAGACCGTTAATTTCATTATTGTGTATGGATATGGTGTTGGAATTGCCTAAACCTCAGTCTGTTAAGAACAGTATTCACTCAATTGTTCAAATGAATAAAGAATTGGCCGAGAAATCAACTAATAGAACTAATTCAGATGGTAGCAGTCGGGGCGGGCATTATAAAAAGGATAGAGAGGTAGAGAGTCCGGAAGTGAAGGTTAAGCTTCAGATTGCATGTGCTGGGGCTTTATGGAAATTATCAAAGGGAAGCTTGTTGTGTAGTAAGAAGATCACAGAGACAAGAGGGTTGCTTTGTTTGGCGAAAATTATTGAGACTCAGAGAGGGGATTTGCAGCTTAATTGTTTGATGACTATTATGGAGATTACAGTTGTGGCAGAGCTGAATGCTGAGCTTAGACGTGCTGCCTTTAAGACTAATTCTCCTGCAGCAAAGGCTGTTTTAGATCAGCTTTTGAGAGTGATTCAGGAAGAAGGCGATGCAATCTTGCAAATCCATGCCATTAAGTCGATAGGGTGCTTGGCGAAAACTTTTCCAGCTAAGGAAAAGAGAATGATTGGTCCTTTGGTTGCCCTGCTTAGTAATAGGAATGTGGATGTGGTGATAGAGGCAGCAGTTGCTTTGGGCAAATTTGTGTCCCGGGAAAATTTTAATCGTTCAGAACATTCAAAGGCCATAATTGAGTTTGAGGGCGTTCCAGCTTTGATGAAGTTATTGAAGATTAATAATGATCGAGCACAACGGCATGGACATATTTTGCTATGTTACCTTGCATTGAGTGCTGGCAATAGTAAGGCTCTTGAACAAGCGAGAGCATTGAATGCTCTCGAGGGGGCTGCTCGTTCTGTGGTACCTCAACATCCTGATTTGAGGGATTTGTTTGCCGAAGCTATATACCGCCTCACTGTTTATCAGGCTGGAGCACATCCACATAGACAATCTTATGCACCATAAATGCCTCTGTTTCTGCAGCTGACAATTTCATCTTTACACGCCCTGCTTCTGTTGTAAGTCATAACATACAAAGGAAGGTTGATACGTGGTGAACAAAAGACCATCAAGGTATGATGACAATAGAGATTGAGTTTTCAGCTAATGAAGTTAATCAGTTGTCTCCAACAATCTGAGTTTGTTATTGTAAAGTGTTTCTGTATTTGGCTGCACATAATTCAATCACTTAAGGGATTTTAAAAATAAAATGTTGAAGAGATACCAATTGCTTCTTTCTTCTGTATTTTGTCCTTCCCTGCTCTATTCAATAAAACTTTTCTTGATAACTTGTTAAGCATTTGAAGTTGGGAATAATATTAGATTAATTGCATTTCATAATATTCATCATATCGAAGACAGAAATTTATGTGCTAATGTTCACATCCATCTACTAGATTAAAATGCCGTTCATGTATCTACGAATGACTGCTACTTATGTAGGATGTGTTAATTAATCAAGGAGCATTAATGAGCTTATTTATTGTTAAAGCATATCAGCTGAAATGTCTAAATATTTTGTGTATGTTATTGGCAACTCCGTATATGTGCTTGATCTATACTAATTCTACGTATCTACCCTCATTTTGATTTTCTTTATGCAAAGTGCCTTTTTCACCTTTGATGCTTGTGTATTGGTTTGAGAAGTTCGGTGCTCTACAGCTTTTCCGATAGCAAATTTGCTGCTTTCATTATCCAATTATTTTCTAACTTGCATTTAGAATATTCCATTTAGGGTAACTGAAGGGGAGGTTAAGTTATACTTCTCTCAGATATTTATCATCTTGCAGTGTTGTGTATTAACCTTGTTTATTTGCTTGACCTCAATTAGAAGAATCCCTTAAACTAAAGTTGTTTTGTATGAAGGGAATTGAATCAGTGAACTGAAATCAACTTCTTTTTGGCTTTTATCGATTTAATTTCCCTAATTCTGTTGTCAAACTATAAATGGGTGGTGTGAAGAACAAAAAGATGTAGCATCGATAAAACAAAAGAAGTAATACTAAATACATCTGTAAGCAGTTCGGCAGATGCCATTGCAGATAGCAGGTGGATATTGTTTAAAAAGTTTTGGTATTTAGATTAGGGCCATCGTACTGCAAGTGACATTGGACTGCATTTAACATTATTTTCTCAGGGATTTTGTGCTGAGAGCTCGGTGGCTGGCCAGCTTTGCTTTTAAGATAGACATTGCCTGCCTGAAAAGTGAGAGCAGAGGTATGTTGATGAACAGGCTATGTTTAAAATTTGGATGGTTTGTTTCATTTAATGCCTTTTTTACTGCTAAAAAGAAGTAATCAAGTTTTCCGAATTTGATAGCAGGAAAGAGTTTGGCTGCACAGATTGAACTTTAATTAGCTTCTACTATAAAATATGAAATATCATGGCTAGTTGCTGTATCTTTAAAATCATCAGGTAACAATTGCTTGAAACTGGGGATGGAAAAATTCTCTTTGCCAGCCATTGATGGAATTTGTTGAGTGCTTATGCTAATCAACTTTCTTCCTTTCAGAAATAACAAATACACTGGTAGTTTATGCTAATCAACTTTCTTCGTTTTAGAAATAACAAAAACACGGGTAGAAGAAGCTCTTGTGTGTAGTTAAGATGATCGTGAATATGGCTGATTTAAAAGAATTAAGAGTTTTACTGGACGAAAATTTTAATTTACATTCGAATAAAAAATAAAAAATAAAAACCAATGTGGGTAGTAAAAGATGATATAATTCCGCGGGGGCTGGGCTGTACTTTTCAGCGTTCTAGTTTTGGATATGCCCAACCCATTTTACTCTTTGTGCAGAGTACTATTTAGCCCCCATAATATGTCTTTTTAAACCCGGATTTAAGAATTAAGAAGATAGAAATGAGGGCCAACTAGCAACCCCGTCTTTGTAGAGTATACGATTAGTGTATTAAGTGTATGAAAAGGTAATTTAAATTTTTTGTAATCACCACTTTTTTTGAATTTTTTGTTATCTACAATTTTATTTTTAAATAAAATGATTTTCAAAAAATAAATAATACTAATTCAGAATTTATTTATATTAATATAATAAATATTTATATTACATAGTTTTTTATTTATATGCTTTCTACTATTTCTTATTTGAAATATATTTTTGAATGTAAATAATATATTTAATAATGAAAGAAAAAATATAGTATAAATAGAAAATAACATAAAAGTAAAAAATTAATTTTTAATACTAAATTTTACTCTTTTTTTTTTAAGATTATGATTTTATCTGAAAGATATTACTTTATGAACGAAGAAGCAATAATTATGTAAAAGAAAAAAATAAAATAAAAAATTATAAACATTACAATAGTGGGGCATTTTAAGAATAATTGGGGTTTATTTTGTAATATTTAAATTTTTGATAGAATGTATTAATAAGTAAAGTGTTATTACAAAAAATATGAGACAAAAAAATCACTGCCCACCAGAACACATGAATGGAGTAAGAATTTACCTACACAACATCAATAAACTTTATGGGATATTTATCATAATTAGACATATTGATTAGTTGCCTTAAAAAAGTATAATTCAATTTTTTTTTTTCGACAATCAAAACTAAATGAAGTATTTAAAAAAATATAAAAATTAACTACGTCATTCAATAAAATTTTTAGAGTTAAAATGATAATTTTTCAATAATTGGTATATATAAGTTGGAGATAATAAAATGACTTGCATACTTAATAAAATCAACTTCTGTCAAGAAGGATTTGACAAAATTTGAAATAGATTTGGTATATAAAGTTAAAATTTATAATGAGATTGAAATTAGTACGGATTTGGTGAAATATCTGTAAATACTTGTTACAATATCCACATATATTTATATATTTTTTATTTTTAAAAAAGAAAATCAAATGATGTTGTGTTGGTTGTAACCTTAATAAAAATTTACAAGAATAATTTTTATATTTTTTTAAATCCATCAATTATTTTTACTCTCACTTGTCATACAAATGACGTTTGATAGCTTTATTATCTCTCATTCTCTATTCTTATAAAGCTATTAACTCACGCTCGTTTAATATTTTTTTATTCTCAAACGACATATTTTGATCTCTATTAATCTTCATCTCATTTATATTATATTATTTAAATAAATGCTATTAGTATTTTAAGATAGACAGCTTGATTTTTTTTATTTATTTTCTTCATATGATAAAGATTGATAATTATTTTATTTATTTAATTTATTTATTTTCTTCATATGATGAATATTGATAGTTATTTTATTTTACTTTTTTAATGTTTAATATGTTATTAGCGTAGCTAGTTGATAAAGTGGCTTTTCTTAAAACTATAATATAACTATATAAATTCATTTGTAAATCTTAAATTAAGTCTAAGAAAAATTATTTTTGTTAATTGAATTGCTTTATAATTATATTATCTAGTGTTTGTATTAACTATTTATGAGTTACTTTTATTAGTTTTAACTTGAAAATAAATTTTACTTTAATAGAAAGGCTTTTATTAATTTAAAATTGCAATATGATTTTAATTTCTATATTTTTTATAAATTTTATTTAAAATTATTATTATAATTTTTTAAAATTAATTTATAACCCACTTAAAACTCATAGGTTTAATACGAAGTATTATTTCTCTCCATATTTTGGCCTAGAGCTCAGTTTATCACAAAAGCTTGAAAGATTCATAAATTAGTAAAAAGAAGTATGCTTTTATTTATAAGACTCTCTCGGAAAGTTTTAAGAAAACTATTGTCATTATTTTTGTAGGACTCTAATAAGTAAATTTTAATTAGAGAAATCTTATTATATTTAAATTTTACTCAAATTTGACTATTAACATTTTTTTATAAGTTTGAAAGACAGGGGGTGGCATATCTGTTATTTTTTTATAGGGTGTTATTTCTTTGATCTTGTAAATGCTCTACCTCCATATATTTCTACTGTAAAAATTATTATTATATAGTGCCATTATAAGTGAGCTCATCAAGTTTGATAAAGTGAACGTAAACTCACATTGAGTTGAATCATTAAAAATGATGTCTTACTATGTTTTTCTTTATTTTTATTAATCTCAATCTCGTTTTTTAAAAAGAAAATAAATTTAATTCATTAACTTTAAAATGACCAAATATTAGTGTCAAAAAGTATATATCCACTAAAGTGAGTTTGATAATAAAATTCCAAACACAACAAAATAAATAAATAAAATGTTTCATTTTTTAATTGAATGTAAATGTAGATTTAAATGTATCCATTTTAAACTTAATCCATTCCATCCCCTAATATAAATTTTTAAATTAAGAATTTTGACAATTTTAGACACATTTATCTTTTCGTGAAATTGTAACACAATATATTTACTCTGCAGCCTAAACTTTAAACATCTACGGTGTTAGTGTCACTCAAGAAAATAGGACAATTTTTATTTATTTATTTTCACGGATTGTCACCTATGGAAATAGAACTTTTATTTATTTATTTATAATCATTAACATTACTGATTATTTTCTCTGTTATTTTTTTAATTTAATTTTATTTGTTTATAAAAAATTAATTTTTTTAAAAATTAAATATCTTATTAATACTTACATCATGTAGGTTCTTAATATCAAATAACATTTTTTTTTTCCTTTTTAACTAACAAATTTATATATCCTTAAATTTAGAAGAAGAAAAATTACTCTTATAACACCACAAAATATGAACTCAATTCATAGCCAAATTATTGAAAAAGACTCAAACCTTCCGATGGAAGAAACACCCTTCACCTTTAGAATTAAGTTAAGTGATGGACCCTAATTTGAAATCAACCTTAAATCTTAATATTATTGCATAGCGAAAATATGTGGTTGCATTTTAATATCCACAAGTATTTAGTGTCTACCTAGTTCTTTTTTCTTAGAGTTTTTCTATTAATGCTTGATTTTTAATGTAAAGGTTTATAAGGGTTTATATAATGAGTAAAACATTCATAGAAACTCTAAATTTAGTTGGAATAGGAGTCTAAATATTTAGGAGTTTGAAACCCTCTTGAAGAAGTCAAAAAAATAAGCTAAAATGAATTTTCCATGGCTAGATGTTGTGGCATTGCCTTTCGGTGCTGTGACATTGAGTTTTGGATTTCGATGCCGCAGTACTGAAGTTTCAATGCCGCAACACTGAAGTTTCAATGCCGCAGCACTGTGACCTGCAATTTTCCTCACATTTTTTGCGTTCTCCTTTGCTTCCACATCCCGTTTACTCCTCCCTTGTACGTCTAACACGTGCTTGACTTCAAAATGACTCTTATCTTAGTATTCATCTTAATTCTTACCCATACAAAATTGTTAAATCATTAACAAATTATTTTTTATTCAAAATTTCTTAATAAGTAGGCTTTTAGATCCATCATCACCAATGCTCTATTACTTATAACTAGGCCCAATTAAGTCTTCACCAAGACTTAACTTTTTTCGAACTTCTAACTTTGATCTCAAAATGTATGAGTGCTTCTTGCATAAGGCATGGATGCGACGTACTCACTTTTGATCCTTATCACTTTTGTAAGTAAATCTTGGATGTCGCATTGTAGTTTATATTACTCCAACATCCTGTGTTAAGCCATCCCCTGCCATCCCTTAAGCACTTAAAGACTTCTATTGTGCTTCTCACCTTCCAACCTTATAGATCTTTTTACTACACTCAATTTTTTCTTTTTCGCTTTAATTGAATATCCTTCTTCTTCGAATTTCCATAAGGATATCGAGTTACCCCTTATAGCTTTAGAGTTGGTAAATAAAGATCTGTCATGACAAATATGGACACTACACCCAAAATCTAGTATCCACTTGCTAGTGTACATTTCCTTTAAGGCTACCAATGAGTCTACAACTTTGATGTCATCCTCAAGACTTTTGATTGTAGCACTCTCATCATTTTCTTTTGCTTTAGAACAATCCTCCATACAGTGCCCTTCCTTGTGACAAAAAAAATACTTCTTGAATTTTCTCTTTGATTGGTTTGTTTTTCTTTTTCCTTTGCAACTAAAGCTGTCGCATTGTTAGTTTTAGATCTCTTTGTCAATTCTTTTGAATTTAACAGAATATTAACAAAACTCTTATAGCTTTGCGATAACGAACTTAATAGAAAGATGGTTTTATCTTCATCCTTCATCTTGAGAATTTTGTTAAAGTCATCAATGTGGTCTCTCAATGAAGATCCCTCTAACATAGACAATTGATGCAACTTCTTCTTCATAAGTAGAAGACTAGCCAAAGACTTCCTCATATATAAGGTATCGAGTTTCTTCCATTGACTCAAAGTCATCTCCTCTCCATCTACCTTCCTTAATATTTTCTCACTCAACACTAGTATTATGGTACTGTAAGCTCTCTTCTGAATTGTGTCGCAAACTATCTCCTCAAGCATCAAGGTTTTCTTCTTTTCACTAGTTAATGAACGAGCTTCCTTTAAAGCTGAGTCTAACCCTTCCTTAACTAGTAGATTCTTCACCTTTTTCTTCTATAGATTGAAGTTATTCATCCTATTGAATTTTTCTATATCTTGCTTGACAGTAACCATGGTTTAAATACCACCTGAGTGTATTATCAAACCGTGCTCTGCTACTAGTTTGTTAAAAGAAATGTCATTCTTTTTTGGAATTAGGTTAAACGATGAACCCGAATTTGAGATCAACCTTAAATCCTAATACATTGCGCGGGGAAAATATTGATTACCAAGCAAATATTATATCAAGAATATAAAAACAGATAATAAGAATACAACACAATCAATATATGTGGTTTGACAAATGTCTACACCCGCGGTGGATTAAAAGATCCTAACATCTATTATCAATTCTTCTAAAAAACTTTACAAGGAAAACAATTCAAAAAACTCTTAAAGGAATCTATGTATGGCGTACATTCGTTCTTCTAAGAACAGTGAATTCCCAAAAAATGGTTGCACCATAATGCCCACAAGTGTTTAGTGTCTATCTAATTCTTTTCTCTTAGAGTCTCTCTCGTAAAGATTGATTTTTAATGTAAAAATTTACAATGGTTTATATAATAAGTAAAATATCTCTAGAAACCTTAAACTTAGTCGAAATAAGAGTCTAGGTGTTTAGGAGTCCGAAATCCCCTTGAAAAAGTAAAAAAAAGAGCTAAAAATTGATTTTCCATAACTGGATGCCACAAAATTGCCTTTTGGTGCTATGGCATTGAGTTTCGGGTTTCAGTGCCGCAACAGTAAAGTTTCAAGTTTTGGTGCTGTGGAATTAAAGTTCTTATGTCGTGGCACTACGACTTGCAGTTTTCCTCTTCATATATTTTGCATTATCCCTTTCTTCCAAATCCCGTCTTGCTCCTTCTTAGTATCTTCAATGCGTGCTTGACTTTAAAATAACTCTTCTCTTAATATTCATCTCAATTTTTATCTATACAAAATTGTTGAATTACTAACTTTCAACACCTTCTATAATGTAATAGTTTAAATGAGAATATCTGAATCTCCAATAATTAATATTAAGAGTAGGACGAAGCTTTTTATTGGTCTATGAGATCATGTCCACCCTCACACTCTCTTAAGTCTTAATTTTTTTAATTTAATAATAATTTTTTATAATTTATTTTTTTAAAATAAATATTTTTATAATTTTATCCTTCAAAATTTTAAGTCCAATACTAAAACTTAATATAATTTAATTAATTTTTAATTTTAATAGTTAACTTTCTCTGTCTTAAATTCTGATTCCACCTCTTAGATTTATGTACTTAGCCTTTTGTAATACTGACGTTAGTACAGTTTCACATCCCAAACTTTTTTTTTTTAGTCTTCGTATCAATAGAAAATATATTATAGATCTCATAATAGATTCTTCTTTCTATATATCTCTGTTTTCACTTTTTTCAAACTTTTCAATTATAAGAGAGGCACTGGCTGGCAATACTATTATTGAAAACTAAACAATATCGAATTTCTTTGTTCCACCAAACTCCATCAAACCACATAGCAAAATTGGTTAACTACAGAGATCTTATTAAGCAAGAAAGTGACTAATTTTCTTCCTACATATAGCTAGCTAACTCTCATTTGCTAAACATACAATCAATCAATCATGAAACATGTATTTAGAAGTTTTCTGATGCACATCTATATATCTATGAACGGAGTTCTTTTAATTTAAATTTTTGACTTCAAATGGTGGTTTAAATTTTTTTTTTTTTACTAATTTCATGAAATTTAATGATACAACGTTGATAAAAATAAATGTTACTTTTGACTTTAAATTTATATTGTAGAATTGTATGAAATCGGTGAATGATTATTTAAGCCAAAAATTTAAATTAAAGAAATCTTACTATATATATATATATATATATATAACAATGGAGCATTCAATGGTGACATGAAAAACACTTTTCTCAAGAGTTGTCATTTGGTGGTTTTTATATATTTATATATCTTTAATAACAATGGAGCAATCAATGGTGACATGAAAAACACTTTTCTCAAGAGTTGTCATTTGGTGGTTTTTATATATCTTTAATAAGAAGCTAAGCTATAACCAAACTTTAAACTTAAGAAAAGCACTTATTAATGTTATTTTATGTAATTTATATAATTAAGGTTCCTTGCTCTTTCATGTTTAAGGTCATTATTATTACTGTTAAAACAAACTTACAAAGATTCAATGGAGGTAATAATTATCATGACTAGCTAGCTAGCAAGGGCCCTTTGATAACGAATTGCTTATAATCAAAAAGATCCTTGCTGAATTTGCAACAGAAATACTAATAAGCTAAGCAATATAAAGTAAATTAGCTATTTTGGAATACTACGGCCAGCACGAGATTTGTGAGTTTTAGGTTCGGATGATGCTTTAATTCTTCTTTACGTCTGTGGAAAAATAAATAAATAATCCCAAGTTTTGAGACTTTGCCCGTCTGAAACCATCATCTTTTCAACCTCCAACATCGCTTTCCATTTCCATGATTCGTCTAATTCCTTTAGAAGCAAACTGATCCTAAACAATTCATAACAATTACGTCAAGGCGATGACCTTCATGGTGCCAGCAACATCGATCTTTGCTTGTATAATTTGATGATTAATAATCAGATTTGTGTTTTTTTTTTTATTTTGAAGTTCTGTTAGCTGATGGGTCTATTTCCATCCCATGAAGAAGAAGAATATTTTTCAAAAACAGTTGGCAAACTTTTGCAGTGTAATTTGTTTTTAACTACGCATATCAGAGGCCCTAATTAGCTATAACTAATAAGTTAGAGCCAATAACTATATATGACTTCAATCTAAGATGCTAATAAAAACTAATTATTGCAATTGGGTATCATATCAACCACCACTAGCTAGGGTTACCAAACTCTCATTCTTCCTTTCATCTCCATTTTTTACCCCTCCTGCATTCTTCCTTTCATCTCTTTCTTTTTCTAATTAAAAAGTTTGAATACGGATGGGAAATCTCACCCAGTATTAAACATCAATCTTTATCCCTTTCTATTCAAACTCGATTAGTTGTAAGTTTAAAACGCATTCTCGACCATCTAAGCTACACTCCAAAAACAAAGTAAATAACTACATATTATGCATGAGTTTCTTATGCACGTGTTCTTTACAAATTTGTTTGTGACATAATTGTAGTCGATCAGAAATAGGCAAAAAGGGTTTAGAAAAATTACTGATTAATGCTCATAATATTGGCTCAGTGCTTTGGAGATAAAAACTTCGATCGGCCTTTGTCGGTCCTGCACTTCTGCAAATGGAATGTTTCGATGAGCTATCATTGGCTAAAGCATGCCAATAGCAATTGTCGGGGACAATGTTATTTGACCAAATAAAATTAAAGGTACAAAATGAGTTAGTACCCACATGATCATTTTGCTTTTCTTGAACCTCTTATGTTTACTAATCAATTTGTTGAGGATTTATGTTTAACTTGTTCAATTAAAAGGTAAGCTCCTTTTACATAATGTACTTGCTTGATTAGTTAAGTTAAATAGGTAAAGTTCTTAATTACATAATGTCGGCATACTTCAAATTTGTATCTTTTGCAAAAGAAATCGGATCATCTTTATTTATAAATCACTTTCAAATTCGTTTGTCTCAACACTTATTTGCTATAAAGATTTGAAAGAGGATAAAAGAAAAATAGGGAGAAAGATTGTAAGTGATAAGATTTCATTAAACATAGTATTAAAGATGAGATTAGGAGAGGATTTTGCTCTTAGTAAAATTGCATAGATAAGTCCCTTAATACACGTTGCAAATTAACGACATATATGATAATATTAATGTATAAATTATGTCCTATGATAATATTTTTAATTTTACTTTTTAGTTCATTTTGTCTCCTTATTTTTTATACAAAGAGTCTTGGTACTCTCGGTATATAATGTCTCTCTCATTCAATTTAAACTATGTGTTTATTGATTTTTCATAATTTTAACTATGTGTTTATTGATTTTTCATAATTTTAACTATGTGTTTATTGATTTTCCATAATTGGTTGATAAATATATATGGCTTAAAATGAATGGAAGAAGGTGTGCACATCAAAAGTATTACATATAGATAACTTTAACTTACACTATAACATCTAACTCTCATTCCTTTTTTCAATATTTCTGTTTCATCAGGTGGAATATTTTCATCACTAAGTGAAATGAATGTTGCTGTTAGGTTTGAAAACTTTGGATCATTAGCTTGAATTCAAGTATTTTATATACAATGAACACACATTGGATTGTGACAATTTATTGATGGTCACCATCCACACATTCTAAATTTAGAGTGCTGCGATGTTTTTTCTAATAGTCTAAAGAGGAGAGATGCAATTATGTGCAAGAAAAGATTGTACTAAGGATATGAGTATCCAGCTAAGGATTCTCTACTTTCATGGACACACAGAGATCACATAAGTGGATTTTTTATTTGGTGGGCATCTCTTTATCGAGTACCCCAAATGAATTCAAACTAAGTTGATAATGACTTCTATGTGTATATATGTAGGGTCTTGAATATCATAATTGCAGGACCATCAGAGTTTGTTAAGGTAGCACTAGATGATGCTCTCCAGATGTATCACAGTGGCCTTAAATTTGTTGTTTTGATCAACATAGTATTCCAAGTGTATATATATTTATATATAGAAGATCAAGTGATGATCAGCGCAGACCATTTGGCTGTGTCATGCACAAACTTGCACCAGCTTTTCATGTGAATTGCAATGACCCACCACCAGCCATGTACTAGGGACTAACTACTACTTTGTGAACAGTACCAAAGAAAGAAAACCCGTTATGTGCGTGGTTTCACTGATTCATGATTCATCTTTTGCAGAAGGAAGATCATTGATATAGACTTGTGATGCGAAACGAAAGGGATTCTGAAAATTATTTTGCATGCAGTGCATTATTTGGGATGTTACTGGAGAGTGGAGATCATATTGATACAAGTTTGAGAAATTTTCTGAAAATTGATACCCTGTTGATCAGTTTTGAAGTTATTATGACATTGCTCTCCTTATGAACAATCCAAAAGCTTTGGAACCCATTGATGATTGAACAAATGTGGTGGATCATCTATTAGTACTGTGGGTGGCCCTTGCTATATATCTCTCTCTCCAATAATGGAGAGGCCAGCCAGCCAACCAGGCAGACAATTTCAGACTTTTGGAGGGACTCACAATTCATGCCTGGAGCAAGCAGCTGGTGGATCAACTGCCAGGAAATCAAATTCTTGGATACGACTGTACATATATATTTATATTTATGCATGCCCATGTAATCTTATTATTAATAATCTGCCAGCGATTCAAAATATCACAATCTAAACCTACCCCACGTACCCATCTGATTATATGCACATTCAATCCACAGTAGTGTGTGTATGTTTAAATAATACCGAAGAACTCCAAATTGGTCAGGAGTTGAATTAAATATAAGAAAAGACTGGAAGTGTTTGGTACGGTATATGTGGGTTCGCATCAAATTTGTCAGCTCTTAAAAAGGGGTTTTAGCTTAAGCAGGAAAAAGACGGCAAGAAAATGGCACCATAACAGCACATGATAATGATGATTAGTTAGATATATACCATAGAAAGAAAAATAATAAGGACCATATGTATAAAATTAGTAAATTTTCACTCTTGAAACCGTAAGAAAATTATTTCAAGCTTACCAAACAATTACAGAAACCAAAAATACACAGAAAATATTAAAAAAATTAAGACAGACAAACTTTGAGAAAGCTCAGCTAAATGACTTTCACCTTAACATGATTTACCTGGCTTAAGGTGAGAAAAAGAGGGGAACAAATTTTTAAAAAAAATATTCATCTCAAACCTTTCAGTAGGGATTCCTGTACTATCAACATATCTGTGTGACTGTGTGTGTATGTTTAGCTAGAGGGACAGAGGGAATAAGAGAGGTAAAAAAAACAATGAATTTACAGTTCATATCTGCTGGAAGACATCAAAATGTGCTGCTGTTAGATCTTCTGAAAGTGACGTTAATGGATAGCTACTGAAATCTACTGAACCCTGAGTATGAAAATGCCCTTCATGCCAGGAACTCTGTGTTATTTCTTCGGATTTGTTCCCATTCACCTGAAACTGAAACATTGAGTTTAGCTTGTTCTGATCAGCCTCCCAAGAGAAAGCTGCATTTTCCACCATGCTGTTCATCTGATGAAATCCAGTGTAACTGCTCATGTTTGAACTGTTGCTAGAACTTTCCTTTGCCTCATTCAGGAAAAAAGAACTTACTCTTGAACCTGAGTTATCAGAAAAATCAGCACCAACCGCGTTTCCATGATCAAAGGTAGCTAAACTTGGGATTGAAGAGAATGTAAAGTTGGAATTTGTCTCAAACTGGTTTTGATGATCAATAGCTTGTGATGATATGAGGTTTGAACTATATCCACTTTGATCGGCACCTGCTTGGAACTCAAAGCAGGAAAGAGGATCATAAACTTGCTTGTTCACATATTGCTCTTTCGAAGTGTCTGTTAATCCACTACTGCCGCAGTAATTAGATGTATCATTAACGAGAAATGTTGGCTCCTGTGCTGCGGCTGCTGTAAAGGTTGAAACAGCAGTCGATAGCCCTTTAGACTCTGGCATTTGAAAATTATTAAATGCCATATCAGTACTATTATTTTCTTCTTTCACTTCAACATCGCTTATTGGCTTGTGGGTTGTTGGGTCAATGCCTTGCTTCATCAGCCTCTTTTTCAAGCACGAATTCCAGAAGTTCTTTATCTCATTGTCTGTTCGTCCTGGTAACTGTGTTGCAATCTGAGCCCACCTGAAATATTCACCCAGAAAACTGATCCATAGTAAACCAAAATAGAAATTTAAAGACTACCCACTTTCGTTCTTGTACTGAATATTATGATTTTCTTTCGTGTTGTGTACATAAAAAGGCCGGTACCTGTTTCCCAGAACTGCATGAAGACTGATTATGAGATCCTCTTCTTGTTGCGAGAACATTCCTCTTTTGAGGTCAGGTCTCAAGTAATTTATCCATCTCAATCTGCAGCTCTTCCCACATCTTTGCAAGCCTACATACACAAGAATCAAACAATTAGAATATTCATTCATCCATGGAGATTGACACATATCACACATGAAAATATATATAATGGAAACTGTGTTGAATATACCAGCCAGCTTAGGAACTGAACTCCAGCAACCAACACCAAATCTTGTAATGTAATTGTAAAGTTTCTCATCTTCCTCAGGCGACCATAAGCCTTTCCTTAACTTTTGCTTCACACAACACGAATGGCGTCCCATTTTTTCGATATTAATGGAAAGACTAAGGACTGTGTGAGGAGACAACGTTACCGACGACGAAAATTTAAAGCACGTCGGCTACCTAGCTGGTAGCGCCCAATGATTTGAACGAGGTGGGTTTATGTGATTGTGTGTTTAAATGGTTTGCATATTTGAGTGAAATAAAAATGAAGAATAATATTTGATGATTTAAAGACAACGGACTAAATCATACTTAGAATTCAAGTTACAGAGAGAGGGGGAGAGAGAATGGAAGGAAGGGAGCTTGAGGAAGGTGAAGCAATCAAGTGGGTTTTACGCAAATCTGGTGCTTCTGCTTTTGCATTGAAATTGGATTGGTTTTTAAGATATCTCTATCTCTAGAAATTTAGAAATTTAAAATAAATTAAAGTCATTTACTTGAGAACAACCCCATAAACGTACTTATGAGTAAGAATATTAATACACTGTAACAGAGCATCAATTAATTAATTAATTAAGTTTTTGAGTTTGTTTAATAATAATCACACAGTAAAAAAACCATAACATATATATATTTATAAAATAATACTACATATATTAAGTTTATATCTTAAATTATATCACAAATAATGATATGGTAAATAATTATTCAATATAATGAGTAATTTTAAAATTTATATTATTTTACTATTCGATTGTTGTTTGACACATCATTATTTAAGATACAATTTGAGATGTATAACATTATTTATATATATATATATATAATGTTAATATTCTCAAATGATATTTTAAATTTTTCATCTTAAATAATGTGTCAATTAATCATTGAGTGGTGAATTATATAATGAGTAATTTTAAAATTTAAATAATTTTACCACTTAATAATTTTTTGACACTTCAATATATGATATTATTTAAAAAGTGTAACATTACTTTATATATATTTATGTGTGTTTAATATTTCAGTAATTATTTTTATTTTAAGAACAAATTAATGACATTATTTATATTTATAATTATTCTAAAATTGTCTTGTCACAACAACATTTTAGGTTTAACTTACTAATAATTATGGAACACTTAATAATAAGTTCAAAGTTTTTATTGATATAATGCCGTTTTGCATGATTGATAGCCCACCTCAATGGCAGGATTATTTGTAAATGGGCCAATCGAAGAGAAAATAATCAAATATATATATATATATATATATATAATTAATTGTTTGGGTATTTCTCTCACTTGATTAAAATCTAAACATCTCAGCAGTTCATTGAGTATTTTATAGATTAGGATCCTTTTCTAATCTTGTTTTTTTAATCTTTTAATAATATGTAATTAATAAAGAAGTAAAATAATTATAAAATAAATTTTAATATGCATAATTAATACAAAATACGTGTCAAATAATTTCTTAAAAATTAGTTTAACAAAAGATCCTAATTTGTATTTTACACCATTAAATTTAGAGTATTTTGATTGACATATTAATTATAAGCTTAGGCAACATTTTGGGCTATAGCTAAAAATGTTACCAAATAATGGGAAAAAAAATTTCTTTAATTTATTTGGTTTTTTTTAAAAAAATATTAGACAACTGCCTTTTTCATAAAACAACGTCATAAGATTAATTTTAATAATGTTATATTTATATAATTATGGTACAAGTTTTATATCTTAATTGACATAATATATAATATATTTATTGTTGATTAATATTATATAATTATTATATTAATAAAATTTAAAAAGTCAACAATTATTAATAAATAATAATCATCCATTTGTATCCTAAAGAAACACATTTTGCAAACCCTGGTAATGCATGGATGTGTCATGTGTGAGATGTGACAATAACAGTAATTTTTTTATCATATTTTTTACTTTTTTTTAAAAAAAAAAAAGGAAACACTATTTGGTACCATACTCATCAAAGGAAGAAAATTCTCATCTCACTTTTTCTCGGGAGAGTTTTCTAGGAAAATTTTGAAATGGAATTTGTAAAAGGGCCTCATATTTTTCTTCTGATACTTAATTCTTGCCAATGAAACTGCGAATTTTTGGCTTTGTTTGCCATCCACTCTACTCGGTTCGAAGGGCGTTTAGGGAGACCATGATCTCCTCAAAGCCATAGAATTTTTATAACTAATAAATTTTTATCATTTTTTAAAATAAATATTTTTGTTATTTAATTTTTCTAAATTTTTTAATTTGATATTAATTTTTTTATAATTAAAATTTAATATAATATAATTTTTAATTTTAATATTAGATTCTCTCAATTTAAATTTTGATTCCGCCCACTCAATTCAATGTATTTGATTAAAGTCATCTAATTCAATGTATTTAATTATATTCATCTAATATCATGTATTGACAAAATAATTTTTAAAAAAAATGTTGCCCTCTTCAAATTACAGTCAATATTATTATTTCATAAAGTCGACCGACACTAGTCCATCAAGAAATGTGGGCTCCATTTATATATTTGACTCTTAACTAAAACAAGGCCGCCTTAAATTTGATTGAAATAAAAAGAATTGCAAAATAATATAAATGTGCATGATTTATATATATACATATATATATATGCCAATTTTTCATAATTAAAAGAATGCACACGATACAATATTTTTTTCAAGCCGTCTGATCAATTTATCATCGGGGGAGCTTGATTGATCGCATCCAAGGTGGTGACGTAACATAAATTACAATACGAATGCACACGTCGTATCAGAACCCCGCCAGCCCTCATCTTCAATAAAACTTCAATGATTGGATAGTGGATGGACGTTTCCATGACCGACAAATGACACGTAGGATTATTAAATTTTCTTGGAGCGGTACACACCCAATCACTCCCCACTTACGGCCAATCACTCACTCGCAGTCGCTAGCTTACCGTAATTTGTCTGTCAATGATATTTTAATTCTATGCTCCGCTCACCGCCAACTCGGTGGACCCTCGTCCCCTTACACGTGAGATTTCAGGTTCACATCTTTTGACTTTGGGGAAATCACACGATCACACGGCTGGAAATTGACTTCTGTTTTATTTTTTTGAAACCGAAATTGACTTCTGTTGATTGTTCATGGAATTATTTTTTATTTTATTTTTTAGAATAGACAAATTAGTAGAAATGAGAAAATAATATTATTTTTGAGCCATGAAGATCTTGGCTCTCACGTGAAAAATAGCTTGTCGGGAAGTAAAAGAAAACATCATATCGTAAGCATTGGCACTAAAATGAAAAAAATAAAATAATTATCACGTACTATTTTTAAATAAATTATCACGTACTTAATAAACTAATGATAGCATTTAGCAAACTGGCTGTTTATACAATAAATAATATAATATTTATTATAATAATAAATATAAAAATAAACCAAACAAATTGCTCAATCTTTTGTGCTTGTAAGTTTTTAAATTGGTTTTATCTAAACTACTATTAAATTGGTATTTTATTACAAATTTTGAATTTCAATATTACATTTCAAATTTCAATTAATTACAATAATTATCAATAATTAGATATTATCAACAACTGCTACAATTGAAGAAAATTTCAAATTTCAATATTACATCTCAAAAATTAATTAATTACGGTAACTGTCATAATTAGATAAAATTTCAAATCTCAAAAATTAACTAATTATAATAACTGTCAAAAATCATCACAATTGAATAAAATTTTGAATCTCAATAATATATCTCAAATGTCAACTAATTAGAAAAAATATCAATAATTGTCACAGGATAAATAAAAAATTTCGAATATCAATATTACATTTCAAAAATTAACTAATTGTAATAATTATTAATAATTTTACAAAATAACTATCACAATTGGGGAAAATAAAATTATTTTGATCTCTGCAAAGTTTCAAACCCTTGACTTAGGTCAGAGGTGTACAAGTAATAATTTTTATCTATTTTAACTGAAAAAAAATATTTGAACTCTCAAAATTTTATAAAAAGAAACACAAAAATTAATTTTTACTATTAAAATAGACAGAAACTGTTAACTAATAAGAATGTTGATAAAATTTTTTAAATTATTAAAATTTGTATATTTTTTTTCTAAAATGTTAAAGTCCATGTCTCATTTTCTCTAATATTAATCCATGACACTATCATTTCTTTATCTCTAAGAACTTAGACTTGTTTCAATCCTCACTCAATTCGAAACGTAAAAATGAAAACAAGCTCACTTAATTCTAAATTTATATACATCAAAGTTAAAAAAAGGTAGTACAAAAAAATGAATTCAAGTGATTTACAGCTACCCCAATATATACGCAATTAATTCCTATACGATGGTTAAGGCTTAGTCACAATATCAAAGTCAAAAAAGAAAATGATAAAGTTGGAAAATGACCGAGCATATTAATTAATTAATTAATTAACCCTTTTAATTTTGATAGCTACGTATCCTCAGTAGGTTCCTTAGCATTAAAGTTAATGAAAAAAAATTTATAAAAATAAATAAATAAAATAAAACAAAAACAACTTAAAAAAGTAAGAAAAAATTATTACACTTTCTAAATAGGATCTTAAATATTTTTATTTATATGTTAAAAAATTAAATAATATAATAAATAATTTAAAATTTTATACTATTTTATTATTTAATATATTAATTAAAATAAAAAATTTAAGATATTATTTAAAAAATACAGTATTATAGAATAAACCTTCTTCACTACAAATAGGTAATTAATTAGTTGGTGATTGATTAAGATATAAATAGATAATATAATACAAACAAACAAAACGTCGAATGAAGTTTTGAGACTTGAAAGTTTAGTGTCATGTCTCAAGTGTTCTCAAGTATTTTTTCAAATACTTAGTGCGTTATAAAACCTCTTAGAGGCCTTAAGAGCTGTTGGAACGGATTGCAGGCTAGAGTTTTTAGAAGATCCGTTGACATGAGTGAAGAACCGGGCCAAGCCCGCGACTTATTAGGGTTGTTAACCTTGATTATAATTCTATAGAATGTATGATGACATTTATGAATATTTTAGGGAATATTATTCCATCTTGTATGTACATTGTTAGATCGTTTAGATCTCAGTCGTCGATTGTATAGGACTGCTAGTATATAAAGGGGAGACCCTCACTTGTATAATTCATCTCATAGCTTTGTTTTCTCTTCAACAATATAGAGAGCATTCATGCAAACACTTGATATGCGTGTTTTTCTCCTCTTTGTGTGGTTTTCTCGGCTGCTTAGCACGCAACGCGTCTAAAACCAAAGGTTCTCGAAAAGGTCAGTGACATTTGGTATCAGAACAAGTTTAAAGATGGAGAAAGACGTCATGCCTTCGGATTTGACTGAAGAGAGGGGTCGGAACTTCAAAGCTAAGAGGCACGAAAGTACACCTTGCGACAAGTCTATCGATCCAGGCCATGAGTTCGGGACCATGGTCAAAACACTCGGTGGCTCTGTGAAAAAGGCGATGGATCGTCTTGGAGAGTTAGAGCAGCAAGTAGAAAAGCTCTAGGTGGGACTCGTCAACACATCCATCGAGAGTTGCACTGATCAACAACGTGACTAGGTCAAGGCTTTTCAGGAAAAGGTATATGTCACATTTGACAAAGTTCAAGCCCAAGTGGAGGAGCTGCACAGAGGGTTTGACGCTGTCAAGGAGGACGTGGTATTGTGCAAGCGAGCAGTGGCGAATGGGTCTGTTACTGCTCAAGAGGTGCCACGAGTTGAGGCTCCTAAATCGAAGGAGTTCAGCGGCAAGCAGAACGCCAAGGAGCTCGATAACTACTTTTGACAGATGGAAAGATACGTCGACGCCATGGGCGTGCGGGATGAAGACAAGGTAAATACCGCGACCTTATATTTTTTCGACCATGCAATTCTATGATGGCGTATGAAAAGCAAGGAGATACGCAAGAGTACCTGCACAATTAACACATGGATAGAATTGCAATGAAAGCTGAAGCGCCATTCTATTCGAAGAATGTGGCGCACGACGCTCGAAAGTGATTAAATGAATTGAAACAAACCAAGTCCATCAGCGAGTACGTCAAGAAGTACTCCCTGTTAATGCTCTAGATTCCCAACATGACTGAGGAGGAATTGCTGTTCAATTTTCTGGGCGGGTTGCAAACATGGGTGTCCAACGAGTTAAAGCGGCGCGGGGTGACCAGAATATCCAACGCTTTAACATTGGCAAAAACGCTTATGGATTACCGCAAGGGTAACTTAGAAAAGTCCAAGCATTCAAGACCCAATCACAGCAAAGGTGGGGGCGCCAAGGAATCTTAGCCTCCGGAGGATGACAAGGAAAAAGGTAAGTTGCCAAGATGGGAAAAGCAGAAGCGCAACGGCCATAGAGGGAATAGACCGAAGACAAGCTGCTTCCTTTGCGATGAGGATCACTAGGTCAATGATTGCCCGAAAAAGAAGGCTATCAACGCAATGGTTACAGCACACGAGGCTTGCGAGCAGGGTCAAATGGGGTGTTTGCAGCTGCTCAACACAATGAAAGCCAAGCGGGGTGCCAGTGCGCCAAAGGGAAAGACGCTCATGTATGTTGAAGCCTATATTAACTGCATAAAGACGCAAGTGCTGATAGATATGAACGCAACGCACAACTTCATTAAGCGTGCGGAGGTGAAGCGCTTGGGACTTTACGTAGAGAAATATGAGGGGTTCCTCAAATCGGTAAATGCTGCGGCCAAGCCATTGGATGAGGTGATTCGAGGAGTCGATATCCACCTAGGCAAATGGCGTGGCAAGATAAAATTCTCTGTGGCACATCTTGATGATTTCGATGTGGTGTTAGGTATGGAGTTCTTGAGACAGTATGACGTGGTGCCACTTCCTCGATATGACTATGTATGCATTATGCAAGGAGGGCCTTACATGATACCGACGGTAGACAAGCCCAATGGTGGACAATCTCAGCCAAAAGCCAACACTAAAATCATTTTGGCCATTCAACTAATGGGAGTTTCTGGGCACAAAGGAGAAGTACATCCAGCCACAGTGAGAGGGATGGATGGTAAAGCGACAAGGGGAGAAGGTAAGCTACCAACGGGGGGTATGGAAGTGCTCGAGGAGCACAAGGGGGTCGTTCCAATTGACATACCACAGGTGCAGCCACATCAAAGTAATACCGAGTATGGGAAACAGTTGAAGCTGAGGTTGATGCTTCCAACTACAGTACAGATGCCTCAACCGGGATTGGATGGGTTGTGGGGGCAGCTCAAAGAGTTGACGAGTGTGGGTGTCGCTCAGCAACTCGAGACGTCACATGATATGCGTTTTCAGCATAAGAAGTGGGTTTAAAGACAAGCAGCAGCATGTCAAACATCGTGCGAAGGACTTGGTGATGGAGACGATACTTTCACCACAACGCAAGACAGCACGCCTACTTCACAAGGACCTTGATTGCATGGACGAGGGGTCATTTATTGTTGCCAAGAAGGTTGGCAACATCTCACATAAGGTGGGGATACATTCGAGACAGCAGCTGCATCCGGTGTCTCCCGAGAGCTGTTTGAAGCTATACCGAAAGGGTATGGAAGACATAGAACAGAAATAGAGGCCTTTAAGGATTTTCATATGGGAGGACAACGAAGCGAAACTCATCCAGGACTGACGGACGATGCGAAAGAAAAATCCACCTCCAAGGCATAAGTACATTGTCAAGTGGAAAGGGGTACCCGATATTGAAGCACACTGGAAATACGAGAACGCACAGCGGCAGATTAAAGAACAAGGTGTGCAGTTTTCAGTGAAGACGCATCGAGGGCGTCACGTGAATTTGGTGGGGGAGAATGTCACGCCCCAAGTGTTCTCAAGCATTTTCTCGAACACTTGGTGCGCGACATAGTCTTCTAGAGGCCTTAAGGGCTGCTGAAACGGATCGCAGACCGAAGCTTCTAGAAGACCCACTGACATGGGTGAAGAACCGGGCCAAGCCCGTAACTTATTAGGGTTGTTAACCTTTATTAGAATTCTATAGAATGTGTGATGGCATTTAGGAATATTATAGGAAATATGATTCCATCTTGTATGTACACTGTTAAATCGTTTAGATCTCAGCCGTTGATTGTATAGGGCTGCTAGTATATAAAGGGGAGACCCTCACTTGTATAATTCATCTCATAACTTTGTTTTCTCTTTAACAGTATAGAGAGCATTCGTGCAAACACTTGGTGTGCGTATTTTTCTTCTCTTTATATAATTTTCTCGATTGCTTAATACGCAACACGTCTAAAAACACACGATTCTAAAAAAAAATTCTTAACATTAGACTCGTCATTTTACTGCATCAGCCCATTTCAAGAATGGTCCAAAGTCGCAAATCAATGAAGGTGTACAAAAACTGTATTAGCTACTAGGGATATTACCACTGTTACCCTTGAGGTTAGTTAGTGTAAATTATATTTTAATTGTAAATTTAATTTTAATTATATTTTATATTTTTTACTTAATTAAAAAGACAAATATAACTATTTTTTAAAAATATTTTAATTATGTAAAAAAATTAATTATGAGAATATTTTTATTTTTTAATTAAACAAAAAAAGGTGATAATGTAATTAAAATTACTATTAAAGTGTAATTTATGTCAACCTTAAGGGATAACAGTGTTAATTCCCTTATAAACTAAGGCTGCAATTAATTCACAGCCTCTAATGTCGTTTCATTCATGTCTTGTCGCGTATCACCCATTCAAAGACAATCAAAGCACAAAAATGTGTCTTGAAAATTCGTGCGTTACATTTACATTTTAAGATTTTTTGAGTTTATGATAATGTTTTTTAATCCATTTACGTATAATATTTTATTTTAAATTATTTTTCTAATCCTAGGCCTTAGGGCGGCCCATACAAGTACAATGAACCGTGGTGCCACGTAAGTACGAGTGTGGGCCTACGTAAGATTATTTTTTCCAACAAAACCAATGTCCGACGTGGTCCACTAACAGTTCAATTTTGTTCTCTCTGTCTCTGAATTTCTGTTAACTGTGGATTAATAATAATTTTACTGTTCTAATTTTATTTTTATTTTTTACAAATTAAAAACTGAAGATTTTATATTTTCATACTTAAAAAAAAAAAAAATAACAATATCAGATTTATAAATTTAGATTATAAATTTTATTTTAATTATTGTTTAAAAAAAAAAATTTTATTTTAATTGATGCAATATTTTATGTTCTTGTTATTAATTAGTAGCGATAAAAATAATTTTACTATAATATTTTAGGTATATATATAATTTTACTATAGTTAGAGATAAAATATTTAATTTTATCATAATATGATAAATTTTACAGTTAATTTTAATGGTAAAAGAGTAAAAGGATAATCTAACTATAAAATTTGATCACGTGGCACAATTTTATATATTCTTTAAACATGTATCATAACATAATTAGTTAAAATAACACGTGTCATCGTATAATTTGTTATATTTTTAAAAATAATTTTAAAAATAATTTACATTAAATAATAAATAATTAAAAAAGTATCTGCAACCGTCACCGAATACTCGTTGTCGCCATCCTTTTTTGGGGACAAAAATATAATATTTTACATCATTGGACTCAATTTTTTTTAATTTACACAATGGTGAGAGAATTTTTAGTAGAAAAAGACAAGAAACGGCCAAATGTAGTGGTAAGGGATGGCGGTTTTTTTTTTGCAGAAAAAAAACTCTACAATTACATAAATCAATAAAATTGGAGTCTAATGATATAAAATTTAATTGAACACCTACCATTTTTCTCCGACACTCTGGCGATAATGACAGATCTATATTTAGTTATTTATTATTTAATCTAATTTATTTTTAAAAATATTTATTAAAAATGTAAACCAATTGTAAGATGACACATGTAGTTTATAATTAATCAGTGTTTAACACGTGTTATTTTATTAAAAATATTTATTAATTTATTTTTAAAATATAAACCAAACACACAATGACAAGTGTTGTTTATTATTAATAATATTATGACATATATCTTTTTATTAAAATTTATTTTTAAAAAAATTATATTAAATTAAATAAACGGATAGAAATTGTGTCACGTATTTAATAATAGTGAATAAGTGAGATTATACCACGTGTCCAAAGTTAAATGATAATCAATGAGAGTAAACTGGTAAATGTACATTAAAAGTACTATTTTTCATCTAAATTGATGACAAAAATAAATTGATTAAGATAAAAATGAGTAATTTATCTTTAATAGAGGTAAAAATTATATTTCTACCTAAAATATTAAGATAAAATTGTTCTTATCCCTAACTAGTATTATATAACTACCATAATAATAAAAATTGAAATATTAATAATTATCTAGCACGTGATAATTATAAATTAGCAATACATTTATCGAGATACAAAATTGTTAAACATAAAAAATTCGAATATAAAGTTTGTGTCCAACCGATATATTATTTGTTGTGTCTAGTATTAATTGATGTTATATAATTATTATAATAATAAAAATTAAAATATCAATAATTATTTAACACGTTATATTTATTAATTAATGACACGTTGATTAGCACATAAAATTTTGTAATCCTACTTGATAAATCTACCACTATTCATTAAGTAATTATATTATATCCATACCAATTAATTATTTGTGAGACTAAAAAAAAAAAAAAGAAGAAAAGTTTGTGTTTATTTTGAAACAAAAATAATGTGTTGTGTGGTTTTGCTCAAATGATAATAGGGGGCATCAAAATTAAAGGCTTAAAGCTATAATTATATATTTTTTTATTCAAGTAAACTCAATTATATTTTGTAAATTTGTATTTGGATCAAGTGGATTCAAAGTATTAAAGCAAACAATATAAACTTTTTATAGCAAAATATTGTTTTTGCACATTTATATAACTTATTTATTCACGTTTAATGGATGAGTTTTTTTTCCCTCAATCATAAAATGAATGTATTCATAAGAAAAAAAATTAAAAACAAATCAAAAGAGGAATACGAATACTTCCAAACAAAAGATGAGTCTAGAGGCCCCCCAGCAATTGATCAAAATTTTGAATTTTAGAGTTGAGTTTAGATTCTTTGTTAGTGGTCATAACTCTTAGAGGGTGATACATGCATGAATATACAATCGTTTCAATCAAAGAAATTACTCTCTCAAATTTAATTAAATTACTTAATTAATTATTATATTTTTTTTCTTAAATATCTTAATTAATTCCTACAATTAAAATAAAATTTTGAAATATATATTTTAAAATAATAAAATAAATTAATATATCTAATCATAATAAACGGTCATATATTCAATCGACATATCTTTTTGTACTTAAAAAGTACATTTGAAATGTTGTTTCTTTTTAGTCCTTATGACTAATTAAGATATTAAAAAAGCTATAGGTTGGGATGGCTAAATAATTTAATTAAGTTTAAGAGATTAAATTAATAATTTATTTTTTAAATATAAAATTCTTATTTAACTGCTTTTAATAAATAAAATAATTAATTATATTGCTCTAAAAATCCCAAGAATATACGAGCATATCTCTCACGAAAGAAGATAAATAAATGATTCAATCATATCATAATTTTGTTTTTATTACCTATAATTTATTTTTGACACATAATAACTTTTAATTCTTTTATTATGATCGTGCTTTTAAGTTTAAATGGAACTTGTTTTAGTACAAAAACAGGTTTGAATCTAAATACTCTCTCTCTCTCTCTCTCTCTCTCTCTCTCTCTCTATATATATATATATATATATATATATATATATATATGATCTAATAGATTATATAACTTATTATATGATATAATTTTGTAATACATTTTAAATTATGTAAAAATTATAAAAAATTATAATTTATTAAATAATGATATGTGATAGTATTGTTTATTATATAATAAGTTATGTAACTTATTAAATTATATATATAATATAATAAATTACGTAATTTATTATATGATAAATAATATTATCACAAAATATTATTTAATCAATTTATAATTTTTACACAACTTATTATGAGTTACAAAATTGTGTTTAAGAACTCTTGTACAATAAATTACAAGACCCATTAAAATTATTTATTTCTCTTTCTCTTTCTACACACATATATATATATTATATATGTGTGTGTATGTGACTTGGAATCAGTGTATGCATGCATGAACCCCGACGGTGGTGACACTTTCTGATCACCACTTATGTTAGTATCTCAAGAGTCCTTTTTGTGATACCATGCATACATATAATATAATATATAAAAAAATTACTAGTTTAATATTAAAAATTTAATTGAATGAATCAATTAGTTTTTATATATTTTAAAATATTTTAACTAATTTATGTCGTTAAAAAAGTAATATTTAAATTCTACTTTTTTGAAAGTAATAAAATAAAATTTATCAAATATAAAATCACTTATTATAATTAGACTTATTAATTTATTTTGTTGTTCTAAAACAATTTCTTTCAAATATTATTTTTTTAATAAAAGAGACTAACCGATATATTTTTAAAAAATATGTATGAAAATTAATTGAGTAAGTTGATAAAAATTAAAAAACTAAACAAATTTTTAGATATATGGCAGCCACAAGATTGGGATTGGTGAGGTAATGAAAGAAATTAGTGGGTATTGTTTTTTTTTTTTTGACATAGGTGATGAGTATTTGAACTTGAAACTTTGTTGAGGTAACAATAAAACGTATTATTAACCCTTTTACCATTCAAATGTTAACACAAGTACACAATTAATGAGTATTTTGCCTATATAAGAACAGTCCTATCCATGTTGCTGTCTAAATCAACCAACAATAAAGCTTCCTTTTGAGGTGATGATGATCCCAAAATGATAGTGAAAGTAAAGCTTTAGAAACCCCCATTTCTTTCCCTTCATCCTTCCCCCCAAATGATTAGGTCCTTTGCCCCCCTCCCCATCTTAACTTTTGCTTGTTTCCATAGAACAGAAATTGGAATATTTTTTTGTCGTCCAAATAACTTCCTCCTTCACCATTAAGGGCATGAAAGATCCATGCCATCACCCTCAACGCACATTATCATGTCTTGCAATGAAAAGATTGTATGATAATACATATTTAAAATAGCTTCATTTAATCCAATAATGAAACAAAACCTTTTCAACATTTGAATTAATACAAAACCTTTTTTTTTTTTGTATAGATATAAATTGATATTATTTTATTTTAATTCCTTCTCAATACCTCCTAAAAAAAATCTCCAATTGAATCTTAAATTGACGGGTTAGTGTGAATTTATTTATGCAATTATGCACTCTTCGAATGAAAATTTATTTTTTAAAAGATCTTAACTTTTATGCTTTAGTGGTAAAGTGGTGGATCAATCGACAATATTAAATAGTTTAAAATTTTTTTGAACAAAATTTAAACGGGAATGAAATTTATTAAATGCCAATTCTCGCCTCTTATTTATACTTAAATTTATATGATTATGAGTACAAAATGTATTTACGACCAATTTAACTATGCCCAAAAGGTCATCACATGAAATAGGTTAATTGTGGGATAAAATTCTTTTCCTCCTATATGCAAGTTGTTTTAGTGGAATATATCTTATCACATAATTGCATTTGTTAGCTTGAAAATTGGGTTATTAACTAGTTTCAACTCCTAAAATTAAGATGTGAAAATTTGAGGATTCCTTGGTCCCTCGTGAGGCCATCCATGTAACCAATGCCACTACCTTTCAGGTCAAAAGTAGCAATGAGAGTGCCTTGAGAAGAAAAATCCTCCCCATGTCATTTTCATAATTCACAAAGCTGAATGAAGGGATAGCTAAAAACTAAAAAGGATAACCCTAGTAGCTGATTAAAGATTTTTTGTCCCCAATGGATAACAACTCCCATGATTTGACACCATTAAAAACTCTCATTACCATATGCTTTTTAATTTTTTTTCCTTATTACTTGGTCCCTTTATTTTCTCACTTTATGACCCAAATTACCCTAATAGATTTTATAAATTATAAGACCAACGACCAAGAGGCAAGCCGACGCATCAAAAAAAAAAAAAAAAATTTACAAATTAGGGTTTTGAAAAATATTTCAGGGTTTTATTTAACGTAAGGAATGACTCCATTATTTTTTTTAAAAAAATTTATTTCATTCATTTCTATGATATCGCCGACACACACGGCATAGCTCCTAAATTTTCTTTGGTTGTGATCACTTTGTAATTTTACAATTATAGAACTTTTTGAAAGACCCCTCGAATATTTTCTTGTCTCCAATTTTTTTCTTGACTTTGACATCGAACGTTAGTCTTCTTTACTCTCAATCTTACGCCGAAGAGATTTTATTTGTAATCTTGGAAAGACTGTTGATCGTGGAAAATGTGCAGAATGACTTTTCACCCAACTCTCATCATTTGTGTCTTCGTCTTTTGCATTAAAATGAGAAAGCAAGACTTTGGTTGAAAAAGATTTCCGTTGTTTCTTTTTGACAGAAAAAAAAAACCTAAAATTTGCCGAGTATGAGTCTGGGTCGATAGCTTAGGAGAAAAGTGTTTTGAAATGTAATCAGTAATTAGAAATTAAGTAAAAGAGAAAGAGAAGTCCAGGCCATGATAAGGACTTTTATGTATCAGAGTAATCCAAATGGCCCCCACTTTTGTCTTTTCAAACCCCAATTAATGTTTAGAAGTTGATATGTACTTGAAAGCCGGTTTAATTAGACAAATGTGGTGGCTACTTAGAAGTTCTCTTTGCAATGAGCCTATTCCTTATGTTCTGAAGCCCAATATTTGGGCTAGTAACTAGGGTCCAGAGCCAGAGTTGGGCTCAGGCCTATATCACAGAATGTTGATATGTTGTCCTATTTGGGCTTCAAAATGATTTGGCCTGTATGACTACAACCATACAGTTACTTAAAATCATTAGGCACTGGTATATAATTTTTTTTGTTTATTTCTTTTTGTAGCCCCCAGATTTTGATGAACTCCTCACACAACCAACCAATAGAGGTCCATCAACAAACAAGAGGCTTAAACTTGGAGAGGACGAAAGGTATAGACATCAGATTTAAAAGGGTCAGCATTCCCAGAAAGCCTAAAGATTGCTGACGAGAAAATGTGGAGACCATTGAGTTGAAAACCTCATCTGACCACAAGTACTCGACAGCATGGAGTGGAGAACTTCGACAACTAGTATCACAGGCTCTCGGGTAGAGACGAATATAGCAAAGCCACTAAAGAACTCAAGAACTATCTCGGTTCCAAAAGGTGATCCATGAAAGTGACACCACGCACTAAGCCTATATTTTTCCGAGAGATGTGGACTCAAAAGAGTCCTAACAATGTGGTGGCTTAGACTTCTTGGCTTCCCGTCCATTTTATGCCGTGGGAACGACGTGGAAAAATAACTGACCGGTCACAAAACCTATAAAATGAGGCCTAAGATTTGTGCTCGAGGGGGATATGAATTTGTTCTCAAATAAATAAAAAAAAGGCACAAAATACTTCACAAGAAACCCTCTAAAAAATCACTAAGTCCAAGACATTTAGCTTAAGCATCGAAGATTATTATCAATTGATATAACTGAATCGAAGTTTGTGAGTGCAAACAAAATTCTAACAAAGAACTTGGAAGACTTAGGACAAAAAAAAATCAATCATTTTCGAGTAAATTTATCTACTAACCAAAATTCATTCCAAAATCGATAACTCGATTCAAGGTTACTGATGATGAAGTAAACATTTATTTACTTGATGGAAAAGGAATTTGAATTCAGAACTTCTAATTATTAAACAGGTTTAATTACTATTATTCTAAATTTCAATCACCATTTATCTTCTACATTTTATTATTATCATCATCTAATTAAAGGTTAAGTTTTACAATATATCTTTAAAATTAGATTTTGAAAATAGTTTAACACAATGTATCGCAATTTTAAAAAGATAAATTAGATAAATCACTTGCATAATTTTTTTTTTTAAAAAAAGGTAAACCAATTCAACATAAAAATACACAAAAACCACCAAAATATTAATTTAATATTTCTATCTAGTCAAACAAAATACAATGTAACAAATTGCTATAATTGTTTTTAGCTGGATGGTAAAAAAACATTTGTTATAAATTATTTGCTATAACTTCATTGACAAATTTGCATTAGAAAACATTTTCAATTTTAAGAAAAAAACAAACAAAATTTAATGACAAATTTAATGCACGCACACATACACACACACATATATATATCTCTCTAAAATATTATTTTAAAATTTTTATTTATAACATATTAAACAATTATTAAATAATAAAATAATATAATAATAATTTTAAAAGTTGTACAATTTTATTACTCAACACATCAATTTAGAATACAAATTTTGAGATAGACATTTGAAAAGTTTAACACTACTATACATATATATATATTTATATATATATATATATATATATATATAAAGGCACACAACTTTTAAATTATTATTAAATAATGTTATATATTTTAAATTGTATTAAATAATGACATATCAAATAATTATTAGGTGATAAAATTATATAACAAATAATTTTAAAATTTATATCATTTTACTATCTAATAATTATTTGACACATTATTATATATGATACAATTTAAGATATATAATATTATTTAATACTATTATATTATTTCACTGCTTAATAATTATTTAATATTAAGATCTACAAAAATCGAGTCCAAATTTTAATTTTATTCAATCTAAACCTAAATTTTTCAAAGATTCTCGGAACTCAAATTATATTTTTAGGTGCAGGGTGGGTCCAAGTGACTTGGAACCTAGATCTAAACTATATTTTTTTTTAATTTTATTTGCCATTAAGTGTCCTTTTTTTCAACATGGCCTATGGTACATGTTAAATACATAACAAATAACAAGAATTAATACGCAGTCATAAACTTGGATAATCATCAAATATTCCATATCTTTCGAGCATTAATTTTGAATAAATTTTCAGCTAAGCTCATTGTAGTCTTATTCTTCTACTTCTTTGCAACAATTTAATCTGTAATTCTGATCATGTTTTGGTTTAGATTTTTTGTCTTCCTTCCTTTTATTTTATTTTTTATCCCTTCGTTTTAAGAAAGTGCACAAAAGGCTTACCTGACACCATTCTATTTTTATAGGAAAATAATGACAATTAAACTCTCAAAGTTTCTTTAAAAGGAAAGTTAGTCACCCTGTTCTTTAAAATACCTAAATACATTTCCTTTGTTATTTTTTTTTGTACGTTAGATGATAATTATTATAATTTTTATGATAAACTTAAATATTATAAATTAATAATTAATTAGTATTGATTGGTGTTGACCTAATCTTGACTAGCGTTGATTAACCGTTAATTAACATTGACTAATTATTTACAAGTGTTAGACAATCGTTAATTGACACTAGATCATCTCATTTGGACATCATTGACTCCAAATTTTATTATAGATACAATAATAATGTTATTTTTATTAATGGAGTATCATAAGAGTTTGAAATTAGTTTAAAAAAATAGTTTAATTATTTTTTTTATTAATTTTAATATTTTTTTGATATTTTATTGATGAAAATAACATTATTAATATGTAAATTATAAAATTTAGAGTCCAATAATATTTATAATGAGTTAGTTCGATGTTAATCAATGGTCAATTAATATTGATTAAGAGTCGGTTAATATCGATCAATGTTAATTAAATTGTGCCATATATTTTTATAAATAAAAGATTATATTACATTTTTTATCATCTAAACGAATAAAAAAAATTAACAAAGGAGTGTATTTGAGTGTTTTAAAAAATATGGTAACTAAATTATCCTTTTTCACAATCCTTTAGAGCTTCAGTTGTTCTTTCTATTTTTTATTTTTAATGTAATGAAGTTTTATTGGAGCAACACTGTAATTGTCATTGGTTTTTATTTGATAACGTGGGAAAAGTCAAAGAAGAGAAAATGGGCATGGACATAATTTATGGTAAGAAACTTGGGATCCAACGGTTTAAGGGCCCGTCTTTTGCAAAATGATGTGAAAGAAACCTTACAAAGCCAAGCAGATTTTGGACATTACATGAAAAGAGATTATACAACCTCTGACCATGGTTAATGCAGAAACAAAATAGAAAATACTTGAAATCAATTTGGGAAAAAATAAAAACTTAAGTTTTGGGTTAGGTTTTTCAGAGTCCAAAAAAAATTAAAATCCGCAATTAAAAAAACAAAAAAAAAACATTCAAATAATATTGGACAAATGTAACGTTATTTTATATATATAAGAGTTAATTTAGTGGATGATAGATTACTGTTTAATACTATTTGACACGGGTAAAACAATATCGTATAATGCTAAACAATGACTCGCATTCGATGGATTGGACGACGTCGCCCACTTAATTAACTACCTTTATGTATTCGATGGGCCACGTTGCCCCCCATATATATATATATACTTGATCAACTCTCTCTCTCTCTTTGTATATGTATATATACAGATTCACGTTACTGCCTTTAGATTTGTAGAAGAAAAAAAATAAAAGAGACGGAGAGTTCGCACTTTGCACTTACGTTAGTAAGAAGAACGCGCAGCAAGATGGCTGAGCCAACGGAGGGTGTGTCGCTGCCGTCGGGACCGGACGGCAAGAAGCGGCGAGTGAGCTACTTCTACGAGCCAACAATCGGGGATTATTACTACGGCCAAGGCCACCCAATGAAGCCCCACAGGATTCGTATGGCCCACAATCTGATCGTCCACTACTCTCTCCACCGTCTAATGGAGGTCAACCGCCCTTTCCCCGCCGGCCCCGCTGACATCCGCAGATTCCACAGCGACCAGTACGTCGAGTTCCTGGCCTCCGTCACCCCCGAGTCGTCGGCCGACCCGTCGTTTTCGAGGTACTTGAAGCGGTTCAACGTGGGCGAGGACTGCCCGGTTTTTGATGGGCTCTTCGAGTTCTGCCAGGCCTCTTCTGGCGGCTCCATTGGGGCCGCAGTCAAGTTGAATAGAGGCGACGCTGATATCGCGTTGAATTGGGCCGGTGGCCTCCACCATGCTAAGAAGAGTGAAGCTTCTGGATTTTGTTATGTCAATGATATTGTCCTTGGTATTCTCGAGTTGCTTAAAGTTCACAGGGTAATGTTCTTTTTTTCTTTTGTTTGCATATGATCTTTGTGTTAAGTTATTTCTCAAATTCTGATATTTATTGTATTTCTCATTGTTGCTTGATTGTGTTTTGCATGTTTCTGTTGTCGAAGATGCTTTATTCTTGGTGATTTGACAGAACTGGTGTCAGCTAAGCTATTAATTAACCACAAATCTTGTTACTCAATTTCATGGTAGTGGATTCATAAATGAATGTTGTGTTATTGATTGTAAGCTATGGGTTGACGAAGAGTTTGATAAGAATTAAAATTTTATTTCTCATGAAAAACTTGTCCAAATGTGAAGTAGAACTAAATAACTTTATGAAATTAGTTTGGACAGTGAGATTGTAAGTTTAGTGTGTTTTGCATGGAGTTGCTCAATGGACAAGCATGGAGTTGATAGACAGACATTTTAATTGTGATTTTATGTTTGTAGCAATGTCTCTTATAATTATATCGTTTTGTCTTCATAAGTCTACATTTCTCTCAATCTAAATTAGTATAGCATTTTCTTTTTTGTGTTAGCATTGCAAAAATAGTGGCTGTCCATTAATATAATACTTAGGTTTTTTGCTGAATTGCGTGTAGTGAAATATAAATAGTTAAAAATTGTGTCACATTTATTTGTGGTTACATCAATTTATGTCTTACAGCAGAAATTCGTGTTTAGAATTGACACCAGCCTTTTGCTCTGGTAGTACTCCTACTCTTCTTTTTGAAGGCTGGAGGCTTGTGTTCCTAATGCAGTAGAATTAGTGGAATGTGAAATTATCCAATCTTACCTATCAGTAATCAACTTATAATCTCTCAATAAAACCCTTATTTTTCCTTCCCATGCTTGTCAGGGTGTTGATATATAATTTTTCTGAAGATTCTTTTTCAATGTCATTGGGCAGCGTGTTTTGTACGTTGATATTGATGTTCACCACGGAGATGGCGTTGAGGAGGCATTTTATACCACTGACAGAGTCATGACTGTTTCTTTCCATAAATTTGGAGATTACTTTCCTGGGACAGGGCATATCAAAGATGTTGGGGCCGCGCATGGTAAGTATTATGCCCTGAATGTTCCACTGAATGATGGCTTGGATGATGACAGTTTCCGTGGTCTTTTGCGGCCTGTCATAAAAAAAGTCATGGAAGTGTATCAGCCCGATGCAGTTGTTATCCAGTGTGGTGCAGACTCATTGTCTGGTGATAGGTTGGGCTGCTTTAACTTGTCAGTTAAAGGCCATGCAGATTGCCTTCGCTTCCTTAGATCCTTCAATGTTCCTCTGATGGTCCTGGGTGGAGGAGGATATACCATTCGAAATGTTGCTCGTTGTTGGTGCTACGAGGTCTTCCTCTCAATCTTCTACAAAATCCTTAAATATTTTGATTAATAAATATGGCCTATTGTCCTGATGAGTTAATTGCTGTTACCTTGTCACAGACAGCAGTTACAGTTGGGGTTGAGCCTGATAATAAATTGCCCTACAATGAATACTATGAGTACTTTGGACCAGATTATACTCTTCATGTTGATCCAAGCAACATGGAGAACCTAAACACAACCAAAGATATGGAGAAAATAAGGTGATTTTGATTTTAAACTTTTCCGGTTGAGTTTGCTGTCATTTTCAAAGCTGTCTTTTCCTATTAAAACCTTTTTCATTTGCACTGACATTTTGATTTTGTTACTTAGTGAACTTTATGTATAACCTGATCCACTAAATTGTTGTTTTAAGGGAATGGACTTGTTGACTATATTCTAGCTGTTTTCATTCTATTTTTAGATAGTTAAGGGATTGATTTGATGTTGTAAAACTGATCGGTGGTAGTCAAGTTGGATTTTGATTTTTAGTTTATGACGAATGTTTATTCTACACTTTAGACTTTAGTGAGTTATGATGAATGGAAAGCTTGTGCTTCGCTATTAGCAGTTTATGCTTTATCGATTTATATAAGGTGGGCATATATATTAATCTATGCTGTATATCTTGTTGGTGAAAATTGTTCTTAATATATGTTCTAGAGTTAGTGTGCATAAAGTTTGTTGACTCAATCAGAGAACCTTGCGCGCAAGCCTGATGTTGTAGCCTCCTGTTCAGGAGGCTGTCATTTAAGCATTCTATTTTGTGAATTTGCTAATGTGCCACTTGATCAACTCTGAGCAGGGACATTTTATTTGTAGTTCTTCTATCCCATTAGTTATTCCGTGACTAGGTCAATTCTTCTCCTATTAATGAAATTATTTATTTATGTGCTGGTTGTCAAATTTGATGTGGGGTCTGACTGATTTGTATCCTAAATTCCAGTGGTCATTCTACAATATGGGCAATTCTAACTTAAAATTTTTTACGTTAACATCTTTTCAACTTATGCATTGGTTGCTCAATCTGTTCTTTCATCTCATAGTGCAAATATTCTTATTTTTAGGGACCATTATTGTCCAGAACACATCTGACAAATACATATTCTCCAGGAACACATTACTTGAGCAACTATCTAAATTAATTCATGCTCCCAGTGTACCTTTTCAGACAATGCCACCCTCCAGACAAGTTCCTGAAGAGGTTGGTAGCTAGTACCAAATTTAATAACAGTTTTCTGTGGATGTTACCATTTGTCCCATTATCCGTATCTCTTTTTGTTTTAATCGTATGTGATATTGATTTATGTAGCCGGAAGAGGACATGGAGCAAAGACCGAAGCCTCGCATTTGGAGTGGTGAGGATTATGAGTTAGATCATGAAGAAGATGAGAAGCCTCCCCATGAGACTAATTTTAACGATCACATGATGAGGCAAGTGAATAAGACTGTCCAGTTTAGGGTGCATATAAACATCCAGTTGTAAATTTTTTATTATAAAACTTTGGCCGTTCATTCTATAATTGTGTTTATTTGAGGATTAGGGAGAGAAATTTTCAGTTTTACTCATTGCTATTAGTTGTAGATGGTGTAGAACTAGCATAATGAAATCTTCTAAAATACAAGTGCTTTTTGTTTGTGATTTTCTTTATTGCAGGGACGTTTCAGATGAAATGAATGAAGAGAAATTGGAAGAGCATCCATCATCTTGACATTAGTGTAACACTGTAGCTTCCAGTTATCTCTGTATCATGTGGACATGAGATCTTCCCCTCATCTGAGAACGAACTATTCCAAGCCAGCAGATTTTCTCAGTAGGCCTGTTTTTAGATCCTTTTGATAGGGCGTTAGAGTTGGCAGTACAATTTGTCAAGGCACCATTTCTTTCGAATCTTCAGCGTGTTAAAAGAGTCTAGACTACAAAACAGTCAACATATAAACAGAATACCAATGCAAGATAAAAACTGTGCAGGAAACATTCACATGGTGATACTGTGATCAAATTTTGTTTTACTTCCAATTACCAAATTGCTCCATGCGGAGTCCACAATGTTTGCATAATTGTCATTTCCAGTTTTAGCGAATTTAATTTTCAGAACCGATTGGTCTTGAAGGCATCAAAGAAACATGAATTCCTCTAATTGGACTGTTACAGATTAAAATTAAGCCTGGCATCTACTGGCCTCGAGACTTTTCTGCATTTCCTCCTGTAAAAAAGATTTTAAATTTTCCATAAATCCTTTGGGTATCGTTAAAATTTAAAACCCTCAAAGGTGATTAGCAAACAGCAATGGGTTTATTAACTCTCCACCAAATTGCACCGTTTGTTCCATACCCAATTCAAATCTCCCGCCTTTCTCTCCGCCGTTACCCACCAAAACCCCTCTGCCTCTGTCTATCGCCACCCAGATCACAATCCACCAACCAAAGCAACACCCAAAACGACGGCATTCCCATCGAAGATGTCAAAATCATCACCAAATCTAGGTTCAGGCACAACTGCATCTGTGCTCTCGAAGTTTTCAGGAAAATCGACCACCCTTTTGACGACTTTAGACTCCTTCTAGACGAACCCGAAAACATCCACAACATTTCATTTCTCTTCAAGTTATTGACAAACACCTACTTTGATGTTTTCGCCATTGTGTCTCCTCTCTACCACTTGGACGTATAGGAATCGTCGGCTTCGGGGCGGCTTCCACGGCCGGTTTGATACTAGAAGTGTACTCGGAGGCTGTGGTTCATGGAGGGGAGCTAGATCCATCTGTGATTACAGTTGCAAGAGAATTCTGTCGAAAAAAAGAAGTCGCAAGTTAGTTCTTTGGACTTGAAAATTTTGAGAAAGGTTACTGCTCTTCGTTCACATAGGAAACGCATTGAAAGCAAGTGTAAGAGATGGGTTATGCGGTGTTTTAGTGGATTTATTTAGTGAAGGCCGTCTGTTACCAGAACTTCAGGATCCTATTACTTAGGGAATTGGATTTTTTATTTTGACTAGAAAGGGCCGATACTTCAATTTATAAAGAAGATGATCATTTACCTATTAGATTAATTTTTTAAGTTATATATTTAGATTTTAAATTTTTCTTTATAAGCCTAAGGCTATTTAATAAGTGATATTAAAATCAAACTCTTCTGGTTGGAATGTGGAACAAGTGATATTAAAATTAAATCTTGTTAATTAGAATGTTAATGTATTTATTGTCGAATGAAATGGTTGATATTAAGCCACCAACAATGGAGATTTCGTTCAAGGGAATCAAGTGACATTAGAGCCAGATTCTGGTAGTTGAAATGTGGATAAATTTATTATCGAACAAAAGGGTCAATGTTGAGCCACTATCGACAGAGATTTCATTTGAGGAAAGATTGTTAAGTGAGTTGATTCTACTAAATTTGTTAAAAAAGAACTAATACTTGAGTTTATAATTAAGATGGTCACTCCACATTTAGGCTAGTTTTTTGGTTTGAATATTTAAATTATAGGATTTCTGTTATAAGCCCAAGGCCCCCAATAAATAATATCAAAGTCAATAGTTAGAATGTGAATGAATTCACTATCGAATGAAAGAACCGATGTTAGGCCACTGCCAATGAAGATATCATTCAAGGGGGATCAACATGAAAGGGAGGCTTGAAGCCTAGGTTTCCTCTTATAAGCATAAAGTCCCCACAAGTGGTATTAGAGATAGATCCTTGTAATTGGAATGTGAATGGATCCTCTCTTATAAGCACAAAACCTCTAACAAGTGATTTCGGAGGCAGACTCTAATAGTTAAAATATAGATGAATTTACCGTTAAACAAATAAATGATATTAGAATCTAATAGTTGAAATGTGAATAAATTTATTCTCGAATAAAAGGATTAGTGATTTCATTCGAGAAGAATTATTGAGTAAATTGATTCTCTTATATTAACTAAAAAAGGATTAAGACTTGAGTTTATAAATAAGATGATTATTAAATTAATATTCTGGGTTGAATATCTAACTCCCAGCTTCTCCTTAAGCCCAAAGCTAAGAAGCTCAGAAAGTGTTTTAGAAAGGGCGGGAGGGTAATGGTTAATGTCGGAGGCAACTGTGTCGAGGCAGAGGATCCCAGAATCCAGAAGAGATGGGAAAGTTGTTATGGAGGCAACGTTGAAAGCAATGCAAAGGGTTTTTGGTAAAAAGCTTTTTGTTTTGAATCTTGGGAATAGGAAGGATGATCGCCCAAGTGCACTCAGGGGTGACTTGCCTGAATTTGATCGTGGAGAAAGGCCCTGCCGCCTTCTTTGAAGTTCTACGTCGATATGTGGACGCCGTTTAGCGGCTAGCATGGTATGGCTTCATTTGTGTTATTTTATTGCTCTCAATAAATTTGTGTTCATGCCCGTGTGAAAGGGATTGGTTCATTTCTTGTCTATTATATAAATGACTGACGTAATTTTCCTGTGGGTCTTTCTCTACATATTTATCTTGTTTGTATTGAGTTTAGTCTTTGCTTTCAAGCTAAGATCTTTTGTTGACATAGGCAAAGGTAGGTTCTAATTACAATGTGAACATTATAAAATAGTCGATGCGTCAAGTTTACAAATAAAAGTGGAAGCATTCTTCAACTTTTGGTGAAGGAGAATTAATCCTTAGATGGAATTCTGTTGTCTATTTGGACAGTGGGTAGAATATGAACCTCCATTTATGGGGAAAACCGCTGGTCCCCATGGCATGAGGTTTTTGACTTTGAGAAAATTGTCACATGCTGCTTTGACTAAGGTAGCCTTTTCATCCTAAGCCAAAATTTGCAAGTTGGTAGATGCTAGCTGTGCAAATTACAATATTTAAATACCATACTCAATAATTATTTGATAGCTGGAAGTTACATAAGCTTGTTTCAATAGTTCAACTTATCCTGGCACCACATCAGCCTAAAAATATTGACTCAAGCAGATAAAACCTGGAACCTTTTGAATTATCCATCTAATGAGTATTGACTATTTAGTCAGCCTCTTATGCTAGGTTCTTGTGTCACGCTGAACCTTATCTTTCTTGTAAACCAGAAAACGGCACCTTCGCATAACAGCAAGCTTAAGAGTTAAAGAGGGATCTCCCTTTCAGAATCTTATTATTGACATACAGCTATGTTGTATACCTTTATTGAAGCTGGGGACATGCAGTGTATAATTTGTAATCTCAAAATTAGGGTCAACTTTTGAAGAAACCTAACCACATAATTATATAAATCTTCTGCCAAACCTATATAAAATGTTGATATGCATGTAAGCATATAGATGAAAACAAGTTGGCGTAAGGAAGAGAATTTTAAGTCTTACTTCCTGGTTCTCTGAGTGTCCCAGTGTTCATAATAAAAAGTAAACAGAAAATTCCCTATTGTTCATGATGAGTGGCTTTGCGTCAAAGATGGCAACTGCAATATTCATGTTATTTCTTCTTGTGGATACTTCCGCATTACTGCTTGACGGTAATCATCTATTCTCAATTTCCACTAGCATCACTGAACTTGATCAGCCAAATTACGGCCTGCTTGATGGAATAGGCCATAGTTGTCTTTTATTTAATCCTCTATAAGTTTCCTCATCCATCTGTTATGACGTTCATTGTGTTTTTACTTATTTAGCTGTTATATTCCTAGGGTAACCATATGTTCTTTTTCCAATTTCTCACTTTCCCATTATTTTTTTATGCCTGCAAGGTGGTGTTGGCAAGAGGAGTATGTCAGATGTTTTTTACTCTGGAAGCTGCTCAAGGAAGACATTCCCAGGAAAAGAAGGTAGCTTTGCATGTGAAAATCTGGTTATTTTTGGCAACAAGAATGTGTCCTTCCGGAATTTCAGATCCATAATTCGAGCTCCACTTTCACCCGCCAACAATCAAAGAAGTTCACAAGGTTCAACTGCACCTCCTCCCCAGATAATGTGACAATTAGTTTTGTTTGCGACTGTTCAAATCGATATAATTCCTTGTATATTTTTTTCATGTTTCAACTTGCTAATTGCTGTATCGTTAACAGGATGTTTGGATTATGTGTATGCTCTTAATTTGTTGGCATCAAAATTCTAGCTTTCATTTGCAGTATAATTTCCGAGAAAAGCTGAAGGGTTTTAAACAGACTGAGATACGACAATGTTACATGTTGCTCTCATTATCAGATGTTGCAGTCACCAATTATGATAGGCCTAATCCAAAGTATGCCACCGTTAGTAGTAAATAAAAAAAAAATCTTTTCGTTTAATAAAATAAAAGTAACGAAATTTAAATCGTCTTATTCATAATTGTATATATAAGAATAGAAAATTATTTCAATTTTTGTTTTGGTAAATCTTGAATCGATGATTACAATCTTTTCTATTATCTTTAACTTTCAAATTCAACGCATATGAATACATGCATTTTTCATTAATATTTAAAATCACTCGTACTCAAATCTGAGAGAAGGGTAATAACTAAATTCTTTTTTCACGTAAAAATATATAAAATTTTTTTTTCTGTTATGATTGTTATATTTATTTACTACAGCTTACCTTCCATATATATATAAGAATCTTGGATATTTAGAATTAGATTATGATTAAAAAATTAGAGTTTGATTAAAATTTGAGCTAGTAAAAGGACTGCAAGACCTATGAGCTTTTTAGCTCTAACTTAAAAGACTCAGTTCTAATCATCTCATGATACACCCATTTTTCTAAGTTAACTCTAGGTTATTCCACTAAAAATTAAGGGTTGTACTCTAATAACTCGTGTTATTAAGTAAAAGCCTATTTAATTAAAAAAAAAATTAAATTGAGTTTAGTTTTAGACAAAAAATAATCACTTAATTGACCCTCTAATTGATGTCTATAATTAAAGTTAGGCTATAAAAAAATGTCTTGTCTCTTTAATTACTTATTTGCCTCTAAGTTACTGAATGCTTTAATAATCACTTTTAATATGTCTATATTTATAAATAAATTTACAAATAAATATTATTATTCAATAAATAATTTATTGAATAAATTGCAATTACAGATTCAAATGATCAAGTACTGCAAATAACTTAAGTGGACATTAATTATTATATTTTATCTTACAAATATATATTCCTACGATCCATGAAATTATATCTCTAAGATATCGAAATTTTGACCGTTTATATGAATCTTACTTTATGATAACTCAAAAGATATAATGCATGAATATAAGTTCATTATTTGCTCAGAATTAAGATCAATTAAGCTTATTACTTTTGTGAATTAAGATCTACGATATTTAATTAACCAAATCAAAATTCACAATAGTCTCATTTAATGTAACATATACACTAGTTTTTTTATTTGAAGTCTTTACTTCGATGATCAATGTAAATCAACTACTATAAGAAGTAGAAAAATTATAATCTTACATAATAAAATGTTATTTTTATTAATGGTTGTGAACTGTATTTAATTTATAAAAATCCTGTAATTATACCTCTTATATTAGTATTATATACCTAATATATAGATTACATATTTTATAAATATGTGCTTATTAATATATATTCAATCAAATGCATAAATAAATTTTTATTAATTAAATAAAATATTATTTCACATACTTTAAAGATATAAATAATATTATACATTTGACAACGACAATCTTACATATAGCTAAACACATGAGTCTATTTTTGTGAGATACGTCTATTTGGCATACGTTTTAATATTATCATATGTTTTAAATTATTCCCATACTCCTGTGAGAGGTGTAATACATCATGTATTGCAGAGATTAAATTATGCTGAACCCATCACTATTTAAAGTAAATTCCATGAAAAATATGAATACTCGTGTATAATAACTATACTTATTTATTCAAGCACTTTAGTATTGATTGAAGAATTATAAGATGTGTTGGGCCTTTTTCTTAAACCAAAAAAGTAAGAATTTTGCTTTTCAAAGCCATAATTGACCTGCACAATTATGTATTATTGTTTAAAGGTGGTTAAAATAAATTGAAAACTAAAAAATGAAATCAAACTCGGTTTAATTTGATTTTTTTTAAAAACAAACAATTTTGTAAGATTGAAAAATTGATCGGTTTCGATTTGGTTTTATTATAAACAAAAGTTGAATAAAAAAAATTTGTTTTCTAATTATTTATATTTTAAAATATAAATATAAAAATAAATTGTACATGTCTCACATTAAAAAGTGCTTTAACCTAGATGGCAATGTAACTTTAATTTATTTATGATTCTTTTGGTTCGAATCCGTTTGTTGGCATTTTATTTTTTAATTATATTAATATTTAAAATAGTATACATAACAAAATTAAATATGCTTTTATAGACAAAAAAAAGCTTAATTCTTTTGGCAAAGAGAGAGTTATAATTCATTAAGGTCTTAGGTTTAACACCCATTAGTAATTGTTTTAATTATTAATATTTAAACTGTAATATAATAAAATCTAATGTGTTTTCATTGATTAAAAAGATGCTTCAACTCAATGCCTTCTAGTTGTTTCTTTTTTTTTTTTATAATTATATTATTATCTAAATGTAAATATAAAATTTGAATGTGTTTTCATTAAAAAAAAAAAAGGCTGTGACTCAATGCCTTCTAGTTGTTTTTTTTTTTAAAATTATATTATTATTTAAATGTAAATATAAAATTTGAATGTATTTTCATTGTAAAAAAAAAAAGCATCTACTCAATTGATAAAGTGTGGGATTTTATTCTCTAAGGTCTAGGTTCAACACTTTTAACTTTATTAGCTAATACTTAATATATTAAAATAAAATGAAACGCTCTCTATATTAGCAAATGCCATTAACTTACTTGGTTTAGGTGGTGGCAATTTTATCCACCAAGTTAGAGGTTTTAATTTATAAATTGAATTTTTTTTAATAAATAAAAAAAAATCGAATCGATTCGATTTGATTTTATCATTTAAAAAATTTGGTTTGATTTTATTTCTTTAAAATATTAAATTAGACCAGTTTTATTTTGATAAAAATTAGATTAAACCGAATCGAACATTGCCCAACTTTATTATTGCCTATTGGGAACAACAATAAAACTCTCAAATAACCATAAAATAGAGGGAGAACTCTCATAATCAACCGTACTATGCAATAATCCATCAATAAACTTATTAAAGTGCCCCTTCATTAGTTGTGATAGTTAACTGTTACACCAAAAAATAGTGTTCTATCTAATGACACGCAATGAAGTAGAGAATTGCATCAACATGCTTTTAATGGTATAAAATTTGTGCTGCAACTTAATACTTTCCAATTAATCCACAATTTCAGCATAACTCATGAGATGCTACAAAATTTTATCACATATATAATTATTTATTTTATAATGAATTACGTTATTTACTTCAAAAAATTCATCTATATATTTTTATTGAACACTAATAATACCACCTCAGATAATCAAGAGCATTCGAAGCCCAAAGAAACACTTCCAAAAAAAGGAGGTTAAACTCCCACATATTACCGGAGGGAATACTCCACTCAATGCCCCTACCACTTAGACTATCAAAACTAGTGCACATACGCATATTAAGAAAAGAGCAGCCACTCACATTCTTAATGTAGATATTCACTTGTTGGATTTTATTTTATTTTTTTTTAAATTTTTGGTTTTGTTCTTTCATTAACCACAATTCACCAACAATTTCGAGCTCTATGGGTTGGCGACTTTAATACATCCAACGAGTTTCTGTACCTTTCTTTCACTTTCGTTATAAAGCAAATATTAGTGAAATTATAAGACGATTAATCCCGTGACGATAAGGGAAAGCAAATCACAACTGTTTCTTCACTATTCACTAACTCATCTATTCCTCTCTTTACTTATTAGCTAGTGGCTGACACTAGCACTACTGCTTTGAAATGTCTTTACTGTCCAAGTTCTCGTATCACAGACTGAGATACGGCAGAGAGTTTGATGAAGAAGCAGAAGAGAGGGATTTCAGAAAGACAAGAAAGTGGTACAATTACAAGCTCAGGAATTCTAGTGTCAGGAAGCGACCGAAGCTTCGGATTCCAGGCTTGAGAAAGTTCTTGGTGAGAGAAAGATCCAGGATTTTCTCTAGAGTCAAAATTTCATGGGAAAAAGCTTTGAAGAGGTTGAAGAATGGGCAGGCTCATATGAATGATCTTTCCTGTGGAAATTATCTGCTTATGCAGCTTAGCCCTGCTACACTCAAATGTAGACAGAGACCTATAATGGGTTGCGGCATCATTCACATTCACACCTTGCCTTCCAGGTATTCTCACCAAAACATTTCTTGAAAAATTCACCTTTGTGTTAATTTTGCTTCAACTATATCTGTGGTATAAGAGGTTTGTGTGAAGCTCCCAAATTGTAAGTAGGCCTTGCTCTAATTTGTAATCTCTTATTACTGTCGTTTCTAAAGAATTGGACGTGCCCTTTATATGTATATATACCCATGACGAGAGATTTTATGGTATAAGAAGTTAATTATTAAGTGTTGTGTTATTTATGCATATAGTACAACCATTCAATAACACTAGATCATATATTTATGTTTCATTTTATCATAATTAATTACTCATTAACCTTATTAAGGGCTCGTGAATCAGTGAAAGAAACATCTGAGTTATCAAACATTCAAGAAATTGTCGGAATTAAATTTTAGTCACATAAAATTAATGCAATACATATAACAAACTTAGATTAAAAGAGAAATCTAATTCATATTATACATATAAATGTGCTTCATATATTAATGCTTTGTTTATATATTTGGAATATAAAATTTGTATTTCAACTGATATGATATGTAATATGTTCATTGTTAATTGGTATTGTATAATTATTATGTTAAAAAGAACTAAAAATATCAACAATTATCTAATAAATAATAGTCATCAATTAATAACACATACAATTTTTATATATCAACTATATAAGTCTAGCACTACTCTCCTACTTATGTTCTCCACTTCAAACTTTTATACAGAAACCATAACATGGTGACGAATTGAATTGCATCTTGGTGTCGACTTGAATAGCCTGTATCTCCGGCAGCATGCTTGCCGGGGCGTTGGCGAAGACAATGGCTGAGATTGCACCGAAGGAATTGAACACCTTGTCTCTTTTGCTTCCTCCAATAAGCTCATAATCCCTATGTTTGTTAGATATTCCTTCAAACGGAAGTAGGGTCTGTGTTACAAATTAAAGAAAGTAATTAAAAAGAAAAAAGAAAAAGGAAAAAGAGTAGTCAAGTATTAACTATCTAACTCATCTCAAAATAAAAATAAAAAATCTATCTAACATTTCAATTATAGACAGTCGGGTCAATCATTGGTCTATACCTGGTCACTTCGTATTAAATTACGAGTGATTCCAAAACTCTCATAAATTTTTTTTTTTACTCCTGAACTTTTATATATAGATTTATTTGAAATTTCAAAATACTAAGGTAATTTTTTTTGTTTATTATTAATGTTGATGTTAGAGGCCTGTGGGAATTATTTTACATATAGGTTAATTGAAGCTCATCTTGGATATTTATTGGGTTTCAATCTATGTTAGCGAAAAGATTGAGGACTTTTATAACCCAAAACTCAATTTTTTTGTTTGCTAAGAAAGAATTGTGAGGGCACAAATGCTCGTTTCCTCTAACAACCAATCTCTCTCGCAACACATCCATTAATCCTCCAAATGTACTAAGAATTAATTACAAACTAAATTTTGATTTAAGTCCAAATCATAAAATACTAAAGCGTCGAGTAAATTTGCCCAATGTGTGCAAATAATGTTTTTGTTGCAAGCATTGGGTAAATTTGTTTGACGCTTTTGTTAAGTGCTATGTATTACTTTTGACAAAAATATCAAACAAATTTGTTTGACATGTGCAAATTAGCTCTTTGCAAGCGTTGACACTTTTGCTCAATGCTTTTGTCTAAGTGTAATATATGGTGCTCGACAAAGGCGTCAAGTAAAAAATTAAACTCTTGTTGAATCTAGTTTCAAAATAGATGTTTACAGTTTTCAAAATTTATTGAAATGTTATTTTTATGTAAGGTATAGGTGATGCTAGAAAGTTTTTGACAAAATCTGTCGAGCACATAAAATTTGCTTAACAAAATGAGTGCTCGATAGTTATTGTTGAGCACCTTCAGCACTTTACATGGTAATACAAATATTTTTGATAAATGCATTGCCATGTAAAGTGCTTGACGGTATTCAATAAAATCTATCGAGCACTTCCTTTTGTCGAGCAAAATTCATATGCACTGCGTTAAGCATTTTACACGTAAACAATATTCCATTCAATTACAAAATTTATAAAATCGAAACTTAATTGGACCTTATACATTACATTACATCTAATTGATATTTTTCATCCATATATCATTGAAATAAATATTGTAAAAGCTTTATGAATAAATATAATTAATAAAATTTTGAAGTGAAATAAAAAATTCATGAAAAAACTTACCTTATTTTAAGCTATGAACTTGATTGTAGAGAATAGATTTTCCTACTGTTTGCTTTGTTTTAGATATATAATTTGTTGGTGTATTTTTTTTAAGAGTAAAGCAATAAATTTTGTTGAATGCAAATAAATCTTTTAAATAGGTATGCATCTGTTCAATTAAAACATCGTGCTAATTTTTTAAAAGCATTAAGCATGATAAGATTTAAGATTGTTATGATACGACAATATTATTGAAAGCATAATTTATTCTTTGTGAAAATGCCAAGATATTGATTTGTAAATTCAAGAATTGCCAACAAGGTATGAAATCTGTTTAATAGTATGCTGTCGATTTTTAAAATCTTTATGCTCATATTAATTTTCTTAAATTAGATGAATGTTTAGTCAAAAGATTTTAAAGATGATTACATGTAGAAATACTAGAAAAAAACCTTTGCAGTCTATCCATAATTTTTATGAGGAAATTAATGTAGCTTCACGAGTTGAATTGCATGTAAAGAGAAAGAGAGTTCGTATGCAAGTCTTGAAAAAAATTGTTCTATCAAGTCCAGTACTTGAGAGTCCTAAATCAACTTTGGCCAAGATCCTATTAAGAGAATTTCATCCATGGAATTTAACGTAGAAGAGAAATCACCGATGAAGATGAAATTCACATATCAACTTTCAAAGAAAACATTGTTCTTAGGAATGCTGACATGACTAAATATATACACAAGACTCCAAATGTCCTTTCCGAATAGGTTGAAAAAAATATTGTATATTTCACGTGAAAATGTATCAATTGTTCTTGATTTGCACATTGAGACTAATAACATTGTTGAGATTGTGCATGAAACTCAAGTTCAAGATAATTCATCACTGGTTGATATAGTTTTATTAGTTCAAATTGAAGATTATTGGAACTTTGTTCTCAAAGATAAAGCTCTAAGTTAAAGAGTATGCACCCAATAATTGATATGGTTATGCATATTCACATCGAGGACAAAAATGTAATTCTTAAGGAAGACATGTTTGAGAAAGTAAAATTATTTGAAAACAAATAGAGCAAAGTAAAGAGATAACAAAAGAGATGTAATGATGATTATGTCATATGAGAAAAAATTCCCCAAAAAAGTCATCTCTAAAGACAAGAAAAGAATGATTTTTTTTTAGTTTCAAACAAGATGACCTACAATGACTACATATTCAAGTCGCAAAGTAATAATATAATGATCTACTATAAGTTCCATCCTCCTAATAATTTTTTTATTTATAGCAAATTTTGAGGACGAGTGTCATTTGAAGGAGAGGAGAACTGACGTAGGAAAGAAATTAGGGTAAATTATTTTAGAAATTATTATTTGAGTATGATTAGAAATTCTTATTTGAATTATAAATTTTAGATAAGCTAATTTGTTTAATTATTAGAACTTAGTATTCTTTATTAATTAGGACTTATTATTTATTTATGATTAGGTAATCTATTACTATAAATAGATTTGTTATTTGTAACTTTTATCAATAATATTTCAGATTCGATTAGGTAATCTATTACTATAAATAGATAAATCTCAAAATTTCTTTTTGGGATTTATCTTTGTCATAAATTTAACATCCCTCTCTTTATAAGAGTTATCTTTTTTTCTTTTAGATTCGAGACGTCGACATCTAATATCTTTCACTTATAAGAGTTATTTTTTTCTCATAGATTTAAGACGTATATTAGAACGTCATCTAATATCACTTCCGCCCTGCGTCACAAGGGATCCTCCCATCATCTAAAACAATGAAAAAAATTCAACCAAAACTTGCATATCCGATTCAGTCTCTTGGTGACATAAGAAAGCTTGGAGACATTATTATGGACATTTTGGTGAAATACGTAGTTGGAATTATTGATCCTCATAATATGTTTGATTTTTATAATGATCTTTATGGTTACCTTGCGAGGAGTGGAGCAGGTGGTGCAAATGTTGATGTTCAAAATTTGTTGGACATATTGGGTACTTGGTATGGTGGACGGGTGTCATTGATTAGACAGTATCAGCAAGCACTTGAGCAATTAATTATTAAGAACTTTAAGGACAATAATTTGATTTGCTACATGAGTCACAACTCTGACTCAATTTACAGGTTTATTTGCTTCTAGAAACATGAAATAAGAATAAGTTTTGAGTTCAATTCTAACTTCTGATTTGGAGTTGTGAAATATGATTGAAAATCATCAGGATATAATTTGGAGGGAAAATCAAGTGGGTAAGGTGCACAAAAATCGAAGACGGACGAGAAACAAGGCAAAAAATAAAGAAGGCATGCCAGGCGTGGAAGCCTCAGTGTCCAAGAGTAGGCGCCGCGGTGCCTAAAACAGAACCTGAGCGCTGAGGCACCAGGTGATCAGCGCTGTGGCACCCAGGCGAGCACACCAACGCCACAGCGCTGGGTGCGGGAAAGAGTTTCCCATTTTGACTCGTTCTATTTCGTCTCTCACTTGCTTCAGGACTCCTTAATAGGACTCCTACATATTTAGGGTAAACCTAGGATGTCCTAAAGCCTATATAAAGACTCTTTATTGACTTATAAATACATCTTTATGATAACTTAAGAAATCTTAGTGATTAAACCTTTTTTTTTATTCTTAGTGAGAGAAAAATCCATAGATTATAAGATAGAGTTTTTCTTTGTGATCTTTCTTATAAAAGACATATTTTGTGAGTGCCTTGTAATTCAATAATAAGAGTGAGTGATCTTGATCCGCCGTGGACGTAGGCAAGTTGTCGAATCACGTAAATTTTTGTGTGTTCTTCTTCTACCTTTCTCTTTTTAAATTCTTTAATTGCTTGTTTTGCACTATTTACTTGGGTGATATTGCTTGTTTGTGTGCTTCCGCTTCAACAGGAGTGAATGTTTCTCGTCAATTCAAAGACAAATGCGGTTGCTAGAGCATCAAAAGATTTCTTGCCAAGGGAGCCAACTTTTCAGACCTTACATATTGCCTCAGTTGCTTTTAATAGTCTTCAACTAGAGGAGATTGTGGTACCAGATTGTGACATGTTTCACGTTGGCTATATTCCCTTTCTATCGTAAGTTTTCTTCTAGATAAATGAATTCTATTCAAACCCAAGTAAAAACACCGGCTAAGAGCTCATGAAAGATTAAAAAGAGCACAAGCATTATGGATAGGCATAACTAAGCAATCAACCATTTATCACACTTCTATATTATTTGGAGGTTCCACAACTTTGCCCAAAAGAATGATGTTTGTCATACTACCAGCTAATAGCTTTGCAAAAAGTATTGGAATCATCTCATGCATGTAAGTCGTAAAATCTAAATATGTTTCTTTCTCCATTTCAGAGCAGAATTCCATGCTGCAGCCAGAGCATTAGGTAGTTGCACAGTATATGTAAGGTGAGAAACCCAACTAGTAATGTATTTTACCTCTATTTTGAAGAAGAAAAAAAAAAAGATGGGTTGAAGCTTTGTTTTGATATAAATGAGTTGTATTTTTATCCGTTGAAATTTGATGATTTAAAATTGAATTTGATTTTAATTTTTAGTTAGAGACTAACAAAGAGTTAATATAATATCAAGTACGCATTGGATATATGAGAAAGGGATAAAAATTGAAAGACAAAAACGAGGAGGGGCTTAAAACACGATAAGAGCCGAGGCAGCATCATAATGGCGCCTAGGCGCCAAGACCTGGGTAGAGCGGCACACGGCATCTAGGCGCTAAATTTTGGTGCCTAGGCATCAACTTTAAGGAAATATCATGTTTTGAGTTGTATCACGTCTTAAAGTCAGTTTTGGACTATCACGTGAACTTTTTTCCAACTAAAAATAGAATTTTTAGAGACGTTTTAAAATATATATAACATTTACAACCCTTTAGAATAATCAAGTATTAGAAAAGAAACTCTAAGAGAGAAAAGAGAGCGTTTGAGTGTTGAATGCGTAAGAAAGTGCCATAAAGAGCACTTGAGTACTGTGTGTGTGCAAGAAAGTATTGATATATCTTTTGAGTATTCGTTTATTATTATATTCTTTAGTAATCTCTTGTGAAAAATTATTGTAATCTGAGACTTTTTTATGAACTAATAAAAGAAGGTAAGATCTTATGATTCACTGTGGACAGAGATATTTGTTGTCAAACTATGTAAATTTCTTATACTGTGTATAATTGTTTATCTCTATTATGTGTATGATCTTTTCTATTTTTAGTTATTTGTAATCAAAGACTTTTACAAAGTAAAGATTTTAAATTGCATGCTAAAACTCCAATAGAATCCTTTCATATAATTGCAGTTAGGGGTGGGCAATTTTTGGTTCGGGAATTCCCGACCCCTACCCGAACCCGATCGAGACGCTGAAATGTGTCCCAATCGGGTCGGGACAAATCCCGACCTGACCTTGGGTCGGGACGGGAAATCTCAATTTTTTTTTGGGAAAAAAATTATTTTGAAAAGATATAGTTTTGATTCGGGTTCGGGATGGGTTGGGACAATTTGGGATGGGTTCGGGCTTATTCGGGGCGGTTCGGGTTCGGGACGAGTTGGGAACAATTCAGAAGGTTCGGGATGGTTCGGGTCGGGTTCGGGATGGGTCGGGAATTTCCGTTCAGGTTCGGAAAATTTTCGAACCCGACCCGTCCCGTTCGGGACAGAATTTTCTATCCCGAACCTATTCTCGTTCCCGTCCCGATCTGAAATTTTAAAACGAATCAAATCAAAACAGATCGGGTTCGAGAATAATGCCCACTCCTAATTGCAATAACAAGCCAGCATTCACGATTTTGAAATCCTGAAAAAGCTTGTGTTGCCTGATGGATCTATCCTAAGAGCCACACATGTTGGGCGTCCTACTCGAGATTGTTTCTTCAACCCCAAGTGATGAAAATCACTCTTCTTCCTTTTTTTTTTTGTTTTTTTATTTCATCATTTTCACTAAAATCACTATGCGCATAAACTCTTTTGCAGTCTGCTGAAGATTTGGAATTTAAATAAATTATCTGGAGTAATAAGTGTGTTCAATTGCCAAGGATCTGGAAGTTGGCCGATGAAAGAAGACATTCCTTATCCATTTCAGGCCATGTGAGTCCCCTTGATGTTGAATTTCTTGAAGAGGTTGCAGGCAGAAATTGGAATGGAGATTATGCACTATATGCATTCAATTCAGATGAATTGCTGTGTAAGACTAAAACTCTGTTTAATGGAGTGTATATTAAAATGTTCTCACACACGTTTTATTGATTAAGAACCGGTGAATATATGCATGATGATATTCGAGATATCATATTGCAAACAAACTTTAATAATTTGACTTTGAATTCAAAATAAATTCTAGAATCATGGAGTTTGAGTTATACTCAAACTGAAACTATGACCAAGTAAAACAAAGTTTAACAAATCAAATCTAGCTAAACTTTATTCACGGGAAAAACATCAGAAATCTAACAACATGAAAGAAGAGGGATTCACTTACAATGCTGAAGATGGACTGTTGACAATTAAACTTCAAGGTGGATCCACACTACGGGACATTGAATTTGTGTATTGAGAGCGTCATGTTTGTTAAAGGTGGTGAGAGCATTTCTCCGGAAACATAGAATTAGGGCACCTCCTTCAAGGACTCATTCAGTTGTCTCATTCTGGAAATATAATTGGTACTCTAGTTGCAAACAATCCTCCCACTTAGATGAGGGTGGTGGTGATTCATTAAACAGACTCCATTCCAAACATCAATTTTGATCTGTTTTCCTAATGAGAGTGAATTTTAGTCCGTCTCTTGTAACATACTCTATGAATAAGAAGCTAATCATGTACTTAATGACATTTTATTACGGAAATTTCCAGGTGTTTATCGAATTTTAGTGGTTGAAGCAACAAAATCTAGTTCCTGTGGGCTATCTACACTCTTACTTATCGATTGTAAGCTTTAATTAAGTATTAATCCCTCGTATTTTAAAATGGCTTATGTCCATAGGCTTGGTAATAGAAAAACATTACTGTCCAAAAAACAGTAACAGATGGGTTGTGTGATTGTGATGGACATGTTAGATATGTGAAACTTAATTGTAGTCCACCATCTCAAAACAAATCTTATATCTTATAAATTTTTTTTCTACAGTGAAAATTATGATTCTAAAAGTAAAAGTGTTGTTTCCACACGTTACCGTTACAAGAACTTGACTGACAATAGAGGCACCGTTTGTACTAAAAGAAATGCTAACAATCAGATTAGGAGGACTAGGACTAGGCATTTCCGATATTGTCTAAAAGGATAAGTACTTTTCTAGACCGTGAACTGGGGGAGGAAGAAGCGGTGTTTGTTATTTATGTACGAGATTATACATTAAAAAGTGGAGAAAGAGACTTTCTTTTTATGTTAATCTCTATACACAAACTCTTATAACAGTAGGCACAAGCGGTTTCATGCATGGCCTCTTGCGTGGTTTCGGAGAATGATGGACACGTTTTATGCTAATTTGTTTCTATTTACACTTGCCACCAATTTTGACTGATAGAGTTGGCTGAATGAACATCTCAGCTTAATCTTTTTGTTGAAGCAAATTTGATTTCCATTTCACATAAACAAATTGCCGCTAAGATAATAATGACAGATTGCAAACTTTGTAGTCACTTAGAGAACAGCCTCATTGTATGTGATCTTGCTTGTACTATAAATGTGCAGATACAGAACTGGGAAAAAGAAAAAGAAAAAGCATAAAAGTCGTGTAAGAAATCATAGCAATAGGAACGAATGCTATCAGCAATACACCTTGCATTAGAGATGGTCGGCTGACACTGCGCGGCAAAGCTGTTTTGACTCGAGTTCCGGATAATATCATGGTTGCACCTTTAATCGATGGTTCAGCTTTCATTGGAGCAAGTTCAGCTAGTCCAAGCTGTTATCATGTTATCAACCTTGGTGTCCTTGAGTGAGTATCTGCTGGTCTATAAACTGTTGTTTTATTTTTTTTCTAATAGCAAAGTAATTTCTGTGTGTTTTTTCACTGCAGAGGATACAGGCTTATGATTCTCTTCAGATTCAAAGTCTGGTGTGATACCATGCTTCGGAAGAAAGGGCAGCGACGTTCCTGCAGAAACTCAATTAGTTCTCTTGGAAGTAAAAAAAGAATCAACCATCCAGAGTGATCCTGAGCTAACAAACCAGAACCCCTTCTATATTCTGTTACTGCCTGTGCTTGATGGACAGTTTCGGGCTACTTTGCAAGGAACGCATGAGAATGAGCTCCAATTATGCCTTGAAAGTGGTTCGTTTTGATTTTATGTATCTTTGTATTCAGGAATTTTAATCTGGAACTTGATATATTATTTTCCTTTTTTAAAATTCTAATCTGATGGGAGTTATGTTCATCGTGAGGCGACCCAAATGTACAAACTTCCCAAGTTCAGGAAGCAATATTTGCAAATTCGGGGGACAACCCATTTAAGCTCGTTAAAGAATCCATGAGGTTAGTTTTGCTAACAGGTTATATTGTCTTAAAGGGTTCCTGCAACAGCCATGACAAAATTGCTTGCTGGTGCAGGATATTGGAGAAGCACAAAGGTACCTTCAGCTGCATAGAGAACAGGAAGGTCTAATAACCACCATCCTAGATACTGAATGAAAACCTCTTACCCAAGATAATTCCCAACAAGAATTTGTGTTGTTGACAGCTCCCAGCACATTTAGATTGGTTTGGATGGAGTACCTGGGATGCATTTTATACTAGAGTAGATCCAGTAGGAATTGATGATGGTCTCAAAAGGTGATAGAAGAAGGGTCTTTTTCTTCTTTCAAATTGATTGAGAAGTTCCATCTGATAAAAAAAATATGACAGTTTTCCCTCCCTTTTGAAACTTTCAGAAGCAGGCTTCACTCCAAAATTTCTGATTATTGATGATGGATGGCAAAATGCAGTGATAGAACCAAGAAAGAGCGGTGAGCCACCCATCAAAGAGCCACGGTAAAACTTCGTTTGTATTCAGATTTTCTCCTTGGAAACTCCAGGACTTTTATTAATGAGTCACTATTCACCAACTACGTTTTTGTTTCATGTGTTGATCCATAGATATGCAGCTAGACTAGTCAATTTTCAGGAAAATATTAAGTTCACGGGCTTGTGCTCGGAAATGATGTGCACTTATCTCAGTGATTTTGTCAAAACCGTCAAAGAGAAATATGGATTGAAGTAATATTCTAGATTTCTCTCTGGCTTAATTATAATACTTCTCCATCTTGCTGCATTAACTAAGAGGCATTAACGATAATGCAGATTGGTATACACATGCCATGCTATAGTTGGTTATTGGGGAGGTGTACTTACAACATCCGAAACAATTGAAAAGTACAACCCAAAAATTGTAAAATTAGTTCAGTCCCTGGGAAACCTAAAGCATGTTGTGTATCCTACCTTGATCAGCATGGAAAGAGCTGGAGTTGGGATTATTGACCCCTCAAAGATCTATGGTTTTTACAATGATTGTCATAGCTATCTTGTGAGTTGTGGTGTTGATGGAGTCAAAGTGGACGTCCAGAATATGGTAGAAATGCTTGGAGCTGGTTATGGGAGGCGGATCACTTTTACAAGATATTACCGAGAAGCCCTTGAGGAATCTGTTTTGAAGAACTTCAAGAACAATAACCTGATTTGCTCCATGTCCCATAGCACGGATCACATATACAAGTTTGCCCAAACTTTTACTATGTTAACATTACAAATGACATTCAAATTTGACTTTTCACTAAGCTGTTTGTTGGATTTCAGCTTAAAGAATAGTGCAAGTGCCAGAGCATCAGAGGATTTCAGCCCAAATGAGCCAACGTTTCAGACTCTACATATTGCTACTGTGGCTTTTGTCAGTCTCCTTTTAGGGGAGATTGTGGTACCAGATTGGGACATGTTCTATGTAGGATTATTAATCTTATTTGTATATATTATGTTCCCCACTACTTATAGCAGGAAAGTTTCGGGTAATATCTTCATATCAACATTTTGATTGATATGATTAAATACCTTATATCAGCTTTACCTTTTGACTCCTGCACTCATCCAACTCCCAGTGCTTTAGTCATCTCTTATAAAAGCTTGAACATCAAGAAACTCAGCATCTATAATAAATGTATATATATGTTTCTTCATTTTCAGAGTGATCATTATACTGCTGAGTTTCATGCTGCAGCAAGAGCACTGGGTGGCTGCCCAGTATATGTCAGGTAAGCCAGAGATAAATGTTTATTAAGCCCTTATCAAGCTAATGCAACACTGATAATTCTTTTTACTGATTAGTATTCCTTTGATTTCTGTCATGTCTACAGTGATGACACGTAGTCTCAATTTTAAAGTCATCAAGAAGCTAGTATTGCCTGATGGCTCTATCCTAAGAGCTAGATGTGCCGGCAGACCTACTCTTGACTGCTTGTTCGATGATCCAGTCACTGATGGAAAGACGTAACACTATTGCCGGAATAGCAAACTATCTTGTTTCTACTTTTAAAGGAGATAAGTGCCTGTAATATTGTCTCATTTTCTTAATTGCTTATATTGACTTATTGCAGGCTCCCGAAAATTTGGAACTTGAATAAGTTATCAGGGATCATCGGTGCCTTCAATTGCCAAAGAGGAGGATTTTGGCCTCCTATACTAGGTGCTATATATGAGCCACCATCGGAAGCACCTTTACCTGTCTCAGGCTTCATCAGTCCTCTGGAAATTGATTCTCTTGAAGAGGTTGCAGATGAAAAATGGAGGGGAGACTGTGCAGTATATGCATTCAATTCAGGTAATCTCTTTGAAAAACAAATTTACACTGTTTCCTTATTTTGATATGAAACTTCTGTTTCTAAGCCCTTGTGTTGCTCCTCGCAGCTACTCTTTCTACAATGCCACAGAAATCAAACTTTCAGGTCTCACTAGATCATTTAAAATGTGAGATCTTCACAGTTTCTCCTATTAGGGTCGGTACTCATAACTTGCCCTTCATTGTATTGAGCCTTACATTATATTGATAAGGTACTAAAATATTGAGTATGCAACTGCAACAGGTTTTTGATTACGATATACAGTTTGCTCCAATTGGATTGGTGGACATGTACAACTCAGGTGGAGCACTTGAAGCTTTAAGCTGGACTAATGAACCTTCAGGATGTACCATGAAGGTTAAAGTACGAGGGTGTGGCCGTTTCGGAGCCTTTTCCAACAAGAAACCAAAATCTTGTTCCACGGATACAATCCCAGAAGAATTCTCTTACAGTGCGAAAGATTTGTTACTAACATTCAACCTCCAAGGTGAATGCAAGTCCAGAGAAGTTCAACTTGTCTATTGAAGTTCATGCATTTATACATGGGAAGACTAGAGTCAGTACTCTCTGGAATTCCCTGTTAAAGCATGTATGAAGAATGGCATGTACATATGCACAATCTTGGTTCGTTTGTGTATTTTAAGCTTTAGTTGTTTTCCTTTTCCTGTTTTATTAAACGTGCAATGAATTCGTCTGTTGTGTTATTCAATACATAATTTGTTTTCTCTTGGTTTTAACGAGCAGCTAGCTGGCAAACTTACAAAGAATCGATTACCCGTATCATATAAATTTGAAGAAGTAAAAATATATATAATGGAGTCCAAAAGAATGGGAAAATGAAAAATAGGAGAGCAACACCACCACCACCTAAACAGAAAACCGACCGCCACCAACCAGCCATGGGCAGAACCGACACCAATATAAAAAAAGTATGGGATTAAGTCGTTGACCTTTGATCTCCATTTGAGATTCCAATCAAATTTCTTGAACTGGTGGAACAAAATCTGAATTATTTGATGTCATACATGATCAAAGAAAAAGATTTAAAAAAAAAAAAGAGTAATTATGTGAAAATAAGGTCATTCTTGTGAGAGTTATTTTTTTTTTGTGAAGTTAAATTTTTGGTGCTTGAGTTAAATTTTTTCGTTCACAATAAATATACATATCTTTAATAAGGATAGGTTTAATTTTAAAATTTCGTTATATCTTTATTAATTAAAAAAATAAATTTGTATAAATTATAAATGTTATATTTAATTTTTGTGAAGAGTTTTGATAATTGAATCATATAATAATTAGTTATAATATTATAAGAGTAAATATCTCTAATAGGAATAAATTTTGTTTTGAAATTTTATTATACCTTTGTAGTAAATTAGAAAAGTAATTTTAAAAAAATTACAAATTTTTTTTATCTAATCCCTGTCTAATTATCTGATTATTTGTAATATTATATTTGAATTATAAAAAAAAAAGGCTCTAAAGTTAAATCTACCCCAGGTCTTGTGAGAGGAAGCTTCTCATAGAAAAAATCTGAAAACATAAGCCCATAAAAATTGTCAACCTATTTTGGACCATACATGTATAGCATAGGATACAATATACCACTCTAATAAAACAACGTCATTAATCATTTGTATTGTTGCCCTCTCTTTCTCTTTCTCTTTCACTAAACCTCCCTTCTATAGTTCTAGCTCCCTCTCTCTCACCATTCCGCCCCTTATCCTCAAATCTCTAGCTCTCCTCTAAAACCCTCCCTCTTTTCTTTCTTTTTCTCTGTGTGAACATTCACACAAATGTCTTCTGCAACCGCTAGTATTTTCAAGCCCTTATCAATGGCAGACTCAACCTGCCTGCTTTCTTTACCTTCAATCTTCACCACAACCACAAAGCCCCCTCACCCATATCTCTCAATCCAATCCAGACCCATCAAGCTTCACCTTTCACACTCTCTATCTTCTGAAAATCTATCCTTTAAGCAGAACAGAACCAGCTATTTCTCTCCATTCACCACCTTCGTTGCCCAGACCTCTGACTGGGCCCAAGAAGAAGACAACAACACCACCATCACTCTTGACCAACAAGATGAGGGAGATGAGGGAGAACCCACTTGGGGAAATGAAGGAAGCAGTGAGACCGAAGCGAATTTATCGGATTGGGAACTTGAGGGTGAAGATAAAGCGATTGAGGCTAGTGAAAGCCAAGCAGAGAGTGGTGAAGATGGTGTTTTTGAGGAGAGGGAGTTAGAAGAAGAAGAATTTGTGGAACCTCCTGAGGATGCTAAGTTGTTTGTCGGGAATTTGCCCTACGATGTTGATAGTCAAAAGCTTGCTATGCTTTTTGAGAAGGCTGGAACTGTTGAGATTGCTGAGGTAAAGTTCTGTTTTTTATAGGGTAATTATGGTTTTAGCTGTTTTTGAAGGGTTTTGCATATGTTGGTATGTGTTATTTTATTATGTTTCTGGTTGCAGGTTATTTACAACAGAGAAACTGATCGGAGTCGCGGGTTTGGGTTCGTGACAATGAGTACTGTTGAAGAAGCAGAGAAAGCTGTGGAATTATTTCACAGATATGTAAGTTCTGGTTTACTGTTAAGATGAAATGTTACTTTTGGTTACCTGTCAATAATTTTTTCTAATTTTGTTGAGAATTTGTGCTGTTAAACATCATACAACAGATAATAGAAAATGAGAAAAAAGAAATAATCACTGAATGATGTTTTACACATTTTTTTGTTATGAGAAGAAAGATGTATTACTCCATATTCTATATTTTGGTTGCGAAATAGTTCGCGGGAGTTTGCACGGATGGGGACACTTGAACTGGAGCTAGGGCAAGAGATTACAAATGTGTATAATCTTATTCAGCTCATGCTCTACTCATTATGGAAGTTGGAGGAGTGAAACTATTTTCACCAATGTCTATAAAAAATTTTGTATTCCAGTCAATGTTTTAGAAGGATAGTATGCTGATGGTATAAATTCTGATTGTCAAAAGTAGCATGCATTTTATAAATTAGTTTCTAATGTTTGTTCTTATTGATATCCCATGGCATCTTCATCCAATCATATACCCTTAGTGTGCTAAATAGTCCTTTTACATTAAAGTAAATCTAAAGAAACACCTAGGAATAGTCATGCCATGCCATTACACCAGTTACCTGGTTATGCATGTGCATCATACTGCCGTGTGTTTGGATTTTAAATACTCTCTTATGCTTTCTTTCCAATTTCTTGTTTTTCTTTCTTTTATTCTTCTCAAAATATATGCCCCCTGGCGTGACAGACCTTAATGCTCTTGTTCATTAACCATGGTCTAAAAGGATTTTCAATCTACCGTTTCTCACAGAAAGTGTCGGATAGCAGGAGGCCTGTACTTTATTTATTTGTAAAATCTATGCTTGGATTTATTAGTGTAATACTTACTTGATTCAATTTATATTTTCTTCAAGTCCTCATTCAATATCAGTGCTTCAAAAAAGTAGAATTAAATAGCTTATATCTTCATCTTTGTAACTTTTTCGTCCATATTTTTCTTGGTTCTGCATTTTAAGTTCAATAATTAATCAAAGTGTATGGATATAACTGTGAATTTAGAGTACATTATTGTGTGTTTTCTCTATATAGCTAGTAAGCATGATATAAAAAGAGAAGTAGGTAGTGCCAATGTGTTATCAGCAAAGTAATAGTTTCATTGATGTACTAAAGATTGGATGCTAAAGGATCGTCAGGCTTGCTGTATACTACTTTTTGCATGGGAAAGCTGAAACAAGTTCTTGTATTTATATAACAGTAATGTAACTGGAAGATAAGCCTGCATAAGTGACTTAATTAGTCCATTTGTGAATGCATGCGCAATGATCAAAGTATGGTTATTGCTTTTAGTAAGTTGCTTCTGTGTTTTGAACAGGATATAGAGGGAAGGCTTCTGACAGTAAATAAGGCTGCTCCAAGAGGATCAGAGCCAGAACGCCCCCCTCGTGTATCCGAACCTGGTTTTAGGATCTATGTAGGCAACCTGCCATGGGAAGTGGATAATGCTCGTCTAGAGCAAGTGTTTAGTGAACATGGTAAGGTGCTGAATGCTCGGGTAGTTTATGATAGGGAGACTGGACGTTCACGAGGTTTTGGCTTTGTGACTATGTCAAGTGAGACTGAATTGAACGATGCCATTGCTGCTCTTGATGGCCAGGTATGATAGAGTATTTTCCCTATATTCTAATTAAGTAAATTCTGAAGTTTTTAACATGTTTTAGCAGATTATGTCGACACCAACAAAGGAAAGGCACAAACTGTAGTACCTTAGATTTTTCCAGTTTTATCAAGGGCTTGCATTATTCTTTTTAAAATTATACATGAAGACTCCCATTATCTTTCTGCTTTCTTGTTTGTTATTAACTATATTCCATGGATTGCAGAATCTGGATGGAAGGGCAATCAGGGTAAACATTGCCGAGGAAAGACCAAGGCGTGGCTCATTTTGACCTGACTTGACATTGCATAGATGCAAGTCTGCTACAGGCGGCTTCTTTTCATCTCTCTCTCTTCTCTATCCATATGTTTCTTTTTACTTGTTGGAATGAGATTTATAGTGTTGAAATTCTGCCAGCTAGTTTTGCGGGAAATTTTGCATAATGAAGTTAAAGCAGAAATTTCCTCACTTTTGATTTTTTAAAAGTTGCAGCTCAATTTGGGAAAAACGTTGTAAATTATGATTTGACTCTGGCAATTTTTAGAGTTATTATTATCGGTATTGGCAACGCGTCCCTGGAGTTGAGCTGATGTTCTCTGGAAGGCTTGTGATGTTTCCATGCGGATGGAATTGTTGCTTGCTCATGCTCATCCTGTCGGCAATGCTCTTTTATTTATTTTGCTTCGTGTTTGAACTACTGTTCTTTTCCCTGGAAATATACATTTACAGGATAGATGGCCTTTAAGCTGGCATTAGATATTGATCTTTCCCGTATATTTTGATTTTTGGCAACGGCATCTATGGCTGCTACGTTAGCCATTCACTTTCGACCGTTCCTTCATCTACTCTGCTTTTCCGCTACCATGAGTTTGCTCAAAAATCCTATTGTAAATCATGCAACTATGAATAAGGAACATTGCAGAAGCGCCTGAAAAATCACCGTTTACATGTGCTTTGGTGCTGTCTTTAGCTTGTTGGAATTTAATATTTACATTTGATGCTACAAATGAGCAAGTGAGGAGATTCAAATTTCCAAATATGCTCGAGAAAATCTTATTTACAGAGATTTGAATTTTATAGAAACATTGATGCAGAGGATGACGATTAATTTACTAAGGCACAAGTCTTACAAAATGAGAACAAAGGACTTAATACAGTGCAGGAGTTGCACGTTATGTTGCCAGAAACTTGCCAACGAATGAAAATCGAATAATAAAAAACCTCAATGGCCTCGCAACTGGGAATCTCTGCTGGTCAAAGGAACGTAACGAACAGAGGTTTCACTCTGAACGCCGATAGATCCATCTAGGCTCTTGTCAACTACCTTCAGATCCTGGAATATGTTACCAACCGGAATTACCATTCTCCCTCCGGGCTTCAACTGGTCAATAAGCGGCTGAGGGATCTCGGGTGCTGCTGCTCCAACATGTATAGCATCATAAGGTGCAAACTCTGGCCATCCTTCTCTTCCATCTATCATTATTAACATTATAACTTTACTTACATATTAGCATCCACCAACAAAATTTGATTAAGCACAACCCAAGGCTAATTGTCACTAAACCAACTATAAAGTAAGAATGAGTGTAACTTTTAGTTATCAAGTAATGGGAGCCATTAAATCACACAAAAAACAGATCACTGGATTCAAAGCCATTGTTATTTGTTTCTTCATTATTACTGGATTAGCATATTCTCTCTTTGATAAGATACACAAAGAAAATATCAAGTAAATTGTGAGCTGCTGAAAACATACCACCAACATGCACTTGTAGAGATCCTTCTTTCAACAATGGAGCTGCTGCACTTTTTTTAATATTCTTGATTGATAAAGCCACCAACTCAGGAATGTGTTCAACACCCACAGCACGACCTTGTGGTCCAACCATCAAAGCAAAGCATGCTGTCAAATACCCAGTTCCTACAGAAAACACATCAAGGCTTTTCAAATCTTTGTTGTACAACATCTGAAAACTGCATGGGAGTCCCATCACCTTTAATTGGCATATACTTCAAGTGTTACTTTAACTGAAATTGAAGATATTCTGGAGATTTTGGTATGCAATGGGCTTGTCACTTATTCATGGCCAACTTAATCATTCTCCAATATACTAAAGAACCAAAACTCCACTCTAATTTTTAAAATTAAAAGATTATTCCTTTTTCATAATGACAGAAGATACAGGAGCCATATAAGACAAAGAACAAAGACTAGGATTTTAGAAGACAGGTTCTGAATGCTGACATAAATGAAGATGCTGTTTAGGAAAGGAAAAACACCTGAACCAACATCTAAAGCGTGCATGCCAGGTTGCAAATTCTCCTCCAATAATTGAAGGCATGTTGCATGCATATGAGGAGCAGATATAGTGGCATTATACCCTATTGACATAGGGCTGTCAACATAAGGTGGGGTCCCATCTGGTACAAACAAAGCCCTATCAACAGTTTCCATCACTTCAGCTACCTTCTTCGATGAAATCACCCCATAGTGCTGCAAATGTTCCACCATCACTTTATTCTTGTTGATGCCACTTCCACTAAAGAATCGCTGCAAATCCTGAAATATTAGTTTTCATGCAACAAAACTTACTTTTGAATAAAAATCTAACAAGCAGAAGGTGAGATGTAAGCAATCAACAGTGTCAACTAAGCCAAATGGGGTTGTATAACAAGGAAAACATAAATAAAAGAAAGTAGGCTTATAAAAATTGAACCAAAAGTAGTTGCTAGCAGCAGACTACAATGCCAATACTTGTGTGCCCAAAACCAAGTTATTTACAAGGTTATATCTATGAGGATGCATCAACCTCTAAAAGCAAACTTGGACTTGAAATTTTCAGAGTAGAGTTCTGCTTCTGTATGGCCTCCACCTTAGGGGTGGCTATGAGATGAATTTGTGGGTCTAAAGCCATCAGGCAAGGAATGATTGGTCATCATCACTAAAAATGGTGCACTGAGCGCCAATGACAATGGCAAGTATGGCACAATATGCCCACACAACTTGAAATGATTTTCCCTGAAAATAGACATTAAAATTCCTACAAAACCATATTTTACCAACTTATCCCGGGTGAAACTTCTTAATGACATCACATGAAAGACATAACCACTGCAAGAGACATAACAACCGTAGACAACTACATCTCACAATCAAAACAGAAGTTTGCCACTTCCTAGTTCCAATTACCAAAAATTCAAATTCAAATATAGATGATTTCATGACCTAGACTTAAGTTGATTCCTTATAACATTTCAAGTAAAAATTAGCTCCCAAAAAACTCTGAGAATGAAGTTACACAAAGGCTGAAGAACATGCTCAGTCTACTGATGATTTCTTTTAAATAAACCCATTAGAAGCACATAAACCTAATTTTCCAAAATTGCTAACAGCATTTAGATGGCCATAAATCTACAAGAAGGGCTAAAGATTGCTTCTCAACAGTGACTGTTCACAATATCTTTCACAAAAAGTTTCAACGCATTCCCAAAGCATTGCCCAGCAAAGCTGCTGATTATTTAAGCCAGCAATAAAAACTGACTATTAGTGTTTAAGCATCATAAATTCAGATGATGTCATCAAATTCCATGCACTCTTAACACAATTGCGAAGATAATACGCACCATAGATCAATTACAAACTCAAAAAGGGCACCATTTCATCACTAAACAATTGTTAACAAAGCCAAAATAAAAATTCATGAAAATGAAGCTTGCCATTGCTGTAGACTGAATAAAGCAAAACAACCTTGGAACCATTGAAAACATAAATTTAGGAGTAGTTTTCATCTATCCTTGAGGCAAATGAAAATCAAATAAGGACAGAAACAAGACAGAAAAAAAATCTTAATTTCCTAACATAATGAAAAAAAAAAAAAACCAATACTCAGCCTTATTAGAGAATGAGCATTGGTGCTGCTGTAGTAATAACGAAGCTGAAATGATAAGAGCAATTATAAATGAACTGCTGAGATTATGAAGACTGAAGGAGCAGAGGAGGCTAAGAAGCTGGAGTTTGTTAATTTTAGCTGCAATAATTTTACTCTCTATTAGTAAACTGAGCTGGCAAGTTGGTTATGCTGAGCTGGCTAGTTTGTTATGCTGAGCTGGCTAGTTTGTTATGCAAGTGGATGAGTTAGTTAGACAATTCCCGCCAATTTGTCAATTCTCTTTCACTCATTTTATTGCATTCTCAGATTCCATATAAAGGGAACTAAGTAATTGCAAATGTGTGTTCAGTTTACAAGTAATAAAGATTCATTCAATTTTTTTTCTCTGTTTTTCCTTTAATTTTTCCTGCACTTTCTTAGCTCCCAAACAGAAACACTAGATCTTTTACAAGCCTAAATCCTTAATTCACATCTTTCATAATGCATCATTTAATCAAACATTTAAAACATTACCCATATGTAAAAATAAAAAATAAAAGGGAAACGAGCATACAATAAATAAACCACTATAAACAACCAAAAAAATAAAATAAAATATTAAAAAAATGGGTCAACCAAATTCCCGAAATCCAAATTAAAGTGCATTAAAAGGCAGAATTTTGGTTTTTACCTCCATCCTGAAAAAGGGGCAGTTACCCGTGAGGAGACGGTTGAGGTTACTTGGAAGATGAAAAGAGGAAGACAAAGGGAGAACTGATGATGATGAGGGCGACGACGGTTAGTGAGGGCGATGATGTGGAATAAGAGTGAAGGTGAGTAAGTGCTTAAGACTAGGCATATATTAATAATAGCGGCAACCATACGCTAACACTGAAGCATATCGGCATATCGGGTATTACATTTTTATTTTATCGATTTTGTCTTTTTTGAGTTTCTTCTCACACTTTCTTTTTCTCTCTGCTCAGCACACAAATGATCACACTTGTCATTTCCCTTCACTCACCACGTGTTTTGTTTTGGTAGCAATTTCTTGTTGGGCCGGCGTGGGATTTTTGTGTTTTCTGAAACTGATTGTGGGCTGAGAAAGCCCAACGATGATACTTTGTTAGTTTGAAAATTGGGAGTTTTTCATAAATTACTTATATTTTTAAGTTTTTTTTTTTTTTAACCACAAATGAATGATGGGTAATGGACTTTCTATCTTCATAAACATTTAAATCATCTCTCTTAAGAAATTAAAAGTTTTGAAGTTTTTTGTGTTTATTTTTTAAATAAAAAAGTGTAATATGATGGATTGTAGAAGAAATAGAGTGAATTTAAGAGAAACAAAATAAATCAGAGAAAAAAATAAAAATTTAGAATTGAAATTTGTGTCTCACAAACTGATTTGCATATGCGAATTGATTTGCGAACCTCATTCACCTGCGAAGATGACGGTGTACATTTATTTTTTTTTTCTTAATTAATTTAAATTTGTTTTGGTTTTTATTTTCTTTTGAATTAATTTAATAGAATATTTTGTTATTTTATTTAGGGATATCATCATCAATATTTTTAAGATATTACTTAATTACAATAATACTCACAAATTTAAAAAAAACGACCTTTGTGCTCAATTTTTTGTCAAAATAAATATAAATGTCTAAACATCAGTAATTTACAATTAAAATTAATAGTTAAAGATAATCACATCTTTTCACTTCTAAATATTTAAAATTATATAATATATTATAATATAATATAATATAATAACATTATAAATTTTTTAAAAAAAGCAATACAACAGGCCAAAATGGCCACCAACAACTATAATGGCCACCTGTTCTAGCAGTCATTTGACCCTTAAACTTTTTTTAAATTTTTTATTATTTTTTAAATTTTTATTATTTTTCTAATTTATTTTTTAAATTTTTATTATTTTTATTTTACTATTTTTAAATATTTTTTATTATTTTATTTTTTATTTAAAAGTCAAACATTGAAATTTACATAAGTTAACTTTCAACGGGCAAAACAGTTATTTAATATTGATTGATAGGGAATCTGTTAAATTTAACGGAATATCCTAACGTTTGGGTATGCGTAAATATTTTGACAAAAAATTGAGTATAAACATTGAATTTTTAAACTTATAAGTATTATTATAATTAAGTTATACCTCATAATAATATTCCTTTTATTTAAATAAAAATTTTATTTAATAATTAAAATATTATTAAATAAAAATAATTTAATATATATTATTTTTACAATTAATTATTTTAATTTTATTTATTTAATAATAATAATAATATATATTTCAAGCATGGTATGTCGCTGGAGTGACGTGCATGACTGCATGTATGTGTGAGCCATGTGGCAGGCAGTACGTGTAGGGTGCATCCAATAGGCGTCTCGTGCATGCACGTCACATGTGAGAAACATATATTTAATTTTTATTATCAAATAAATAATTAGTTTAGATAAATTATTTATAAATAATAAATAATTTTTATTATTTAATAATATTTTATTAAAATAATTAAATGATAATATTTATTATTATAAAATTATTTAATTAGTTGTTATTTATTTAAATTATTAAATAAATAATTTATTTAATAAATTAACAAAATATTTCATTGAATTAATTAAAAAGAAAACAAAAAGGAAATAAAAGAAAAATAAAGATAAATTAAATTATTTTTAAAAATATATATTAATGATTCGAGCCTCACCCCTTATGAATCAGTTTGCAAGCACGTGAATTTTAATTTTTTCTTTGATTTACTTTATTTCTTTTCCGATTCATCTAATTTCTCTTAAATTTATTCTTTTTTTTTTTTTTTTGCCTTTCATTATAGACACTCTTTCAATTAGAAAACAAATACGAAAAAATATTTAAAATTTTGAATTTTTTAAAAAACATAGTTTGAATGTTTGGTGGAGAAAAAATTTTTAAAAAAAATTAATTTATGAGTATAATTATTTAATTATCTATTTCTTAATTAATAAAATTTAACTCATTTATTTGTGATTAAGAAAAATTATTTAAAATATAAACCGTTTATAAAAAAGAATTCCTTAAAATTTTTGCATTTAAGCCCATTCGTAATACGGATTTAAAAAAAAAAAAGCTCATGCCTAATATTAGATGCTAATCCATCGTGATTCGTCTTGGTGGGGTTTATACACGTAAGTTATGGTACTTTTTGTGATCTTGTTATCATTTTTGTTTTCCATGCTTAAAGAACGTTTGGATGCTCCTTTAACTCGACTCAATAAAGTCGATTATTCTCCAACGTTTTACTCGTAGACGTTATTTTTTTCCTAACCAATAATCTTCTAATTGCAACACTGGTAATTAAGGGTGGTTATAATTTGATTTGATTTTTGAATGAGAAAAATTAAATTAATTTTTTTATAATTAAAAATTGAACTGAATCGAATCTCTTTTATTGGGTTTGGTCCATTTTAATTTTTTTAATTTTTAAAATAATTTTTTTTTAAATTTAAAAAAAGATTATATGTGATTAGATGTATATTAATATTTTTAATTATTCAATACATAAACGCCATGTGATAAATAAATATAATTTTATTAAAAAATTAAATTTTTTCAATTCGATTTTATTTTAAAAAAATTAAACTAAAATTAAATCAAACTGGTCTGTTTAATTTAATTTTTTAATTTTTAATTTTATTTATTTACCCTTATTTGTAATAGTGATTCAACAATAAAAGACTTCACAATTTATAGTAGAAAATTTTTAGTATTAACGCAATCTATTTCTCTATTGTTGCTCATGTGAGACTAATCTAACCCCATTTGGTAGAGATTGAGTTTAAGATGTCGAATTGAATGGAATTCTCTTTTTCTGACCTACTCTCCTATTCATTCCTACGGCCAAGGATTCAAATTCTAAACAGTAATGAAATTAATTTAGTTGCTCACTAGAACTGGTTTTACTCAAACATTTGTTTTTTTTTTTTTTTTTTGTTAATGATTTGTTACAAAAGAAAAGATAAAGATGAGTTTTTACTTAATAAACACTAATTTTTGTCTTCTATTTTTATTTAAACTCAATTGGTTGCAAACATAAAATACGTCTATGGTCATGTAAACTACATTCAAAAGGTAAAAGCACTTAAGCACATTTACAACCATCTAATTAAATTATGAAGCAATTTATCGCTAATAATGTTATCGCATATTAAAAATTTGCCTAGAGATCTAATGATAACCCTAAGAGAATATAGTTCATGACGTTATCCTCTTTTTTTTCCATCTTATTGTACCTTTTTCTTTTTCTTTTTCTTTCTATTTATATATGAAAAAAGAAATCGATTAGATACCAACTGCTGCGTGTTTATATATACAAACAATATTTCCCGTTAATGATGTTATCACAATACTACTTGATCACGTCATTTTAATTAATTTACAAATGAGTGATTAATCTTTGTTTTAAGTAGTAAATCCCGACATGGCCACATGCATTTATGTATAAACAACTCTTAAACTCGAACTGGCAAACCATCTTTAGCAAAGTGTAATTAGTATCATCACTAGTAATATAAGCAAAGCAGTCCATATACATATATGTATACAGCGCCAATATTTTCTTAGTTTATGTTACTGCCGAAATGCCGATACAATTATGGGTCATCATTGCTACATATTTTAACAGATCCAACGTTGTTCACATATCACCTTTAGCTTTGGTTAGACCCCGTAGCAAGTAAGGAACTTGTTCATTTTGGCTTTATTCCATTTTCTCATCACTATATATAAGCTCGGGATTGCGTAATCGTAAAACCATACCAAGTGACACATATTACGTATATATATACCAGTTGTCACACTCACACTTCCCTTTCTCTCGTCTAGTTTCTAGAAAATCTTTCCAAACATTGCAAAAAACACCCCACAGGCTCCAAAGATTCAGGAAATGGTCCCTAGGAGCGAGCACCGGCTGTTCTCGGCCTCCGATGACAGCACAAGGATGAAGCAAATTCAGGCAACCCATGCTCCCGATGGTCGTGAAGTGGATGTTAGACACATTCTCGGTATCGTTGAAGATATTTTGCGTCGTGCCAATCCTAGCATTGATGAAGTAGTAAATCCTAGCATTGATGAAGTAGTATATCATTTCTCTTGTTATCCTCTTTGTCTTTGGTTATGAAATTTAATTTTTACAAGCTACCATGACCATGGAATGGTCTAAAATGAATAGATATATAAGGGGAATTTTGTATCTTTTGTACGCAGGGCACACATATGGACACATTGGAGGACAACGCCAGTCTGGCTGCTTTCGAAGGCATGCTTGAAGCATTGGCTTATTTAATACAAAAAATCTCTTGCGAGGTAAATTTGATTCCTTAACATATTGGATATGAGCATGTAGTCGTGGAGCTAAAGCTTCTGCTTCTTGCAACTTTAATGAAAAAAGCACATTAAAGCTCTCTAACTATTCTACTTTTATAATTGGGATGACAACACGTTTCTCTTAAAAAGAATGGACTCGTTTGTTTCCTTATACACCTAATATTGCTAAGACGAGCATTCAAAAGCCATACAGTGTTTTGACAAATGCACCGACCTTAATGTCTTCTTTCGATAGTTGAAGGACCTTATCTTCACGGGACAGACTGTCCCTTAACCGTTCTTCTTCTAATAAGAAATGTGTCTGCATGTATTCACAGATATCATGCAAGTGCTCAGGAGGAGCTGATGCCTATTCAACAACTATGGCCATATTCAACACGCTCTCAAACTATTCATGGGATACAAAAATGGTGCTGTCCTTAGCAGCTTTTGCTGTGAATTATGGGGAATTCTGGCTTGTTGCTCAGCTTTGCACCACGAATTCACTTGCCAAGTCTGTGGCTCTACTTAAGCAACTACCCAACTTATTAGAGCATTACAACGCTTTAAAACCTCAGTTTGATGCAATCAGCACACTCACCAAGGCAATGTTGGACTTAACCAAGTGCGTTATTGAGTTCAAGGAGCTACCCTCTCAATATATTTCAACTGAGACACCAGCAATGTCTGCTGCCATGGCTCATATTCCAGCGGCTGCTTATTGGACCATTCGAAGTATTGTAGCCTGCAGTTCACAAAATGCAAGTCTTATGAGCTTGAGAGATGAGTAAGCTATCCATGACCACAACATCATCACTATCCAAATATAAAATTCACATGTAAAATAGCAACTCTGTCACTCGTATTTCAGGTACAGTGCATCGACTACTGAGGCATGGGAGCTATCAAGCTTGGCTCATAAGGTCAACAGTATACATGAGCACCTTCAGAAGCAAATTGCTATTTGCTATCAACAAATTGGTACGTCCTTCAAAAATATACTAGTAGAAAATTATGACATAAAAGCTTATGAAGTTGAGAAATTTTCTTTAGTAGTTTGTATTTGATAATCTATGGCAAGTTTGATCTCTGCCCCTTTGTTTTTTTCATAGTTATAAGATTGAATTCTGTAAAGAATAACACTGCTATATGTGAACTGCAGATGAGAAGATGCAAATAGAAGCTTACCATAATCTCGTGCGCCTTCTCGAAACAATTCATCTTGACAACATGAAGGTTCTCAAAGCATTAATTTATGCCAAGGATGATATTCAACCTCTTGTGGATGGTTCCACCAAGACCAGGGTTTGTTTTACTTGTGCCTTTCACAATCTGTGCATTCTTCTGGCTAAAAACTCTTTAAATGAATTTTGAAACACTTGACTCACTGTTTATGCTACCAGGTTCATGTTGAAGTACTGAGAAAAAAGCATGTGTTACTCCTCGTATCAAACCTCGATCTCTCCCACGAAGAAATTCTAGTTCTTGAACAGATGTACAGAGAAGCTAAAGCAACTCCGGAGTATCAATATGAAATTGTGTGGCTTCCAATCGTGGACAGGTCAATCGCCTGGCATGATGGGTATCAACAGAAATTTGAGCAGCTGCAAGCAATGATGCCGTGGTACAGTGTCCACCACCCTTCGATGATTGAGCATGCAGTCATTAAGTACATAAAGGAAATGTGGCATTTCTCAAAGAAAGAGATCCTAGTGCCATTGGATACACAAGGAAGGGTCTTGAACAAAAACGCCTTCCATATGCTGTGGATATGGAGGAATTTGGCCTTCCCTTTCACTGCAGAAAGAGAAGACGCACTGTGGAAGGCGGAGTCTTGGGGACTTGAGCTACTTGCTGATGGCATTGATTTCACCATACTAGAATGGGTACTTACAATCGCAATTTTAGCTTTAATATTCCTTAATTTATGTGTCTTCGTATTAAGATTGATACTAATGTCTAATCTTTATTATTTTATCAGATGAAAGCGCAGAGATTCATATGCTTGTACGGAGGTGAAGATATTGAGTGGATCAGACAATTCACAAACGCAGCAAAGGCTGTTGCAAACACAGCTCAGATTAACTTGGGAATGATCTATGTGGGAAAGGATAACGCGAAGGAGCGAGTGAGAAAAATTAGCAACACCATCGTTGAGGAAAATCTAAGTCATTCCTTGACTGATATCACATCCATGTGGTTCTTTTGGGCAAGACTAGAGAGCATGCTCTACTCAAAATTGCAACGTGGCAAGAGTGTTGAAAATGATCACATAATGCAAGAGGTCATGACAATACTTAGTTTCGATGGCAGTGATCAAGGATGGGCAATATTTTTCAGAGGAGCAACCCATGAAATGGCAAGAGCCAAGGGAGACACAGCTACAGCTTGCATGTTGGATTTTGACAAATGGCAAGAGGATGCTTCTCAAAGTGGTTTCGTGCCAGGACTCAACAATTATCTACAGCAACTTCACACCCTACATCATTGCAATCGTCTCATCCTTCCAGGGGTCCATGGGGCAATTCCAGAGAGGGTGGCCTGTGCAGAGTGTGGCCGTGCCATGGAGATGTACTTCATGTATCGCTGCTGCATCGACTGATCATCAAATGTCCTGACCTTGAAGTAGAATAATGATTCCCCTTGGGTTTCAGCTCAAGGTGGTAACAAATCTATTGCTTGGAAATTGGGTTTTTTTGTCTTTGATTTGCCGTTTTATTTTGCTGGTATTAGAGAGGCAATGTTGTTGCCTGGAAAAGTTCATCATCTGTGTGTTCTAGTAAGAGTTTACTACAAATAATGAGTTTGATTTTCATATTTGGCTTGTAATCTCTTATCATATCAAATTATTAGTATGGTTCGACTGATTACTGCAAAAAACAACTCTAAAATGAGTGGTTGATCTATAAAGCTTAATATTTCAATCAAATGGGAACACTGTTTATTCTTTTTGATTTTTTTTCTTTCAGAGATTACACGTGCAACAATCCTGAACTCAAGCTCTTTCTAACTAACAATCCTAACTAATTTTGGCGGGAAACTCGGAACATGTTTTCTTTAATAGAAGCACTTCACCACATCAGCAAGAGATCCTTCAATCACCTTTGAACACTCCATCATGTCCATACGCAGCTCAATACTTCATCCGCTGCTTTAGCTCAGTCTTGTTATTTGTGGCAGTAACCTGAACCTCCTGATACTTGCTCTGCTAATTGCCCCTGCACTTTAGCTTTGATAAATTACTCATTCAATAAGCACTATATTCCAATATTCCTCAATAAGCCTTATATTCCAAATTCTCCCTCAAGCTCAAGGTTTAGGGAGGACATTAAGTATGGCCTGTGAAAAGCAAATTTGTCAAATGTCAAAGGCTTGGTTAGAACATCTGCAACTTGATTTGAGCTTGGAACATATCTGACTTCAAGTTATTGATGTGCAATCTTCTCTTAAATGAAGTGAATATCAATTTTTATGTGTTCGGTTATGTTTCCACCCCCCCAAGAATTCCCCTATTCTGGCTCTTAAACCCAAAGGCCTAGAATCCAACCAAGGCAGGCTTAAGAGCAATGGCCAATGGGCCTAAATTCGACAGAGCAACAGAAACTGGTGTAGATGCGAGGAATTTGGTCAGTTAAAAAATAAAACTTGTTCGGCATATACTGACGCTACTGCAACTACGGCTGAGCAGGTACCGACCTGGGCCGACCAAAACAAGCCTCACTCAGAACCAAAAACGCTGGCAGAGACAAACTCAAGAAATATGCTTAACACACTAAAAGTGACATCTAACATGAGGTAAAAACGGAGATAAAATCTGTGAAAAAGATATTCGGTGCATATCAGGGAGGGTAGTACAAAAGTATCAAGCGGGTGTAAAAAGTACAATATGAAATATCCGTCGCGAGACAAATAATGCAAAGGAAAACTCAAAAAAGTCCCTGAAAGGTCATCACTATAAAAGCAAAAAGAGAAAAACATGAAGAGGATGATGAAAATTTTCCAGAAAAGATAAAAAGAGAAAGAAAAAGAGATGAAGAAATCATTTTCCGAACTTGTCATATTTTTCATATTGAGAGAACAAAAATCCTTTTTTCTAACTTAAGTATTGGAGCGTCTTCGCTGGAACTCACCCCGGCAAAACCCCCTTTGAGCTTGTGTGTTATTTTTACAAGTCCTTCTTTATAGTTCTCGGAAGACAGGAAATCTGAGCCCGTATCCACTGATCCTGTCTAGACGATGCCCAAAGTTCAATTCCCCTTTCAACAAATTTAAGACTCGCTGATCTGAAGAACCATTTCTTCGGGTCAACAGGTTATAAAGTGAAACATAAGATTTAGTGCTAAAGCCTGAACACTTTGGTTATCACACCAAAGAATAAGAGTAACTGATGGCAGCATGTGTAATTTGCAAGTTAACTATAGAATTTCTGTTCAAGCTGATGTTAATGCTTTATATTTTGCCTCTATATTAGACCTAGAAACTACATTTTACTTCTTTGAAGACTAGAAAATTAGATTATTGCCAAGATATATACAATAAACCCAAATTGATCTTCTATAAATAAGATCATTACTCTAGCCTTATAAGTTGCATATCCCCATAATCAACACACTTCAAACCAAAATGAGCAATATATTTGAAATATCTGAGGACTCTCTTACATGTCTGTCAGTGCTGCATTGTTGATGAAGTAAGAAATTGACTAAACTTGTATACAGAGAATGCTAATTCTGGTCTTGTTAAGGTTGCATACTGTAAAACACCAACAATGTTTCTGTACATGGTTAGATTATTGAGCACAATATCATTTTTAGCAAGTAACTTCTGATTGAAGATCATAGGAGTATCACAACCCTTCCAATCTTCAATTGTTGCTTTTTTAAGCAAGTCAAGCACATATTTTGTCTGAGATAGATGTATCCCCGTCTTGGTGGTTTTAACTTCTATTCCAAGGAAGTAGTTAAGTCCACCAAGATCCTTTAAGGCAAAGGTATCACTCAAATATTTAATGAATTATTCAAGCAGTAAACTGTCATGTCCTATAACTAAAATGTCATCAATATATACAAGCACAAAAATTAGTCTTCCAGCTTCATTCTTAATGAATAATGAAGTGTCAACCTTTGAGTTAATAAAACTCTATTGCAATAGTGTTGTCTTGAGTTTATCATACTAAGCTCTTGGAGCTTGTTTTAATCCATACAAGACTTTATGAAGTTTACAAACAAATGAAAGATTATTTGGATCAACAAAACTTAAGGGTTATTTCATGTAGACAACTTCACTCAAATTGCCATTTAGAAAGGCACTATTAACATTAATTTGCCTTATAACCTAATGATGCATCACAACCAAACTAAGAATTACTCTCATTGTAGAAGGTTTGATGACAGGACTAAAAGTATCAAAGTAGTCCACATAAGTGTTTGCAAGAATCCCTTTGCAACTAGTATAGCCTTATACTTGGCCACAGTTCCATCTGGGTTATATTTAACCTTAAACACTCATTTGTTATCAATAATTTTGTATGCTTATGTTTTTGAAACCAGTGACCAAGTTCTGTTTTTATAAAGGCTATATACTCTTTAATCATTATTGACCTTCAATTGTCATCCTTTAAAGCTTTATCAACTGATCTTGGTTCAAGACTTACATTTTTAGAGTGACAGTAATAAGCTCTAGGTTTTGAAATCCCAAATCTAGGCCTAGTTCTCATAGGGTGATTTAAAACTATTTGTAAAAAAGATTGTGGTGGTAATTAAGCATTAAGTACAGTAATGTCAGATAAACCTGGATTTTGGCTTTGTGAAACAAAGTTAGATTGTTGTTGTTGTTAGGTTGGACAAGAAGGATGTTGCATTGCTAAATTAGATATTGCTTCAATGGACTTTAAACACTCTAAATTTGATTCAAACATGAATGGAAGAGAATGATCAAATATGAACTCTTTATCATTAGAACTTAAAACATGTAAGAAAGAGAATAATTCTTTGTAAGGAAAATAAACTTCATTAAAGGTGACATGTCTGGCAATGTAAATCCTTCTAGATGGGTATAAGTACTTATAACCCTTATGACTTGTACTGTAACCTAGGAACACATACCTATCTATATGAAAATTTAGCTTATTTGAGTGATATGGTCTAAGGAATGGGAAACAAACACATCCAAAGACTTTAAGGAAAGAATAGTCTGATTTTTGCTGAAATAGTCTCTCAAAAGGTGATTTGTTGTTCAAAACTATAGTAGGAAGTCTGTTTATAAGATATGAAGCAGTACTGAAAGCATCCCACCAATAAATGAGTAGCATTGTTGCTTGTGCAAGTAAGGTTAACCCAGTTTCAACTAAACGCCTATGCTCTCTCTACAACTCTATTTTGAAAATATGTATATAGGCAAGGGCATCTAAATGAATTCCTTCTTGTTTTAGAAAGTGAGAAAAAATATCTAAATTCACCTCTTCAATCAGATTGTACAATCTTAATGTTTTTGTCAAATTATTTTTCAATAGGAGCTTTATAGGATTTGAAGATGTCAAAAGCTTTTGGTTTTGTTTCCATAGGATACAAACAGTTATACCTAATATAATAATCTATAAAACTTAGATATTAATTGTAGCCATCTTTTGTTTCTATAGATGAAAGTCCCCACACATTTGTATGAATAAATCTTAATGGATGCTTTGTTCTTATACTAGTACAAGTATAGTGAAACCTGTGCAACTTTTCCATCTAGCAAGAATTACAAAAAATCAACTTTGAAATTTTTGTTATTATTTTAAAAGATGAGATTACAAGAGTTAAAAACAGTCTTTAGCAAAAAATAACTTGGATGACCAAGTCTTTGATGCCATAGATTACAATTAGATATATTTTAAACTTTGGAGACTAATTTTGATGAATTATAAGTGACTGAGCTTAAAACTCTTGAACCACAATCTTCTAAAACTGAACCAATTGCACCTTATTGGTTCTTATTTCTCATACAAAGTGCATTTAGACAAAATAAAAATAACATTGAAATGGGATGAGTATTTAACAATGATTCACCAACAAATGACCTTGTAGCATTAGATGAGATGGAGAACAAAATCAGTTTATAAAGATCCCTCACAACAATACCCTTTTATCAGCAATGTTTCTTTTTTCTTTTCCTTGATAAAGCACATATTATAGTAGAATTCAATGAATATATGATTAATACAAAATGAAATAAAAATAAATTACAATAAAATAAAAAGATATAACAATCTTACATTTATTACAAAAATATAATATACTCTTATTGATTGATTCAATTCAATTTAATTTCTCTAAGTCTGAAGTGTGTGTGGCTTTTGTCAGCAGCTGGCACCGTGTGCCAGCTAAATAACAAATTTTCTAGCATACGGTGCTAGCAAATTTGTTATAGTGGACAGCCTTTTCTTGGCTGTCCACTTGCTTAACTCTCCCTATAAAATTGAGAGTTTAGCAATTTATTTTCAATTCAATTTTTGAGAGAGTTTCAAAAGTATTGTGTATGTTTTTGAGTGATTTGAGAGAATTATGTGTATTGTGATTTTGGGTTGTAAGGTTAAAACACTACAATACTTGTATTCTCCATTTCTAATAGTAAAAGATTCAGCACAGCTAACACGCCTCAGCAGAATGGAGTAGCAGAATGGATGAACAAAACCTTGTTGGAGATAACAAGAGCTATGTTGAGAACTGCAGGTTTAGCCAAGGCATTTTGAGCAGAAGCAGTCAAAATTACCCATTATATAGTAAATCGATCACCATCAACAGCAATCGAGTTGAAGACACCGATAGAGATGTGGAATGGGAAACCAGCTAATTATTCTCGCATTCATACATTTGGAAGTCCTGTGTACGTAATGTACAATCCTCAAGAAACAACGAAGTTGGATCTAAAATCTAGAAAATGCCTTTTCTTGGGATATGCTGATGGAGTCAATAGGGTATCGCCTGTGGGATCCCACTACTCATAAGGTTGTCATCAGCAGAGATGTGATATTTGCAGAAGATAAACTGCAAAGGAATGATAAAGATGATAGCACAGTGAAGAAAACTTCAGAGACTACAACGATATAAAAGAAAAATAATCAAGTACAAAAAGATTCAAATTCTTCTGAAGCAACACCAGAGCATGAAGAACAAGAACTAGTAGAGTCTGAGGCTACAGATGATCGTCGATCAACTCGTGAGAGACGACCACTATCGTGGCACTCAGAGTATGTCATGGAGGCTCATGTTGCATACTGCCTTCTAACAAAGGATGGAGAGCCAACAACTTTCCAGGAGACTTCTAAAAGTCAAGATGTTTCTCTATGGATGACAGCAATGCAAAAAGAAATTGAAGCCTTGCATAAGAATAAAATATGAGAGCTGGTTGCACTACCACGTGAAAGAAAAGTCATTGGTAACAAATGGGTCTACAAGATCAAACGAGATGGCAATGACCAAGTAGAGCGGTATCGTGCGAGATTGGTGGTGAAAGGTTATACTCAAAAAGAAGGTATTGACTTTAATGAGATATTTTTCCCTGTGGTTCGACTAACGACAATCAGAATAGTCCTAACAATGTGTGCTATATTTAACTTACATCTAGAGCAGCTAGATGTGAAGACAACTTTTTTTTATAGAGAACTTGAAAAAGAAATTTATATGCTCTAACTAAAAGGTTTTAAAGAAGAACGAAAAGAGAACTTAGTTTGCAGGTTGAACAAATCTATGTACGGTCTCAAACAGGCGCCGAGATGTTGGTACAAGAGATTTAATTCCTATATCATCAGCCTTAGATACAACAGACTTAGTTCAGACCATTGTACATACTACAAAAGGTTTGAAGATGATAATGATTTCATTATTTTGCTGTTATACGTGGATGACATGCTGGTGGCAGGCCCCAACAAAGATCGAGTCCAAGAATTAATGGCACAGTTGGCTAGAGAATTTGATATGAAGAACTTGGGACCAGCAAACAAGATTCTAGGGATGCAAATTCACCGAGACAGAAATAACATGAAGATTTAGCTTTCTCAGAATAACTACTTAAAGAAAATCTTGTGGTGCTTCAACATGAAAGATTGTAAGCCAATTAGTACCCCACTCCCTATTAATTTTAAGTTATCCTCTAAGATGTGTCCTAATAAAGAAGCAGAGAGAAAGGAGATATCTCGAGTATCATATGCATCAGCAGTGAAAAGTTTAATGTTTGCTATGATTTGTACCGGACCAGACATTGCACAAGCAGTAAGAGCAGTTAGTAGATACATGGTGAATCCTAGTAAAGAGCATTGAGGTTGTATCAAGAGGATCCTTAGATACATTAAGGGTACCTCAGATGTTGCTTTATGTTACGGAGGATCAGATTTTATTGTTAAGGGTTATGTAGATTCAGATTTTGTAGGAGACATTGATAAAAGAAAATTTACTAGTGGCTATGTGTTTAAACTTACAAAAGGAGCTGTAAGTTGGGTTTTGAAACTGCAAACTATTGTGGCATTATCTACTACAGAAGCAGAATACATGGCAGTTACACAAGCTTGCAATGAAGCAATTTAGATACAAAGATTACTGGAGAAGCTCGGGCATAAGTAAGAGAAAGTTCAATTGTTTTGTGACAGTCAGATAGTCTTGCACATTGCAAGGAATCAAGCTTTTCATTCAAGAATAAAGCACATAGGTGTTCAACATTACTTTGTTCGAGAAGAGATAGAAGATGAAAGTGTGGATATAAAAAAAATTCATACAGATGATAACCTAGCAGATGTGTTGACCAAGCCCATCAATACCAATAAGTTTGTATGATGTAGATTCTTGTATGACCTAGCAGACACATAGGTAACATGACTTTGACGAAAAAGAAAGAATGGTGTAGAAACTTGATTGATTCTCAATCAAATCTTCAAGTGGGAGAATTGTCAGCAGCTGGCACCGTGTGCCAGCTGCATAACAAATTTGCTAGCACACAATACCAGCAAATTTGTTATAGTGGATAGCCTTTTCTTAGCTGTTCACTTGCTTAACTCTCTCTATAAAAGAGAGAGTTTAGCAATTTATTTTCAATTCAATTTTTGAGAGAGTTTCAAAAGTATTGTGTATGTTTTTGAGTGATTTGAGAGAATTGGGTGTATTAAAGTTTTGGGTTATAAGGCTAAAACACTACAATACTTGTATTCTCTATTTTCAATAGTAAAAGATTCTTTTATTTTCGCCAATAGACGTAGGCTAAAAGTCGAACCACGTAAACTCTTACATTTTATCTTATTTTTATTGTCATTATTTTTTTAAATTTTACTTTAACTGTAACTTTGCGTCACCTTTTAATATTAACAATTTTTTTAGACAAATTTAAGTCCAATGAAAGAGAAAATGAGTTTAAAGATATTTATATTCAATTTTAATATCTTTAACTGTAAAAGTAAAAAAAAATTAAAATTGGCTAAATAAAAAAAAAGTAGCTCCAACAAATTAGTTATTTAAAAAAATCCTATTATAACGACAAATTATGGTTTAATCCGATAATCACCGTCAGGTTATTTTGTAACCTTCAACGGAAACAAACCTATAAATAGTTGTTTGACAATTCTCATTCTGCCGACCAAATGTCCTGTAAACTCTCATTATATTTTTTTCAACGTCCTCTTATGTTTACTAACCCTCAAAAAATAAAAATAAAAATAAAAACAAGAGTAAATTATAAAAAGAAAGACAGAATCACAGAACAATAGATTCTGGACAAACCGAAAAATAAACCCTTTTGCTTTCTTATAAAATAACACATTTTTTTTCTTCTTACATTGTATTACACGCCACCAAGTTCTCATCTCTTTAATAAATATTCATTTATTTAAATTGACCCAATAAATTATATAATATAAATATATAAAAATAATAATTTAAAAAATTACATAATTTATTATATAATAAACAATACTATCACGTGATATCGTTTATTTAATTTATAATTTTTATATAATTTATGATATATTACCAAATTTTGATATATTCAAAAACTCTTAATATGGTAAATTAAATTATTTTTTAATATATATGTATATATTTTTAGGAGCCCAACAAATCATACATATCTCTACATTTATATGATATTGTTTACTTTGAACTTAAGCCTTCATGGTTTTACTCTTGGACTCTACCCAAAACGTCTCATACCAATAGAGATATGGTTCACTCCTTATATACCTATGATCCTTCTCATTTCTAACCAATGTGAGACTTTGTTTGCCTTAACAATTCTCCCCTTGAATAAAGGACGACTCGGCCTCCCCTCAAACGATATTCCATTCGCTTTCCCAACAATATGTTACTCATCTTCACAGCGTTGACCGCTCACGTCTTATGTGAAGCACCAGAATACCGCCTACTATTGAGAGCCCGCTCTATCAGGTCAACTTCGCATCATTGCGTTGTTAGCACATGCCTTACGTGAAGCCCGAAGCACAACAACGCCTGTCCATAGAGCACAACCACGAAACCATCGCAAGCCAGGGGTCTATACTAGGCTCACTACCTTCTCGTTCGACATCAAGGATTTCCATCACATGGCAACACCGGGGCATGGCTCTGATACCACTGTTAAGAGTCCAACAAACCATACATATCTCCACATTGGTATGATATTGTCCACTTTGGACTTAAGCTCTCATGGTTTTACTCTTGAACTTTACCCAAAAGACCTCATACCGGTGGAGATATGGTTCACTTCTTATATACTCATGATCTTCTTCATTTTTAACCAATTAAACCGAGATTCTTTATTTCCCGCCCCGAATCCACCTTTACAGAAAATACCAAGCAATACCGAAAAAAATAAATTGGCTTAACCACCACCACTTATGCACAAGTCAAATAAATTGACTCAAATATTCTTATGCATAAGTCAAATAAATTGACTCCACCTAAATAAATATTTGTCTCCAATATCAACAATCTCCACCTTGGAGACAAATATATTAACTTTGTCTTTTACAACCGTAATCCCCTCATGAGTGAAATTTATCAATTCAACCCACTTACTAGGAATCCTGCATCCCTTCTACCAAAATGCCAAATATTACTGACATTCTCAACATAGAGAATCATGCCCCACCATAAAAGCATATACACTTAGAATTCAACAATTTTAAGAATTTTCTTTTCGGCTCCTGTTGAACAATTTGCTAAAAAATTATGGTGTAACTCTCACATTTGGCTTTTTCTGAGAGTTCTTCAACCATCGACAACATTCCACTACACACCTTGCAAAAATGCCAAACCAATGCCCGTGTGCAAATTTGTGGACCCATTAACAGTAACACATCCTCTTTCATAACAACTAGCAATCATGTCATAATGATATAAATATTCCCCTTAAAGGAACTCTTCATCACATATTATACTGTTAACTTTAGACTTTGAGCTATTAGCCGAAATCGCTCTACTTTTGGAATAATTTTTCTTGAAGCCTTTCAAACCCTTATAGAATTCATGTTGAATTAGCACATCTTTGACTTGTACTTGCCACAAGCCAAATTTAATTTTTCTGTCAAATTTCTTCACCTCAAATTTTACTGCTGACATTTCAGCCTCATGCTCCCAACTTTGATGAATTTCTGTATATGTGAAAAGTTACAAGTACGTGAATAGTATTATATGTATTCACACTACTATACAAAAAACTTCAAGATGCACCAAAGGAACTACTCGCTCTGATACCATTTATTGAAAAAAAGTACTCAAAAGAGAACCTCATAATTAATTAAACCAAGATTCTTTATTCCCCGCCCCGGATCTACATTTACAGAAAATATTAAATAGTACCGAAGAAAATAAAAATGTGAACAACAACATAAGAATTTACGTGGTTCGGCTCTAATCCAGCCTACATCTACGGGCTATCAAAGACAAATAAATTGGCTCAACTATTCTTATGCATAAGTCAAATAAATTGGCTCCACCTAAATAAAATTTGCCTCCAATATCAACAATCTCTACCTTAGAGACAAATATATTAATTTTGTCTTTTACAACCGCAATCCCCTCATGAGTGAAATTTACCAATTCAACTCACTTACCAATTATTTGACTTATGCATAAATAGTAGTGGTTGGGCTAATTTATTTAACTTGTGTATAAGTGTTGGTGGTTGAGCCAATTTATTTGACTTGTGCATATGTAGTGGTGGTTGAGCCAACTTATTTGACTTGTGTAGAGATTGTTGAGTCAATTTATTTAACTTAACATGAAAGAAAAATAAATTGGTGGGTGAGTGGTGAAAGTCTATGTAATTGTAACTATTTTTACATAATAAATTTTATCTTTGATAACCCATAAATGTAAACTGAATTGGAGTTAAACCACGTAAATTTTTGTGTTGTTATTCTTCTTTTTATTTTTTTTAATATTCTTTAATATTTTTTATAAAAATAAATCTGAGATAAAGAATAAAAATTTTTAATTTAATTAATTATAAAGTTCTCTTTTGAGTACTTTTTCTCAACATATATAAATAAATAAACGCAACCAACTACATTTTATTAAAAAAAAACCCTAAAATTTCATCAATTTATGTCTTTTTTTCCTGTAGACTCTTTCTTTTTGTCTGTCACGTTGGAGGCCTATCAATGCTGTGTAAACATCGCCTTTATTGGAGAACTTTTTCGTCACGGTGTTTTAGTCTTCTTCGGTTATTGTTGGTTATTGAAACACGAGGCCCTGCATACCAAAGATTTTCAGTCTCTGCATTGAAAGTTTTGGACGTTGTTTGGAAGTTTTCTCATTCGTAGAGCTTAATTACCGCCTTAATGTGAAAGCACCGCACGAATCGATTTGGAAATTCATTCATTAATTCAATTTGCCTTCATTTTATACTATTTTAGTTTGTTTGACTAAACAAAAAATATTGTCATAATTTATTTTTTATCAGACAAAGAATTTTTTTTTTTTTCTTCTTGATTGAATCAAGCCTGGTTCAATATTTTACTTTTAACAACTTATCTCACCTATCCCTCGACTAGAGAGCTCCTCTCTTCATCTTGACTTTTTTTTTATAATAGTTGATCTCAATATTTAAATTTACAATACACAATATTTGTATTTGTTGCAAATCAATCCTCTTATTAGAGTGAGGATGACTGATTCAAATTCAATATTTTGATTTTAAATTCTCTTTATAGAATAAGGGTGATTTAACTCAAATTCAACGCATTGATCTTTAAATGTGATCGATTTGACTTGAATTTAATATTTTAACTTTAAAAATGTTGACATCAAATTTCTCGATCAATGATATAATTGGTTATTAGACAAATAATATTAAGAAGACTATTTATATCTTATATCTTATAATTACAACAAAATAAACGTATTTCTAAATTTTTTTTAAAAATATATATATATAAGGTTTGGATAAAATATGAATTTTTACCCTTTATTTTTTAAGAGAATTTAAATAATTATTTACGCTAAATATATTCGCAACCAATTGAATTATGCTAAAAAGAACAACGTAAGTCTAAATTAAATTAAAAATATAAATTAGAATTTAATCCGCAACAATTCAGCGGTGATGCATGATTATCCCAAACAATGACTTAGTCAAACAAATGAACTGATGTGTGAAAAAGGATCACGACGGCAGCATTTGTAAAACAATTCATTGAAATAATTTATTACGAAGTTAAAACTATTCAAAAAAAATACATATTATTCTAGCCATTAAAAAAAATATTGGAAAGTATTCAAAGATCGTATATATGTGAACAAGTAAAGATGTCGTAAACTAACAAAGACATAATATTCCCTTTTGCAGCACATAAAATATGATCAGGCCAGGAATCTTGCCGAATGTCAACAACAAAATGGAAATATCAATCATCCTGAAAATATTTAATATATATAGTTAATCAACAGCTTCCGAAATTATTCTAGAGACAAACTAAGTTGAGTCATACAATCTCAATTAAAAGAATTGGATATATGACTCTAATCATGGAATAATTTTAATATTTTGTTTAAAAAAATACTGTTAGACCTACAAAAATGGTCTCTAAGCCAATAAATTTTAGATTTATTTATTAAAAAAAAATGTAACTGAGTCTTAACTTTTTGACAATGTTGAGATAGGTTTGATTGAGTTACTTTATGTTTTCCTGTAATATAAAACATATAAGGTTAAGTCTTATTGATGATGATTCTAATAAAAATTCTTTGATATTTAAAATTTTAAATTAAAAAAGTATGAGAGTTCAAAAGTATTTTTTTGTAAAAAAGTTTTGACATTATCTTTAATTATTGTGGCTCTATCTTTTTATAGCTAATTTATTCTATTACACCTTGATAAATTTTGTGAAAAATTAAGGCTCCATTTGTTGTTGTGATTTATGGTAGGCTTAGGGTTGACAAGATTAATTGTCATACCAAGATCTTTGAGGCTTTCCTATTTGAACAAGGGTTAATTAAAGATTCTTTAAATTACGAGATTTAGAGTTAATATAATTGACCTCCATTCAAAGATTTTTGATTTTTTTCTTGTTGAACAATAATTAATGAAAAACTCTCAAGTCGTGAAGTTCGAATTTTGATAATTCTTTATGCTATTCAAAGTCTATCATGTTTAGGTATGAGAGGCCTCTTTAGAGTCTAATCCTAAATCCCGAACAAGTCTTTATTTTGTCGAACATGTAAATGGGCTCTCCTCTTTTCTAGTCCATATTTGATCAATTTTGAGTAAAGTATTAAACTCTTGCCCATTTAGGCTAGACCTTTAGAGGGGAACAAATATTATCTTCAATCTTAATTATATTAATTGTTGTCTTTAAACCAATAAAAAAAAAATTAACTTAAAAATATATACAAAGGCAAAATTAAAATTTAAAGTGAAAGAAGGGATGAAATTTTAAAGTTAAAAATATAATTAATTAAAATTTAATTAAATAGAAATTTTTAATGTCAAATTTAAAATTTTTAGAGAATTAAATTATAAAAACATTTATTTTGAAAAATAAAAATTATAAAAAAAATACAATATTAAATTTCTTTAAAAAAAAAGAAAAGACTTGGGGTCATGGCCGTATTAAACCCCAACAGAGCTTTGACCCTGAGTAGATCGATTAAACGCAATTATCACCAAGACTGTTCTTCTTCAAAATATCGAAGTAAACGCTTTGGTCTTTTTGATGTTACAAACCGATTAACCGAGAAATTGAAATGGATGTGGAAAGAACAGTGGCCACTTCATTCATTCAATAATTTCAACTGTGTCATTTGCTTACTACAAAGAGAATTTTATTTTTATTTTTTTGGCAGTTTTTTCTTCCAAGTGATTCTCACTATCAAATTCTATCCCGAAGAAGAAGGCAATCGTGTTTCTTGGGCGGCCAATATCAATTTCATCTTACAAATCTTTCAGAAATGGTTAATGGTCAGTTGTTTTACTAAGGTCACCATCTTTGCTAGTCTTTAAGATGCCCACCAATTATTTAAGAATGTGGGTCATTTTCTTTTTTTCTTTTTTTTAGAATCAATTTACTTTAAAAAATAAGAATTGAATCAAATTGGTTTAGTTTCTTTTTTAGTTTTTCATTTAGTTTTTTATTTATTTTAAAATAAATCAAACCAAATTTAAATCAAATTAATTGATTTCAAATCAAGAACTAACAAATGAATTGAATTTAATTCGATCGGTTTACCTTTTATAAAACTTATTAAAGACTAACAAATGAACCAAACTCGATCCAGTCGGTACAAATTCAATTTGCCCACCTCTAAAATATTCTTTATAAATATAGACAAACTTTTATTAAACTAACTAATTAGAATTTATTTTATATAAATAACCTATATTTTTATAAATATATATATATATATCAAAATTTAATACTAAATTTAATTCCCACGCATATCATAATAATACATGTTAGTTATAAATAATATTATACATCTTAAAATAAATTTTAAATAAGATGTAAAATAATCATTAAAAAAAATAGTATAACAAATTATTTAAAAAATTAACGAACCAAATTATCAATTCACGTCCACTTCAAAAACTCAAATTTATTGAAAAATAGATGGCAAAATCTGATGGATATTTGATCCATCCAAGGGCTGAGAATTAGTGGAAGACTTTGGGGCTAATTCCACGGTTGACTTGACCGCCGAAATTTGTTGACTCGAAAGACTTCTTGGCGGCTACCAATATTATTATTTTATTTGTTTTTTTAAGTCTGCAATGCACCACGTGAAACCACTTATCCAACCCGTATTTTAAAGACTCAAGTGCCAGCATTTTGAAATTTTTTTACAAATAACCTGTAAGTTTTATAATTATTATTTTTAAATCAATATACTTTAATAACCGATCATTTGATAAAAGAATTTTTATATCCTTAAAACTAAAAAATACACTCTCTCTACTCTCTCTATCTATTTTTTTCAAAATTTTAATCTTATTAAAAATTATATTTAAAACAAAAAAAAGTGAAATTGATGAATTAAACAAAAAAAAAGGTTAAAATTATGTAAAAAAAATTAAAATTCAATCAAAAATTACTTATTTATTGTATTTAATTGAAATCAAACGATAGCTGATGCGACAACCAACTCTTATTTGGTTTCAGTGCATCTCGACTCTAAGATGAGCCTTTAGTCTCATCTCGTTGCAGCGTCACGGATTCAATGTCCACGATGCTGCACTATTGTGCCATGTGACATTTTTTTAGACTATCATGTGGCATAAATAATATTTTTTAAATTAAATTTTTTTTAAAATTATTAATTATGTTAGATTTTTTAAAAAGTAAATAAATAAATAAATTTAAAATTGGTTTATTAATTAATTTTAATTCTATTAATCAATTAATTAATTTGATAGAATATTATTTGTTAATTAATTTAAAATAATTTGTATATTTGTCATTAACTAATAATAATTATAATATTTTCTTACATTTATTTATTTATTTTAATGAGTATCTTTTTATTGAATTATATTAAATAAATTTAATTTGATTAATATAAGAAATTTTCAATAAGTTGTATGTTAGTGTCTCACTTTTGACTAATATTGTATGTTAGTTGAATTAAAATTTGTGCAAATTTTCTCTTTTTTTTTTAAGAATATTATATATTTGTTAATATGTATGCCGTTTATATGTTAATATTAATAATTTTATTTTTTATTAATTCTTATAAGAAAAATAATGTATTCAAAGAGTCACCTTATATTTCACATTATCAACTCTTAAGACATAACACACTGTATTTAAATATCTTCAAATTTAATATTTTTTTGAATCAAAATCATAAAGTTATTATAATCAATATAACTCTCTTTCCCATCACTAGAACTCTCATACTTTCCTTCAAAACAAATAACAATTACATCATATTCAATGAAACTTAAAACAAAAATAATTTTCAAAAATTTAAAATTTAAAATTTAAAAAAATTTAGAAAATCTGGGAGGAGTTACAACATCTCGACCACGCATCTCATGCTCGAGACGTGGTGGCCAAGATGGTCTTTGTGCATATTGGCCACCACATTCTTAGCAACCACATCTTAAGTCTGATATGCGATGATCGAGATGCGGCCTATGGCATCTCGCCTGCATCACGGAGACTATACTGCGATGCAACTCCTAGATTTCTCATATTTTTCTATCACTTTGATTTTTTATCAATTTAATCTTATTTTTCTTCCAAACTTAATCATTATATACTATAATTGTATTCTCATATGTATTTAATTTTAAAACAATTACAACTTTTAATAAATCTAATATTATGAATATATATGACAAAAATACATAACAAGAAAGAAGTCTTTCTTACCGAATAATGTTTTACATCTTCAAATCAAGTTATTTAGATTTTTAAATATTGAAATGTGTTTTTGAACATGAATCGCCACAAATGAAATTTATATTTGTTAAATTTGGTTTCAAAGGATTCTTTTAATACTATATTATTTAAATGAGAGCAAATATGTCTATTTACAATTAATCTAATTAATAAAGAACAAAGAATTAAAAAAAATAATTATAAAATTTAGGAGTTATTTATAAAAAATTTCCTAACATTTTTAACATAAAGTGTAGTATTCGAGCTAAGTCAGAATTTGATTACCATTTTGAATATTTAACTATTGAGTTTGAGTTTGATTAAAATAATGGTGAAATCAAAATTTAAAGTGAAAGAGAATCGAATATTAAAATTAAAATTTAATCTTTATTTTAATATTAAACTTAAAATTTTGGTCAAAATTTATTAAACATCTTAGACGATAGAATAAATCCTCTACCACCTTAAAGGTAGATTTAATTTTAATACTTTTAGGTTCTATAAATACTTGAGTCTGTGTAATATTGTATTATATTTATATACTTTTCAAAAAATAAAATAAATAACTAATTTTTTACAAAAAAAACTATAATTCAATTAATATATACCACGTTTCTGAGATGAAAAAAAACTAGTTTTAAAAAATTATAAAATTTTGTTATGAAATGAGAATAAATTGAGATATAAATTGGTAAATGCAGCGACGCTTGTATGCACCCTTCACTTCTACTTTTTTTTTTTGACATGGGGATGGAAAATTCAAATTTAGAATTTTTAAGATACATCAAAATTCAAATCTTTTTAGCATTAGGCTATTTAAGCAAGTACGTCTTCTTTACACTTTTAATAGTTGATTTATTTGTGCCTTGTGCATAATAATAAAATTAATATAATAATCATATGTGTAAAACGGAGGTGAATATATGTCAAGTAATTATAAATTTAATTTAATATAAAAAAATAAAATTCTCTCTCTATATATATCGATATTTCTTTTTTAATTCAACTATATTTTTTACCTTTGACGGAATCTACTAGCAGTTCTGCACTTCTACTTCTTGGGAATACTCGTATTATTATTTCAAATAGAAATTCAAAGGGAAATTAGTTAGTAATTAACACTTGGTTCAATTTGATATTATAAATTTATATTTAATATAGTTTTTTTAATTAAAAGAACCTTTTTAACGTTATATTAAAAAAAAAGAAAGAATTTTGTACTTTAAAAAAATTACATTTGAGAGCAATTTTTTTTAAAAGTTAAATTATTTAAAATACTACTATTTTATTTTAAAACTTTACATTATTTCTTTACATAATATAAACTTATTTTTTACTCGAATTCAATCAATAATTTTTTTTTTTTGGGTTAAAATTTTACTTATAAATACTTAAATAAAAGTAATGCCATCGAAATTCTAAAATAAAAGAATACGATTGATTTTTTTTTTTTTTAAAGTAGCGACTGAGACAATCACAACTTGACGCTAGACTGCATTATCTCAAATGATTCAACTTAAGCATAATTTTAATAAAAATCCTAATCAAATTGTGAGAAAGGAAGTCACCAATTTCTTCCTCGACACGTTCTTAGTAACATCATTCGCATAAAATAAAATTAAAAAAATCAAATGTGAAAATTGTCTTCTATTGGGAGGAGAAAATTCAACACGGTCCAATCTCCATGTTTTTCCACGCGCTCTGCAATATAAAAAGAAAAGAAAAATTAAAAAAAATGCTTGAGAATTGGGAGTCAATCGCCAACCAACTACCAATGAACTGCCGTATCAAATAAACCCTTTTATTTTCTTCTCCCACATCGGATAGTTGTGCCAATTTGCCTTCAGGAAATAATGGCGCTCTCACCTGGCAAAACCCTCTACCTTCGTCTCTTCTCCCTCCTCCTCCTCCTCCTCAACACCGCCCATGCAAGACTCGATCTCGAGCCTTCGGATTACAGGGCCTTGTCCGTTGTCCTCAAAGACTTGGGAGTGGTCAACAACGGTCAACGCCTCATCACTTCTTCAAGCAGTCCATGCAACACTGCCGGCGTGTTTTGCGAGCGGAGGCTCTCAAAAATTGACGCCTATGTACTCAAGATCACCAAGCTGGTCTTCGTGTCGAAGAAGCTGACTGGGTTTCTGTCTCCGTCGATCGGACGGCTTTCGGAGCTCAGAGGGTTGACTCTGGCTAACAACAGCCTCGTTGACCAGCTACCACCGCAAATCGTTGACTGCAAGAAGCTTGAAGTTCTTGACCTCCAAAACAACCAGTTCTCTGGTCAAATCCCATCGAATTTGTCTTCATTGATCCGTCTGCGTGTTCTTGATCTTTCTGGGAACAAATTTTCGGGGAATTTGAATTTCTTGAAGTATTTCCCAAACTTGGAACATCTTTCTCTGGCAAACAATCTCTTTTCCGGGAAAATCCCACCTTCCATACGATCATTTCGGAATCTACAATTCTTCGACTTCTCGGGGAACAATTTCCTGAAAGGTCCAGTGCCAGTGATGAGCAGAGCTGGATCCTCAGCCTTTCAATACCCAAAACGGTACATTTTGGCTGAGAATACAGCTACAAAAGGCAATAATTCCCCAGCTTCAGCTCCAAATTCCAGTAAACGGGCTTCCAGTGCTTCCAGTGCTCCAGCTCCCGGTCCATCTGCAGCAACCCACAGGCACAAAAAAAATAAGGCAAGGAAGATAGCAGGGTGGATTTTAGGATTTCTTGCCGGAGCAGTGGCAGGTACCATATCTGGGTTTGTCTTTTCTGTTCTTTTTAAGCTCATCTTGGCGGCAATAAGAGGTGGAGGAAGAGACCCTGGACCTGCAATCTTTAGTCCCTTAATCAAGAAAGCTGAAGACTTAGCTTTCCTGGAAAAAGAAGATGGCCTTGCTTCTTTGGAGAAAATAGGAGCCGGTGGATGTGGAGAAGTTTACAAAGCTGAGTTACCAGGAAGCAATGGGAAGATGATTGCTATTAAGAAGATTGTTCAGCCTCCAAGGGATGCCACAGAGTTAACTGAAGAAGATAGCAAGCTATTGAACAAGAAAATGAGGCAAATTCGGTCTGAGATTAACACTGTAGGTCAAATTAGGCACAGGAATCTTCTTCCCTTGCTGGCTCATCTCGCCCGACCTGACTGCCATTTACTTGTCTACGAGTTCATGAAGAATGGAAGCTTGCAAGACACTTTAAACGCTGTCGCTAAGGGGGAAAATGAATTGGATTGGCTTGGCAGGCACAGGATCGCCTTGGGAGTAGCTGCCGGGCTTGAATATCTCCACACAAGCCATAGCCCTCGTATCATTCACAGAGATCTTAAGCCAGCGAACGTTCTTATTGATGATGACATGGAAGCTAGAATTGCAGATTTTGGGCTTGCCAAGGCAATGCCTGATGCTAATACTCATATCACCACTTCGAATGTGGCCGGAACGGTGGGATACATAGCCCCGGAGTATCACCAGACGCTGAAATTCACCGACAAGTGTGATATATACAGCTTTGGGGTTTTGCTAGCTGTTCTGGTCATTGGAAAACTTCCATCTGACGACTTCTTCCAACATACAGAGGAGATGAGTTTGATTAAATGGATGAGAAATGTTATGATTTCAGAGAATCCTACTCGGGCAATCGATCAAAAGCTCCTAGGCAATGGGTATGAGGAGCAGATGCTTCTGGTTTTAAAGATTGCTTGCTTTTGCACTTTGGATAATCCAAAGGAGAGGCCTAACAGTAAGGATGTTAGGTGCATGTTGTCTCAAATCACGCATTAGTATCCAAGGAGTTATTATCTAATCTGTATGAATAATGCTACTTGTGATGAACAATGTATGCTCTTGTTTAATTAATCGAATCTCCAAGGTTTATAATTTAGCATTGTTGTACAACATTTGATAGCTAAGAACTAAACTATTTATCCAATATTGCCTATTTTCTATTTCAAAGATCAGGATGTAAATTTCCGGGACTAAAAATTCCTCCAATTCTCCATTTATCATGTCATCTCAAAAGACCTATGCAATTCAGTATATAATCCTGTTGAAAATAAGTATATATATATATATATGGTAGACGTATAATAAAAAAACACTAGTGATGTTCATTTTTTTGTATAAAAGACTTTCTTTTTAGTATTGTCTTTTTTTTTTACATATTGTACTGTTTCTTTACAATAAATAATATAATAGAATTATATTCTCTTCTTTTACATGGTATTAGAGTCATTATACTCTCTTTAATTTTTAATTTTTTCGGTGAATTCGTCTTTTTCCTTTTCGGCCACTATGTTTTCTTCCTTTTTGAGTGGTCGTATCCTATATCTTGACATTACCAGTAGTTCACCGGAGAACCTTCAAGAAAAATAGAACCTTCGCCACACGCGCCATCATCAAAATCTTAACTTTTTTTTTCGACACACGTGGACTGTCGCCGTCGGCATCCCTGTCCTCAGACAGTATCTACAATCACTTTTGCGGCGGCCCGATAGTCATCAGCTTCTGCACGCGCCGCCACACGCCGCCTCTCTCCTCTGGTTCACGTTTTTCGATCATTATCTCTAGCGAGCGTGAGGCTTCACTACCAACACCAATTGGTCTAGACAATGCCGGCGACCCCAAAACCACCCACCGTGTCCTTTGCCATCGCTAGTCGCCATCACCATCGTTGAAAATTCACCACCCCTTGCCAGAAAATCGCTCTTGGTCGTCCGTCGTTCTCTCCTTCCTCATCCTCTCTGATTTGTGAGTCAATATGACTATTTAGAACTTTAAAACAGGTTCGATTTTTTCCTTCGATTCATTCTTGACTACTTCTGCTGAAAAATTGGTAAGGAGTAGCAATTATACTTCTTAGGCTGCATCTATTGAATTATGGTGTATAAGATATGGCTTAAAAGACCATTTAACTACTAGAGTTACAGATTTAAAAAATAAATATAAAACTGAGTGAAAAATAATTGATGCCTTATTATGTAATCAATTATGGCAAACCATCGATCCTTAATTATATCCTATTTATAAAGCCTATCGAACATGTTTTGATATTTGGCATCAAGCTAAATTCTTATATACTAATGATATTCAAAGGTTGTACTATATGGTCTCGAGTCTAGTTAGTTTGAAATAACAGGTTATGGAGATGTCAGAATTCTTTGGCAATATGGCCTCCCTCAAAACTGAGTTTAATTCACTCATGCCGTGTGGTGAAACTGTCATTGACGATCTTGCTCAAAAGGACAAATTCTTTATGGTTCTCACCCTAGCATCACTTAGGCCTAAGCTCTCATCAGTTGGTGATCAGATTTTTGCTAGTGCTGTTGTTCCTTCTATGGATGATGTCTTTGCTCGGCTGCTTCATGTATCTACTTCAGGTCATCAGTCTGGGCCTTCCACCACTGATTCAAATTTCTTTGTCTTGACATCTCAGTCGCAGCCTTTTTTTTAGGGAAAGCAAGATGATCGTGAAAAAAATTGTTCCAAGTGCACTTATTGTCATCAGTGAAGACATACCAGGGAAAAATGTTACAAGTTACATAGACGACCTCCTCGGGCTGCTAACCTTGTTCAATCTGATCATTCTGACACTACAGACAAGTAACCTCCATCCATGACTCTCACTGATGCCAACTATGAGGAATACCTTAAATATCAAGCAGCTAAGCAATCTACATCTTCCATTGCCTCCGTTGCACATACTGATAATTCGGTCGCTTGTCTTACTTAGTCCTCTTCTCTAGGACCCTAAGTACTTGATTCCAGTGCCTCTGACCATATTTCTAATGACATTCAATTACTTTCTCATACTTCTACATCTAAGTCATTACCATCTGTCACCTTAGCTAATGGTTCCACAACTACTACTCAAGCAGTTGGTCGAGCATATCATTTTCCTTCCTTACTTTTAGAATCTATCCTTTATATACCACGTTATCCTTTTAATTTTACATCTGTCAGTTAATCCACTCGTTTTTTAAATTGTGCTATCACATTTGTTGATGACTCTATTGTTATACAAGATCGCAGTACGGAACAGACGATAGGCACAGGACATAAGTCACAGGGGCTCTATCATCTCAATCTTCCGCAACCATCTGTAGCATGCACTGTCACTGAATCTCTAGCACTCATTCATAATCGTCTAGGACATCCAAGTTTGTCAAAACTACAAATAATGATTCCAGATCTGTCTAGATTATCGTCTTTAAATTGTGAATCCTATCAACTTGAAAAACACTCTCGTGGGTCGTTTCCCAAGTGGGTCAATAAACGAGCAGCATCCCATTTGAATTAGTTCATTCTGATATTTGGGGTCCTAGTCGACTTTCTTCTGCTTTGGGGTTTAAGTATTTTATTACATTTATTGATGATTATTTACGTTGTACTTGATTATTTTTAATGAAAGATCGATCTGAACTATTCTTCATATTTGAATAATTTTGTGCAGAAATTAAGACACAATTCTCTATTACTCTTCGTACATTGCGTAGTGATAATGCACGTGAATATTTTTTCGCTCCCTTTACTAAATTTATGTCTTCTCAGAAAATTTTACATCAGTCCTCCTGTGCTTACACTCCACAATAAAATGGGGTTACCGAGCGTAAATAGGCATCTTATTGAAACTACTCGCACCTTACTTATCCATAATCACGTTCCTCTCTGTTTTGGGGCTTACACTGTTCTTATTACGTGTTTCTTAATCAATCATATACCTTCTTCCGTCTTACAAAATAAAGTCTCTCATTCTCTTCTACATCATGATACACCATTATATCCTATCTCACCTTGGGTTTTTGGCTACACGTGTTTTGTCTATGTCTTTTCTCCTGGCTAAGACAAATTATTTGCTCGATCCATAAAGCATCTTCCTCAAGCACTTCCGTCTTCAAAAAAGATATAAGTATTATTCTTCTGACACATGTCGATATTTTATATCTATTGATGTCACATTTTTTTCGAGTCTTTCCCTTTCTTCTCTTCCTCTTGTTTCGAAACACAGATCATCACAAAAGTTCTTCTAATTCCTTATATTGCTCCTCCTACTGTGACATCCTCTGAGCCGGAGTCTGTTATTCCATCTCCAACCTATGATAATCTTGTCTCTGTTCCTTCTACAGATGATGTTATTACTATTGTCCCTGATGTAGATCCTGCAGGTGCTGTTATTGGTACCGATGATGCCATTGATATTGTTCCTGTTGTCTCACTGTCTGCTCTTGATTCCTCTCCGACTGCGGTCTTGCCCTCTGATGAACAGTTTCCCATTGCTATTCATAAAGGTATACGATTCACTCACAATCCTCATCATATATACAATTTTCTTAGTTATCATCGTTTATCTTCTTCATATTATGCTTTTGTGTCTACTTTATCTTCTGTTTCTGTCCCGAAAACACTTTGTGAGGCTCTTTCACACTCTAACTGGTGTCAAGCAATGGTTGAGAAAATGATTGCTTTGTATGCTAATAGTACATGGGAATTAGTTTAATTGCCACAAGGGCACTCCACAGTTGGTTGTCGATGGGTGTACACTGTCAAAGTTGAACTTAATGGTCAGGTGGACAAATTGAAAGTTTGGTTGGTTGCAAAAGGATACACTCAGACTTATGGGCAGGATTATTACGAGACTCCCTCATGTGGCTAAAATGTCAATGGCCTTTACACCAACTTAATATCAAAAATGTGTTTCTTCATGGTGAGTTTCAAAAAGAAATATATATGGAGCAACTACCTAAATTTGTTGCTGATGAGGATTTTGGTTTAGTATGTAAACTTCGTCGCTCTTTGTATGGTTTAAAATAGTCTCCTCGTGCTTGGTTTAACTGCTTCAGTATTGTTATCCAAGAGTTTGGCATGATCCGAAGTGAGTCAGATCATTCTGTTTTCTATAAACATACACCACAAGGTCAGTGCATATATCTAGTAGTCTACGTTAATGATATTATTATTACAGGAGATGATTAAGAAGGTATTAAGCAATTAAAGAATCACTTGTTTTGTCATTTGCAGATTAAAAATTTGGGATTACTTAGATATTTTCTTGGTATAGAGATTGCCCAATCTAAGTCTGAAATTGTTATCTCCAAAGAAAACACACGCTGGATATTCTAGAGGAAATATGAATGTTAGACTGCAGACCTATAGATTCTTCTATGAATTTTAATGCTAAACTTCTACTTGAACAAGAGAAGCCGCTTTCAGACCCTGAGAAATATCGAAGACTGGTTGGTAAACTTCATTATGTAAACTTAATTATCTTATTATCACACGGCGTGATATCTCCTTTTCAATCAGTCAGTTTCTACAGTCTCCATGTGATAGTCATTGGGATATAGTTATCCGAATTTTACGATATATCAAGGGCACACCAAGCAAAGGATTGTTGTATGAGAATAAGGGTCACACACAAGTTGTGGGATACTCCGATACAAATTAGGCAGGATCTCCATCAGATAGACGGTCTACTACTGGGTATTGTATTCTTGTTGGGGATAATCTTGTATCATGAAAAATAAGAAACAAAATATTATTGCTAGGTCAAGTACAGAAGTAGAATATCATGTCATAGCCTTAACTACATGTGAGCTTATATAGTTGAAACAATTAATTAAAGAATTAAAGTTTATAAACATTTCATATATGAAGTTATTTTGTAATAATCAAGTTATACTTCATTTTTCATCCAACCTAATGTTTTATGAAAAGATTAAGCATATAGAAGTTGACTGTCATTTTATTCGAAAAAAAATATTATTTAATTGTATCTCTACTAATCACGTTAATTCAAATAACCAGTTAACAAATATTTTTACTAAATCTCTCAAAATTCTCAAATTAATTTCATTTGTAACAAGTAATTTAAATGAGAGTATTAAAATGTATATAATAATTATATATATAGTAAGTGTAAAATAATAAAGCACTAATAATATTCTTTTTTTATATAAAAAGCTTCCTTTTTAGGACTGTTTTTTTTCTTATATACTATACTCTTTTTTTACAATGAATAATATAATAAAATTATATTCTCTTCTTTTACAAATTCAACGAGAGGACACTCACCATCATCGCCCTAATTATTCTAAGATCTTTAAAGAAGATTATTCTACTGATAAACAATAATACCTTTTAAAGAAGATTATTCTACTGATAAACAATAATACCTGTCAACAAGCATGGGAGTGTGCTGAAATCAGTAATAAGAAAACAGAGGAAGACTATAAATCTTGCATGCATCGGTAATATTATGGAAAGAAAAGGAAAGTATAGCAACACATGAAAGCGTATAACAAAGTCATGCACCAAGTTTCCAAATAAATGATTCGTGAATTTACTAAAGAAAACTAATAAAAAACACTAATAGAAGGCCCGATGATTTTTCTGAAGAAAAGATTTGTGTGGAAACCAGGTAAGGGTCACAGTTGAGACTTATACGTCTCACCGGAGACAAACAGGGTCATACATGTTCTTTCGCTCTCAGCACTCAGCAGTCATATTTATGGCATACTACATAGCACTTCAACAAAGGATATCTTTTGAAAAATCTAACACCATTCATTTTTGCAAGAGAAAAATAGGAAGAACTGCTTAACTATTGTAGTTACTTCCACAAGCAACTTCAAATAAAAATTTAGAAAGTGAAAATTCCAGGCAAGTGCACTTCAGTCATTTTCAGAAAAAAAAAATTTTAAAATAAAAACAGTTAGTGCTATTCAATGCAGTAAGCAATCAAGTTTCACATGTCCGCTTTTGATTTTCTTACAGAAAAATCCAATACACCTTTCCACAATTTAACAATCATGAAAAAAATATGTTAGTGGGAACACTAGTGAAGACTGGCCTAATTTCTACACATCAGGACAAATCCTAATGCCGACAATAAACTCCTTTATTTTTTTTCCTATCTTATTTATTTGTTTATTAGCTGATCAGAAAAACAATGAAAAGAAAGTTACAACCTGCTTCTCTCATCAGGTATATAACATGGTATGAGATAAAATTGGAATGGAAAGTTACCAAGTCTAGAATTGAAGGCAAATCCTATTAGGTTGACAATAGGACCAAGAGATGGTACAGATTAACCTGAGGGCCAGTTTCCAGTTCTTGGTGAATTCAAAGCTCAAAGTGAATGGATAAAGTCACCCCCAACCAGAATCTTCATGGAGCTCAATTGTCAGCAGACTTAACAGTCCAAGAGACTCCTTACAATCAAAATGACTTTTGTCCCATTAATTATGTCCTGATTACAAGACTTGCAAAATCCCATGGATCGCTAACAAATGAAAGTGGTACAACCTGTCCTCCATGAAATGCATCTACTGCAGATAGCTTCCGTTAATTCTAACCCATTAGATACTAAACAAAATGCAAAGGTTTCCAGCTGACAGGCCTCTTTCCACTATAAAAATAGAAGCTGGAGCTCATAAGTGCAGAAACTATACATAGTTATACAAGAATACAAACGCTTGCTCATGGAGAGACATTTACCACTCCAGCTGGACATTTATATATAAAGTGAAGATGAGCTCATCAATAAGACTTAAAACAGCTCTGGTAAATCATAACTTCAAGATGAATGATAAATCAAAAGCATGGAAAATCTTGAAACTGAAGACAGGAGTAAAAAATCATGCATCGACAAGGAAGCTCTCCATATCAGTTATAAGTGTGTTAAACTTGGTTCTCCAAGATTACATCACTAATCAAAATGCTTAGTTACAATGTAAGCAACTATAGATTCCTAGACTTTCATAAGTCCCCAAGTGAAAGGCACGCCATATAAATTTAAAACGCATGAGGTATTTCCAGAATACCTTAAATTATGTCCCGATTACAGGACTTACAAAATGCCATGGATCATTAACAAACAATAGTGGCCCCACCAACTCAGAATTAAATACAGTCCTAGAGCAAATGCATCTACTGCATATAAATTCCCTAAATTCCAGCCCTGCAGATACTGAACAAAATGGCAAAGTTTCCAACCAAGAAGAAATTGCAGACTCAACACGCCCTCTTTCCATTCTATGTAAAGCCGGAGCTCATACGTGCAAGTACTGTAAATAGGGATAGCATGATGATAAAAAGCTTCTGACAAAGGGTGAGAAACATTTATCACACCAACCGTACAGTTATATAAAGAGTGAAAACAAGCTGATTGATAAAGCAGAAATTAACTCCCAAAAATCAAAACTTTCAAGCATGGATGAACAAATCAGAAGCACAGAAAATCTTCAAACTCAAGATAGGAGTAAAAACTTATGCATCAACAAGGAAGTTCTCCATCTCAGTTATAACTTATTAAGTGTATGAAACTGGATTCTCCCACATTACATTTACTAATCAAAACATATAGTCACAAAGTCATCAACTAATGATATAGGATAGAAGCTAAGGCAAAATATTTTAGAAATTCTTCTTTGAGTCTAATTTGATGTTCTTATTTTAGTATAATTATTTTTTATTATTTTGAGTTATAATTTTAGAAAAAGTCTAATTTCTTTAATCATTAGGAATTATTATCTTTTACTAACTAGTATTTATTACTTCTTTACGATTAAGTCAGCTATTAATATAAATAGGCTTGTTATTTATAACTCTTTAATATTTCTTATCAATAATATTTCAGTTACATCTCTCTTTGAAATTTATCTTTGGCGTGAATTTTACATCTCTCTCTTTTTAATAGTTATCTTTTTTTTTTGTAAAGTTGAGACGTACACTAGAATAATATCATGTTTTTTTGACAAATTGGATATAAGCTAGAACAACATGTAATATCAGTACCGTTTTTAATATGCCAACAAGGCGAAAGGAAAAGAAATATGTGTAAACTAAAATACCTTAAAAATCAAGAAGTAACTGAGGAAGAATTCTCTCCAAATGAGTTGCTTCAATTTTGCTAGCACCCTCTGCTTCAGCAATTGCTGCAGCGCGTTGCACAGCCTCTGCATTAACATAAATGGCTTCAACTAATTATATATATTCGAAAATAATCTAGTAGGTTATGTAACTCATTATATGATAAGTAACACTATCACATAGCACTATTTAGTCAATCCACAAATTTTGTACAATTTACGATGTGATACAAAATCTTGCCATGTGTCTAAGTGCGCACCGTATGATGAGTTACGTAGTTCATTAGATCATTTCTTTATATATTATATATATCAAATTTAATTTAATGTATCAAAACCTGTAACAAAAACTCGGAGAAGTTCACAGCTCAACTTCAAGGCATTAGCATTGGCTGCATCAGACAAACATTGGATAGATAACACAACAATTCAAACTCGTGGATTTGGTTGCAATAGAATTCATCAAAAGAATATAAATAATGATAAGGCGTTACCGGAAGTGGGCCGATTCTTCTTGGATGTTCCTGCCGCTACCTGCCCCAATAGAAATTATATGGAGACAAATTAAAGCTAAAGCTAATAATGCAATAAAAGAATTTGAAAGTAAAGAGTGAAAACGAAATCAAAATGGATTCAATAAAACTAAGTGATTACCTCGGAGTCCATGGCATCAGTGCCTGCGTTTCTCTCACGCTCTGCAATGAAGAAGAATCAACGGGGGAAATTATTATTATTTTTTTAAAAAAGAAAGAAAAGTAAATATGGAAACAAAAATAAGGAGAGGAGGGAGAATTACAAACCGAGAGATCGTTTGGTCCATATATGCTTGAATATCGCGTGAATCAAATCCTATTGAAACCAAAATTCAAATGAAAAAAAATGTTAATTTCATTTATAAGAAAGAGAGAATCAGTAACAGGGATTTCAATTTTGGGAGCCTTACAGGATCAAAATTCTCTCCCTCCATGGTAAAAGCGTTCGAAGTTAGAGCTGGCGACAAGTTAATGTACTTTCATTTTCGTAAAATTAGGATAAAGTTAAACAACTAAGCTGCTGCCATTAACAAGCCCCTATAGCTCAGTGGTAGAGCGTCAGTCTTGTAAACTGAAGGTCCGTAGTTCGATCCTGCGTGGGGGCATTTAATTTCTTTTTAATTTCCTTCACTTTCTTAAGGGGACTTCAAAATGATGCGTGGGGCCATTTAGTATTACCTTAGTAAGGGGGCTTAAAATTCTGTGTGGGTGCATTTAGTGTTATATTGTGGCAAGAATGTCAGCCTTCCTGTCTTGCGTGGGGGCAGTTAGCATCGTCTGTGTTTTCTTTTTTTTATTTCTACTTTTATTTTTGTTTCTTGTTAAGTAAAACGGCACCTATGTATTTTGCTATTCTTCAAAAAAAAAAATTAAGAAAAGAAAAAACTGTTGAACCGTAAGGTTTGACTCAAAAAAGACGGTCTCACTCTATTTTTAAAATTATTTTAAAGATTCACTCGTCTACTAAAATATTTTGTTAAATTATATAATTTATGTTACCATTATCATATTACTCTGGCTTTAAAATGAAATATAATTAATATATTATTGACATGTAACATAATTTGAACTGCTTATATAATTTTTTAGGTTAATTTTTACATTTAAAAATAAAAAATATAATTATATTTAATTAAAAACATTTAAAAATAGTAACTATCATTATAACCATCCATTTAAGAATAATACCGAATCAATTTGAAACAGATACTTTTAAACCAATATTTATATTTGTTTTAAAAGTAAAATACAAAATGATTATTATATATATTGTAGGTTTGAAATTTTAATATCAAACTCGTTTTAATGGATATATACTTATTACCAAATCCTCAATGAGTTATTTACGAATTTTGAAGTTAGTTTAATAATAAATACGTAGCACTTAACATGTATGTTATGAGTAAACGCTAAATGTGTGTAATATTGTGCATCTAGTGCGCTTAACACGTGTATTATAAATATATGCTAAGCGCTCAACGTTACATGCCTACCGCTTAACACGAGTGCTACAAGCACATGCTAAATACGCAACGTTTAGCACACATGTTATAAGCAAACTCTAAAAGTGTGCAACGTTGCATGACTAGTGCTAGGGATGGCAGCGGGCGGGTTTCGAATGGATATCTCTAATACCATATTCATATCCGCTTAAAAAATAAAATACCATATCTTTCTCAAACCCGCAAGAATTGTTACCAAACCCGCAATGGATCATCTGCGTATTTTAAGCGGGTTTTAAATTAATATAATAAAAAATAAAATTATAATATTAATTTAATTAAAATTTTCTAAATTATAGTAATTAAAATAATATCAATTATACTTCCAATTTTATTTACATTAAATGTTATAATTTTAACTTCAATTTTAATTTTAATTACATTAAATATCATAATTTCAAATCTAATCTCGATTTTAATTACGATAAATGTTATAATTTCAATTACGTTAAATATTTTAATTTTAATTTTAATTACATTAAATATTATAATTCCAAATTTAATTTTAATTTTAATTACGTTAAATATTATAACTCCAAATTCAATTTTAATTTTAATTACGTTAATATTATAATTATAATTTCATTTTTCGATATCAATTATTTTAAATATTATAATTCTTATTACAATTTTGATTTTAATTACGTTAAATGTCATAATTTTAAATTCAATTTCGATTTCAATTACATTAAATGTCATAACTCTAAATCAAAATTTGATTTTAATTACATTAAATTGTTATAATTATAATTTCAATTTCGATAGTTAAATGTTATAATTCTAAATTCAATTTTAATTACATTAAATATTTTAATTTCAATTCTAATTCTAATTTTATTTATATTAAATATTATAATTCTTGTGTTAAATGTTATAATTTCAAATCCAATTTCAATTTCAATTACATTAAATGTTATCATTCTAAATCCAATTTCAATTGCGTTACATGTTTAATTCTAATACAATTATAATTTCAATTACGTTAAATGTTATAATTCAAAATTCAATTCCAATTATGTTAAATATTAAATATTTTAGTTCTAATTTTAATTATGTCAAATGCTATAATTTTATTTTTAATTTCAGTTACAATTATTAGTCCTTTTGATCTAATTTTATTTATTTTTATTAAATAGTATGAGTAATGTCAAATCAAATCTAGACTTTTTGATGTGAGATAAAAATAAATGCAAAAATAATCAATTCATATTTTTAATTTTTTTAAATGTAATATGTGCGGATACCCGTTGCGGGTATCTGCAAATTTTTCACCAAAAATATACCCGTACCAAATTCGTTGTGGGTTTTAATTTTGAATACCAAACCCGCTTCAAGTCTTACCAAATCCTTTCCAATGCGAACAGGTTTTAGCGGGTTTGCGAATTTTTTTGTCATCCCTACCTAGTGCTTAACAAGTGTACTAGGAGTATATGCTAGCATGCCCGCGCCTAGCGCTTAGTACTCATGCTCAGAGTTCATGCTAGGCATGGAATGTGCGCTCCTAACACACATGCTAAGCGCACTAAGCATGCAAATACGTAGCGTATTACTTTTTTCTAAAAAACAATTAAGACAAAATATAATATCCACGAATACCCGTTACGGGTATCTTTAAATTTTTTTATCAAACTCATACTCATCCCAAATTTGTTGTGGATTTTAATTTTGTATATCAAACTTACTTCAAATCTTACAAAATTATTTTCAATAGATACAGGTTTTAGCAAGTTTACAAGTAATTTTTCCATCCATACACAATCTTTGTCAATGACTCTATTCGAGGTAGCAATACATTATAATGCACTATTATTTAACGGTGGCATTATAGTGGTCGTCGCTCTTTTCACCAATTTTTTTTTACTACTCATTTAGTTGTAAGAATTATATCTCATAAATCACAAAGTTTTAAATTTGATAGTATTAATGGTTGGTTAGAATCTCGCAATTGCCATTATTGATCGATGGCAACAACGATATTTATGGCAACCAGTTTAAAAAAAAAAATTATTTTAGGTTTATTTTATTTAATGATACAATGTTTTTAATTAAATAAAAGGTAATCCTATTACATTAAGCCACATATTATTTTAAAAGTTAAAATACCATATTACTCTGATTTCATTTAGAAATATCGATACTTATTGTTTAAATCGAATCACACAAACAAGCAATATAACCCAAAAAAATTGTGCAGAACAAGTAATTAAGAAACTAGAAAGAGAAAGGTAGAAGAAGAATACACACAAATTACGTGATTCGGCAATTTGCCTATGCCCACGATGGATCAAGATCACTATTATTATTATTGAATCTCAAAGGCACTCACAAAGCATGCCTTTTTACAAGAAAGACTTACAAAAAACACTCTCTCTTGTAACTTAGGGATTTTCTCTCGCAAAGAATCAGAAAGTTTGCTTAATCACAAAGATTTCCCAAACTATCACAAAAATGTGTTTACAAGCCAATAGAGAGCATTTATATAGGTTTTAGGACGTCATAAGTTTACCCTAAAAGTGTGGGAGCCGTATTAGGGATTCTTGAAGCAAGTGGAAGACGAAATAAGTAAGTATCAAAATGAAAAACTGTTCCAGTGCCGTGGCGCTCAGCATCCATTGTCGTGGTGCTGGTACCCCCGCCTGGGCGTCGCGGCACTGGTTACCCGGCGTTGCGACGCTCAGGTTCTATTATGGGGGTTGTGCCTTTGTCTTTCTTTTCTTTTCGTGTCCGTATTCGATCGTCACATACCCTACATACTTAACTTGTTCTCTAAATTATATCTCAATAATTTTCAATTAATATTCTCGTACTTATACTAATACAAAATATATTAATAATCATGATCAAACGGAGAAAGTGACTTTGATACATTATGGATAACAATCTCATCGAAATATAATCAAAAGTTCCATGCACAAAAATGTATGCACAAAATTAAAATTGAACATTTGAGATATACTTAAAAGTGTTTAAATGTATTTTAAACTAATTTTTTTCTATTTCTTAACGGGCCCTTAATGCAGGGTCTTTAAAATACTATGTGGGGGTATTTAGTATCTTTTGGGGGCACTTAATGGCTGGAGGACTTTAAAATGAAGGGGTGGGGGCATTTTGTATTACCTTAGTGGGGAACTTCAAATAACGTGTAATACCTAAGCGTGTGGACTTAAAAAAAGAATCTGGGAGGGGATTTAGTGTTGCCCAGTGACCAGGTTTTCCATATTCCGCGGGGCACTTAACATAGTCGTTGTCTTTAGTGTGCTGTCTTTTGTTTCCCGTCATTTGAAACGGCTCTGTTCTGGCAAGCCTCTGTAGTTGTTTGTTTGTTTTTTTTTTTAAAGAGAAAATCCTTCGTCTTGAAACCAGAAACCACAGACTACATATATATATATTTAACTCGGTTTCTCGCTAAACAATCGCTTGTCAATATTTCCAATCATATAAAAATGGCAAATTTTTTTCAAAAACTCGCTAGAAACAAATCAACGCAAAGAATCTTTACCAATCTCAAAACCCCAATAAATCTCACAAAACCAACACTCATGTTCATTAACCCAAACAATCCTATATTGTTTTTAAATTCGGAATCAACAGAACCAGAAATCAACTCAAAATTTCCGCTTCTACCCGAGTTTTCCGTTTGGTTATTTCTTAAATCCGATTTCTTCAACTGGGTTTCATTAGTTGAAGTCCATTCAGGCGGAAGAGTTCGAAACCGATGATGCAAGAACGGTCTGGACGGACTGTGTGAAGAAGAAGAGAAAGAAGAAGATGAACAAGCACAAGTACAAGAAGCTTAGGAAGCGTCTCAGACGAAAAACCTAGGCGCGTTTGGTGAGAATATGGTGTTTTAAATCGAAATTTTTGGATTAGGTCGTCAAAATATTTACGTGGAAAATTTTTTTTGTTCGTAGTTGAGGATATGCGTTTTTTTATTTTAAAAAAAGTTAACTTTTATGGAATTTCATCGAGATAAGATGAAATTCATGTCTTTGAGCTGATACGAAATAATTTAGCCTATTACGCTTAATTGGAAGTTGCTTACCTACTTCTATGTAGATGGCATGATTGATTCTTCTAGGGCATCTTAGTTCATTCCGTATGAATATGCATAATTGAAGTTGGATGTACTAAATTTTCTGCTAACAATTGCCTATCTGCAGTTACACATATTGCCCTGCTTTTTCCGGCTATATAGTCAAATAGTTTATATATATATATATATATATATAAAAGAATTATGCTTACATGTGCCACAACTACGTGAAAGATGTATTATTCTATTTAACATAGCCTGACAGAGTGATTATGACAGTAGAAGTTTATGGAAGATTGATGTCGGATTTTTCACGAATTACAAATGAACTGTAGAAACCCTTTTTTTCGTACAGTTTGTAATTTTTCAGATTATTTTGTGATTAATAATGAGACATGGAGTTGGAATCCTCTCTATTTGGAATTGGATCTCTACATAGAATTTTATGGAAGATTGATATCTGATTTTTCTTTAATTACAATTGAACTGCGGAAACTGTTTTTTCATACTGTTGTAGCTTTTTTTGTAATTTTTTGACAAATTTTAATCAAGAATGAGATATGGAGTTGGAATCCTCGATATTTGGAGATTCAGTTCCACTTCATCTGATTCGCTGCGAAGTTATTTTATAGGGTGTTTGTAAGTGGTGGAGTATGGATGATGAGTAATATAGTAGAGATGTTGGCTAGTCAATGAACGATTTTCTAACTTAGTGTGTAGGGGTAGAGTATGGATGATGAGTATTATAACTACCGGAGAGTAGAATCGTAAGTTTGAGACATAAGAGTAGAATCATAGAGCTCATGATAGAGATATATTGGTTTGCGATTTCAAAGATATCAATTGTTTGCGCCAAAAAGGTGGTACAAATCCAATGGCGTTGAGATGGAGAACAGAAGGTTGTTTGAAGGAGGGAGAGAAGATGTCTTGGCCTTAGATTCCCTTGAATATTTAGCTGATTGCAAGTCATTTGATCTTGTGAAAATTTTCTTGGGGAAATAAAGCTGTCTTTACGAATGTAGGTTAACCTTGTTGTTGAAGGAGAGAATACTCTTCTCCTTCTTGAGATTAAGTTAAAACGAAAAACTTCAAGTTCAATCTAGAACCCTAACTTTTTTGCGTTGCGGAATAACTTGTTAATAAAACAAAATATTAAGAATTTAAAGCAGAATATAAAAGAGCACAACACAATCTTACGTAGTTTAGTCAATTGCTTACGTCCACGGTGAATTCAAGGATCCTAACCTCTTTTAACTCCCTAGAGATTTTATAAGGAAAACCTAATGAAGAACCCTAAAAAAAGACCTAATGTTTAGTGTATCCTTACTCTACCACGAGTAATGAACACCCAAACGACGGTTCCACCCTAGCGCACACAAGCACTTAGTGTCTATCCAGTTCTTCCCCTATCTTAAAGTCTCGCTTAATGCTTAATCTCAACTAAAGAGTTTACAAGTGTTTATATAGGGTTTATTTCGTGTCTACTAACCCTATTCCTTATTAGAGTAAGAGTCCTCTTATTTTGGGAGTCCTAAACTTTTCAAAACTCGAAATTCGGATAAAAAATGGATGTCCTAACGCTTTTGGTGCTGCTGCGCTCATCCCTTGGCGTCGCGGCGCTGGCTATTATCGCGCCCATCGCCGCAGCACTGGGTTGCTGTGCTGGGTGCCGTGACGCTCAGCCCTGATGCTCCTATGCTCATTTTCTTCGCTTCCTTTGCATCTTCGAGTCCCGTTTCACTTTTCCCTTCGTGTCCCATACGTCTTAGATTTCTCTATATATGTCCCACACATTTTAGACTTCTTGTGACTCTCTACTTTAGTATTTATCTCAAATCTTGTCCAATCAAGATTGTTGAATCACCAATTTTCCAACACTTATGATACAGAATTATGGCTAAGATAGTCATATTTATATTACTTGCTGCACAATCAAGAACTTCAGGTATGATTGGTTTACTCTCCTTCCATTTTTTTCATAGGAACCACTGATGTTGCATGTGTTCGTGTCTGATTCTGCATTTGTGTGGGCAAAACTTGGTCTATTATGATCTCATTAACTTCTTCATAGTGTTGGCTGAATAAAGGACGCCCATCTTTAAGTAAAATAGGAGCCCATGTTTCTCAAACCATCTTTGAGAAGATGGGGTTTCATACGGCATTTTCCTTTTCAAGGTTCATAAACCACATTGGCCAATTTAGCCACGTCCAACTTGAGATCCTCCACGATATAGTTAGGTATGGATTGTGTTTTACAGATCTATTGATACGAGGAAAAAATTATATCTGGTGTATGATGCTGCTCTCTTCCAAGTGTCAAGAGGAGGATATAACCAAAGAGAAATCCATGTTTACATACAGGTAAATTTCATTGCTGAATTGACCATTTGATTTTTTAGCGAAGCTCATTGATTCAGACTTTGATTTGGGAAAGTAAACAAACTTCATCTATTCCCTGGATATGCCGTGAAGAAAAACTTATGGTATTAGTTTGGGTTGTTGAGAGATGCACAGATAAAAAAGAATTATTCGGAATGCATCAATGATCATTTACAGGAGATAGAATTATTTTTCTTAAAGTTGGAGAAAGATTGTGTGGTGAAACATAGATTATTGGAGTCACAAATCTGTCATGATTATGCTTATTATAATATTGGTCCAGTTCAAGAAGAATATTTAGGGAAAACACAATCGTCAATAGTTTAGTTAAACATCTAACGACAAATTAGATGAGGCCAACGTAGTCATTGAGAATTTGTGCTGAATAATGTATTGGAGCAGAGCAGCTGATTTTGAATGATCTTGTTCAATAGGATTAGGATCTGAGATGGGAATTTGCTTTTGGTTTCTTTAATCCTTGGCACCCAACTGTTGCATGGAACTCGCACATGCTGTTTACACCTAATTCCAATTTCAATTCAAGTTTCTTGAGATCGTTGTTGATGTAATTGCTGTTTATGAACTGTAGTTAATGGAGACGATGGGAGAGATGTGATATCAACTCTAATTAGTAAAGTAATTGCATAATATTTGATCATATTGATGTCAGCTGATTTTGGCCTTTGGGTGATAGATAAACAAAATTGAGTCTAAAATGGTCAAATTAAACTCGTACACACGAGGAATTGATTTGAACTGCATAGAAAATTTGGACTGAAACAAAGTTTTCCACCTTCATTTAACATCTTTCAAGAGCTGCTGCTGTATTTGTAATACACTGATGAGGCCCCATTAAACGGAATTTATAAGTGTTCGAAAGTGCGTCAGCACTTACGCCAAGGGGGAGCTTCGGACCCCAAACTTGAGAATTATTGAGGGGCATAACTCTTTTTTATTAGAATAATTTTAAATTGCAAATGTAATCAAGTGGTTTCCACATGCTCCCACTAATCTGGAATGCAATTGCTGAAAAAAAGCTGGCCGAAATGCTGACTGCTTGTCAGCATTTATTAAGCAAGTCTGAATTTTGTTGCCAAATTCGTTAACGGTATTCAACATAGATCTCTCCTTATTCCTTAAAAAAGAACTGGGTTTGTAGTTTTGTAAACGTGCCATTGTTGAATTTTGGAGTTTCAGTGAATCTAAAACTCAAACGTCGGCCTTCAAACTTTAATAATGATATTGTAGTAGCAACAAGCAACTTAGCCTCAATGATTTAAGCAGAGCATATGATGGCAACTTCTGCACGAGTTCCCTGGAACCGGAGAGGTAGAAAAGCACTTTTACAATTTAGAATTAAATAGAAAATTTTAAATTGTTTTGCTAGTGAGCCGAAAAATATTTTCAAGAGTGGGGGTCTAAACTCTTACTGAAGTCCAATTTAATATACAAAGACTACAGAAAAAGAAAAAGAAAAAGAACATGTTGGTTCATTCAGAGTCGTTAAATTGCTTAATGACATCCTCAATATTGCAAACAAAGGAGACATAATAAATTTTTTATTGCAAGTAGTGGATCAACTTTTTTTTTTATTTTTAAATTTATGATTAGAACTACATTCAATTCATTGTACATATGTGACTAGCTAGTAAACAAATAGATTAAGTAGTAAAATAACCCATATAATAATAAGGTCACTTTTTCTTTTTCATACACAATCAACTTTTGAAAACTCCATTTGAAATGGACCTTTTCATGAAGTAGTTCTTATTATTATTCCATATATACATCCCACACTTTAATCTCTCCATTAAGGCTACCGCTACAAAGCGAAACGGCGCCGTTTACTACACTACTTCTTGTAAAGGCTACCAACGACTTCACTGGTTTTTCATGCCCCTCCAAGATTGCCATACAACGATAATAACCATTATTGTCTTTGCCACGCTGCCAAATCCTCACCGTTCGATCGGCCGACCCACTCACCACCAGATCATCTACGTTGATCAAACACAACACAGCCCCGGTATGACCCCACAATGCTTCCACAAACACCACATGATGGTGATGGTGATTATCATCATTACAGCTCTCTCTCCCCCACACCATGATCGAGCGGTCACTACCGCCCGAAAACAAGAAGGAACCGTTGCCGTTCAATGCAAGCGCATTGACAGTAGATTTATGCTTCTCTAACGTAGCAACCAGCGTGTGTTTTTTTCTCTCTTTATCAATTCCAGCTCTCTCCCAAACCCTAATACGTCCGTCCGCCGAGCCAGTGTAAACGACGCCGTTATCAGCCACAACCACTGCGTTCACAGCATCTTCATGTGCTTTGTTCACAGACTCTAAGCATTTATAAGTCGTCGCGTTCCATATCTTAAAACTTCTATCCCAAGAAACTGAATACATCAACCCTTCTTTAACAACCAAATCCGAAACAGCGTCCCAGTGCTCGAGCCAAATCCGCTTCTTGTGCCGCCTGACCGTGACGTAGTTTTTGGGCAACACAGAATTGAGTAAACGGTCTTTAATAGTCGGGAGAGTGGAAACAAGCTGGTGTTGTTTTGACAGCTGCGAGATTTGCCAGACTCTGATCTTGCAGTCTTGATGAGCGGTGAAGATTTTGATGCCGTCGAAAGCGATAGACTTGACTGACCCAGAAGCCAAATCGCTGCTAAAAGTATCGACATGGGCATAGTCAGATAAATCATAGACGTTGATTTCGTTGGTTGAGGCGGCGTAGAGGAGGTTATTATGGACTGCGAGACAGCTGATGATGTGAGAGTTTTGGATTTTAAGCGCAGCAATGCAGTGGTGTGTTAAATGTGTTTCAGAAGAGACATGAAGACGAAGCTGTTGCTGCTGTTGATGGGAGAACGAGGAGACAGAAAGCGTATGAGAAAAATTAGACATGTTTATGAATCATTAGTCAGTTGGTTTTGAGAATGATGAGCGAGGGAGCAAAATATTTATAACTGAAAATTTTAGGCTTAGGGTTATGGTATTGGTACATGTGGCAGGTTTAGTGGAGTGATTAATTTATTCTTCTTATTAGTATTTTAATGGAGTTGAAAGGTGGCAATCTCAGGAGATGACAGTTGGTTTGTATGATCAAATGGAAGGCCTACATATCAATTCAATGTCGTCCTTTAAAGATACACCCTAGCCCTAGGGTTTTCATAAATCATAACCACGTTTTTCCGGCCGGCCAAATCTAAATTTTTGATTGGACTGACATACATATTTTTCATAGGTCTTCTTTAATTTTATATTTGATTTGTAAATTATAATTAATAAATTTATATATATATATATATATATATATATATATATAGAATACGCTTCTTGCGTGCAATTTAATGATATAAAGTTGTAATAATTAATATTATTTTAATTTAAAATTTACATCGTTAAATTATATGCAATCAATTGTTAAAAATTTAGGTTATTATTTCAAATAAAAAATTAAATTAAAGATCCCTACCTATATATATGTTATAAAAATCAACACTCAAGTTATAGTCAAACTTAGGTAAATTTAAAAAAAAAACATCAAAGTATTAAACAATAGAGTATGTTATACATTTTAAAGAAATATTTCAATTTTTTTTAAAGAAAAAGGAATATGATAGATTAATCAGAAATGTCATCCCATACAAGTTTAGTAATAACATCTGGTGCTGATCCATACCAAATACAATTAAGATGTTGCTGCAGGGCTAGTTTGGCTAAGTCATGAGCAACTCTATAAGAATCTCTAGCATTGTAGACAAATTTGTATGAATCAAAATAACTTACGCAATCATATATGTCTTGATAGATTACTCTAATTTCTGGGAGATGGTGAACATGAGCTTGAATATCTTTGACTACCACCATTGCATCAGATGCCAGAATAATGGATTTGAATCCCACCTCCTTGGCAAGTAATAAACCTCTTCTTATGGCCAAAGCCTCCACAATTGATACCTGGTACCGGACAAGCAGTGGAGCCGCAAAAGAAAGAATGGCCAGCATAATCCCGAATCATAATCCCCAAACCAGTCTTACCATTCTGGGGAATCAATGTTGCATACGTATTTATTTTAAAATATCCTAGCGCAGAGGCATCCAAACATTCAATGAAGTGGCCCAAAGATCAAGACCCATCTGCACATTTGCTGTGCGAAACTTCTGCAAATAACTCTCTGCCTAGTTGATGACATGATCTGGTTGTAACCTCACATGCTTATGCACCCATTGATTTCGTGCATACCATAATCTCTAGAATATAACTAGCAACAAATCCAAAGTGTCTGTCGAAAACTGTTGCATACAAGTGAGCAGAATCTCTTTAGTAGACGAGCGATTATTGCAGCGAATGTCACCAGCAAAGATACATGAATTCTTGACCTTTTCCAGCATTTTGCACATCCATATTGCGTGTAGGGTCGTCTCATAATCACAACCACAACAGGGACAGAAAACATCAACTGGCACATGATGCATGGCGAGGTTAACTTGAGTGGGTAGCCAATCATTTGGTGAGGGCAGACTCCTCAGAACAGCTAGCCGTACCCTCCAGATAACGCCTTAACCAATAACAACTTTTCACCGAGAACAGTCCATTATTGTTGAAGTGCCATTGCAAAGCGTCCTGCTGATTCACTTGTTAAGATGATACTGGAATAGCAACAATTAATTTTTGCTCTTCTGAGGGAAAGATTGCCGAAGCAACTCCAAAAGTTGTTTCCCCCATATCATACTCCTCCATACAAATGATGAAGAGGAAGATGCCTTACCCTGTAAAAATGAAACATCAGAAAATTTGAAGTACTCTGGCTATAAGAGAGTGTGGCTTATGAATAATTCGCCATGCTTGCTTCGCTAGCATTAGTTGGTTAAAAGTGAAGAGTTTGCGAAACCCAAGCCCACCCGAATCTTTGCTCACATAATTTGTCCACGCCAATAAACCTTCCTAGTGTCCTCATCCCTTCCCCACCAAAAGCGAGCACGTAGCCTATGAATTTCATGATGTAAGGAGGCTGGTAGGCGAAATAAATTCATAGAATATGTGGGAATTGATTGAATAACCGCTTTAAGAACTTCACGGTCACTACTAGAAAATAAGCAAGATTTCCATCCTTTCAACTTATTCCAGATTTTATCTTTAATTGAGTTGAACAAGGTTTTTTTATTTCGTCCTCTAAAGCTAGGTAACCCAAGATATTTCTCATGACAGTGGACTTGCCGAACCCCTAAATATTGGACAACATTAGCAGTTTGGTCATAGGGCACAGTAGGTCCAAAGCAAATAACAGATTTGTCGAGATTAATAAGTTGACCTGAATCCTTCTCATAACACCGCAGGATTCGCTGAATAGTTTGGCAATTAGATAAAGAAGCCTCTGCAAAAATCAAACTATCATCAGTAAAAAATAAATGAGATACAGTAGGTCCACGCCTGCCACAACTAATATCACGAAGTTCTTCCCTATTTTCAGCACTACGTAACAAAGTCGAGAGCCCCTCAGCACACAGGAGAAATAAGTATGGAGATAGCGGGTCACCTTGCCTTAAACCTTTGAAGGGATTCGAGAGTCCCTTAGCTCGGCCATTAACAAGAAAAGAGTATGAAACAGATGAGATGCAACAGTGAATCAAGTGGCACCAAGAATCTGGAAAAAAATATAACTCTCATAACAGCATCTAGGAAACCCATTCCACACTATCATAGACTTTTGACATGTCTAACTTGAGTGCCATATAACCAGAACGTTTTCGATGTTGACGTTTAATTAAGTGTAAATATTCAAAGCCTATGATTTCGTTATCTGTTATAAGTCTACTAGGAATAAAAACACTCTAAGTCTCAGAAATCACCTCATGCAAAATTGAGCGAAACCTTGTTAGCTAAAACCTTAACAATAATCTTGTACAATACATTCCAAAGGCTAATAGGGTGATAGTCAGATGGTGTCTTTAGGGGTTGAACTTTGGGTATTAAGGCAATTAAAGTCTCATTAATACCACTGATACCATCTTATCTTCGAGCTTTAGTTGGATGCATTTGGAATAACGTGCCTCAAGAAGCTGAACACTCTGATCAGATAACCTTCGAGACATACAGTCTAAAATCTGTTGGAAATCATCAGTAGGGGGTTTGTAGAGCAAAAACATTTGGAGAAATGCTCGACAAGTAAGGATTCAATCTGATTCTTAATAGTATCCCAAATACCCAAACTATCAGAGTCTTGTAATACAATTTTTCTTCCTTCTACCTGATGCCTTATAGTGAAAGAACTTAGAGTTTTGCACCACATTGAAGCCAGGAGATTCTCGATCGCTACCGCTAGTATATCTCCTGCTTATAATACAGTGCACCAAGTTGTCTCTCAATTGCCCTCAACCGTACCTAGGAAGTAGTATTGATTTGCTTATTTATAGTCATGAGTTGTTGCTTCTGGTACTAAATCTCCCGAGATAGTCTACGAAAGTGGGTATAGTTCCATGTCTGTAAAGAAGTACCAAGAGCCATAAGATTTGCTTGAATGCCAACAATAGAAGTTACAGGTTGCCACTTTGCAGAAACAAGCTGCCGACAACTCTCTTCATCTGCCCATGCTTCCTCAAAATGAAATTTACCGTAAGATTTCCTGCAATGCTGAGTCAACTACTGATTATCCGACCCTAGGATCATAAGCAGCAAAGGACGGTGGTTAGAACCCCAAAACTCAAGATGGCGTACCACAGAACGAGGGAATAGCTGCGCCTAGATGCTATCATGTACTACTCTATCAATTCTTGACAGAACTCGACTCGAACCCTCCTGAAGAATTAATGCGGATCCTACAATGACGTGAGAGTAACATACTCTTTACTCATACATATGATATAATGAGACTATATGCCTCAACAAAAAATGTATATGTGTATTCTAATATACAAAAACATATATAAATATACAGACTGAGACACTTGTGTAGTTATGCGTGTCGTGAGCTAATCTTAAAATGTGATAACTGTATCATATTATACAAATTCCTGTGACAACCCAAGAAAAATAAAAAAAATGGTGAGTTTATGGCTCAATGAGTGGACATAATCTGAAAATATTATATAATTCATATGCATTGTACACGTATAAATCTGTAAGATAAAATAAACATAAAACTGTATACTGAGTAGTCAATAAACTTATACAGAAATATAAACTATCATAAAATCTGTGTTAAAACTAAAATTATAACATAATACTGTGAATCTGAAAACGTAAACTATCATAAAATTTATTATCAAGCTGAATATATGTAATATAGCTCTGGAAACATATACTACATATACATTGAAAACCATACTAAACTTGTACCGGGAAAAAAAAAACTGGTCTAACTTAACGGAATAACTCACGTACAGGCAGAGCGGGAGATCTGAGCTGGTCTAATCCAGCGAAATATTACATCGCTCAGGCAGAGTAAACTAAACTGGTTTAATGCATGCGCAGAGCAACTATACTAAAAAGGACGGTACGCATGTGGTGGTTTAAAAACTATTACTATATAATATCATAAAAGTATAATTGTTCTAAAATAATTATTTCGGCACTGAACATAATCATAAACTATACTATACTAAATTCTAAAACATTTCTAAATATACTAAATAACATAAATATTTATCCGTCTAAAATAAAACATGACTAAATCTAATAACGTGTAATTAAATCATAATTGCTATATTAAAAACATATAAAATATATATAGCTATCTATTCACCAAAGTGCACTAATTTTGAACTAGTTCTAAATTTTGAGATTTACCCGCTATCGGCACACCTCCTATATCATAGAGTGTAAAAATACATCTTTAGTACCGTTATATATTATAAATATTAAAATATAAATATTCTAATATTATAAAATTATTACCCGCTAAAACATTGAGTATAAATTTAACTACCCAAACTAATTTCTTAAAATTTTTCTTTTTTTATTTTTATTCTATTTTTCTCAACTGTTTTTCTTTTCTTTTCTTTCTCCTTCTCTTCCCTTCTTTCTTCTTGACTTCTTTTTCTTCCTCTCTCTTTTTTTCTCTTTTCTTTTTCTCTCTTTTCTCTTCCGATTTTGCTTCTTCTTCTCTTGTTTCTATTTTCTTCTCTTTCAACAATGCAAAACAAAACCATTATATATTTATATATATATATATATATATATATATATATATATAACGGCCACCACTTGCTCTTTTATCTTTTTTTTTTATTTTGCCACCAATCAACTTATTTTACATATATGTGTATTATAATTTTTTTCAAAACAAGTTCCTCAGAATTATGTCCATTACACCAAGTGAAAAGAGGGCCTTAAAATTCCATATCCATCAACCCACAATCATCAAGAGCTTTACAAAATTCTCCAATAAGTACAGTGGCCTTGGTCGACCCCCTTGTTTTTCAGAAACATGAAATATCTCATTAAAATCTCCCAACCAAGGCAGATTGGTTAGATCCTGGAGATGTTGAAGTAAAGTCCAGGTATGGATCCGCTGACTAGCATCAAGATGGCTATATATACCCGTAAAGCGCCATGATGAGCAGCCATGTGAAACAATAGAAACATCAATGTGGAAACGGGAATATGATAAAAGCCAAATATCAACATTATCAGACCACAACAAAGTAATACCACCACTTTTTCCTCGTCTCTCAACAACCAGTTTTCCAATAAAGCCAAAATGTACACGCAAAGCTTCTATCTGCCAATGATAGGAGATGGTTTCTGACAGGAAAACCAAGTCCAGGCAATAGTCCTGTATATGCTGGGACAGGACTCGGAATATTTGGGTATTGCCCAATCCCCGAATATTCCAACATAAGCAATTCATGATTTTCGGCAGCCCTGCACTGAGGCAGAAGTCGCTGCTGTTTCAAAGAGCATGGTATTAGAATCATTCGGTGCATCTATTTCTTGAATCGTCATATTAAGGTTAGGGCCATAAGTTGCACTCTCCTTAAAATCAAAGCTAAGTGCCTTTTTTGTACGCCTCTCTCCTTTGCCCCGCTTATCAGCCATCTTAGAGAAAACAGTGGACTCAGGTTTTCTTTTACCAGTGACAGAAGGAGAGATTGACAAAGCAATTTGACTCGGCAAACAGTCCAATTTGTATCTGTTCTTCAAAAAAGAATCTTGCACCGGCTTTAAAGCAAGACTAAACTTACGGGTGCGCTTGGCACCCAAATGTTGATGTCCATCAGATTTTGGAGAGACTGACTGAAAATTAAATTCATCAAGGATTGCTACATCATGAAGAGGGCTTTGTGGAACATCAAACAAATTGCAACTTGCAGTAGACACATGCTTTGGGTACAGGGCAAAAGGAGAAGTGAGACCTTTAAAAGGATTGGTAGGAGTCATAGAGTCCATAGCACCAGGAGAAAGATTCTCGGAAACGGGGCAAAGAACAACTCTAGAGTCAGTCGTTGTGATGGATTTAGAGATCAGGCAAGAAGTAGTTGATTGAAATTCTCCACTTGTCAAAACAGTAATCCGAGCGCTGCCTTGATTGGTTTAGAACACAATACCTTACCTACAAGTGAAAGAGAGACACGAATAGCACCAGCCTCTTGAACAGATTCTTCCATAATTGCAACAGGAATGGTGTCATCAAGAAGATCTAAAGTGGCATATTTTGCCAAGATTTGCTCGAAATCCATACTGTCGACAACACAGACAAACCAGCACCGGCAGGTGCTAGCGGAGGGCAAACGTTACCGGGAAAAATAACTGTTATGAAAACTGGAAACCTGAGCAAAACTGCTAACTGCTGAAATCTACCTCATCCAGAGAGCAGGAGAGGACTTTTAGGTATCTATTTCAATTTTTTATTTTAAATAATAGATTTATGATCAATATTAATTTTTTTTAAAAAAATAACTAATCATAATAAGATATTAATTTAGGACGAGTAAAATTTTTATTGACAATAAGATGTATTTTATACATTTCCTTTTTTTTAACTTCAATGAACTTTTTGTTAACTTGTCACAGACATTGTTTAGTTAATTAAGGTTAACGTGTGACACGAGCTAGGCTTATATATGGGCACAAAGATAATAAAAAAGTTTTATAAAAAAAGGAATCAATCTATAGGGGAAATTAAACTATTTGTTATCAACTAAAAAATTAGTAAAGAAAATTAAAGTAAGGTCGTTGAATAAACAATAAGATTATATATTAATAAAGTGTTTTTTTTTTCTCTCTTGAAATATGATGTGATTGATTAATTAGCCACCCAAAAAATTAGTAAAGAAAATTAAAGTAAGGTCGTTGAATAAACAATAAGATTATATATTAATAAAGTGTTTTTATTTTTTTTTCTCTCTTGAAATATGATGTGATTGATTAATTAGCAACCCAAATGCAATGAAACGTGTTGCTTAATTTGCGAGACTCGAATAATTAACTAATTTGAATCATAATACGGAACGCATGTTTATCATTTATAAATTCAAATATATTTTTTTAAAGTAGCACCGGTTAGAATATTTTACTTTAATTTTCACTATTTTTGTAAACTTGCATAATCGTTTTTTTATTTAACAATGTCAAATTATCACGTGAATAATATAAAATTATTTAAAGTATTTTTATTAAATTTATTTGGTTAAAAATTACTATATTATTAATAAGTTATTTTAGTACAATCATATCTAATAATATATTATTTAAATAAATATAATTATTTATAGACATTATTAATCACTCATAATAAAATAAGTATTATTATATTTATTAAAAAGAGATCTCTATCCTTATTTTATATATTATGAGACTAGCTCATTAACACTACAATTTAATTTTTTGCCATGAGATAGAGTGTAGTATTTCTTATCTCTTTTACTGTGCTCTTCAAAGTTTGACTCTGAGATATAGATCATCCGAGATACATTAGCATAATATATTTCTCTTATTTGAAATGGGGTTTTAAAAACAAACCCCTCTTAAGAGGATAGATAAGGCGATATTCACTCGTGGGATCTAGGCTCAAATTTTGCATTTTATAATCATTTTTCATTATAGTTAAAACTTGTCGCCACAAAATGAATTAGGGTTCATAACAGGCGTTAACGCACGCCTTATGCATTGCAGCTCCCCCCTGAATCTCCCTTACTCTCGCTTTGGTTGCAGTGCCTCAAATGCAGAAACTGTTTACAACCACCTGTAACAATTTTCTAATTCTATGTTGCAAATCATATAGCTACAAACCTCGGTGCTATGTGGATCCAAGGAGTGCAGTTATAAACACGGCCTTATAAGACTTGGCAGACTTGACTGACTGCCAAGTTTCTCATATTTGGCGTGAACTTACGGCATAATGTATAGGATACTAGCTACTGATCAATAAGAAGCATTGCCAGAGAATTGAAACAGCATGTTTAAAGACAGAATATGAAAATTATGTTGGAAGTTATGAATATATGAATTTAATATTTAAAATAAATAAGAATAAAAAATATACTTTAAATTTATGTTTAATTTTTTTTATTAAAAGATTATAAACTAAGCTTCTTGTTTTATATTGAGAGAAAAAATGAATTTTTAATTTTTTTTAAATATGTATTTTATATATATTTTTTTGCATTAGTGTGTCTCGTCTCTTTTTTTTATATTTTTTTTATAATATTCTAATTAAAATAAACTATGTTATTTTTAATTGAGTAATTTTAATTAATAATATTTATTAATTAAAATTAAACAAATATCTCCCTAATTTTAGGAAGAAGAAAATGTAAGCCAAGAGAGACACTCTCTCTAGAGCTTACGTGTAACATCCAAAATTTAGGTGTTATACAATTTTTAAATTTATTTGATTTTTAAAATTAATATTTTATAGAAAGAAAGTTCAAAAAGATAATCTATCATCTTTATTAAGGGATTCAATGACAGAATAATTTATAAATTTAATTTTTAAAATTAAATATTTTATATTTGGATAACATATTATCTCTAAAATAAATTAATTTTATAATTATGACACAATTATTATGTAATTACATAATTCATTTAATTTACTATTCACTGTAATAACTTAAGAGGTAGTATTAAAGACTCATAAACCTATAATTTTAAGCACCAATAAATTTTGAATAATTAATTAAACTCTTTAATTATTAATCCAATCTATTAATTTCAGTGTTATTCCACTAAAAATATAGAATTGCACTCCTGAAATTGCAAATATAATTTACTTAGAAAAATTAGAGCAATCCATCAATTCAATTATTACATGCAATTTAACTCCCCATAGATGGTTCATAATTAAAAATAGGTCAATTATCATTTTACCTCTCTAATTACTTCTTTATTCTTAAGTACCATTAATTATCAGTGAATAGTTATTTTATAATATTGTTACAAATTGAGCGCTATAACTGCTCAGTTCTATAATTAACCCTGAAGGAACCTTCTTTCTAACTTTCGTTAGTAAAGAATAGATTACATATATATAAATCACATTCTCAACCACTTATCTCTCTATGTCACTAAAATACAAGTTTTAGTATATTTTTTAGACAAACCGTAACAAGTATTTCAAATAATGTAATAACACAAAAAATAGTTTATGATCATTAAGATTGAGGTTGATCTGCATATGATCATCAATTGGCGTTATTTGAAATCTTAATTAATAATGGTATTTTACATAAAAATTTAAATTACGTCTGGTCCAGTCTTATATAGTCATATTATATAAAATGTTTTCACCATAATATTATTACATTAATGATTTGAATAAAATCATCACATTCTCAATGTCTGTGGACCACATATTAAGATCAATGGTTTATAATCATTAAGATTGAGGTTGATCTGCATATAATCATCAATTGACGTTATTTGAATTCTTAATTAATAATGATATTTTACATAAAAAAATTAAACTACGTCTAGTACAATTCTATATAGTCATATTATATAAAATACTTTCACCATAATATCACTACATTAATGATTTGAATAAAATCATCACATTTTCAATGTCTGTGGACTATACTAATAATATTTAATTAAAGATCTCAAATTTTAATTAATTTATTACGAACTTTTTTGTTTATTATCCATAATCTTAATTTTCTTATTTATAACAATTATATACTAAAGCTATGGTCACATAAATAAATAATTTTTTTATATATTTACATCATAAAATTATAAACACTTTTTAAATATAAAATTATAATTTATTTATTTTATAAAAACAATAAAAGTACATACTTTAAAGGCAATATCCCTAACAAATCATACCCGATTCAATATGTTTTTCAGGTGCGGTCACAGTAATACCGATGGCCCTGGTGCACAATTGCCAGGACCTCCGGGACATGTGAGCCTAAGCATTCGTAGTTCTTCGCCTCGTACGACAGCTATAGGTTTCAATTTATTCTCTTATTGCTTTTCATCGAAGGTCTCTAGTAATGGCCAAATACGATTTGGTACTTATGAGAGGCCGATCTTGTGCAAATCAGCAAATGAAATATCGAACTTCTAACCCCAAACTCCTCCTTATGGCAAGCTAAATGAGCAGCAAATATTTTGGGGCACTTCGTATTCAACCTATATTCACAATTATGTATTCTCTCATAGATGATCTGTTATCTAATCAATAAAATAAGTCATGTTCCTTTACCATCATGATGATGACAGTCTATTTTCATCTGTTTTCTCACTCTCACACACATGAATGATGAACTGGATATTCTCTTATTCTACGATGATAAAGTGCAATTTCCATAAGCTAATATAATCAAAGTCAACCATATTGTAGCATAATGTTACTATGTTTCCTAATTTCTTAGATTCATTTGATCTCTTGTTATGAAGCAGATCACTTGGGATATATAACACACAACTTATGACAAATCAAATAATTGAAAATTGGTTTTAATTTTCTCTTCTTTTTTTAGTGCTTATATACATTAGACAATGAGAAATCTATTGGTATATGCTTAGAATAAGTCAATCAATAATCTCCATCTATAATCAATTTTTATGTGTATGGGTTTACACTTCAATTCTTATACAATAAATAAAATTTATTAGAAGAAAGGTATTTATTCTTACATAAAAAAAGAATTATTCATATAAGATTTAAAGAGAATTACTATTATTACTAATGACCAACGTAGATATTAAGATATATTTTTAATATTAATTTTTATAATTTACTTGACATTGTAAACTTTTGAGTTAGAATAATTTTTTTAATATGCAAACATAAGCAAGAGGGAGGTTAGATAGAGATGTAACTACAATTTTAAATTTGAACCTAATATTTTTGTGTTTTACATGATTTTAATAGTTTAAAATTTTGAGTTTAGTGATTCTTTTAAATTGATTGATTAAATTTTTTGGTTGAATAAAATGACTTATATTAAACGGCTTAATTAATAATTAGTTTAATTGAGATAATTAGTTTTTGATTGTGAAAATTTGAATTGATAGTGTGAATATGTAAATAATAATATTATATTTTTTAAAAATATTTTAAATTTTTTATTTTAAATAATCTGTTATGTAAATATTAAATAAATAAAATAATATATTAAATTATTTTATATTTTATATTATTTTATTATTTAATAATTACTTTAACATATTATATCAGGTGAGAATTTATCTTTATCGTTTCATTTCTATTCCATTCCCCCACCGGGGGAAAATCGAAAATGAGTGGAATTGCGCGTGTGAATTAGCTTAAAACTTAATTAAAAAAAAGAAAGAAAAGGAGACATGTGACCAGTCCCTCTTTCTCGAGGGAATTGTCTTGAAGTTCACCAACAACACGTATATTTAGGGTTCTGCTTTGACCTATTGAATTAGCCAAAATACCCATTTAACCAATTAAATAAATTCCAATTGACAGACTTGAGTGTTTCTGAGCTCCAGACTCCACATTTTTTCAGACTTTTTTTAAATATTTGTTTCCGGGATTTTCATTATGCAACTACCTAGAAATAGCAAATATTCATTTCTCTGAACTAGAAAATAATTTTCGAATATAAAATGACCTGTTTATTTATGATTTTATGGGACCCAGGTGCTTATAAAATTCACAATTAGAGCCGTTGATTATCACTGGTGATGATAATTATGAAGTTTGATGAGACTGTTGATCGATCAGTTGGACGTAAACGCTTTTTGTCAGATGAATCCCCGCGTGTGATTTCCAACCGAATAAAACTACGATAGTGCCATTGGGAGAATTTAGCGGGTCCGACAAGAGCTTTCGGGTCAGGGAATCAGGATGTGGTCCCCCCACCCACGGGCCTCGAACACTGCCCCGCCCCAAGTGTTTCCACCGGAAAGCATAGAGCCACGTGTAATCAAATGGCCCAACCTGGAACTCGAGTCTGAAATCTATTTTTAAGTCATTTTTTCATTGGTAGACCCCGAAGTTTTAATTAATTCAACGTCATCCCCCCATTTGTTTATAAACTCTCTCCCCTCTCCATTTTAAATTGTATTCTTAATTTCATTACTAAAGGTTTTTTTTTTATTTGGTACGATAATTTTTTGGAATTTAAATTCTATTCATACATTTTTTTAAAAATTTAAATTCCTTTTACATACTCATACAAAATTAGAAGAGAAAATAGTGTTAATGTAAGTAACAATTATATCAATCAATTACTTTCAAATTCTAGTGATGATTTCTCTTTCTCTTATCATTTAATGGTATCCTTGATTTAAGGAACTCTACTTCATTAAAAAATTATCATGCTTGAATCTAACTAAAGTTTTGAGGTAGTAGAGAACTTGGCTTAAAAAAAAGAGAAATTTTAATTATAAAATATCTAATAAAACTATTATTGGAATTGAGATCTTATTCAAAAATAAACATATCAAATATTTTGAGTTTTTTGGGTTTTTTTTTCTTTGCTATTATATGCATGCTTTGATTATAAAGACTATGATTAAAAATTATTTGGTTATCTTTATTTAAGAAACAAAATATAATCAACTTAAATTTAAGATATTTATTCAAAAAATATTATCTCATGTTTGAGTTTGAAAATTATCCAAATATTTATAAGTTTTTTTATGGATATAAAAAATTTTGGGATTTAAATTATATTCGCACATTTTTTTAGTTCAAATTTCTCATACACGCACACTTAATTAGAAGTGATTTGACCAATATTATGTGTAATGAAAAATATTTTCTTAAAAAAAATTTGCTATGTTACTCAAAGAATATCAATTTTTTTTTTAAAATAAATATTACAAATTTTACATCTCAAAAAATTACAACTATAATTGATATCTATAATTGTCAATAATTACAATTAATAATTACCTCAAAGATTTGCAATTGTAAGAGGAGCATCAATACTTTTTTATGAAACAAGTATTACATTATAAATTTTATATTAAAAAATTATAACTACAATTGTTAATAGCTATTATTGATAATTGTCTTTAAAAATTACATAATTATTAATAACTGTTAATAAAAATTTATTGAACTCTTAACTTAAATTAGAAAGTACATAAATTTGTTGTCACATCAATGTTTTAATCGCTACCAACTTTGTTCGAATATCTTTTGGGGTATGAATTGCAAAATCATATCAGTATTGGAAAAAGATATCAATTGCAAAAGTATAAGGACACAAATGTAATTATACTAATTAAAATAATTTTATCCTAAACTGAAATCACAAGACAAGATTTGAACTCAAGAGCGTGAGACCATGGTCTCATGCAAATCTTCACGAGACAACTGGTAACGCTATCAGTGACCCAATAAACTAAACCTACTTTTCAGTCCTTTCACTAATACGAATTTACAAATCTCTCACTCTTTCTTTCTCTCCCGTTTTACTAAACAGCGAAGAAACGTCCCCCTGAAAAAAAGAAGAAAAAGAATGTTCAATGTTCATCTTCTCTAATTTCTAAAGTTCGTTCTTCACTTCCAACAGTTTTTTTAAGAGAGAGGGGAGAGAGAGAACCGACTATGGGTGGGGTTACTTCATCAATGGCAGCTAAATTTGCCTTCTTCCCACCGAACCCACCTTCTTACAAGCTAATTACGGACGATGTCACTGGGCTCTTGCTCATGGACCCCTTCCCTCACCGCGAGAACGTCGACGTTTTGCGCTTGCCCACGCGCCGCGGCACCGAGATCGCCGCCGTGTATATTAGATACCCCATGGCCACATCCACTGTTTTATACTCTCACGGGAATGCTGCTGACATTGGGCAGATGTACGAGCTCTTCACCGAATTGAGTATTCACTTGCGCGTCAATCTCATGGGGTACTTCACCTTATTTTCTCAATACCCTCTACAAATTTTTCATTTTCTCTTTTGGGTTCATGTGAGGACTTGTTTTTAAGTTGGTGCTGAATTTGATAAAAGAAATATTTGTTATTTGTGAGTAAAGAAATACATTTGGAGAAGGTGTGTTTATTCAATTCTAGATTTTTTTTTAATTTTTTTTTTCTAGCTTAACCACCTAAGTAACTGTTTGAAGTTCAGTAGCAGCGTAGTTTAGATTAACTATGCCCTCTTATGACTTCTTATGGTTTCATCTTCCTGAGTTTCAACAAAAACAGTTTTCAGATCTGAGGTCTAGCTGAAATATTTATGAATGCAAAAGCTTGGTGAATGTTGCTTTTAGATGGTTATTCATCAAAGAGAAGGAGATCAGTTTACCCGGTCAGAAGGTGGAGGTAACGTGCGAGAGGAATAAATGGAAGTGACAAATTGACAATTAGCTTTTTTTGAGCTAATCTTGGCTGTTATATGGGTTTATAGGTTTCCAGTTCCATTCTTTTTATGGTGACTGGTAGAAAGAAGAGTTAGCGGTTGGCTAACAATTAAGGTTAAATCAGATTTATTAGGAGGTTCAACTTGTTTGACAGTGTAATCACTGGCCTACACAAAGATCTGGATTTTGGCTGAAAGTTCATATGTGAAGGTGCTGATAAAAAATCAACTTGATATTTGTTCCATGCATCAGACCGAAGGAAGAACAAAGGTTGCATCTGGCCAGATCCACTAACTACACCCAAACTTCTTTCACAAAGAGCATAGTTTGGCTTCATATATTTCAAAATGGATAGGTCTAGGGTTGAACTTGTGGGAGAATAGGATTTGGAGCCTTCTATCATAGTTCATCTGGAAGAAAATAGAATTCCCAAAATGAAAAGTCAAGTGCCTGACAAAGATGACTATATTGAAAGAAAATAAAGTATCCTATAGAAACGGGAGAGTTTGGGTAGCAAGAAAGTGACTTTTCTTTAGGTGTACAAATCTTGTAATTAACTAAGATGTTAATTGTAGTAAACCTACAGTTTAAATGAGATATATAATCCGAAGGTAATTATATAATTTTGTCCTTCTTCTCTTCGGATAGAACACAGCTTTTGCTGAAATGGCCTTCTTTTTCCTAGTTGATCCGAGTTTTTTCTTAGGAAGAAAGAGACAAGTGCTTTTGTTAATTTCCTGTAGCTGTCTCCACTTAGTTGGGATTAAGGCTTTTTTTTTTTAGTTTTTTATTTTTGTACTTGTTTGTGGTAATTTTTTCAGTGGGACAAGGTGGCAAAAAATGATGTTGCTCTTTTCATGTTATATTCAAGCACCTTTTTCCATGAATGCAGGTATGACTACTCTGGATATGGACAGTCATCAGGAAAGGTAACTACCTTGTGAATTTTCTTCCATTTCTCACGAGATTGAAATAATTGCGATGTAAAGTTCTCCTGACTTGCATTCAATCTTCTGTGCAGCCCAGTGAGCATAATACTTATGCAGATATTGAAGCTGCATATAAGTGTCTTGAAGAGAGCTATGGGGCTAAGCAGGAAGACATCATCCTTTATGGCCAGTCTGTTGGAAGTGGACCTACTTTGGATCTTGCAGCTCGTTTGCCCCAACTAAGAGCCATTGTTCTGCATAGCCCTATACTTTCTGGGTTGAGAGTCATGTACCCTGTGAAGCGCACTTACTGGTTTGACATCTATAAGGTTGAATATTTTGTTTCCTGATATTTTGACTGCCATTAATTAGCATAGTTAAAGAATATTATTTGTTTACCCTGTATCTGATTTTGATTTTACATGAATTTTTGTGCAGAACATTGATAAAATCCCATTGGTGAGGTGCCCTGTATTGGTAATTCATGTAAGTATTTGCAGCTCAATATATTGCATCCCATTGTTTCTTTACATCTGTGGAATCCTCTTTCTGTTTCTAGCTAGGTATAGATGAGTAAATATACGCACTGTAAGGAATTATATCATCCATGAAACAGACCTTTGGAGACAGTTAGACTCCATTTGTTCTACACTTTCTGAAATTAGGGAGTTATGTATTTTAAGTTAAAACGAAATTCTTTGGAAATCTTGGCATCTTTAATAATGGGGGTGAAATTTGAATATTAGTTTAACTCTTGGAAATGATTGTTGAGAAAGATGTGTGGTAAAAGAAAAGATTAAAGAGTTGTCAAAGATGATTTAGCCACATGCAATTTAGGCCAATGACAAAAACTGTAGTGAAGAGCAATTTGGTTTAAGCCACAAGGCACTATGCGGACAATAGATAAGAGTTAGGTTTACCATTTAACTGAACATTTGATAATGATTCTGATGGAGCAAATTATGAAATCAGTTGGTTTACCTCTAGCATCTATACTGTGTTTGTTGAAGTGAGTTGAGTGATGCTGGAGCATGAATATAGGCAGTAAAGAACCTAATTGCCCATGTTACTGAAGATTGGCAAGTGTTCTAATTCCTTCCTGGTTGAACCAAAATATTCTTCAATTTCTGTACTCCCTTATATAGTTTATGACAATATTCCTAGCCATGCCTAAATGATCACCAATATAAATGGGCTATATTTTTCATCCTTTCAAATCCATAACAAATTTAGAAATTGATCCTGCTTCATTCTAATAATTATTCTAAAATATTTAGTGGAGCATCCTCTAGGTCCAATACAGTAGTTAGTTTTCGAATGCTGGCATCAACAAACAGAGTTTTTTCTGTTTTCTTTTCTTCCCGTCCTAGTTAAGATAGATGAGAAAGATACTGGATAATACACTTTTCTTCTGTCATAATGACACTATTCTCAGATTTACCTGCTACACTCTCTCAAGATTTTTCTTTATATTTACTCTGGAGAGTTAAGCCAGTTGGCATGCTGTCACCCGACTTCTGTCCTTGGAATCAATATTCAAAACAGTGATCAAATTCAAAAGAATTGGAGAATAAATGAAAAGCAGAGATAGAATTCTTGATATGGTTAATATGTTAGAATTTTTTCTTCAGAAAGAAAATGTATGTTAGTGATGTTTGGACATGAGCTATCTTAGTTATATCTAATTGACAAGTCCTTAGTTGTAGGTTTCTGAAATTTGAATTTAGTTCCATTTTAATGAAGGCCTAATTTTTCTTGTTTCTCTAAGTTGTTTTTTCTGCCTTGTGGAGGTTCTTTGTGATAACTTGTTTGATTTGTTATTCAGGGTACAAATGATGATGTTGTTGATTGCTCTCACGGAAAGCAGCTTTGGGAATTATGCCAAGAGAAATACGAGCCTTTATGGCTCAAAGGAGGAAACCACTGTGATTTGGAACTCTTTCCAGAATATCTTAGGCATCTCAAGAAATTTATAATAACAGTTGAGAAATCACCTTCACGAAGGAGCAGTTCAAGGAGAAGTACCGATGGAATTGAGCGCTCCAGACGGAGTACAGATTGTTTCGAGGCTCCAAGAAAGAGTACATCTGGGATTACAGATTGTTCTGAGGCTCCAAGAAAGAGTACATCTGGGAGTACAGATTGTTTTGAGGCTCCAAGAAAGAGTACATCTGGGAGTACAGATTGTTTTGAGGCTCCGAGAAAGAGTACTGACCGCAGAGAAAAACCAAGGAAAAGCACAGACCGGCTTGAAAAACTGAGATTTCATGAATACAAATTTAATAACACGGAGAAGTTAAGAATCTCTTTTGATCAGATAGAAAGGTCACGAAGAAGTATGGAGTATCATGAGAAATCAAGGAGAAGCATTGATCAACAGCTAGAAAGATCACGGAAGAGTGTCGACTGGTTGGGTCGAATTCGAGCTGGTTAAACAAACAAAATAAGTAAAAATATAACCAATTGAGTCTGTTTGTAGAGAAATGGGGACAAGGAGAAGTAGAAAAAGAGACGGGGAAAGATTATCTGGGGATTAAATTTTAACTTTAAATGGTTTCACAATGTGTATCTTGGTCTTTGTGTTTTAAGTTGTACAATAACTATGTCATATCAAGTTTGATATATTGGGATTCCATATCCTTGATTGTTAATGGAAAGAATGCTAACCTCTGTTGTTTCCACTTTTCATGATTGAAAGAAATTGAAGCTCATTTGAGTAAATAGTGATTTTGTCTTGAATCTGAAACTCGAAGTGAAACCTCCTTCATTTTAAAGCAATTTTGTTCTATTACACCTCCAAAATCATTGTTTTATAGAGACAACTTAAAGGGTACGTGATTTAAAGACAAATCTGCAACATTGAAAGAAAAAAAAAAATCTCTACTTGATTTCTTTCTAAATCCTCTTGAAAGTTATCAAACAAAACCTAAAGAAAAATTTTGTTGTTGCCGCCATCATCTTTGCCATAGGCCCCCTCTCCGGTGGCGTACTCTTCTTTTTCCCCTTCCTCTCTTTCTCCTTTCCTTCTTAGTTTTTCTTTTATTTTTTTATTTCTTCTTCTCTTTAGTTTATTGCCATTTCTACGTTTTTTTCTTTTTACCGGTCGGATCCGGTCAAGACAACAACGAGTTAGGCTGTTTCGTCGTCCTCCACCGAGATCATCTGATCTTGCTGAGCTGCCGCCGACCCCTGCTGTGAAATGAGTTAGTTGGCTGGTCATAGTTTCACCGATTTCAAGAGCTGCACTCGCAAGGACATCTGCTGGACATGACTTCTCTGGTTTGGCTGCACTCCGTCGGCCTCCACTGGTACATTGCCGCACTACTTAATCAAGTATTCCTCCGGCAAGCAACTATTCCGTCGGACCATTTGAATCTAGATGGTTTTTTGTTATTGGTTACTTTGGAAATGCATCGAATATGCTGAAATGTGGATGATGTTTATAGTTTTGTGGTGGTGTTTTTTTATTGCCGCCTCGTGCACGAGGTCTTTTTTTTCTCCTGAATTTTTTAATCTTAAAATTTATTTTCAATTAGAAATATTGTTATTTCTCATTTATTTTAGGGAAATTTTGGAAATAATTCTCGTAATTTTTTATTATTATTTTAACTAAATTTAAATTGATTATGTTTTATTAACCAAAACTTTTATTTATAGACACTTTTGTCTTAAAATCAAAAAATTAAATTATTTTCACACTCTCCATCGAAAAGCACCGAAAATTTTGAAGTTTCACAAATTTAGTTAGATCAAAAATTTTAAAATTGTCATTGCATAGGTCGGGACTTAAACAATAAATTTTTCACTTCAAACGAAAAATTTTTGTGATTTTTGGTAAATTTTTGAAACTTTTTTAGAATTTTAAATGTTTTTAGAAATTTGTTAAAATTTATATTTGAAACTAGAAATATGTAAAATTAATTAATTATATATAAAAAAATTGGTTAGAATAATGTAAAAAATGTTAAAATCGGGCAAAAATGAGAGTTTTGAGTAATAGACTGATACTGACAGCGGTTAGCCACTGTTGCTTTGCATTTCAATCTCGGACTCGAGATGCGCCCTTAAGGCACATCATAATGTAGCATCGCTGACTCAAAGTTCGCGATACTGCACTGTTGCGCCACGTGGCACCTACATAGGCTACCACATGGCGTAAATATAATTTTTTTAAATTTTATTTTATTTTATAAAATAAAATAAATTTAATGTTATTTAAATTAAATTTTATTTTTAAAATTTAAAAATTAAATGTCTATTGAATTAATTGTTAGTAATTAATTTCTCTTTTTTTTATATCTATTGAATTAATATAATTACTTGTGAAATTTTTTTTGGTAAATAATATTGTATATTATTTAAAATATGCGTGCTTGTTATTATTTTTTTTAATATTAATTTTTTTTAATTATTACAGGAAAGATAACGTATCGAAAATATATAGACTTTCAGAGCATATGTTTTCTTGTGCATTAGTGATGACTTATGCGAAAATGTAGAGTCTAAATAATATTAAAAAAATTGACAATGAATCAAAATAATTACTTAGGCAGACGTGTATGGGGCATTTCTTAGATATGCCAGAGTTGACATTCTCTAGTATTTTGGTGCACGAATTATTGTTGCATGAGGTGCATACCTCCAATTTAGAAGATGAGATGTGGTTTTAGATAGGGAGGAAACGCATCCGATTTAGCCGAAAGGAGTTTGTACTAATCACTGGACTACAAATGCGAGATTACCCTCCCGCCCAACAACTGAATAGGAAATTGGGCACTAGATTGTAGGATACATATTTTTCTGGGATAAAAAAATCATTGTACATATTTTTTGATAATTGGTACGAACGTCTAAATTTGAAGAATATGGACGATGAAGATATAGTAAAGTTGAGTTTATTTTATTTTGTGCATCGTGTTTTGATCCTACGCAATAAGCGTAGTGAAATTCAAAATTTTGTACTATATTTAGTGGACAACCTTGATAAGTTTAATATGTATCAATGGGATAATATTGCATGGACCATACTTCATAATTCACTTAAGAATGCCGCATTCCAAAAACTTGAGAAAATAAATAGGAAAGGATTTGCTCAGAGTAAGTTTGAAAGTTACAACGTGTATGAATTTTCGCACGCATTTCTGGTATGTTATAATTTTCTTGTACTTAACTTTTTGATCTTAATTATTTATTTATTTTTGTATACGTCAATCTTATATATTTAAAAAATAATTATATTAGGTATGAATTTTCGAGACAATTCTAGTGTGCGGAGAAGTTTTTGGTATTTACTATAATAATTGCTTCCCTTGTATTTTGAATTGGGCGACACGAGGGACTCCACAGTTCGATGACGTTAAGAATACAATATTAGAGAAGCATTTGGTATATGTTGATATTAATGAAAAATATATGTTTATAACCTTTATTTTATATTAAGCGTAACTTAATTTTATATTTGTAAGTTCTTTCAATACATTGTAAATTAGTACCAAAAGATCATGAAAAAAAAGAGGCAGTTGTGCAAATGGTTAAACATGTAGGCATTCCAAGTGAAAGCTATGCTGGGGACTTACCAAATATGTATGGTAAGAGCAAGCGCCCGATGGCCTATGTCTATTTCAGCGACCCTAACGATGATGATATAGATGTGGATGAGGATGGATATGAATGGGCAAACCCACAAATGTCAGCACCAGTGCTAGGAGCAACGGTATATTACTTGTTTACGTGATTAACTAAAGAGAAATTTTCATATATTTCTAAATAAGTCGTTAACTATGGTTATGTTTCTTGTAGTCTGAACACAGTGCATTTACAGACCATGGCATTACACATCAGATTGAGCAATTGCGGGAGGAGATGATTAAGAGGTTTGAGTGTATTGAAATTGCACTTCTGCAGAGAATGGACAAGGATAGAGATGAAATTTTTACAAAGGTTGATCATCTCCAGACCGATCTTACACAACAGATGCAGCAAATGATGATATACTTTAGGTAGTCATGCTCATTCCAACCCAACAAAGCTATAATATAGTAAGAAAAATAAATTTAAAATCGCAATAATTTTTTCTTACCTTAATTGCAGTCGGATTTATTTTAATATATATATATATATTTTAGTTTGGAGAGAACACACCGGCATGCTGTCAATATGATTTTTAGACCTCAACTACTGGTCATGACATACTGCCTCAGTCACTGATTGACAGTCCTGCAAGTGTTGAGATCTTATTTGCCCCACATAAGAGAGTGAGTCATTATGGGAGATCGTATAGGCCTGCATGGTATTTGCACACCCTATATACAAATCCATTTTTACAAAAGATACATGAGAATAAGAAAATTGAAATTGAAGTATAACCTTAAGCAGACATAAATATATTGCAGCAGATAGACTCGATCATCTTAGTTGAGTTTTAGGCTTAGATGGACAAGGATGAGGATGTAGTCATCTTACCTGGCCATGACACTAACTCGATATGATTTCGAGAATTGCTACACAGTTGGCTGGATGACTTTGTAAGTAAAATTTATTTTATTTATTTAAATTTACACATTGACATGACGGTAATCATATGTTATAATATATATTAAATCATTTATAATTTTAATTATTTGTTAATGCAGCATATTAATGAGTATTTGAAGGTGATCCGGCTTAGGCAAAATTATTATACTAATGCATTGCCACAATTATCTACTTCTGTGGATTCCTACTTCTTTGTGAGTATTGAATTAAATTAATTATATTTTTTAATTAATATTTATTGATTATTCGATGGCCCCACATTTTTATGAGACTTTTAGACTCCTTTATAAGGAACATAAAAACGATATTTCTGGCATTGCATGGAGTGATGGCATATGCCCAAGGTGCGAAAGAAGATTTCGCTCGGTGTACAGATATGGATTGAGGTTAACAAGGTAAAATATAATATTCTATGTGAGTGTTGTTATTTTTATTTATAACTTATAGTACTATTTGTGAGACTTATTTGAATTTAATGTAAGTTTATATTCTTGTCAACTACAATCAACAGCATTGGGTTACGGTTGAGGTAGACATCTTGCATCGATAAATAGTGATCTACGATTCTAGCACCAAGGGATTTGCCGATGGCGTGATTGAGAATCATGTCGTGCCATTATTTATGTTGTTACCCCACTACCTAAATGCTTATAGATTAGGTTTCGACAAGTTTGTCAATTATGTCCATACTACTTACAGTGGCTGCATACATTCTTCGTGGGAACCTCACCTTGTGATAGAATTTGATTCTTCCGACGTCTTTCTGATTGTCGGCATACTATAGAAGGCTGAATGTCAGCAGCTCTCAACTCCTCTGAAACAATCCAATCTAATTGATGAACAACCAAATTTACTGGTTCACTGTATGTACGCAATAAAGACTCAGTCGTGTAATATCGCGAACAAAGAGTCTAGGACTGAAATCTGACCTGCCTGCATACTGCAAGTGCATGAGTATACGGTAGTTGCCGCAGATTAAACTTTCGACAACTACATGACTTCGCGATGATGTCTACTATTCCATTTCTTTTTTCGTCCTTAACGACAAAGCAAGATTGTCTATTGCATGCACTGTCATGCCAATGAAATCATCATTGTGCTTCCAAATCTTCTCATAGGCTTAATTTGTCAAGAAGTTTAACATATTTTCTGCAGCCTTACGTCTCTCAACAAACCATCTTTGCATTAACTCTCTAATCCACTCAATTAAGGCAGTCACCGTCATGCCACGTGTTTCCTTTATAATAGTGTTAATGCTTTCTGTAATATTGGTGGTCATGATGTCATATCTTCTGAATGCTTTTATTGATCGAGCCTATTTTTCAAAACCAACCTCCTTCTCCAAGTATCTTATTGCCTCCGATTTCATTTCTCGCATCTTATTAATTTTTCTTTGAAAGTCAACTACGCGATACGTCTTGGCAACAACAAAATAGGAAGCCAAATATCATCTTCCTTTTGTTGTCTCCGATGGTATCTTATATCGTGCAACCAAATTACCCTTCAAGTGATGGATGCATATCCCATAATATATTTTAGGAAATACCTCTCTAATGGCCTTCTCGATACTAGCATGTCGATCAGATATATAAATACAAGGTTCTCAATATCACTAATGACTCATCGGAGTTTTGCCATAAACCATGTCTATGAAGCATCCTTTTCAGAGTTAGCAATACCCCATGCAAGTAAAAAAACTTGGTTGTTTCCATCCTTACAAACAGTCACAAACATTGTTCCCAAGTATGCACTTTTTAAAAATGTACCATCAACTGCAATAACCAGTCGGATGAAAGATCTCTAATACATGGTCCAAGTGCCATAAAGAGATATTTGAAGTGCTTGCAATCATTAATCTCTAAATGTGTGACGTATCTGGGTTCTGCTGTTCCAATATATGGCAGCATGCAAGAAGTAATTTATATGAAGCCTTTGGAGTACCACGTATCAACACTAATGCATGCTCCTTAGATCGCCAAACAGTAAGGTAACTTATCTCCACACCAAACTCCTCGCGTATGTCTACTTGAATTTTCTTCAATTTATAAAATCGACTCACAGATGCAAACTTATTTTTTTATGAATTTGCCAATAATCCGAGACTTTGCTTGTCGATAACCATCGCATAATCGATCTAATTAGCACACGTGATTTGAATTAATTTTACGCACAATGAAATATTTTCTTGCATCTGTTAACACCGCATGTAATCACCATCGGCATCTATCATCGTCACATTTTACCTCAAAATGATCTTTTGTCGATCTTGAGACTTTAAAGCTCCAATTACTTTTAAGTGCTAGCATACTAATAGTCTGATGAAGTTTGTCTTTGCTATCAAATAACTTTTTTACAAACACATTGTCAATTTCACTACTCTATATCTTATTCGATATGCCCAAGTCTAATGGTGGTATTGGATGCATAAATGCAAAGGAATTTTCAGCTTTACAAAAATCTATTTTTCTACCTTCAACATTTAAGGAGCTTGTTGAAACATAACAACGTCCGCCTTCTATTAAATCATCCCTTATAAATTATCAAGATTTTTAACATCATCACAGTCCCCTTCTATATCCCCAACATTTTCAATGTCATCACAAGCATAATGTGTATAAGCTGGGTCTTCATTAAATGGTATAAGAGAAATATTGTGATACTTATTCATTGTGTTTGAGGGAACCACTGTTGAAATTGATAGAGATGTATGGCTCACTTAGTTGCTATCGTTAGCTGACATAAAATGAGTATGAATTGATGGTGGGTTTTGATTGAGAGGCTGTACATCATCTTCATAAACGAGAGCTCTAGGATCTACTGTTACACATAAAGAACAGTACGATCTTCTGTTGGCGCTAAAAAATAATCGAATATCACTGTCGTTTCTAATCTCAATGAGTTTTAACTTATACCTCTTCACATTAATTTTGATTTTCAAAGTCACCTTACAGTTACATTGTCGACTCCCAAGGTATTACATACTGTATTTAAAAGATCTTCAAAATTAATATTTTTCGAAATCAAAATCCCAAAATTACTATAATTAACATAACTTTCTTCCCTATCATTAGAATTCTCTCACTTTCCTTCAAAATAAATAACAATTGCATCATATTCCATAAGACTTGAAAAAAAAAATGATTAAAAGTATATAAAAATAAAATAAAATAAATCAAACAGTGCAGCATTGCGGACTTGTCCGCAATGCCATAACGAGCGCACATAATGTGCGCATCTCAGGGCACATCCCGGGGACATCTCGGTCCTAATGGCCCTGTGCGTATTTCGGGCTTGAGATGAGCCCTGAGATGTGCATAATGTGCGTATCTTGGGCCCGAGATGGCTGCGAGATGCCGAAACTTAAAGGCAGCCGCACCAGTCATCATATGGTTTAGCCAAGTACACTAAAAATTATTTTTTTTTTGTTGAATTTTAACATTTTTTACACTGTTCTAACTCATTTTTCACATCTAATTCATCAATAACACCTATTTCTAACTTTAAATATAATTTTTATCTAATTTCTAACGAATATTAAAATTTTTAAAAAAGTTTAGAAAAACTTATAAGATTTGACTATTTTCTTAATTTGAAGTAACAAATATATTCAATAACACTCGATCTACGCAATATTAACTTCAAAAATATTCATCCATTAATATAATTCTTGGTTCGTTAAAAAGAAAGGAGAGAAAGTTTATATTTTTTATTTTAGAATAAAATTGTTCATAAATAAAAATTTTAACTAATAAAAAATAATTAATTAAAAATATAAAAATTATTTACAAAATTTTGCGTTTATTCTAAGGGGTTGAAGTCGAATACTCGTAGCACTCATTAATAATAAGTTCATCTATAAGTCTTAATAATATCTCAAATTATTTATCAAAAACCGCTAATGTTGTATCTTTGGCGTCTTTCGTTAAGGAAATTCAGTTTGTTTCGGAAAAATAAAAAATAAAAAGACAAATCTACCATCTTGAATTAGGAAAAAGAAGGCCTATAACTAACCAGAAGCTAGGCCCCTACTCACTTAATTAGCCGAGTTGGGCTTTGATATTCATTTGATTGTTTAAAATTTTGAATTTTTTTTCTTATTTGTGTTGATATTTAATGGTATAGGGTTAGTAGCGGTGAAAGTTTCTAAGTTTAAATCTCTTTTTTTTTTATTAGTTAAATATGTTAAAAAAATATTTAATAAATTATATAATTTATCATATATTAATACTAATCTTTGACATAATCTAATTATTTATGATTTTTTATATTATTTATAATATATTATAAAATTATGACACGTGTTTAAGTACTTTATATAATTTATTATACAATAAATTTAATTATTTATAATTTTTTGTATTATTTATAAAAAATAATATTATAATTTTTAAATAATATTTTAAAATTAATATACTAAATAATTATTAAATAATAAAATAATATAAATTTTATTATAAAAAAATTTAAATTACATTAAAAAAATGTAACATCATTCAATTTATAATATGCTAACAGTGTAAGAGTTACCATTCTTATCAAAATAAAATTTTTTTATATATATTCTTTTTTTTGGCAAGTAAATATTTTTTTTGAATTTCCAGAAATACCCTTTGGTCGTTAAACTCGATTGTTCAACTGAAGTACAGGAATTCTCTCAATCTCTCTCACCATCGGCAAAACCTAATTCAAAGCGTTTCCTTCGAACCACAATCCGATTCGATCAACATGTAAGTCTGATTATCGATATCCTTTAGTTTCTATTTTAGTTGACTTTTTAACGTTTGGTGCTCGAGAAAAGAGAAAGAAAGGAAACGAGAGCAATGCATTCTCAGTCTGAGCTATTTTAGTTGAAGGCAACTGTAATCATTAGTTGTACGGATACATTTATTTATTATGTAGTCGGTGAGTCATTAATGATGATGATAATTTGAAGAATAAAAAGTGATACCTTGTAATGACACAGGTCACAAGAAGAAGAAATTGCGAGGGAAGCTATAAAGGACGCTTTGAAGGCGTTGCGGAAACGGCATTTGGTGGAAGAAGGCGCTCATGCTCCCGCTGTAATCGCTCTTTCTAGGCCTATTATTCATCAGGTCTGCAATTATATTAATAACATTTTGCTTTGTCTCTGATTTCAATTTAATTATACTTAGTCAAGTCACTAATTATGATTCTGTTTCGGACTCTATGTTGTTCGTGATTTTATTGTTAATTTGTTATCTAAGAGTATTTGTGTGTGTGTGTTACATTGAAGGGATCCGAGTGGAAAGAGAAAACTGAAAATCTGGAAACGGAGCTTCAGCAGTTTTACAGAGCTCAATCTCGGTTGTCTGAGCAGCTTGTGGTTGAAGTTGCTGAAACCAGAGCTACGAAAGCTTTGTTACAAGAGAAAGAATCATTAATTACTTCTCTACAGGAGGAGTTGTCACAAATAAGGTTGTGTATCTTTTTTTACTTTTTATTGTGTCTTTGTTTACTTGGGAGGTGAATGCTTGTAAGATTCAGTTGATTATGCATTGCAGAGACGAATGTTCTCAGTTGAAGGCAGACTTGGAAGAAAAGATCAAAGCTTTGGAATTGGTCGTGAGTGAGAATCAGCAAATCAGAGCACAGCTAGAAGAGATGACTACTAAAGCTAAAAATGCAGAGGCTGAAAATAAAATGTTAGTTGATCGGTGGATGTTACAAAAGATGCAGGATGCTGAACGGCTTAATGAGGTACCAATGTTCTTTTATTAGTTGAAATGTGAACACGGAATTTTCTTTGATAGTCATATTGGTGTCATATATGCGTATACTAGACTGAGACCAGTACTTAGCCATATGTGGAGGCATAGAGATGCTCTTTTCACCCGTCAAACTTGCGTGCAAGAAATTTACTTTTCTATTTACTTACTTTTATCGCAATCAGTCTTGAGTTCTGATGTTGGAAAAGATCGGTGGTCTTTATTTGTGATTTCTTCTTGGTCTAGTTCTGCTTTGCTTGACAGAGCTGTGAGGCTGTCTTCTTTACCTATGTCAACTTCTCTTCTTGTAAATACAAGTTACTGCTTAGGGAATAGAATTGCAGTTACATTTTATGAATATTTGAGAGTGAGTTTATCCCTTTCTTCTGTAAGAATCTAGGTCTAAAATCTTTTTTATTTTTTCCTTTTTACTTCATATAGTTTATCTTTTTTAACTTGAATTTATTGCTGTAGGCAAATGCTCTATATGAAGATATGATTGAGCGGCTCAAGGCCAGTGGATTGGAGAAACTTGCTCGGCAGCAGATAGATGGTGTAGTTCGCCGAAGTGAAGAAGGTGCTGAGTACTTTGCAGAGTCAGTTGTTCCCTCTACATGCAAGCACAAGATCAATGCCCATGAAGGTGGCTGTGCATCAGTATTGTTTGAATACAATTCTCTCAGATTGATTAGTGGGGGACAGGATAGGTCAATTAAATTGTGGGATACAAACAGTGGATCATTAAGTAATACCCTTTACGGTTGCCTCGGCTCTGTTCTTGATCTTTCTCTTACCCATGATAATAGATCTGTCATTGCTGCAAGTAGCTCTAACAACTTATATGTATGGGATGTCAACTCAGGGCGTATCCGTCATACTCTCACAGGTCATATAGATAAAGTGTGTGCTGTAGATGTGAGCAAAATTTCGAGCCGACATGTCGTGAGTGCTGCTTATGATCGTACCATAAAAGTGTGGGATTTGCAGAAAGGTTATTGTGTTAACACAATTATCTTTCACAGTAACTGTAATGCTCTTGCCTTTGGCATGGATGCACAGACCATATTTTCTGGTCATGTTGATGGGAATCTGCGTTTGTGGGATATTCAGACAGGAAAGCTACTTAGTGAAGTTGCTGCTCATTCACTTGCAGCAGTTACATCTATCTCTCTGTCTCGAAGTGGAAATGTAATATTGACTAGTGGGCGAGACAATATGCACAATTTATTTGATATTAGGTCTCTAGAAGTTTGTGGCACACTTAGAGCAACTGGAAACAGAGTGGCATCTAATTGGAGCCGGTCCTGTATAAGTCCAGATGATAACTATGTTGCCGCTGGCTCAGCTGATGGATCTGTATATATCTGGTCAATATCCAAAGCTGATATAGTAAGCACTTTGAAAGAACACACTGCTCCTGTCCTTAGTTGTTCATGGAGTGGACTAGGAAAACTGCTGGCCTCTGCTGACAAAAACGGAGTAGTTTGTGTTTGGACATGATAGGTCTCTTATACACCATGTAAATACGTTCAAATGGAAGGTATGATTCTGGTTTCTAACCTATCAATAGCCGTCATCACACCACATGATATGTTATTTATGTATAAAACAAGATTATTACTTGTTCAAGGAAAAAATTGGGGTTGTCTGCATAAATAGACAGATAGGTTGGTTAGTCACAAGTTATTCTTTTACCTGATACAGGAAATTTGTTTGTTTCTTGATTTGTTGAAATGCTCTGTAATGAAGTTTATTTAATCTTCTGTCACAAATGTTTAGCATCATAATACTTTTATTATTAACATTAATCGGTCTTAACCATATCTATTCGAGAACTGAGCTATTTTGGTTTAGTAATAGCCAACAGTTGTGAAGATGCCAGGCAACGCCCTGCCGTCCGTTGTTTTCATGGAGCCAGTGCTTAGTCAACGAGAGGGTATTATCTTACCTCTGGTGCATCCATAATTGGTTTTTCTAATTTTAAAAAAACATGGTGTAGATATGAATATCATCTCAATGCACACTGCTATAGTACTAGGCCGATAACTCTTTCATTTGGTGAAATACCTCAGTGAATCGTTTGAATCTTGGGAGGCTCCATTTTGTTTCAATGCTTGGAATGGAATTTGTCCACCTTCTCTACCCAAACCTCGACATTTTACAGGTACTTTCCTTTCTGTACCCAAACCTCTACGGCCGTACCTCTACATTCTCCATCTCCATTTCTCTAGTCAAAATTTTGTTAGGACCAATTCAAAATAAGATTTAGCGTCATGGCCTGAAAATCTTGATGCATAAAGAGTTGGTCTATGTTTTGTGAAAAGCTTCAATCAGTACATAAGATGAAAATATTTTATACGAGAGGAGGACAATGAAATATCACCAAATTATTAGTGCGAGCTCATGGATGCTTTAGCTGTCTAATAAGGTGACAAATCAATCACCAATAACAATATTATAGGGGCACTCATTAGTATAGTACCCATCAATCTACAAAGATAATCAATCACCATTATCCATCTATCATTTTACTTCAAAACAATATATGTTTGGAGGTCGGGTAGCAAGATTTGAGTTGGTGAAATAGGATCACAAAACAGTTGCAGATCTGTTAGTTGGGGAAAGATCAAAAGCCTAAATCAGAATCCAAAATCAAAGTCGAGCACCTAATAACTTTGTCTATATGTACATTAAGCACAATTAACAGTTTTACTATCCAAATCTGATAATAAAACTTTGCGTGTAGGAAACTACCCAAATTAGCAAATTGTTGTTAGTTGACAGAATGAAATTACATTATAAAGTAGGGCATATATCTTAGTAGCAAGCACACAGCTTCTCATCATGTTTCAAGTCACGAGAGAGCCGAAATTTCTAGATATGCGTATTTGGATGATTAAAAGTCACTTGAACGGTTCAGTGTAAAGGTTTTACAGTGTATTATTTCTTTTACTAAAGTGATGATCTTGAATTTGAAACTCCTCTCTTCCATATTTTTTTTTAAAAAAAAAAGCAGCTTGAACGAACTCATAATGTAAATACAAAATATTGTAGACGATTAAGGCACGCCAGCATAATAGAGCTAACACATGGACATAGTTACGGCCTCGCATACTCTGCTTAAAGGGTAAGCAATGTTTGATGTTTATTATTATTAGCTGTTGAAAATATATCCAAAAAGAAAAGAAAAAAAATTGGCTTGGAATTGGATCGCTCTTCATGTGTGTTCTAACGTATAAGTGATTACTCTCCGACCTATTAAGCTAGAGGAATCCAACAAGCAACAGCATGTTGACTAGCTGGTAAAATATTTTGGACCAATGTTGATCCAACAAAGTTTTTGCCTTTTTTTTTTCCTGTGAAAATTAGTATTACAACTTGAGATTTACGGGGACTATTTGATATACTGAGACACTAAAATTTGTTCAAAATATTTACTCTGGAGAACAAAGCTCTTACGATTTATTTGTCGGAGAGATATCAATCTGGACACTACCAAGACTTGGGGGAGAGGGCAAAGCTCCCATGAAAAAAGCTTTTTCTTCTTTTATTGATTCATAAACCTGGACTTGTGATCGAAAATAAGAACTGTGTGTCTACATGATTTGTGTTCTTCAGAAAATCAGACTGTTGAAACAAAAATGGCAGATTCTTGTTTTAGTTTTTCTCTAAGAAAATTGTTAGTATTCTCGGTTGAGGTCCAATAACGACATTTCTTCTTCTTTTTTTCCTTCCATTTTTTTCAGAGTGGGGGAAAAGTGAGTCCAATCAAATTTGACTACTAATAGAATCAACTGTATAGTTCTTTCACTCAAAATCCTTTTTATGGGTGTAAATATTTTTTCCCTTCCAATTCAAAAACCTACTTTCAAGTTAAAGCTAGCTAGCCAGCCACAAAAGCAGTTACAAACTTACAAGCACTTTATTTCCCACTTGCATACATATAGTGGCTCAAACCCTCAATGCACAAAACCATGCTCATCAATCGTCACACTTCATATTTTTTTTTCCTTATATCTCTCACATATCTTTACGTGATAACGTGTTTTGGCATGCAAAGAAACTCCCTAGTTAACGCAGGTTTACTATGTTAAGACCTAACTGATCCATAAAAGCTGCTTCTCATCTTTCAGCTTTTCTCTGGAAGCAAACCAATTACTGACTTATATAATAGGGAATTGCTTGGATATGTGAAACAGATCCACTCACCTTAATCTCCATTACTCTGAAACCCCATTTTTATATCCATCTCCATTATTATAGATTGTTCATTCCCACAAGAAACCTGTAACTTCTTCATTCATCATCTCTTGTTTTGCTCCCCATTTTCATCATTATCTCTTATCTCATCTTCTTTCTTTTCTCTATATAAAGCAGTCCTTGAGGTCTCATAATTCCCATTATCTTGTGTTGAATCATAATAATATGTTAAAGAAAATGAAGAAGTTTTTCTTAGGTGCTCTTTTACTGGCTTTGGTTCTTGGACTTGCTGAGAGTTTCGATTTCCATGAGAAGGAATTGGAGACTGAGGAAAGTTTGTGGGATTTATACGAGAGATGGAGGAGCCATCACACGGTTTCAAGGTGTCTTGACGACAAGCTTAAGCGCTTCAATGTGTTCAAGCAAAATGTTCTGCATGTTCGCAACACCAACAAGATGGACAAGCCTTACAAGTTGAAGTTGAACAAGTTTGCCGACATGACAAATCATGAATTTAGAAGCACTTATGCTGGCTCAAAGATCAAGCATCACAGGATGTTCCGAGGGCCACGTGGAAACGGGAGCTTCATGTACGAGAAGGTAGAGAGAGTCCCGCCTTCCGTTGATTGGAGGAAGAAAGGGTCCGTGACCCCTGTGAAGGATCAAGGCCGATGTGGTAAGGATCGTTACTATCACTTTGTTGCTAAAGTGACAATTTGTCTTAACAGAAAGCGACAGAACGTTTGCTTGGTACCTTTTAGTTTAATTCTATTTTCTTCTTTGATATGGTTCAGGTAGCTGCTGGGCATTTTCGACAATTGCAGCAGTTGAGGGGATTAATCACATTACAACGAATAAGCTAGTATCTTTGTCTGAGCAAGAGTTGGTCGATTGTGACACAGAGCAAAACCATGGATGTAATGGAGGGCTAATGGAATTGGCCTTCGAGTTTATCGCAAAAAACGGAGGTGTAACAACAGAGGCTAATTACCCTTACGAAGCCAATGATGGACGTTGTGATGTTTCAAAGGTATCATATCTAATCTGATTTTCTTCTTAATTCAAGTCGGTCTATTATTTAATTATGGTAGTGAGGTTATGAGATACCATCCGATTGATTTTTGCAGGAAAATGCTCCAGCGATATCAATTGATGGGCATGAGAATGTACCGGCTAATGATGAGGATGCTCTGCTCAAAGCAGTAGCAAACCAACCTGTATCTGTGGCCATAGACGCTGGAAGTTCAGATTTCCAGTTCTATTCAGAGGTAAACCCTGATTGAGTTAGAATAATGACTGGCCAAGTTCCTGAAAACGAAAATCATTGAACTCTCTTTTTTAACTATTTGCCCTTTTCCAGAACCAAAACGATTTTACAATTGAAATTGCTTTGAACAAACACTCCTGATATATGAAGAACTAACAGTTAATCTGTCAATTGGATTGAATTTGGCTGCAGGGTGTATTTACTGGAGAATGTGGCAGAGAGTTGAATCATGGGGTTGCAGTTGTAGGCTATGGAACAACACTTGATGGAACTAAGTACTGGATAGTGAGGAACTCCTGGGGACCTGAATGGGGAGAGAAGGGCTACATTAGAATGCAGCGCGGCATCTCCGACGACAAGGGACTTTGTGGTATTGCTATGGAGGCTTCATATCCCATCAAGAAATCCTCATCCAATCCTACAGGACCTTCACATTTTCCTAAGGATGAACTCTAACCAAGCAATGTTACACTATATTCTTTAGCTCCGCTCTGCAGCTCAGCTGTTATTTCTTAGTGTGTGAAAGCTGCTGCATGTTTTACTGCCCTTTGTGATTCATGATTCAATAACATTGTGACAAATGGAAATAAAACAAACGTTTGCAAAAATTGCGGCTAGCAGTTTTCAGTTCAGTCACTCAAGGCTCTTCTTTGACACAAAATTACAAGCCATCCACATCAAATTTATTGGAACTAAATTACATTTGGAACATTTGTATGCATAAAGCAAAGCATCATAGACAAATTAAGCACAACACAGTTTCGTTATTACCTAAAGATGTAGACATTATTGTTGAAACTAGAATCATGTAATAATAACATCATGATAGTTCAGTTATCAACCATAGCATCTGATGGGATCATTGCAACCCTTTTCAGCAGACTGTTTCAAGCCATTGCGTCCACCCTTTGCCAGATACTGCTGATGGTACTCCTCCGCTCTGTAGAATCTCTTTGCGGGAAGAATTTCAGTCACAACCTTACTACCCTTAAGCTCCAATTGCTTAGCCTCCAATGACTCTCGGGCTAAACGAGCCTGGTCCTCATTGTAATAGTATATCCCTGACCTATACTGCGTTCCCACATCGCCGCCCTGACAAAAATCAAACCCTCAATTCATTAAACAAAATGCATTTCAGATACTCGACATCTGATACAAGGGCAAAACGCAAAACTTGCCTGGCGATTGAGGGTAGTGGGGTCATGGCGGGACCAGAAAAGAGAGAGAAGATTGGTGTAAGGGCAGACTTGCGGGTCAAACTGGACCCGAACCACCTCGACATGGTTGGTGGTTCCGGAGCATACGAGTCTGTAGTTTGGATCTGGGACGTGACCCTGAGAATACCCGACTTCAGTCTTGACAACACCCACCACACGCTGAAACGCCAGCTCTACTCCCCAAAAGCACCCGGCTCCGAATTGGGCGAACTCGTGACTCGGATTATCCGGTTGGTCCGGATCCGGGGCCAGAGCAGGGTTGCCGGTGTTGTTCTCACCAACGGCGGCCATATTTTCCGAAGTCCTAGTGTGTACGATTTATGTTTCAACGAGAAGGAAGTTGCATTTGCGATATTTTTATTTACAGAACAACCCTATATACAAAGTTATATCTCTATGTCGTTATTAATGTGTCATTTTAATTGAGATGTCCTAATAAATAACTACCTCATATTACTTGTCGAATTTTTTAAAATTTTATAGATATGATAATGAATTTTACATATCATTTCAATTAATTTGTTACTAATTAGTTGAGATTTTTTTAATTAAAATTTTAAAATTTTTATTTTTAAATCTGAATTGTGTCTAATAATATACGAGAATCAAATTATACTAAATTGATTCAATTCGATTTTTTAAATATGTTTTATAAAATTAAAATTATATATGTAAAAATATAAAATTTATGTTAAAAAATTTACATCAACTTTAAACATTGAATTAATTAAAGTTTGTGAATTAAATAAATTATTAAAAATTAAAATTCATCTAAATATGTAAAATATATGTTAATTTAAGTACCAATTTAATTAAATTTTTATAAATTAATCAAATTATAAATCTATTAAAATTAAAATCTATTTAAATAAATAAATAAAACTGTCAACTTTTAAGCATCAAAGTAATTAAAGTATATGAATTAAATAAAGTTTTTATAAAATATTAAAATTAAAATCTATTAAACAAATTATATGAAAAGGTTGTATGAATTTTTATTTATTCCCTTAGTTCAATTTTTAAAAATAAAATTAAGTTAAAACTAATTTATTCAATGATAAAAATAAAAATAAATTATCAATTAATTTTTATATTTTAATACGATTGATTCAAATCGATTCGGTTAATATATTATTTTACCTACTTTTAACTAATATTATGAATTATCTACATTTTAATTTTTATATTAATATGTTAATTGTATAACGCCCATCAATAATAAAACTCATCAATACTCAATCATCTAAAATAGAACGTTTCCATCTAACTTTCTACGCATGCATTATTGTTATATGGTTAGTTACCATCAAAATATCAATCAAAGTAGGCGGGGACCGGGGCAATGAATCTAGCCCGCAAAGGCGCTTACATACAATATCGTAATTAATTGGTAAATCAACCCCAATATTCTTCTAAGGGTCCCCCTTTCCGTTGAAAATGATATCCTATTAATAAGTGAATAATAGGGACTATTATAATATCAGTGAGGTGTATTTAACATTAGAGAATGAATACATGCATTCATTCAATAAAATTTTATTATTTTATATATTCAGTTTGCAATGATCCAATTATATCAAAGTATTAAAACATGTGTTAAATTATTACTAAATGATTTTATGAGTCGAATGCATCTTACCCATTAATACATAGGTTCGAGCCCTAGCACTTAACAGACTCTAAAAATTATATAAATTATATAATATTAATAATAATAATTTCACTTCTTAATTTAGTGTAATTTTTGTGGGTTAATCTTTGAATTGGTGTGGGCTTGATCTTTCAAAGCAGACTTTATGGGCTCGTATTTGATCACATGAACAAAGAGGACTTTAGGACCAGCAATACACTAAACTTGAAAACTTAAAAATGAAAATGGGCCCTTAAATGGACCTCTTGTATTATGGGCTTGATCATAAGCCCAAGTACGAGGGGTCGTTCTTGAATTTCTGGGTTATCGATTAGGCCGGTCATTGGATATACACATTCGTCATTTTTCTAAATGTTATTTTACGGCTTCAAAATGGAATTTGAAGTTTTTTCTGTTACTGTTTCTTGATTGTTTGACTGTTTCCTTTCTAAATTCTAATTCTCTTTTTGTTTTTTTAATGCGTTACAATCATAGGTCCATTAATCAATCAATTATTTAATTGATTGATTAACTAATGTGATAATTTTTAGATTATTGTATGGTCAATATTCATACCAATCTTGTGGGCAATCGCATAGAATTGTCAACCTTAACAATTCTGAAAAAATTCAACTTATTTTTATTAAGAAAAGAAAGAGGCACTTGAAAAAGGGTCTTACAACGTTTTACTTTACTTTTTCCATGTTTCATTGTTATCATAATGTCATCAATTGCGTGTGCAAAATCAAAGGGATGTCTCTATTTTTATTTTAAATTCATGCCAACTTTCTTCTTCCTCTTCTCAACTTGTAATTAATTACAAGTAATTGTATATGATATCCATGCTTATCACCTTCTTTGTTAGCACTTTGCTTTTTTCCACATAACAAAAGGGTCTAATTCCCTCTCACGCTTTGCCCAAAATAAATGCACTTGGATATATCAAAGGAATATCATCCAATATTCTAATAATTTAGTGTTGTTTTTGGCAAGCAACATAAGTATGTCCATTTTTTCCCCTAAAAAGTGCATAAGCAATAAAATGTTATGAAAATGTTATGACAAAGTTATGGCACATCAGTACTCGCAAATGAATTATGATAGATCAATTAGTGTTAATTAGTTCAATTGAAAAAATCTTTGTAGGAAATTAAAAGGTTTGGATGAAATTAAAAAAAAAAATTGCTCACATTAGTATTAGCCAGTAATCAAGTTAAGCCTCAAGAATATTTTTTATAAAAAAAAAAAAGATTCCTTTCTTTTCTTAAACAATTGATATGGCTTTAAAAAAAATTAACTATTAATATTACATCAAATACTACTAATACAATAACTAGATAACAATCGAGATAAATATTTCATTTTTACATTAAAGCACACTCGAAAACATACTCTACAGAAAAAAAAATAGGCTCAGAAACCCTCATTATACGAGAGGAATAATTACACTACCATTTCCTTTTAGCGGGGCTGAAACCCGGCCTAGGCCAAAGAGGTAAACATGCTTTGCCTTTCTGCGTATTGGTGCTAACTTTTTCCTTTCTGCGACTGCGAACAAAAAGCTTGAAAAGTCATGATGCTATAGGACCTCTCTTAAAATTTTATCTTTTTAATCTAATCCCATCTGTGAAAAGGCCTTTAGAACAAACGCACATCAAGCAAATTTGCTATGGAAACAATGGTGGATCTCAATAGGGCCTAAAGGAGATTCTTCGTGTCTCCTACAATTCACTCCAAAGAAGAACCATTTTAAAGCTTCACAGCCTCCACTTTATTGTCATAAACCCACCTCTTACCAAACCAACGGAGACCAATACTCATCTTGATGATGATGATGATAGCTGATAGCAATGCATTTCTTTCTTTTTACACATGCTGCAGTTTTGACTGATGTTAAATGCAAATATGCAATTACAGACACTCAATCACCAGAGATTATTACGCATGAAACAAACCTTGCCTTCAGTTCAGTTGAAGTAATTAATTAATGCCACTCTTTTGACTGCAAAACTTGGGTCAAATCCAATGTATATGCCTTGAGTTGAATCTGTTAATGATACCCAAAAAAAGAAAATATGAAAGAAATTCAAATGCATATAAAACGATTAACGGGGTTTGCAAACACACAAATGATCGTAGATATGCTTTACACTCCCAATCACCCAAATTTAAATAAAAACATTGAATAAGAGTTTGATGTTTTAGCAAATAAAATGTCACACTTCATTCAAATTTTTTTAATATATAAAGAGAAATAATTTAATAGATTATATAATTTTTTTTATATAATGAATATTACCGTCTAAGCAATTTACTCTGCACAATTTTTGTAATATTATATATCTAAAAAAAATTCGTAAAATAAGGGACTTAGCCCATCAATTATGTCACGCAGATTAAAGCTTTTGGGTTGTATAATATTTGGTTCCCACCGCCATTTGTTTTGTTGTGCGGTTTTTTTGGGGCGGTGATTGGACCCTCAGCACGTTTTCAAGGTGTTAACCTCGCCCACCAACTTTCTTTTCAAGCCCTCGTATAAAGGAGAAGGAAAATAAATTTTTTTCTAAAATAATAGAAAAGGCGACGGCATATTTTATTATTTGAGAACCGACATTTTGAATAAATTTTTCATTCATTTTTGTTTGCTTCATCCTCAATCATGGCGAATTATTCCATGTCACGGTTTTTGGTTTATTTTAAGAGTAAGATATGCTTTTCAGGATTCCATTTCTCAGAATTAATACTGAAGAATAGCATCATTCAAGAATTTTGTTTTTGTTTTTTCCCTTTTATTTTAAAATATAGAACAAGTAAGAGCCTGAGTGTTCTATTTGTCTTTGGATTTTAGACATTCCTTTTTTCCAGTTTGTAAGTAGAAGCATATTGCTTACCGGAGAAAACCAAATGGAGAATTGAAAGAGAAAGAAAGAAATATTCATACTTTGACCCAACTTTCGGAAAAAGTATTCAAAGTTTCAAACAACCATTTCTTTTAGCTCGCCAACGGAGTAAAAAGTCGAAAATGATTTGACCTGAATGTCCTGAACCTTTCTTTTCTACATTGTGAGGATGTCACCTCAATCAAACGCAAAAGATAAAAAGAATTTTGATAAGTTTTTAAGTGAGTTTAAAAAGTAATATTAAATATTTTAAATTTATATTTTAAAAATAATGTATTAAATAAATAATGAAATAATATTAATTTTAAAATTATTTATTATACTTAATATTTATTTATTAAATTATTTTTAAAATATAAATTATGATACAATTTAAAATAACTTAGCATTACCCAATTTAAAAAGTTAATGAAAAGAATGAGATTTAAGTAAAATTTTCAAATTTTTATTTATTTTAAATTACTTTCTTAATTTAAAAAAAAAATAGAGCAAAAATTATTATTTTAATCAGTAAAATTGTTAAAGCTATGTCATATGATTAAAAACTTAAATTCATATTTCAAAATATATCAAATATTAAAAGCGTTAAATAGACTTATTGCGGAGAGAGTTATACTTCTTTTTTTTTTTTTACATTATATCATTTGTTACTTGAATGAGTATTATTATATTCTGTATATTTATTTGAATTTAAACTTGTCATATAATATTATTTGAAATATTTTATAAGATTTATTTGAAAATAATACTATAATTTTTTTTAAATATTACATTAACCTAAAAACTCATTGAAATTTACGAATATCTATCGTATATTTAGTAAATATTATATCTTTGAAACAAATGCAAATATGAATTTACAGACATGTACCCTAAATTCCATCTGCTACCATCCTAATGATTATGTTTGGCAAATTTATACCCCCTTTTTTTTTTGTAAAGGAATAAACGATGATTCGATATTCTAAAAGGTAAAGCTTATTGTTTCATAATTTTTCTTCCTTTATCCTCCGCGGCCAAGCAAAAGATAGCTTTTAGAAAGATTATGCTTCAAAAACCAATTACACAAAATAGACAAAAGGGACTCCACGTGTACAGTTACTTGGAAATTAAAAAAAAAAAGGCTTTAAATATAATTTAGATGATCGTGAATACGCTTAGCTTAAAAAATTAGTATTTTTGCAAGGAAGATTTCTTGTCACTATTCAAATTTTTTAAAAATAAAATAAAAGGAAAATGTGACAACTTGACAGATTGATAAAGACATGATTAAAAACGCAATTCAGAAAAGAAAAAAAAAACAAAAAGGAAGAAGAAGAAGAGTAGATAATTGTATATATAAATTGAGAGACCATGATTTAAAAGTACAAGCAACCACTCCATTTATATTACATCTCTGGCATGCAGACTTATCAATTCTACCCCATTTTTAAATTCATAGGGGGTAGATTATACACTAAAGACTAAGCTAACCAAAAACACTCGACTTCTCATTTACGAAAGAAAGAAGTAGACACTAATTTCGCATCAATAAAAGTATTGAAACATAGTAGTGACTCTCAGTTCGTGCTAATATCTTTCTACAACAACAGAACAGGAACAGCCCGATCATAATAATCTGAAGTTCCGAACGCCATAATCACCCATTAATCCCCTTGATTCCTCCATTCTTTTCCTCTTGTGCTGAGACAGCGACGAAAGGGCCATGGCAGATACAACTTTCCTCACCAGAAGCCTCCACCGGGCGGCATCATCACTTCTCTTGTCTTGCTGTTCTCTCAGTTTGAATTGCCTGTCACATCCCAAAACCAAAATTTCAATAATTGATTTCTACTAAATATCAATGGGCACTGTTGCACTAGAAAAGGAAATGCAAAATGGAATCTGTTCACTGGATATATTTGTAAGAGTGCGAGTAAAAGGTGAGACGTAGCTATCACTTCTTTCTCTAATCCCAACAATGGGGAAAGAGCCAAAGAGTTTCATTTCAAAAAGATGGTTATGTATTAAAAACCGGAAGATATTTTAATCTTTTGGGCCAAAAAACAAAAAACAAGATAGAAACTAAAGCTGTTATTGCAAAAGATCATCATTACTTCGGCTGTTTATGCCCAGGTCCAAGTCCATTCCTTCCCCCATCAAAATCTGATGAACACTATTGCACTGGAAAAGGAAATGCAAAATGCCAAAATGGAATCTGTTTACTTGATACATTTGCTGATCTTTTGATTGAATTTCATTGGTGTCCAAAAAGAATAACAGCTACAATCAACCGACCGTGAAAAAAAAGTTTAGAAGCGATAGCTAAGCAATTGTGATATGCCACCTGCCACTTTTAACACACCAGGAGTTTGGCAATTGGCGACTTTGAACATAAGTGGCGATGACTAAAGATTTTTCATGCGAAGCATGTGAAATATTTCCAGGTAATAGCCAATGAAATAATAAAAAGGATTAGGCAGGCCAAGTTTTGGCTAGCAGAGGGGTCCAGTCTCCACACACAAGACACATAGGATTACTGTTAAGATGTTGATTGCATTACTACCTGTAAACCGCAGAATTATTTTCTGGTTCAAAGACTTCCACGCCAGAGGAGGCTGCCAAATTAAAGATAAGAGCTCACAGATTTTTTTTACCAATACCTTTCTCCTAAGTTCTAAATATCAGTTTGGATTTGGATGGTCGATGGACCACTATTGGCTTTATTGTAATTGCCATCTATCTTCAAACTCCTAACCCATTAATGTTTAAACAACATGTACTTGAATTGAAATCTCGCATTCTTAATAATGAACTATTAAACAAAATAAGAATTATGCCAATTTGACCATAACTAAAGTGGGATTAATTAATTAAACTAATTACCTGCAAAGGGGCACTTTGCAAGAATCAGATTGTTCACAGATTGATGAGTGAAGTCTAAGAAGCTGCCACATGCGCTTGCAGCGTAAGCACCCTCCATTGACCCTCTTCTTACAAGTCGCAAAATGCTTGATCAAGAGCTGCAGGCCTTGACACGTGGCAAACTTGCTGCATGGACCCTTCTCCTTGGTGGGCTCCACGTCATATGGCCCCACGCTAATGCAACCTTCGGTGCATATGTGCTCCAAGCAATCCATCGCCTCGCTTAGCTGCAAATACAAGCTCTGCTCTTGCCTATGCCTTCTTGTCCTCTTTTTTCTCTGTAATTAATTACATTTTTATTTTAATTAAATATTGATTAAGATTAAAATCTAATTATATGAATTAATAATTAGTAAAAAAAATTTACCGATTCAGCTTCATCCATGAACTGAAGAATCTGGAGCTCGAGCCAAGGATCGTGATCTTGCAAGAACGTCCATCCTTCAGTCTTTTCAACAGCCTTGAAACGGCTGGCAACCAGCTTCATGCACCTGAGGTAAAGATCCGGTGCATCGCAGAGTCTCGCCAGCTGAAGCACGTCCACCACATTCTCAATCGTCAGCCGTTCGCCCAATCCCCTTGTGCATCTCTGCTTCAGCTGTGGGACCAAGTACACGTGTGACAACGCCAGGAGGTGGATCCCGTACTTCTCCATCTGCTCCTCCGTGCACCTGATCCAGGGACATTTCAGTCATCTCATACAAAAACAATTACAAAACTGATCCTGAACAAATCGAAAACGTAGATCCCATTTTTACGGTGAAACTGGCTACAGCTTTTAGTTTTAGACTTTTAGCTTACTTATCCGACCAGCGTAACTAGTTTTGAAATTGCCACGTGTCTAATGGAACATAGTATTTATGGCTGTCGGATCGAAAGCACGTGGAATAAAAAAAATAAAAATGGACGGCAGAAACTGGTGAGTAATTACCTGGACGTGTACAGAAACCCAACAAACGCGGAAACTGCACCGCATGGAACACCCAGAATCGGGATGACTCTCTCGGAGCTTCGGTGCTTACTCGGCCGGTCTATGATATTTTCCAGCACCGGCGACGCAGAACCCTGTAATTTTTTTTTTTTTGTTTTTACCACAGAAACATCAAAATTAGATCTTTATACACACAAATGGCATTACATCAATGTCTTCAGGTTATAAGAATCTGTAAAGAACTAGAAGGAAACTATTCAAGTACCAGAACGCTGGCGTGTGCCGGGATGCGAAGGCCGCCGGAGGTGAGGATTTGAACGTCAGGTTCGTAAAACACGAGATCATTCTCTTTCGAGGCACCGGCGATCAATGAATGAACGTCGAGATCGGCGCCAGAGATTGCGTTTGGGTTATAAGGCACTTCCATTGAAACAAACAGAATGATGATGAGAAGAGGCAGATCGAGGGATATGAAGAAATGGAAGAGAATATAAGCACAAATGAAACGAGTTGAAGTTGTATTTTGTCGAGTGGAATATTTGTTTGGGAGGGGAACGAGGTGTTGAAGTTGGCTGTCTCTAGCTTTATAGACACCCCAAGAGAAAGAATAAAGCAATTTTTATACGACTACTAACGACCACAGGTCATTTTACGATATTGAAATTAAAATATTAATATTGTACTAAAAATAATTTAGATCATCAAATCAAATAAGAAAATTAAAAGTAAAGATGTTCAATTATTAATATAATTTATTATCTATACTGTAAAAAAACACAGTAATTAAAAATTACGATGTTCAACTATTAATATAATAAATATAAATAATTTTATTATTTATACTGTTAAAACTTTTCAATATTGTAGAATAATTCAACCCACACACATCAACAGTTTCAAGTGCCATAAAAAATTTTCTCCGATTCATTACTCACTCGGTCTTAAGCACATATACGGTTTAGAAATTATTTTTTAATTACTAATAAAATATATATGTATAGTTTTCTTACCTAAAAATTGATTTTTCCTCCAAAAATTTTATTATATATAACGTTAATGTTATATTTTAAGATGTAATTATCGATTGATATTGTATAATTATTATATTAATAAAAATTTTAAAAATTAATATTTTTTTATAAATAATAATAATTTATTAGTGACACATTAATTTAAATATAAAATTTATATAATAATTAAATAAATTTAACTTTATTATATATTTTGGTGAATACAATTTTAATTATAATTGGGCAACTTTGTCAAAGGTTTGTTTGAACACGCAAATGGGATATTATAAGTTCTTTTTTTTTTTTTTGTGGTAGGATATTATAAGTTGTCCGTTCAAGTAAATAAATTCATTGAAGTTAAATTGGTGCTTTTCACGTGGTGTCGTTACTTGTATTTTGTACCAAATTGTGTTTCTTTCACTGGACCTACTTATCTATTTATGCAAATCTTGTCCACCTCTGCCTAAAAACCTTGACATTGTGTGAATTCAATTTTTTTTTTTTAAAAAAAAAATTAAAGGTTAGATAAAAATAACAAATATTATTTATTAAATAATTATTATTTTGCTCATTATTTTTACTCTAATTCAAAGGATTGGAGATACAAAACTCGTTCATACCCATATAAGCAAAAACCCAAAGTGCTAAACTAAACTACTTTTACCACCAAATATATTGTTGGATAATTAGTGATTTAATAATTTTAGTTGAATAAGAATTTAGATGAATATCAAAGTGAAGAGTTATAAAAAGTTTAGAATACGTGAGATACGTATGAAAAAGTTTAAGATGTGTGGGACACAAAAGGAGAAGCGAAACAGGACTCAAAGATACGAAAGGAGCAAGAAAACGCAAATAGCTACAGGGCTCAGCGCCGCCCAGAGACGAGCGCCGCAGTGCCAGAATGCATGAAAAAGTCCGTTTTAATTCAAGATTTCGAGTTTTAGGAAGTTTTGGACTTCCAAAATAAGTGGACTCTTACTCCAACGAGGAATAGGGTTAATAAGCACAAAATATACTCTATATAAACACTTGTAAACCCTTAATTTTATATCAAGCATTGAGAGAGACTCTAAGAGAGGGGAAGAACTGGGTAGACACTAAGTGCTTGTGTGCGCTAGGGTGGAACCGTTGTTTGGGTGATCATTGTTCGTGGTAAAGCAAAGGTTCACTAAATGTTTAGGTCATTTTGAGGGTTCTTCATATTATGTTTCCTTGTAAAATCTCTAAGGAGTTATAGTAAGAGAGGTTAGGATCATTGAATTCACCGTGGACGTAGGCAATTGGTCGAACCACGTAAGATTGTGTTGTGCTCTTTTATTTTCTGCTTTGAATTTTTGGTGTATTTGCTTGATTGACAGGTTATTCTGCTGTGCAATGAAGTTAGAGTTTTAGGCTGAATCTTAGGTTCTTTGCTTCAACATAACCTCAAGAGGGAGAAGGGCGTTACCTCCTTAAACACATATTGAATTATATGTTACTTGTATCACATAATAAATTGAATGATCAAAAAGATAAGAAACTTTCTATGAAAAAGCATTTTAATAATTTAGATAATTCACATTGTAATACATATTTTAATTTATTAGAGCCAGCAAAATTAGACATATTGATATATCATTAAATTTAGAAAGTTATTAATTAAGATTAACGGTTAAATTTATTGATCGTTAAGAATAAATATTAAAATTATAATTATTCAATTTAATGTAAATCTACGTTCACTTTCACCAAACTTCATCAGCTCTCTTTAATGTATTAAAAAAAAATAGTTATTATATTAGAAATACATGTAAGTATAACATTTTATAATAAAAATAACTCTAAAAACAAGTGTGTCAACTCCTTTATAAAGTAAGAATCGATCCCTTTCAATTAAATGTTTGTTTATAACGTACCTTTTTTATGATTATATTTTGAATGGTAAGAGTACATTTCCTATTAAATCCTCTTCTATGATTATATTTTGAACGGTAGGAGTACATTCTCCATTAAACTTCTTTTATTAAATTATTTTTAAAATAAGTATGAAAGTTTCGTTTTTATTTATAATTTTTAAAAGACTTTTACTAAAATAAATACAATTCTTTTCTTATTTATTTCAAAAGTTTTTTATGAGCTTTTTAATAAATCGAAGGTACCGAAAATAAGGAGAAATGGAGTTACCATTTTGGTGATATTAATAAAAGTGATTAGAAATTAAGTTACCATTTTGATGATAAGCGGATTAGTGATGAACTAAAAAAAATTAACATCCAAATTAGTAAACATATGTTGATGGGCTCTTGAATATCCACTCGCAAGATTCTCTAGGCTATTGAATCTACCAAACACGTCTAGAAATTTTGGGCAAAAAAGTATTTAAATTTAGAAGAATGATCAAATCTAGTGTAGTTTCTAAAATTTTAACCAAAATATTACATAATTTTTTTTTTCAAACAAATGGTCCTTTTCATTATGCGGAGCGTGGGCAGAAATTACCATCATTGTAATTGTATTTTCACATGTTACATATGTTCTTCATTGAACCTTTGATTAATTGCCATTTGGATTTATTTCCAAAAAAAAAAAAAAAAGCTGCTAAACTTGGATGGATGATCTTGAAATCTGACGTGGGATTGGATAAAGCGCCTTGTCAACGAGGGTTAAGACTTGAGGCCGAGTTACAATAAACGGCCTTTGGTGAGCCGAAGAGCCCCGACTCAGTCCGACGTGTACCTTGTTATAATCCTTACAGCTAAGCAATCTCCTCTCACATGGGAGTAAAAAGTTAGACAAAATTGACACGTACGCTTGTACTTGGCCACGTGGCATAATACCCAGTTGTCCATTGACCACTGTTGCTAAAAAAACAATAATAATAGTAATAATAAGCAGCATATGACGTAAAATAAACTGATAGTCCAACCAACTAATTTGATACACGGGTATATTTTGATTGGTCCAATGACAAATGGAGATTTGTGTCGGAAGTCGGAACCGATTGTGTGTGTTTCAACGCAATCACGATCTACGGTGGTGCGCCGCGGTGCCATATAAAATCCTTAAAACGGGATATTATATAAATATATATATATATATATAAATTGTGAAAGGCGTTTCTCATTTAAATTAATGCAAGAGTTGTTTCTTGGATTTTTTTTAATTATGCAGGAGTAAATATTCTGTTAGTCTTTTATTATTAGACTATTAATATAAGTATATATATATGTTTTAAATTATTACTTATAAAAGTTAATAATAAATTTATTATATATTTTTTTATAAAAAGGCATCAGTTGTTGATGTGGTTGGAATTTTTTTTTTTTTTTTGTTGTTTGCTCAATCATGAGGAACAAGAGGTAATTAAAATAATCAGAAATTAGATTTCTTTTGAATCTTCTATTCTTCTTCTTCTACTAGTAACAACCAATTGACTATTCTAATTTCTCAACATAAGGGTCCTGGTGCTGGTGGTGGCTCAAGTCAACATGGCTATTTATTAGCTTAAACGCGTGACATCCTCCCTTTTTTATTTCCGAGTCTATTTGGTCAAGCCGGGGGGCAGTCAATATGGTGGAAATTACGTTACTTAATATTACCTTTTAGAAAGTAATATTACTTAACGTTTGCTTTTACGCTTTAGCGTCTTGCTATGTAAACGGTAGGTTTACATCATTTGCGCCTTGTTTTTTTTAAGGCAAATGTCACATATATTAGTTGGAAACATCTTAAAGTACAAACTATTCACATCACCGATGGCCAAGTCATATCATATACAATCAGAATACTGCTTGCAGTGCTAGCTTGGTATGGCCAAGTTATACCATGTACAATTAAAATACTGCCTTCAGAGTTCGTTTAGCGTCATGGCCGGATATTTATTATTGATTTTAAAAAAAAGTAGTATATTAAATAATGTTGCATATTTACTTATATATATATATTAAAATTTATTTAACTTTTATTCGATATAAAATATGTTATATTTTTTCATCTTAGTGATGTTTTTGTTATGATTTGTTTTAAATTTAATGATTAACTTGACTCGTATTATTTTTTCTTTTAAAGTTATGTAATTTATTATTTATGTAATAATTTTTATTAAGACTTAAAATATAAAATTTCTGTAGTGTCATAGTTGGATGTTTATTATTAATCCAAAAAATTAGCATATTGATAATGTTGCATAACTACTTAACTTTTATTCGATTTAAGATATGATATTCTTTCTCACTTAATTATATGACGTTTTCGTCATAATTTATCTCAAACTCAATTATCAACTTGATTCGTATTATCTTTTTCTTCAGAGCCAAATGATTTATTATTCGTGTAATAATTTTTATTATGACTCAATATATAAAAATTTTACCACTTATTTAATTTATATTGTTCACTCCTGTAAAAGTAAAAAGGACTTATAGATCACGTAATAATTTTTATTAAAATAATTTTAAAAACTCACATATAAATAAAAATTAAATTTATTCTGATATTATTTATCACGAATCAAACATTTGTTATTAATTTAAAAAATTAATTTATTAAATAATATTATCTATTCGCTATTATATATTCAAAATTCACTCTATTCTTATTAAAAGTGAGTTGTAACATTAACCAAATCATGTGCCACTCCATACGCAGCTCTTGGGCTATTCAAAATATTTCATGTAGACAATTGATTCATATAAGACAACACATCCCGATATACAAGTCGTACCTCATTTGTGCCACTTTTAAGAAGGAAAGGAACAAAAATTTAAAGAATTGAAGTCAAATGTTAAATTTATAAATAATATAAGATCATAGTTTAATTGTATAATTTCTTAGTCTAATATAAGTCTGCACCTACTTTCAGAGACTCTTTGGCAGACTTTATTTTCTCCCAACATATTTCAGTCTCAAGGTGAAAAAAAAAAAAAAACTATTACAGATTATTACTGGTTAATTATGGATGAAACCTAATTGTTGATATAGATACAGGCTATTGTTTTTTCCTAATTTCATATGCTTTATAATTTTTTTTTTTAAATGGACGGCATTAAATGGCAAGTATGCCTTACATCAAAATACACTCTTTCGAGAAATACCATTGGAATTGGGTCATTTTCGAGTAATATTTAACGTATTGCCTAAGAAATGTTGTTCAAAGTTATATAGAATAATGAAATAAACCAACACCCGGTCTATGTTTTATCCTCGGTGAGCAGAGTGAAAATTTAGTAAAATTTTGATGTAAGTTTGATCAAGGGCATCACACTTCTTATATTTATCACTTGATGAACAATATATTTGAGATGGAGCCCCTTGCCTAAAATTGTATTATGAATATATTTGAAATTTCGTCCAATAATTAAATTTGTTCTATTTTTTTTAATTATTGTTGGATAATGGATACTACTCTAATTTATTTTTTGCTGGACAAAAAATATATTTGCCCCGTTTCTTTTTTTTTTAAATTAATTGGATTTTTTTTTTTAAATAAAATGAATTGGATTTATTGATAGGTGGATCAATGATTTACGGAGAGAATGGTAAAGAAAAGGCTGGGCTACTAGCAAGTGAAACACAAACTCAAAGTCATATTTATTTGATGGACTCGTCTGAACTAAATAGCCCAACGAAACTGTAAGGCGAATGCCATCTCCAAACTGTGACTGGACAACTTTACAAATTTACTGTAAAAGAAATCTAAAATTATTGTATTTGTGTTAAGAGCTAAATAGTAAAATATCAACTATACATTTTTATTTTTACTTTAGTAAAAATCTTGTGATTAAATCTCTAAATGGAGATTCAGAATTTAAATTTTTTATCCATCATGTTAAAAATAAAAAATAAAGTTCAAATTCTTCCTCTCCCATGTTAAAAATTATGCTTTAGCGAAGATTTTAAGTTTTAATTTTTTGTCTCATATAAAAAAAATTTAAATTTAAATCCATGCAAAATCTCCAAGGATTCAAAATCCCTCTCTCCCACGTTTAAATCTTCAAGTGAAGATCTAAATTCAAATCTCCTCTCTCTATATGTAAAAAAAAATTAGATACTGATTTTCATGCATTCATATTTCCACCCAAAAAGTGTAACTATTAGAACACCTCTAATTTTTCATAAAATCCCATTTACATATATACGAGTAGCACTATTTGACCTCTGTGTTTATGTCATTGGTTCTTATTTATTATTTTTACGTATTTTATTTATTATTTTCTTATATAAAATTACTAAAAAAGACAACAAAAAAAATGGGACTAATTAAATTCGGCGAAAAATATCATAATTGAAAAACAACATAAAGCCAAACAACAAACAATATCAAAACCAATTGAACACTAATTCTCCTGTAACTATCAAAGAAAGTCAATAGAAAATAAACAAAAATAGTTGTTTTTTTTTCTTCTTTTTCTGATTTTAAAATGGGAACAACGAGGGAGAGTTGTATAAATTATAATGGTATTTTTAGGATGAAAAGCAAATGAAGGTTGTCAGTAAAGTTAAATATATATATATATATTTTAATTTTACAAAAGGTAAAGGGAAGTGTCAAAGCACAATTTTTTTTTTACCCCTTTACTTTTTTTAGAATCGAATTTGAGTGACAATATAATATAAAAATCTAACAACCACTATACCATGCTTTTGAAAGTAAATCTTTTAAAGCATACATTTAAAGTTTTTTTACCCCCAAATGTGTTATAACGCAAAGAAATTAAAAAAGTCTTCTTAATTCAATATTATCTAAATCTTTTTATACGTACATTGCATTAGTTTGATACATATATTGTATTAGTTATGTATGATCAATATTTATTTTTAATTATTTTACTTTTTATCCATTACTAAATTTATGTTAGTAAAACGATTGGAAAAATGTATATTAAGAAAGGATCCTGTCCATTACAAAATGCATATTTAAACAAATCCTATTGAAATTTGGGGTTTTATACAAAATTGAGGGGTTTGCTATTAGCTTCACACTTCCACCAAAAACTGGCCCTCCTCATTGGAAATTAATCGTGTACCCCAGGATAGTCCTAAGGGCCCAAGTTTTATGTTGGGCTAAAGTAACACATGGGTTTGGCCCGGGAAGAATCACAAGTTGGCTGTGTCTTCAATTAAACGAGAAGAGAATTTAGAAATGAGGCACGAGTCCCTTCCACTAACAAAAAAGAGAAGAGAGAGAGAGAATAAATTTTTGTGAATTTCAGAGGACGAAATTTTGAATTTAAATTTGTTGATTGCATTATAATAAATGTCGACAATGATTTAGTTGTAAATATCAATAATTTTATATTTATAATATTAAAAAATAAATAAAACTACAAATATTAACGCATTTCAATTGTAATATCTTTGCTAACGAAATGATCAACATCCCTCGTCACTCAATGTTCTGCATGGACATGTAATCAATTGCGACGAAGATAATAATACATAAACACATTTATTTAATCTATTATTTGACATGGCACGCGTCTAAAGTGACTGGTTCATTAGTCCGAAAGATTGTTGACAAAACAATTAGTGGAGAATCAAGATTCTCTCAAGTTTTCGCCCAAGCAAAATCAAGTATATAATTAATAATTGAGAAAAAAAATGGGTCAAATAATATTTCTTCATCGCTCATGTCTAATATAGTATACGTGTTAAAAGATCCTTAAGAATTTATTTAAAATAGACTTACGAGATGATCCTAATTCTTAATAGAGATTTGAAGGGAGATTGTTATCAACTAAGCACTTAACAATATTATTTGGGGGTGATTTTTGACCAAAAATTGTAAGAAGTATAGAATAAGGAAAATTATAGTTGTTAGGCTTTTTTTTGTATTAAAGACAGGACTTGGACTTTTGATTTGATAATTTTGAAATCGGTATTGAGTATGGATTAAGTTGAGGATTTGAGGAATGCAAGAAATATGGGTTAGTGATAGACGCTAGTGACAATCTTTTGAAGCTTGTGTTAAACAGTAACTCAATAGCAATTTTGTCTCTAGGGTTTCGCCCTTATAGCGAATATGTGTTTCTCTTACTATAATTGCTACTTTAGTTTGAGTTTTCTCTTATTCTATTCGATATCTAAGATAAAAGTTAAGTTTTAAGAGAGTTATTTTCAAAATTACTCATCAAATGCGACACATGGCAAACGACAATTAGAGAATCGTTCGTATTATGAAGGGCATTTTGGAGAATTAACTCAAATGGGACAATGAGGTAATTAAACCCTCTCCCCTTTCTCTATTAAAGTTTGGAGTACTAGGTATTTTCTTAATTAAGTGCTTTTTAAAGTACTTAGTTCTAATAGGTGAACTTATAAACACCAAGGGATTAGTTGATTTTGTCCCATGTTAGTGGATTCAGTGCTATATTTCTCCAATAACTTTAGATAGGCTCTATTTTATGTGTTAACAGGGGATAAGAGTTTGTACTTGTTAACATGGAGACTCACCTTTAGATATTTGGAGATTTTTCTTATACCATCACATTCTTACGCTTGGTTCTAACGTGGTTCCTTGATGGTGATGTGGTGGGGCTTGAACTTTGCTTATGCCGTAAGTGACTTGTCAACAGTGGCACATCCTCTGACAACAATACTAAGTAGCGACATGTGTCTTGACATAAGTACTATTTAATATTTTTATGAGTTGAATTATAAAGACTTAAATATTTGAACCCGCACTTATTTTGTTGAAATAACTGTTTTAAACCATTAAAAAAATCAACTTGAATGTCAAATTAAGCTGTTATGAGTGGATTAAATGTCACATAATTTTCTCAAACGAAAATAATATTATCGTGGCACTTGTATACTTATTATTATTATTTGCGCCAGATTTATCATAACCGTTTATTTGAAGTTTTCTAACACCGAAGGCAAAAGCACAGCACTGAGAATTATCGCAATGTGATTTTTATTTGTTTTTTCATAAAGGTTGGTACACAAAATGAAACAAAAATTAGACGTATTTTTTTGGATTGTATTTAGTGGACTATTGACCATATCGTTTTTTTCTTAATCTAATTTAATACATTGAGACATAAAATTTAATTCGATTTATTAAAAAAAGAAGTAAATCCAATAGATTTAAAATTACAAAGAAGAATCTTTATTATATTCAAATATGTCAAATGTGTTAGGCTGGTTAAGCTCAAAATGAGTTAAATCCAAAGTGTTTAATTTTAATTACGAAGTAGGAAAGCCCGGCTTAACTTTTAAGCACACAAATTTTATTAGAATATCAAAAGAAAAAATATTAATGCAAATGTGGTTTCAATAACAATTCAAAAATAGAAAATAGTTATCATTTATAAATTGAGTGACTTAATATTTTGTTTTCTACTTTTGAGGTAGTAGAATAAATGTGATCTAATTATATTATGACATTAAATTTTTTTAAATTGGAGTAAATTTTAATGATAAATTCACAAGCCAATTCACTAAGAATGAATTTTAACATTTTCAATCTAATCCAATTATTAATTTATCAAATTCGAAAAAAAAAAATTGCAGATGGATTTAGATCAGATGAAATGAATCGAGGCATTGGATTGATTTTCAACACCGTTAACGAAAAAAGTACCCTTCACAGTTCACATTTTGGTCTCATTGAGCACAACAGTTTTGAACACGTGAATTCGGACAGAGGCAAATTCTGATCCTCGCGGCAATCTCTGCTAGACCCTAGTCCTAGACCATCTTGGCCATTTGGCTTGTAGTCCTGCGGATAGAATGATGGTCATATGCATAATTGGTAATTAGTGCAATCATATTAAATTTGAATCTTATTAAGGAATTAATATTAATAATAAAAAATAATATTTACATTAATAATATAAATATATATGGTAGGAAAATATTAAAGAATTATTTCAAAATAATTCTTTAATAAGTCTAATGCTTAATTGATTCGGTTGTCAAATGTGTTGTGCTAATGCAATTCCCAATCAGCAATGCTACTTAGCTTTGGATTGGTCGTTCTCTTGCCTGCCAATTGCCTCTCACCAAGGCAAATGGCACATTGTTGGTCCAAAGGGCAAACTGCATTTGGTGCAAAAAAATTTCTTGTATTGGATTTGGATATATGCTTTTTTTTTTTTTTTGTAGATTAGATATAGAGGCTGGCTGGAGCTGGAGCTGAATTCACTATCGGTAGGTCATGGTCATGTTCAAATTACGTCAAATTTTATGTGTCTGCCACATGAACATGATTTGGGTTCCAATTGATCAACAAACTTAACGCACTATATGAGCTTAATGGCCCCGTGATTGATGGCCTTCCTTTTTCGAAAGAAAAGACAATCTAGCTAAAGCTAGCAGACCGATTATCTTGCCTAGAGAAATTAGCTCGCTGGATTTTGGTGAAAAAGAGTCAATCTCACATTGTTATTATGAAAGTTCACCAACCATTCATCTTTTTTTCTTTCTAAAAAAAAGAGAATATAATAGATATTTAGTAGTATAATTATATTAACATTATCATAAGTTTTTATCACAAATGTGTTAATGATTATCACTTATTAAGTGTCTGATTTATTACTTTTTAGGAATATGATAATTATACAATATAAATTAATATAATGTTATACTTTTTAAATAGTATCTCAAATTTTTTATTATAAATTAATGTGTAAAATAATTATTAGATGGTGAATTTTTGTAACTTTCAAAATCACCATTTATACTATTTTAATATTCAATAATTACTTGACATATCATTTAAAATAAAAAAAAATTTAAAATATTATTTAAAAAAATAATATTATTCTAAAAATTAATAACAAACAAATTAGATGCATCATCAATTAAAATATAAATTTTGCATCCAAACAATATAAACATAACATTACTCAATAGATACAATATTTTGTAAAATATTTATAATAATAATAATAATTATTTAATTTGAATTGTGATATTCAAACTCCAAATTTCGACAATAATTTAGAAGTGATTTAATTAATTTTAATGGTTGAAATTCAAAATTTACTTAAGTGACCGACTTAACTTATTTAGAATTTGAATATCTCTATTTAATTGGTGTAAAATTAACAGCCTAAATATTTAATTTAGTAGTTGGGAGTACTCCATTACGAGAGTCGGCTGTGGCATAATTAATACAGAAGATGTTGAGGTCTAAACACAACATTACAAGTAATATCATACACTTCAATTTCGATTATAACTTACTACATTATAGTATAATATATCATAACTAAATTTTATGACACTTCTTAAACGATGAATTAAATTTTTTCATCTCAAATAATATGTTAAGTAATTATTATAAATATTAAGCCTCGGTTCAAAAGTATAGCTTAATTATACTGTAATTTTAATAACCCTTTAAATATAATTCAGAAAATTATGAATACGCTTTATGCCGGTATGTAACAAGTTGAATTCAAGAAAAAATAGAAAGCACGACCTTTTATACCTCGATATAAGTCTGCCCCTTTATACTAGTAATTGGATTTCAGAGTATTGCATTGCAGTGTATAATCATTTTCAATGAGTAAGCTCAAGAGGGCCAAGTGCCAAAACCTAATCTCTCATCGGGGCGGTGTCAACGTCTTACCAACCACATATAGGATTGAAGTAGAGCTTAAAAAAAAAAGAACAAGGCTAAACCACATAAATTGAACTCCAATATGAATACGATATTTAGGTAACTATTACTTGAATAATTAATCAAGTTTATATCGATAATGATCTTTTACGTATAGTTTAAATGATCATAAATGTTTATAATATAGTTTAAATGATCATGAATTTGGTTTTGAATTTATATAAAAATTAATTAATATTTTTAATAAATGGAATTTCTCACTTATATAAAACTTAAAAGAAAAAAAGGTCGACGTAAAAATGATATAATTAATAAAAGGAGGAAAATGTTGAAAAATGAGAAAAGTTATTGTCAAATTTGCAGTTGTAACCAATTCTAGTCCATAGTCCATAGATAAGATTGGCTGGCCGCCCACGTCAAAAGCAGTTCCCATGGCTTGCATGTGCTTTCTCCTTTTTTTTGTTTTCTCTTCACTAATAATCTATTTGAATCTCTGTGAGATCTCCAGCAGACCCCACACCACAGGCACAATACCATAATCTTCGAGGAGAATTTAATCAACTTTCTTATAGTAATTTGCTTTTGTTTTGTGTTTCAATGCATTGGTTGAAGAGCAAGCAAGCAACACTACTATTGGTTTTTTTATGGTCAAAGATAGTCTGCAGAATGTGGAGTGTTTTATGTTCTCTAAGAAAAAAAAGGAGTAAAATGAGTAATGCATGTACTATCTTGCTGGATGGACATTGCTTTGTGGGAATCAAATTTTGAAAAATGTTTTTGAATAAGTAGAAACCAATGATTATCGATTAAGGCCAGTTTCTTTGCTGACAAGTGGCTTATCACTTACGGGTTTTGGTATTGGTGAAGGGTGATTTAAGATCCTGTAATTTAGATTAAATTTATTCGAACAACCAGATTGCTGTAGTTGAAACTTTTATTATCTTTTGCTTTTGTCTTTTGGGTTGTTTTTGTTTACTGAAATGATCCATGGCTTATACTAAATGCACAAGCGAGAGAGTTCGAAAGAGAAAGACAGATAAAGCTAGAGAGAGCTTCGAACTTCAATATAGACAGATAATTCAGCATATAAATCAACACTTCTGCACTTGTTTTCACTTAGCCTGGCAATGAAGATTCTCAAGGAATCCCCAGATCGTCAGGTTCTAAGAGTAACATGCCGAGGTTGTAATCATCAGAGTTGAATTTAAAAAAAATAAAACCAAAGAAAGAGGGAGAGTGAGACAAAGAGCAGAAAACAAAAAGATAAAAGAAAAATAAAAATAGAGGGAAGAAAAAGCCAACTAATTAAATCCTATAGTTAGGCTTTTCTTCTTTTTTTCCTCAATTTAATTTGTTTTCCACTCATTTTCTACCTAGCTATTAACTAATTGTATTCCATCAATAAAACACTTTTAATCGCTTGCAACAAAAGTTGTTCAAAAGGCTTGGGTCATATCATCAGCAGCGAGCCCCTTTCCTGCAATCGAGTGCACCAGAAGTACTGGTTATCGCGCCGACAAGAGAAGATGGTCTAGCACCTAAGCTCGAAGCTTTTGCATAGCTCGATGAGGCGCCTGCACCTGTTGCTGTGAAAAATGCACCATTGACCATTAAATCTCCCTCAGATCTCCAGTTCCAATTCCTCCAGTCACTTTCTGGTGCATCCTCATGTTTTGTTACCTGCAATCATGCATGAAAATAATGGCATACATAAAGTTGATCCAAAAAAAAAAACTCACATGGGTATGTTTGTTCACTTATTAGAGGAAATTGTGTGCTTCAAAAAAAGGGTAGGTGCTCAGTGCTCACCTCTTTGCTGAACGCGCTGTCAGGGGCAACAAATCTATTTCCTTGGCTATTGATGGTAGGACTAGCACTTCCTCCAATGGCATACATTTCCCAATGAGTGTAGTCATTGTTTACCACATGGAAATACCCGTGTCTACATCTGCAAATTTTGAAAAGCCCAAAAAGAAAAAAGAAAAAATCAGTTTCAATTTCAACATGAAAATGATGGCTAACTAGAATTGCGCTTTTTTTAAATTCTGATTTAAAATAAGAAACTTCATAATTACCTTGGCATTCTTTGGACAAGCCCTTCTCCGAAGTGATTAAAGGCTATAGTGACCTGCATGTTCTTGTCTTGAGTATAGGAATCGCTGTGACCCAATAACATGACCTTATCATGGTGGGTCATGAAATTGTTTGAAATGGTGATAGCCGTGGACCCATGAATGGCATCGATTAGTCCATCGTCACAGTTTGATAATGAACAATGATCTACCCAAATGTGGGTACCACCGAAGATCGACACACCATCACCGTCTGATGTTGTTCTCCATCCGAAGTGCTTGGGGGAATCTCTCACCATAGCATTGCCTCCTTGTTTACAGTCATGAATATGTAAGCCATGAATTATAATGTTGGTCACGTACTGTATTGTGATGCATGGACCACCAGCAATGTGCACGCTTGCACCACGGCCATCAATAGTCTTGAACGAGTTCATGATCAATTCCTCCTTCAATTTGATCGTCATATCACGAGCAAAAATGATCCACAATGGTTCATCTTGAATAACAGCGTACCTCAGAGTCCCTGGTTTAGGGTTCACAGGGTCATTGTCGCTGGAATCAGTGACCACATAAATTCTACCATCTCGTCCACCAATGGCATTCTTGCCGAACCCAATTGCACAATCAGCAAGCCTTTGCCTGTTTTTCTCCCAGTTGGGGTCGCACCGCCAACACTCATCAATAGGGTTGCCGGTTCCACAAGACAAATAACCCAAGTTCCTCCTGGACGCATTAATGCTCCTGCCAAAACCAAACACCAAAAACAAAAAAATGTTAACACATGTTCACAAAACATGATATAACTAGCATTGTACTTGAGTGATCACTAAATGAGCATTAATGGCGGAGCAATAAGCCATAACTCATGCACTTACCTTTGTACTTCATGTGCAACCAACTCTGGGTCCTGAACTGGGGAAGATGAAATGAGAGCTGGGAACAAGATAAAGAAGAGGAAGATGAGAGAATAAAGAGAAGGGCTTGCCATTTCCTTTTTTTTTTTTTGTGTGTTGGGGTGGGGGGGTGTGGTGGGGGTGTTTCCTTTGCTGCTTCCTCGGCTTCTTCCCTAGAGACAGTTAGTGGAGTAATGAGAAAAAAAGAGAAGCTGAGGTTGTGAGTAAAAAATGAAAAGAAGAGTGATGTATTTAAGGACAAAAGGGCCGGGCTAAATGGCGTGATTAAACTAAACATGTGGGTCCATTGTGCTTCGTGATTTCAGGTTTTTACGGGATTCCCATTGGGTAGTTTTGGGCGTTAAGCAAGCTCCTAGAAGAGAAAATAAAGCTACGAATACAGTCAAAAATTTACTACCCATGAAAAAAAAAATACACTCCATGCTTCGCTTTTTCTCCTACGCTGATTTAGCTAAAGTTATCTGACAGATATCATTAGACGATTCAACGTTCCATAACTTGCTCGCCCTTTTTACCTCAAAAGAAACAAAAACAAAAACAAAATAAATAAATAACCCCTAACCCCTCGTTTAAATTTTCAAACTGTAATTAACTTATACCTACCGATAAAGACTAAACTGGCGAGACCACTAGCGCATATCAAGACTAAATTGTAATATTCCTTTAGTTTTTTTTAATCGGATATTTGAATCTTAAGTTCTTTTTTATAAATTCAAGGTCATTCAATAAATAATATTAAAATATAAATGAATTTCTTATTAAATAAAAAATCAATATCAAACTATTATCAATAAAAAATTTGTTAAAAAAATTGTCGAATTAATTAATTTTTCCACGTATAAAGAGGATAGTCCCTCCAAAATTAAATTATTCTTTTGAATTTAATATTTAAATCTTAAACTCTCCTTCTAAATTTAAAATCTCTTTAACAGAAGCCATATTTTTTTCACCGCGGCTCCATTGAGAACTCCTTGTTTTTGTTTTTTAAACCATTAGCAATTGTTGTATCTAGAACAAACATTACCCTGTGCACATGCTTAATTATTTACTTAAATTGTCAAAATTCTGGTGGTAATTAAACATGAAGCAAAAGACACACGAGTCCGCAAATGGAAATTCACGAAAGCATTTGTTGCGTTTTACGCGCTTCGAGGCCGATGAGGATCGGGCGAATATTGGTGAACGGTGATCAATTGATCTCATCAAATCTGTGACTGTGAGCCGCTGCCAAATAAATTTATTAATTAGTTTGTTCGCGCAATTAATTGACACTAACAAATCATACGGAAAAGTCCTTCCTGACAGAAGCACATGCTTTTGCCTTCCAAATCAAACTTCCATCCCCACGTAGGCCCAATTTTTTTTTTGGGGACTTTCTCTACTCCGTTGCACTTCTTATCAACAAAAATTTCCGGCCGCAAATTTCGCCGAAATTTCACATTACAAAACAAATTAATCGCCCTACGCTGACATGGCATAATTCTGGCCTCTCCCTCTCGTATTTATTATAAAATCGCCCCGAATCCCTTTTTCTTTTAACGAAAAAAAAATGTATATTTGAACTCAGTCGTTTTCATCAACATTCTTATTAGATAATAATTTTTATTTATTTTAATAAAAAATATCGGAACAATTTTAAAAATAAACATATAAATTTTTTTAATTTTAAAATAAATAAAAATTATTACTTAAAAAATATGTCAACAGAATTTTATTAAACGATACAAATTAGTATGTATATTTCTTCCATTCTTAACAAGCATTACAAATTAAGTGTTTGTCACTTATAATAATAAAAAAATAATGGTCTCACATAAAAAATATCTACTTAAGGGTTTAGAAGAATCGTAACCTCTAAATCTCATAAAAAATTTAAGTTTATTATAATTATATAATTTTTATATTTCACTCTTATTTTTTAAATTCTAATTCAACTCTTGATTTAATTTTTATGTATTGTGAGACATTGCATGACAAATACCCTAACTGCCTCACATGTTGATTTTAGTTTTTAAGATTTTACGACTTTAATTGTTTCAACTATGCCACGAGACCATTTATATTAAAAAGTCGCATTTTTATTTCATTTAATTGGATCCATTTAAATGTCAACCCGACCCGGTCACTTGTGTGGAGCAGACACATGGCACGAGATAGAGGGCGTAGTATCCGTTGAAATTGATTTGCTGACTGGGCAAACTTTTTCTCCAGTGAAAGCTACGTCGTCACATGGGGATTTTTATTCCCCACTCACGATTCCCCTGTGGATCACGACCGTTGATTGTGGATTTAAAGGGCAAAAGCCGCCGTTGATATTGTATGGCGGGGTCGGGCGGATGATATATCTTTTGAATAAATAATAATAAAATACTAAATTCAGACAAGACCAAAATAAAAGGTCTTTGTTAAGGCAGCTAGTGTAGGAATAAAATAAATTATTATTATTAAAAAAAAGGCCAAAAACCACGTTGGTTTGGTCCTTTTAAACTATTGGAGTGAAAATTACTTGGCAACGTCTCTCATCCACTTAACACGTGGTACCCCAAAGATCCGGCCATGTGGCACACTCGTTCTCTAATGGTTTTTCTCCGTTGCACGAGCATTGGCTGTAACATCCACGTCACATCAAATTTTTTTTTAAATTGTTAAATATAATATTATTAAATTAATTAATAATATTATACAATCAAACTTTTGATGTTAAATTAAAAAATTATCAACACATTTTAAAAATATTAAATATATTTATTATAATTTGTTCAAATTTATAATTTTTTATAAAAAAAAATATACGAACTCTTTAACAAGAAATTATTATAATTGAAATCTTTATTCTTATTTAAGATTAAAAAAACTTATCTCCTTTAAAAAGAGAAATAACTATCCCTCCAATAGAAACACCTACCGTTAACCAGAGAAAAAAGATAAGAGATAAAAAAGATTTTTCCAAAATTACCCACAGAATAATATAAAATCACCTCATTTGTACAAATTTCATATCCCAAAATTCTAACTAATCCTATCTTACAACCACAAACAAATAACAAAATTATCTCAAAGATTTTTCAAAACGTCACATCATTTTGATTACAATCAAATCCAAGCTTCATATTCTTTGTAAATAATGGAACTTTTAACCACAATTTTCACATTTTGATGCTTAATTTATGATAAGAGTGAAAAAAAGAAATCGTGCCAAATTTTTTAAAGGGATAAAAAATCGATTGAATTAAATCGAAACGGTTAATTTTTGGTCAATTTGATATAATTTGAAATCAATTGGTTTAAAATAAAATAAAAATTAAAACATGTTAAAAATTAAAAAGAAAATTAAAAACCAAACTGAATAAACTCAATTTAATTTGATTATGATGCTTAAATCAAAAGGCTTTATTTTTATGAAATTATCAATTCGGTTTAATCTACAACTAAACTCAAATTTGAATTGTTGAGAGCGAAAACGTCATTCTCCTTCTCGAGGTTATGTTGAAGTAAAAAATTTAAGATTCAACCTAAAATCCTAATCTCCTTATACAGCAGAATAACCTGTCAATCAAGTAAAATCAACAAGAATTCAAAGCAGAAAATAAAAGAGTACAATACAAACTTACGTGGTTCGACCAATTGTTTACGTCCACGATGGATCAAAGGATCCTAATCTCTCTTATTATAACTCCCTATAGATTTTATAAGGAAAACCCAATGAAGAACCCTCAAAATGATCTAAACGTTTAGTGAACCCTTACTTTACCACGAACAATGATCACCCAAATAACGGTTCCACCCTAGTGCACACAAGCACTTAGTGTCTACCTAATTCTTCCTCTCTCTTAGAATATCTCTCAATACTTAATCTGAAATTAAGGGTTTATAAGTGTTTATAGGATGTATTTCGTGTCTACTAAACTTATTCTTTGTTGGAGTAAGAGTCCACTTATTTTGAAAGTCCAAAACTTTAAAAAATTAGAAATCTCGAACCAAAATGGACTTTTTCACGCGTTCTGACGCTTGTTCCTGGACGTTGCAGCACTGGACAAATTCGCGCCCAGCACTGCGACGTTGGGTTACTGTCTTGAGCCCCGCGGTGCTCAGCCATGGGCACCACGTTGCTGAGCCCTGTATACTAATCTCTTTTTTCTTGCTTCCTTCGCGTCTTTGAGTCTCGTTTCGCTTCCCCCTTCGTGTTCCACACGTCCTAGACTTCTCTATACGCGTCCCACACGTTTTAGATTTCTCCATATTCGTCTCACACATTCTAAACTTCTCCACATATTTATTTAAATTCTTGTTCGACAAAAATTATTGAATCACCAATTTTTCAACATAAATTTACCCGCTCTTTTGTGGAGTTATAATTTAAAAATCAAACTTTCCACTAAAATCTTTGTAATTTTGCTAATTCCATAATAAATTTCGTCAAAATTTTAGGTGCGAGGAAGATTGGTCGAATTTATTTTGTAAGCACGCATTTACTATGGTGGCTATGCCACCGACAAATTAAAAGAAACTTATCACTATTTTTTTCCTCCAAATAAAAATGTAAATGATTAATCACTAAAATAAAGTTTTTGGAAGTTGCGAAATGAAAAAAATAATAATAATAAATTGATGTAGGTGTTATGTCTTAATTAATGCATGATGTGTTATGTTAACATGTCTATTTTGTGTCATAATCCATGTCCCTCTTCAGTTTTCTGTTGCTAGAATAATTCGAAAACAGAAAGTAGATAGTAGTGTGAAATTTTCTTATAACGGAATACATGCACGATGTTTTTTGGTATCTTTTTGCATATTATGTATACATCCACCGGGGCCACGTCCCATCGATTCTGCACCATATGAGCATGTATATATATATATATATATATATATATGTGTGTGTGTGTGTGTGGAGGCTACATGTGATCCTCTTCATTGACTTAAATTACAACTAAGATTCGCAAGTAACTCATTGTTGTTTTTCATAATACCGTGATTATATAGTTGGGACACGGTTTATATTTTAATTTACGTGATTAATTATAATAATAATAATCTAATATTTAATATTAGTAGATTAACCAATTATATTTTAATTTTAATTATACTGTTACTTCCTTTATTTAATTAAAGAAACAAAAAGTTTTACTTAATTATATTTCTTTTGTCACGTAAACAATTTAAATATTTTTAAAAATTAAAAATATTTACATTTTTTTAATTAAATAAAGGGACTGATAGTGTAATTAAACTCAAAATCGTTATTAAAATATAATTTATGTCGATAATAAGAGGCGACAGTGTTAATATCCCTTAATAAATGTTAGTCACTAATAAATTATACTAATTGTATTTTAACTACATAAGTGTATTATTATTATTATTATTATTATTACGTTGTCGTTGTCGTTCAATAAATAGTATTAGTATTGAAAATATTACTTTACGAAGTTTGCAACGAGTAAAAGACACATCACTAAATGTATAAATTATACTAATTCAGTTAAATTTCTCTAATTAAGGATTTGGATCACATCTATTTGTAAAATTAGGTATAGTTTCGTATTTGTTTCAATAAACTTGTGCAGCCAAAAAACGACATTTGACATGCCCACTTAATTAATCAAAGGGAGTGGGACAGTTTGCTCCTTTTTTTTTTTTTTTTTTGAGACCTCGACATATTAATTCAAGGGCACACTTTTTTCCCTTCAGTTTCTCGAATGTTGAGTAGGAGAAAAGTATTATTTATGTTATATTTTTCACATGATTGTTGTGTAAATATTAATTTTACAGAAATCGGCGCATAAGAGCATTAAATATTGTAGGTATCAAAATTAATATAATTACTATTGACGAATCTGCAATGCATCGTTTATTTAAAATCGTCGAAGTGAATAATAATAAAAAAAATATATTAATAATTTAATGAATATGGTAGGATAGATTCAACCGATGAAATTATCTTGAAAGAAAAGTTAGTCGAATTTCTTTGAAATTTTCTCATTAACAAAAAAAAAAAAAGTGAAAATAAATTTTAAATCGAATATTCTCTTTAATTTGAATTGATTTAAATATATATATATATATACAATTTAAAAGAGATTAAAACTCATATACTCTAAACTTAGGTAATTATTCATTCATTATTACCCGATCAATTTCGATCCACAATTCAACGTTTATTATATTAAAACTAATTACATAAACCCTATTTGTTCTTCACACGTGCACCCTTCTTGAACAAACACTCGAATAAATACTATTATATATACACACCCTTCTTTTTGAATAAATATTAGTTAAATATTTGGTGCTAGTGTCACACATACACTCTTTTATTGAATAAATATTTTTTTACACGTTATTTTTTTTAATAAATATTAATTTTAGCTTATAGTTTGAATATCAAAGTATTTTTTTTATAAAAAAATTGTTTTTTTTGTTAATTAAAAAAGCACGCAATAGCAAGAAGACGATTGACTTGAAAGTTTAAACCAATAAACTTAATTTATAATAAAGAAAAATCACAATTATCATACTAAGTTTTTTTATATGTACTATCTTTTTTTTATTTTTTAAATACTCACTACTCTTTAAACGAGGCAATTGATTGTTTTTAATTTTCTTTAAAAATAAATAATTATTTTAAAAAAACTGGTATAAATAGTTTTAAAAAAACCTTGAGGCATAATGTTTCCCATAAAATAATGTTTTTGTACACCGTTTTTCTTCTTGATTTTTTTTTTTCTAAATTGCTCATTACCTTTAAATAATGCAATTTATCAATTTTTTTTTCATTTTCTTTTTCAAAAGTCGTTTATAAAAAAGATAATGAGTAATTTTAAATAACTTAAGAAAAAAATGTAATATATAAAACGTTTTGTTTATTATATGCCTTTTTTTTTTCTTTTTTGAAATACTGATTACTCCTCAAACAATATAATTGGTCATTTTTTTATTTTATTTTTTATTGAAAAATCTTATAAAAAATAACGAGTAATTTTTAAAAATTGAGTATATATAACAGAAACTTATCAATCTATCCCACATAATAATGCTTTTTTGTGCACAAATTAATATAATTAAAACCACATAATGGGTATCGAATTTGCTTCTTAAATGGGACAAAAAGGGTGAAGAACAACACATCTGTTAAATCTTAATCATTTGTAGTCATGTGTGGCTCTTGCTAATTTTAACTGCAGCTATTATTGTCTTTTCACTTTAATTAATTATGCTACAGAAACATGCCATGCCTCTAACTTAAGGTCAAACCGACACCATGATTACATTCAAATCTTGTTTGATTACATTTTCTTCTGGGTGCTGCAAAGATTGACAATTACTATTATCTTGACTTGGAAGAAATCAAATCAATAAAAATGTCTAGGAGCTGGGATAATGTAATAAATATGTTAGCTTGAAAGGGAAGTTATGGCAGCAGCCTCAAAAGCTGTCTTCTTTTGTTATTTTTATTGTTATTGTTTTGTTTTATAATCATTAGTCTTAATTTAATATATCTCAATAAACCCAACTTGTTTTTGTTATTATTATTATTAGTTTTTTTTATCATTATTCTTAATTTAGTATGTCTCGATATGGTTCGGCCACAAATATTATTTAGATCTTAATCAAATTGGCTCAAGAGAAGGCAGCAAATGGTTAGCCCAAGTGAAGTCTTTACCGGTTTGGGTCAGGCCTTTTGAAATTTAAACGCAATCCAAAATTTAAACCCTTACATGATCCATTGTTGTATAATTTATAATCATGAAGTTCAGAAGTTTATTTCTCTGAATTCAATCACGGGCATTGCAAAGTTGGAAGTCAAAATGGTCAGCCTCACAAAACCCAATTAGCCTTTGTGGGTTTTAAGGCCTTTACCCAACTCAAGGAGAACCCAATAACCTAGGTAGTAGGCCTATCAATTTGTATACAAATAGATATTTTCTCGCATCTTCCAAATTAATAGGATGGGTGGGCAAAAAACTAACCAACACCGAGAAAACCAGTTTATTTTGGTTTAGTTTTGTATTGGCCGATTCGGATTTTTTATTTTTAAAAATTAAAAAATCGAAATTGAATTAAAAAAAAAGTGGAATAGAATTAAAATTGAGAATCAAATTAAATCAAGCTATTTAAAATTAAAAATGAGCTCAATTTGTACCTATTAATTGTCAAAAACCAAACCGAGAATTGAATCAATTTAATTGGTACCTCTTCGATTCGATTCTCGAGCGTATTTTTAAAAAACCGACCATTTCAATTTGATTTTTGGCTGAACTCAAAAATCACATAGAACCAATTTTACCCCTAACTAAAACAATGTCTAAATCTACTGCTAATAATTTGTTTAGGATTTAAGCCAAGTTAGCTAATTACAGCATTGTTAATGTTCAGGGTTTTATCCAGGCCAAAGTTGCTTCAGTCCCTTCATTAGGATAGAGAGTGAATTAATTTCAAGCACTTTTAAGTGTTGAATTTGAAATCCTCTAATTCATTATCACGAAAAACATGTTTGTAATTCTGAAAGAAGAATATCACGTGATTCTCCGGAGGAAATGCAGTGCATGAATTCCCAGTTCACGCAGATGAGTAGGGGGGCTTTAGCCCGTTTAGCTAAGCGGCGTGTCACAGACTACGCCCACAGTCCTATAATTAGGTCGCTTCCTAAGTGAAGCTCTGCTGCTGCTACCACCCCCCCAGTCCTTCTGGCTCATGCCCCTCACCCATTTAATTACCCCCATTCCCAAGAAACACACACAAATATTTATTTTTTTTAAATATCACGATAAATTCATTATCCATTGAACGAACGAACGAACGAACCCTTGTGGAAAAAAAAAAAAAAAGTGCCTGTTGTTTTCACTCGATTTTGGAAAAATATCTGGTGTATGGTCAACATCCATGATCCATAAAGGATAAACTGCAATCTCAGATGTCATATTGCTCGTGAGACAAAGACCCATCGTCGCCACGTGCCGTCGGTGGATTAGCCAAGTGTCCGCATCCACGCCGCTCCCTACACTGCACCGCTGCATTTTGCAGGGGACATTATAAAAAAGTACGTACAATTGCACAGTATAAAAGGTACACGCTGAGTAGTGAAAAATAAAAAGCATCATCATATCATATCACAGCCAAAGCCGTGACCTGCTGGCCTGGTAGCTGTTTATTAACAGTGTGTGTTTTGTATTGAACATGGTGGGCAGAAAATTCGTTCACCATTTGTGGACCCAAATTCTGGTTAATGTATTTTCAAGTTTCGGTTTCCCTCCCTTTAATAGCCCACGCTCTGCCAACCACCCCTTTGGTATATTGATTGGAGAGAGTCAGTTCGATTATAGATGTATTGGATTCAAACCGGCCCAATGTTTTTTCAATTATTTAGGTGGATTATTTATTTATTTATTTTCAAAATTTTGATTATTTATTTATCTTTTAATCATCAATAATTGATATTGTATTAATTTATAATATTAGAATGTTTAGTTATTTTTTATATATTTTTTAAACAAATTATGTAATTATTTTAATGAACAAGTTTTTATTTTCCTCCTGTGATAGAGTATTGATGTTTTATTAATTTATAACATGGTAATGTTTAGTTATTATTCATAATTTTTAAGAAAACAATTATGTAATTACTTTAATAAACACTATTTTTTTTTGAATTTATGTCGTATGAGAAATGAAATAAATTTTTTAAATTAAATGAAAGATATTTTAGATAATATAACATTTTAAAAAAAAATCTATAACTTTTATTCTTAAAATTTTAAAATTTGAGCTTCTTTTGATAAAAGCAAAATATTTTTTTGTTTTAATTCTGAAAACTCTTATATTATTTACAATCAAAACACCTAAAGGAAACAATAAATAATTTTTTTAACATTTAAAAAAAATTAACCTAAGAAAATAAACATTCTAAACTGGCTTACTTTTATTGTTATTGTTATTATTATTATTATCAAAGACTAACGTAGTATGGCTTATTTTGAAAAAGAAAAGTTGGGTTATTACAAATTTGTTCCAAAATTTTGGCAAAGTAACATTTGTTACTCAAACATAGAGCAATATAAATGCCATAATATTTTATTTAATGACAAATATCTATTAAATTGAGCCTTTTTTTTTTAATAAATTTGTACTATGCTTTTACTTATTTGTCTCTATTTTCTTAGCACATTCCTTGTGTTCGTTCAATTAAGAAGAGTATTTATCATTAGTTAAAATATTAGATATTTGTGTCAATTTGAAAGTTTATTAAAATATTTTATTTATTTATTTTTTATATTAGACAGGGGATTTGAACTTGGTATCTCTATTAGAGTATAGGTAAATTTATTAATTTTAAATGGTATATTAATTTTTTATTATAAATTATTGTGTCATATAATAATTGGGTAGTCAAATTATGCAATTTTTAAAATCATAATTATATAATTTTATTATTTAATTATCGTTCAACATATTATTTTAGATATAAAAATTTAAAATACTATTTAAAAAATGTAATAATATTCTAAAAATTATAGTATGACGTTTGAGAAGAACTAATGTTATAATTCTCAATTAGTATTTTAAATTTTTTATCTTAAATTGATGTGTTAAGTAATTATTAAATAATAAAATTGTGTAATTTTTAAAATAATTAATTACATTATTTAGATGTTTGACATATTATTTGAGATGAAAAAATTTAAAATATTATTTAAAAATATAGGAATAATATTACGAGTAATGTTAGACATTTTAAAATTTATTAAAAAAATAATATGTTAAATAAATATTAGATAATAAAATAGTATAAAATTTAAAAATTTAAAATTATTTATTACACCTAATATTTATTTGACATGTTACTTTTTTAAATATAATTTAAAATATTTAATATTATTCTAATGTTACATATTTAAAATTATATAAGAAATAATAATATATTAAATAATAAAATAAAATAATTTTTATTATTTAATATATTATTATTTCAGATGTAATTTTAAAATATTATCTAAATAATACTATTCATTCTTTGGAAGGTGTAACATTATTCTATTGAGATTATATTAATGGCAAAATTATGAAAATGGCGCTAATTCAAGAAATGTGGAAATACGCGCCTTTAGTGAAGGTGGTTGTGTCGTTCGACGTTACTGTAGTTACAGCTTTGTTCCATAAAACATAAACTAACTGAAACAGCTTAACAATATAAAATGACAAAAACACCCCTGCTGGAGGCTCTCTGGCCGAGATCAGTAACCTCTGCAACACACTGCACACAGAAGAAAGAAAACAAGAATTTTCTGTAAAATATATATAAAATAGAAACTCTCTCTATATTCCCTGCACGTTCTCTCTCTCTTGTTAATTGAAAACAATGGCACTTTGTTTGTTATCACCCTCACTCATTAATGACATTTACTGCTTTGCCACTTTCAACAACCTCCTCCATTCGCCTATCACTATCTCTATCTTCTCCTTCTTCTATCTACTTGGACTATGTAAATGTGGTTCTAAAACAAAGCAAAACTCGGCGAACAAGAACAGCGGTATTTTCGGGCTAGGGTTTTGTAGTTGTAATGACCCGCCTTTTACGCTGCTGCTTCTGCTCATTCAAACTTCGTTAACTACGAAGCAGCATATTTATTATTTTGCAGGTTTGAATTTTCTTCTTGTGTTGCCTTGTCGTTTTACATTCTTTGTTTTTTACTTGTATTATATTTTCCTTTTTTGGATTTCAAGATTGAGAAATTTGAATTCTATACTAGATTCTCTCTAGAATGTAACAGTTGTTTTCACTCGAAGCACAAGCTTTGCTTAGTCTCTGTTTTGAGCTCTGTGATTAGAGATAATATATTATATACGTATAGTTTAATCTATATATATATATATATATATACTGTTGTGTCGTCTTGGCGAGTGATTGTGTTAATGTAATGGCTCTACGAGTTTACGTGTTGCTTTTCTTAAAAGGGTAATATTGAGGCATATTTCTTATTATGAAGATATTGTTATGTGATGAAAGGTGCAACATTGTGGGCTAGCTCTTCAATCGTTGTAATTTAGATATTCATTCATCATATTTAGTGATCAAATCATTGCATTTGGTGGAAATGAAGAATTATGTTCCGTTTTACTAGGTTTTGTTTGTGTTGTTCTCTTTTTTTAATGGGGATGTAAGAAGTAGCAGCATATGTTTTAGAGTTTGAATCGAAAATATAACAAGACCTTTTTAGATTTCCGTGACCCTCTCTTAAAAAGTGGAAAGTTGTTTCTTTTCTATTTCCCCATTTTCTTGTGGTTGCTGGTTTTATTTTCTGATTATGATTTCATTTCAATTTTTATTTTTATTTTTATTTTTGGGTATTTGACGTGTTGATGATTCTGCCATTTTATTTATTTTTTCAGGTTAGAGATGGTGGTTGTTTAATTGGGTCCAGAAGTTTGAGATTGAACTAGAGAAAAAAAAACTCTATTGATTATATATTTGATATCTGAAAATGACAGAGGGGCGGCGGCATTCTGTTGATATTCCTATCTCTAGAACTCTTATTGCACTCAGGAGAGTGAGGTCACTAAGGGATCCATCAACTAATTCTATGAGCAAATTCTCTGCTTTGATTGACAATGGGAATTGGGAAACAAATTCAAGTAATGGGATTTCATTAAGGTTTGGAAATGGTTGTAAAGAAGATGGTTCTGATCATAACGGTCTTTTGGGATCAAAAAGTTTAGGTATCAATGGACTGAAAGATGAAAATTTGACGATGCATTGTGGTTTGGATGATTCTAAGTTAATGACATGTCAGAATTTGGGTTGGGTAGAAGACAATGGTTCTCTAAATAGGATCAAGCAGGTTGAGAGATTAGATAATTATCAAGTGAATGGGGAAGAGTTTCATAGAAATGAATCACTTTTTGAACAACATTGTATCGATTATATGAAGAAAGAATTGGACTTGAGTTGCACCATGCCTTCTAGTAATCCTGTGGAGGATGTGGGTTCTTGCAAGGGACAAATTGTGGGATCATCATTGATGGAGGACATGGATCAACCTGCTTCAAGAAGGAAACTCCGATACAAAAATCAAGTGAAATTATATGGAATAGCTGATGGTGTTAGGAGTCGTGCAAGTACTCCATGCCCATCTGCAAGTGATATCCTGTCAAATCATAGCACTTCATTATTATTTCCAGCTGAAGAAATTGATGTTGATCACAGTCACCGTGGATGTGGTTTAAGCTACTGCTGGTCCAGAACACCACAATCCAGAGAATCAAATCCTTCTTCTGATGGAGAAGACCATCCGTTGTTATCTTGGGAGGTTGGTGAGACAGCTCCTTATGGACAAAGGCAACACAAATGGATCGATAATGAAATTTCTGCTTATTCAGAAACTCCTAGGTGTTTGAGTCAGAAATTTAGGCCAAAATCTTTTGATGAATTAGTAGGACAAAATGTAGTAGTAAGGTCTCTATTGGGTGCTATCGCTAGAGGGATGGTAACCTCTTTTTATCTTTTCCATGGTCCTCGTGGCACTGGTAAGACCTCTGCCTCGAGGATCTTTGCTGCTGCTTTAAATTGCCTCTCACTTGACGAGCAGAAGCCATGTGGTTTATGCCGTGAATGCACTATATTCTTTTCTGGAAGGAGTAGGGATGTCAAGGAAGTTGATTCTGTGAGAATTAATCAGATTGATAGGATAAGATCACTTATAAAAAATGCAGTGATGCCTCCCTCTGCTTCACGGTTTAAGATTTTTATTGTTGATGAGTGCCAGTTGTTGCATGGGGAAACATGGGCAACTGTTTTGAATAGCCTGGAGAACATTTCTCAACATGTTGTCTTTGTCATGATCACCCCTGACTTGGATAAGCTACCACGAAGTGTAGTATCACGTTCCCAAAAATATCACTTCCCTAAGATAAGAAATGCAGATATTGTTAGCAGATTGAGGCAAATCTGTGTTGAAGAGGCTCTCACCTTTGATCAGGTTGCTTTGGACTTCATTGCTGCTAAATCCAATGGTTCCCTTAGGGATGCAGAGACAATTCTTGATCAGCTTAGTTTGCTTGGTAAAAAAATTACAATGTCTCTGGCCTATGAGCTTGTGAGTGCTGGAAGTTGCTTGTTTTATATATTTGGCCATTTCCACTTGTCTAAGATTTTGAAATTTGCCTGTTATTTGTTTTGTGCAGATTGGAGTTGTTTCTGATGATGAGTTGCTTGATTTGCTTGATCTGGCATTGTCTTCCGACACTTCAAATACAGTAATAAGGGCCAGGGAACTAATGAGATCTAAAATTGATCCTATGCAACTTATATCTCAACTGGCGAGTATCATTATGGACATTCTTGCGGGTAAATGTCAGGAAGATAGTTCTGAAGCTAGAACAATGTTCTTTGCAAAGCACACTTGTAAGTATTCGTATACTTTGGTCTCTATTCCTTCAAATTATTATGCAAGTGCCATTGGCTGGCTAATCAGTGGATGGATTCTATGACAATTTGGTCAAATATCTGTTCATGTACATTAAAGATATAGTATGGGAATGCTGACCTTCATAATAGCTAACTGATTTCACTAGTGAATGCTTAAGTTAGCATGGTTTTATTCAAGCATGTGATTTCAAGTTTAAACAAATTACTGGTAGAATGGATTCCTGGGTTGTTAATTGAAAAAGAGTTTTGAGTCCATTTACTTTACTGAAATGGTGATATATTGAGGTCTCCCTTGTGGATGACTGAATCATACTTGGACAGTTTTCTGAAGTTTCTCCTCCAAAGTAACTAGTGCCACATGCTTATTAATCTTTTAATATGTATATTAAAGACACTATCTTCACTGATTTAATGTGATTCAGTCTTTAAATTGGAATTTCTGTCTCACAGCTGAAGCAGATATGCAGAAATTGAGTCATGCATTGAAAATACTTTCGGAAACAGAAAAACAGTTGAGAACGGCAAAGCATCAGACCACGTGGCTCACTGTTGCTCTTCTGCAGTTAAGCTCTGTGGAGTCTTCTTCCTTAGATCTAAATGATTCCAGGCTGTGTTTGAGAAATGCACATGACAAAGGTCATATAAATTACAGTGCTAATTCCTTAATTGATTTCTTTATTTCATATGAATTCTCTCCCTCTCTCCCTCTCTCTCTCTCTCTTTCTCTCTTAATTTAATCTTGTTCCCAAATAGTTGGAGTAAAGTAAATTTTCCATATTGAAGTCTGTTCTTGTGTGGATATAGATGGTGATTCTCATTGCACAATATCACCAAGGGAGAGCATTAAGCTTCCTTTCTCTTGTTCATGTGATGACAATAAACCAAATAAATCTGAAGCACATGAGGACTTTAAAGGAACTTTGGAATCTATATGGTGGAGAGCTACAGAATCATGTCAATCCAATTCGCTCAAGAATTTCCTTAGGAAACAAGGGAAGCTGTCTTCTCTTCATGTTAATCAAGGTAAGGGTAATTAATCAAACTTGAGCTTAAAAATATCTTCTGGATTGTGCCTGCCCTTCAACTGAATAATAGTTTGCATCCCAGGTTTGGCAGTTGCTGAGTTAGAGTTCCACCATCCTGACTTTGTATCTAGGGCTGAAAAGTCCTGGAAATTGATTGCAAGTTCACTTCAGTCAGTATTGGGTTGTAATGTGGAAATAAGGTTACTCTGTTCTCCTGTCTCTAATGGTAACAAAATAAGAAAGCCATCTTTCAGCTTTTTTAGTTGTTCACGCAGAATGTGGCAGAAGTCATCAACCACTGGACGCAGAACTGATTCTGACTATTCTGATTATGTCTCTGAAAAGCCTATGATGAAGGACATACATACATGTTCCTTGGATTGTGGGTCTCAGATGTCACATAACTGTTATCATAGAACTGAAGTGATAAGAGCTTTAAGAAATACTGAAGGAAATGTGCTAAGCACTGGGACAGCTTCATCACACAGATCAATACAAGATGATACATCAAAGCATCCTAGTTATGCTATCAATTCCGTCAAGACAAATGACTGTGGGTGCCAAGTTTTATCAATTCAAGAGCCAGAAAATCAGCCAAGCTGCTTTCCTAGAACTTTAAGGCTTCAAAAGAAGTTGCGTGCTTCAGACACTTCTGAAGTTGGTCGTAAAAGTAACAAGCTAGCAATGTCCATTCCTACAAAGACATCTTTCGATACATACATATGCGTCAATGATCCTTACGTTTTCTACGGCAGCTCAGATAAATACACCAGCAGCTTCAGACATGAGGATGGGTAAGAGCTTTCCTAGTGTTTTTCTTTTTCGTTGTCTTCAGTCTTCATGAGATGCACTTATGCAAACTTATGGGATTGTATATACTATATAGAGAGAGTAGCATGTGCACACTGAAGAAACCATGTTCTAAAGTTTAAACTTAAGGAGTGTTAATCCTTCTATGTTTATGTTTGTATTTGATGAATGTATTTTAAAGAGATGACAGCTGATTTATAACTAGAATTTATTTGCCTTTGTAACATTTATTTCCTAATTTCTTTTTTGGCAGACCAAGAGAGAATTCAGAAGTGCTTTGTTGGAGAACCCCCACATTTCCCCTAAAGAAGGTAACAGTATTAGAATGCTACAGAAAAGGTTAATACCCTAAAATGGGTTCAAAAATTAAAAAGAAAGAAAGAGAACAAATTCATAATGAAAATGTTAGCATTGTTGTGGCTGATGTTAGTTTCTCATTTGTGGATTTTCCTCCTGTAAACCTTGCTTAGCCAATTTCATTCTAAATTCTGCTTATCTACTCATTTGCTTCAAAGTTGAGTATGTGGCAAAAAACACAGTTCCTAAAGCTAAAGGAAGGTTTAGAAGGGAAAATTTTCACTTTGTCTCCTAACCATAGGAACTATGCCCACTGCTTTTCTAGATTACATAGTTAAATTGTGAATTTTGGCTGTTCTCTGTATGCTGATCTACATGTCTACTAGATGCATTTAACAAGGAGTTGGTGAAAGCAATTGGCATGTAGTTCAAGAACAATGTTCAACTGTAATTACCCGAGTGTGTTAATGCTGCAGGCTTGGCAGACGGTGCATCAACAAAAAAGGTCTAACGTAGTGGAGTTCATTCTTCCCTGTACTACTGCCAAGTAGCTCTACCATACAAGGCCGATGGCAAAATTTTTTTTGATGGCTGCTTTGAAGCTTCACATATACCAAAAAATGCACATTTTGTAATTACAGTTGCAGAATATAATTGTTTTGTGGAAGTAAGACAGTGCTTAATGCAATATTTAAATGTATAGCGCTTCATTTGAATTTTTAGAACATGCTTCCTAAAGAAACACAAATGAAGAGCAATATCATTTTCTTGTTTACTATCTCTTTTTTTGGCCCGAGCATAAAGAAAATCTGCTCCCTAGATACCAGATTTGCTTGTATTGAACAATGTTACTGTGTCCTAGATGGGCTGCATTTTTATCCTCGTAATTGCACTTTCTATCACTATTCAATTATTTACATGCCTCCAGATGAAATCTAGATGCGGGAACAAATATTTCGGGCAGTGCAGGGATCCGTTTATTTCTAACCTCAAGACTGACCGTTGGGTGCGCCCTGAGCTGAACAAAGGACATCGTTGTTCTTTGCTGAGGGACGTCAAATGAAAATCTGGGATGTGCAACTTGGCATGGCGCCCCAAATTTCATGATGTCATGCGCATTCACAAACCAGGTGATTCCTCTGCTTGAGCTGTGGAACGAGGGAGGAACAGGCAAATACGGGAAGAAGGTGTATGTTTTGCCCAAGCATCTCGACGAGAAGGTTGCAGCGCTTTATCTTTGGGAAGCTCGGAGCTAAACTTACAAAGTTCGATCTTTAGCAAGCTGCTTACGTTAGTGTACCTGTGAGATCCAGCATTGTTAATGAGAGACGATCTTAATTGATTTAAATATTTTATGAACTCTATAAAAATAAATGTGTTTTAGATTGTCAAGCCAGTAGCAAACTTGGGTTGTAGCCTGTTGGACTAAGGTTTTTGGCGTCATCTCTCTTAATGTTGTCTTGATTCGTTCCGTTCCAAGTGCTTTTGCTTTGATTGTTTAACATGAACGAACTACCATTCATTTTCACGCCAAAACGAATTGAAATAATGTGAAATCTGTGCTTTTAAAGCAATCATTCTCAATTTAAGTGCTCATCAGCCTTCAAATCAAAGTTCAATTCTAATTTTGAGATGAGAGTCATTTCACTTGAAAAAGCAATCTCATGATTAGTTTAAAATAGTTTTGTAATTTAAGAATTTGGAGTGCATCATTTAAGTTTTAGGTATTCAATTCTCCCTTCCTCGTGTATATAAAAAAAAAAAAGATAAATAATAATATACAAACTCAATAATTATCGCGGTGGGACCGTTTGAAATTCCAATAGAAAACTCCACATCTAAAATTATTAAATGAGACAATAAAAAATACAAAAAAAATGGAAATATATGAAGGAATGGAGTTAACCGCTCTGTATTTAGGTCGCATCGCATCGCATCGCATCGCATCGCGTAATATATTACTCAAAAGGCCCCAGTAACGTTAAAGCTTAGACCTCTGGGCCACAATCCAAAAGCGGCCCAAATTTGAAGACCCCAAACGAAACGAGGTCGTGTTGTCTCAACATATAATAATCAAACAGGACTGGAAGAGTTGAATTGCGAGTAACTGTTTCAACTGAGAGTGGAGAACTGAGTTGCATTTGCACTCAGCAGAGACCAGCCAGAAGATTATAGTGAACGATGACACGAAAACGGTACGGGTTCTTTGCCCTAAGCCCGTTTTCACCGAAACGGGGCTCCAATGGCTTATTGGATCCCCCTTTTCCCCACCACTGACTATCGTATCAACCATCAGATGCATCCACGAAAACGCTTCTTCTACCGATTACGACAAAGAGTCAGGTAAAACACTTTCCGTTTGGTTCCCGCGAAAATCTAATTAACGGATAAATTTTTTACGTATTCTCTTGTTTTTGTCCATAATTTGAGCAGATGATCTCCGGACATTACTAATAAAAGGTTTTTACGTAATTGGAGCATTGATTATCAAGAATGAAGCCGTTGAGAGAGCCGCGACCGAGGCTGTTGCCGCAGCTCGAAGATTGAGAAGGCTGCTGTCCGGCGAAGCGGAATTGTCTAATACGATTATAATTGGGGGCGTTGCGAATTCAGCTGGTGGTGATGTTCGATTTTTTGTGTCGAGATCCGAAAATTCAAAGAGCATTGAAACGGTTGATTATGTTGTTTATGATGATAATCCTAACAAGTTTGTTTGGGAGAGAGGTTGTTTAATTCGATGCGAGCTTCCGATTAAGCTGCCATTTTATTATCCTGTCAACAACCGCTCTGGTGAGTTCTTGTGATCATGTTTTGGCCTTCTATAATTGATTAAAAATTGTAAAAGCTATCTTGTGAAATTCAAACTTTGTGTTTATAGAGAGGAATTAAGTTAAGAAGAAAGAGAATTAACAAGTTAATCATTCTTTATGTCACGTGCTATGTGTTATCCAATTTTGCAAATATTTAATCAAATGGGTACTGTTATTGCCTCTCAGAAGCGGAGAAAATATATTGTCATGCAACTGAAAAAGTTGCTGTCAAGCTCAAAGACCCCCAAACTGTTTATGTGGTTGAAATGTTAAGCCAAGCCTATGAAGAAGTACCTCAACCTGTCATTCTTCGTGGTAAAGATATGGATTTTGACACAGATCTTTCAAATATCTAGCTTGTGGGTGATGCTGATCAAGATGACACAAAAGTTTTGTCTTGTGCACACTTTTGTTTGAAAAGTAAATCTGCCCGCGCTATGTATTCTGCAGAGGTAAGAAATAGCATATGCTATATATCATGGCCTGATAATTTGTTATGGGATAGCATCGAACACTATTTTTTATTAAGCAAATTTTGTGTTATTGCTTCCAGTGTCATGTACAATACTTGCCATTAGTTTTTATCTTTCTCTTTCTGATAAGTTTTTTTGCTTAGGATGCAGATAAAGTTCAAGTAAGTATTCTTCTTAATACATCACAGAAGTCTCAAAAATCTGCTGCACCTATTGCTGAATTTTATCCAGGTACTTTGTTTGATATTGAATTATTAGCAATTTTTAAATTTGGGTAATGCTTGACTTTTTGTAGGAAAACGGCTTTAGAGTGAGTTCCATAACTCATATTGGTAGAAATTAAACTTTGTACTTTCAGCTTTGGAAGATGCCAAGCTTCTGGTTGTGGATTTTAAGCTACAGGTGCTTTGTTATGTGGCCAAGAGTCTTCCGCTGATGTATGCTGTTTCTAAGTTAGTCTTCTCTGGCTTAGTCAACCAATTAAATTCAATGAAGAAGGCGATCACACCCTACCTCCTAGCTCAATGTCCTCGGGTATGTTAAAACTTATGAGTGGATTCATGGCACCCTGTTTTCACAAGAAGACCAATATAACGAAGAAAATGGATCTTTTGTGTTCTAACTTCTTCACCAACTCTGCAGTTAGCACACCTCACCATTAGTTAAGTTTCTTGTCTGTATGTCTTGACCTATGGCGGAACTTACATTTTTTTTATTTTTGTGTGTGTAACCAGAGGCAAACTAAAACCTTATAGTTGAGAGAAAGAAATATGTTACTCCATTATTATGAGAATGTAATTATCCTCCCTAGAAATTATGTCTAACAAATGTTATCTTGTTGTTAACTACAAAATTTATTGCATTTACAGCTGCAATTGTTCCACTTTGATCCACCTGGAGTATTGTTTCCAATCACTATACTCTATGAGCTTAATTATGGGAGACAGAGATGAAGCAAGGTAATGAACTTTCTGCATACAGCATGAAGTATACTTGCATGTTTTTTGTGTCTGGAAATGTAAGATATTTTGCTCTGAAAAAACTTTTTTTCTAGGGTTGTGAAGTTTGGTTGACTGGAAATAGTAAGATTTTTTTTTTCTAAAAAAAGAATTTTTCCTATGGAGTTGTTGTTGGGATTGGTAAATAAAAATTTTCTGTTTATAAAAATAAACGCAACGGAAGTCAGATCGTTTTGTTCATAATTACATGTATAGGGATAGAAAATTACCTTAATTACTTGCTATGGCAGATCTTGAATTGACTGGCTGCAATTTTCTCTACTATCCTCAATCCTCAAACTCAATGCCTGTGGGCGCATGGATCTTTCTTAATTTCTAAAACCATTAATACTCAAATTTGAGAGAATGGTATTAACTAAATTCTTTTTCCACGTAAGAATACGTAAAAGAATTTTTCTTTGTATGGTTATGGTCTCTTTTCTTATTACATACTTCCCATATATATAGGAATCACTCTTGAGTATTTAGAATTTGATTCGGATTAGGAAATTAGAGTTTGATTAGGATTTGAGCTAATAGAAGGACTGCAAGACCCATGAGCTTTCTAGCTCCAACTTAAAAGGTCTAGTCCTTATTATCTCATAATACACCAATTCTTTTAAGTTAATCCCAGGCTATTCCATTAAAAGCTAAGGGCTGTACTCTAGTAACCTATGTTATAAAACAAAAGCTCATTTAATTAAAATTTCTTTTAATTAAATTGGGTTTGGTCTTTAGACCAACAATAACCACTTAATTGACCATCTAATTGATGTCCATAATTAAAGTTAGGCCCCAAAAAAATGTCTTGCCTCTTTAATTACTTATTTGCCTTTAAGTTCTTGAATGCTTTAATGATCATTTTTAATATATCTATATTTGTAAATAAATTTACAAGTAAATATTATTATTAAATAAATAATTTATCGAATAAACTGTGGCCACAGATTCTAATGATCAAGTATTGCAAACATCTTAAGTGGACATTAATTATTAGATTTCATATTGCAAATATATGTTCCTACGACTCATAAAATTATATCTCCAAGCTATCGAGGTTTTGACCGTTTATATAGATCTGATTCCGTGATAACTCAAAAGATACAACGCATGAATGTAAGTTCATTATCTGCTCAGGATTAAGATCAATCAAGCTTATTAAAGTTTTTGTGAATTAAGATCTACGATATTTAGTTAACCAGTTCAAAATTCACAGTAGTCCTATTCAATGTATCATATACATTAGTTTCTCTACTCGAAGTCTCTACTTCGATGATCAAGGTAAATCACCCACTATAAGAAGCAGAAAAAACTACAACCTTACATAATAAAATGCCATTTTCATTAATGGTTGTGAACATGATTTAATTTATAAAGTACTTGTGATCTATACTCTCTGTATTAGCATCATATGCCTAATACATAGATCACATACTTTATAAATATGGGCTCATCAATGTATGCTTAATTATATGTATGAATAAACTTTATTAATCAAATAAAATATTATTTCACATGCTTTAAGGACATAAATAACATTATATGTCTAACAGTTGTGATGTTTGGGTCTTATCATTTTGGTTTAGATTTCTTTGCTTTTCTCATCTTGTGGTATAACGAAATTCAGAGTTCTGAAGATTTTGACTTCATTGTTGAGTGGTTGGTAGATCTTCGTCCCCCTCCTTTCTGTGAAATAGAAAGGATAGTGTGGTTAGATGTTATATTTCATATAAGAAACAAATGCAGTGCCATTTCACAGGACACTTCCGATGCTAATAATTCTCAGGACATTGCTGTCTTTGTTGTTTTTGAGTGGTTAGTTTCAGAAAAGAGTCAGTCTGCTAATTGATATCATTGTTTGATGTACACTTAGTTATTGATTGGTATAAAAAGTGTGATATGCCTTTTCTCTATTTTCACAGTTGATGTTAGAAAATCCCTACGTTTAAGGCTGGGATTACCTTTTGATCGTCCTCTTTTAAGAATTGCTAACGCCCTGGATTTGTCTACTAAGTATAGTTCAAGGAGCAGATCTTTAAGAAAGGGTAACTCTTCCATCTTTTTATATGCAACACCTTGTGTAGACTACGTGTGGGTGATGCTTTCTGCTTGAGCATTTATCTAACTGCATTGGTGCATTCTCTGGGAATATCAGGTTCTCCTTTGCTTAAAGATGTACATATTGGGATCCCAAGCAGTGGGGGTTAGTGGCTGCTATTGTTGTTATCCCTTATTCATTTATTTATTTTCTTTTCCTTCCTCTTAGCTATTGTTTCATTGAAATATGATCTTTTCTTTCAGTGTCAGGGGGCTCTTTCTCTCTGGTTCAAGGTTCTTATGAGTACTATCATTATCTTCAAGATGGCTTCAATGACTCGGTATTGGATTTTCTTTGTCTCTCCAGTAGTAGAAAGTTCAAACATTTGATAAATGGAATTTTGATTGCTAAATTCTCTCGATGACATGGGTAATAATTAGATGGTTAAGTACTAGTAGGAGCTTGATTGAGTCAATATTACTTTATCGTGCATTTGACGTGAGGAACATATTGTTATGGATGTTAAAATAGTACACTTTTTTTTCCTTTATTTGGTATATCCACCTTTATTTGGCATCAATGTGTTACATATTGTTATGCAGCCCTTACTCTGTTGCTATGCCATCATACCCTAATTAACTCAAATGTAAACTCCCATTCCATGATAATATGTTTACAGAACAGCTTTAAATGTTAAGATGTTCAACCCTCTCCCATATATGCAAAAGCTAATTTGTTCAACTTTTCATCAATTTTTGTCAATGACAAAGGAAAAACACACCAAGCTGTCCTACAATAATTGTTACAGATTCACCTGCATTTTTTCACCATATTCAAATAGTGAAGCTGATTTTCATGGATAAGGCAGTGCTCCTATTTTTATAAGAGTATAGGGGTTATTTTTGTCTGTCTAATCTTATATTAATTTTGGCAATCATTTATAGATTTATGTTTTGCTGGAACTTGAGCTACAAAATCACAATGAAGTATTTTTCTTGTAATCATCATTTATATTTCACAGTTCTACTGCTATTCATTTATATATCTCTTGCTAGGGCTGGGGTTGTGCTTACCGCTCTCTGCAGACTATCATTTCATGGTTCGAGCTCCAACATTACACTTCCATAGATGTTCCTTCACATAGGTAGGTCACCACTGATCTGCCAGTGCCTTATTTTTTTCTTCTTGATTTTGTTTTGTTGGTCTGCTTTTAAGTTATTCAGACTTTCAAGCTCTTTGAAGTGCTGCTGTTCTAGAACTGTGGTTTCTTGTGATATATAAATTCCATGTAATTCAGTTTCTTGCATAGATGTAAAACGAAAATACTTCCTTTTCTGGTATCAAGAATGTTATTTGGTTTGACAAAGTGCTGTCTTCAGGGAAATACAGCAGGCACTTGTAGAGATTGGCGATAAAGATCCTTCTTTATTGGTTCACGTGAATGCATTGGTGCCATTGAGTTGAGCTATGTTTTGGACAAACTTTTGGGTGTAAGTATGCCTTTCCATTTAAGAATTGCACGGGGACAAGAGAATGAGATAAAATGCAACATATACTTTTGAATATTATCAAAGTTTTTAACACTTTGCTATAAACGGCTCATTCTTAACTTTGAACTTATGTATATCAAGTGATTTAACAGGATTAAATTGCTTTGCTGCATTGAGCAGGTTGGTTGCAAAATCATAAATGTTAGATCTGGAGCTGAGCTTCCTGAAAAATGTCGAGAGCTGGCCATGCATTTTGAGATTCAAGGGACGCCCATTATGATTGGTCAGTTGGACAAATAATGTTCTCTTCCTATTACATGACATGTATTTACAGTTCTTTCTTTAATAAAGAAAATGCAACCAGAGATTTATGCTTATAGCTTGTAGCACTTTATCTACTTGCTGATTACTAATGTTTAATTAATGCTTCTATATCTATATAAGATGTTTTTTATATTGGTGTTTCTTTGTGGGTTTATGATTGCAGGTGGTGGTGTTCTTGCATATACACTTTTGGGTGTTGATTACAATGAAGCAAGTGGAGATTGTGCGTTTCTCATACTTGATCCTCACTACACAGGCAGTGACGAGCACAAGAAAATTGTTAATGGAGGATGGTGTGGATGGAAGAAAGCCATCGATAGCAAAGGAAAGAATTTCTTCTTACATGATAAATTCTATAATATTCTTCTTCCACAAAGGCTCAACATGGTGTAGTCCATGCTCAGATTGTAGAAGTGGGGGCGCGAGACTGGCCATTCAATACATCATACAGTCCTTGTTCAATTGGAACAAGGTAGCTTTTCAATTAGTTACATGGCGAAAAAGTAGCATAGGATAAGTGGGATTGGCGCAAGCCACTGATATAGACATCATCATCATCTTTCAAACAGAGAAAATCAACTTTCTGATACACTTGTTATATCAGATTGCTTGTTCTGAAATCTTCAATTAGATGAATTGCTTTCATTGATTTCATTATTTCAAGGTTCAAGCCATCGGATTATGTTAACGTCGGCTCTTTTCTGCCGTGCAGCACGAATGAGTTTGGAAGTACCCGCCAAAATTTTATTAAACTGTTGTTTTCCCAGCAAAATAAATAAATGATGATAATAGACTATGGTGCTTTTTATTGGATTTCCCATCGAAGTTATTAAGAAAAAAATGATAATAATAAATTAAAAACTCCGAACATGTATGTGGCGAGTAAATATCCCGTTATCTAAACGCACCGTTTCAACTATGATGTTATTTGCGTTTCATTACTCATCGGGGAAACAGAGTTCACTCTGGATGTGTCTTCTATCCAAACAAACACACACAATGTCTGCTTACACTCGCCAAAGCTTGCCGATTTCGTTTGCTGTAATTGACAGCCAAAGCTCAAGTTCAACTCATCAATTCTCAAGACCTCATCTCTCCCTTCACTCAAAACCTTTGAGGCCTTGTTTAGCTTTCTCTGCGACACCCCCCACTTCCGCCACTCACTCTTCCCCCTATATTTTCCTATCTTTTCTTCAACAACAAGAGCAAGAGCAAACACCAGAAACAAAACCACAAAACCATGAAGAAGAAGATGATGATGTTGAAGAAGAAGAAGAAGAACCACAAGACCCAATTCTCAAATTCTTCAAATCTCAAATCCCAACCTCGGACGCATCTCGCCTTGGCAAAATCGCACTCCAGAAAAACCGCCGCTCTTCTTGGCACCTCGCTCCCGACATCGGATCCACTAACGAACCCGATGTAAATAATATTTCCTTTGAAAACGAACAGACACAACAAACGGGTTCTTTACCCGATGGTACGGTGGGAGAAATTGTACGAATTGCAAGGAACTTACCGGCGAATTCAACCTTAGGTGAGTTGTTGGGAGGTTACGTGGGGAGAGTTACTAAGAAGGAGAGTGTGCAAGTGTTGGAGTTGATGGCAGAGGAGGGTCTTTTAATAGGTTGCTTGTATTTTTATGAGTGGATGAAATTGCATGAACCTTCTCTTGTTTCGCCCCGTGCGTATTCGTTTTTGTTTCCGGTGTTGGGGAAGGCTAGAATGGGAGATGCGTTGGTGGTTTTGTTTAAGAATTTGCCTCAAACCAAGGAGTTCAGGGACGTTCATGTGTATAATGCTGCAATTTCTGGGCTTTTTTGGTGTGGAAGGTATGTGATTCATTGTGCTTTAATGGTTATTGTCTGTTTTGATTTAGTGCGATTATTTTGTTTGTTCTTTTTTAAATTTATTTTTAATTCCACTGGCATGTGATTACTGGGAAGTGCATATAGATAATAGATTAGCAATCCGATCGAATTTTGAGACCTGGAAAGAAACTTTGTGCAGTGGGATAAATGTTTTAGCAGTATCATTAAGTTTATGATTATAAAAAGAGTTGCTTCTGCTTAATTTTATTAACACCTGAGATTCAAGATTGCATATTTCCACTTTGCAAGTTATTGCTTTAGTTTGGGTCCAATTTTTTTGTTAAGGGGAGTTATCGTTGAGAAACACTTTTGGAGAACTTATATTCATGTTATACTTTGGAAAGTGTGTGTTTATATTGTTTGTTGCTAACTGTTCTTTCCAACTTAAAATAGAGTCTTTAATCGACTCTGCAATTTGTTGAGATATGGGAGGGGATGAGTGTAGCACTTTCTTTCTTTTATTCTTGTAATGCTTGCAACTTTCCATGATCTTACTTTCCATCAATATAAATGGAGGGAGGAATTGATTTGCAAATGATTTCTGGGTAGCATTTTCAAAAACAGAAGGCCATCTTAAACATAATGATTTCTATCAACTTGTCAGGTATGACGAGGCGTGGAAGGCTTTTGAGGCAATGGAGACAAATAATGTTTGTCCAGATCAAGTGACATGTTCTATAATGATTACAGTCATGAGGAAAAATAGTCGTAGTGCAAAAGAAGCATGGGAGTTCTTTGAGAAAATGATTAGAAAAGGTGTGAAATGGAGTGAAGAAGTTGTAGGTGCTCTAATAAAATCATTCTGTGATGAGGGGCTCAAGAATGAAGCCCTTATAATCCATATGGAAATGGAGAAGAAAGGGATCTCTTCAAATGCCATTATGTATAACACTCTAATGAAGGCTTATTGTGAGTCCAACCAAATTGAAGAAGCCGAAGGTCTTTTCCATGAGATGAAAGCAAAAGGCCTTATGCCTACATCGGCCACCTTTAACATCCTTATGGATGCATACAGCAGAAGAATACAGCCTGAGATTCTTGAGAAGCTACTGCTAGAAATGCAGGACATGGGATTGGAGCCTAATGCCAGATCATATACATGTCTGATAAGTGCATATGGAAGGCAGAGAAAGATGAGTGACATGGCTGCAGATGCATTCTTGAGGATGAAGAAAGTTGGTATAAAACCAACTTCACATTCTTATACAGCACTCATCCATGCTTATTCAGTCAGCGGGTGGCATGAGAAAGCTTATACGGCTTTTAAAAACATGCGAAGGGAAGGTATTAAACCTTCCACAGAGACCTTCACAGCTCTACTGGATGCATTTAGGCGTGCTGGTGACACTGAAATGTTGATGAAAATTTGGAAATTGATGAGGAGTGAAAAAGTTGAAGGCACACGAGTGACATTTAACATTCTTCTTGATGGATTTGCTAAACAAGGTCACTATCTTGAGGCAAGGGATGTAATATCAGAATTTGTGAAGATGGGTTTGCAGCCAACATTAATGACATATAATATGCTGATGAATGCATATGGACGAGGAGGGCAAACCTCTAAGTTGCCCCAGCTATTGAAAGAAATGGCAGCTCTAAATTTAAAACCTGATTCAGTTACTTATTCCACCATGATCTATGCATTTGTTCGCGTTCGTGATTTTAAGAGAGCCTTTTTTTATCACAAGCAAATGGTGAAAAGCGGACAAGTTCCGGATGTCAAGTCATATGAGAAGCTAAGGTCAATTTTGGTTGTAAAAGCTTCAATAAAGAACAGAAAGGACAAGAGTGCCATACTTGGTATAATTAATAGCAAAATGGGTATGGTGAAGGCTAAGAAGAAAGGAAAGAAAGACGAATTCTGGAAGTATAAGAAAAGGCATCCAAGAACTCAAAATGTTTCTCGTGATGGACGGTGATGATGCATTTGCAAAGTTTTGTAGTATTAGAAATCTCATTTGGTGTAGTTGTCTCTCTGCAGGAATGGTCTATCTTCTGTTTGCCATGTGATGGCTTTTCCTTTGGATGGTTTAGGTTTTCCTCAGAAATGGTCCTCTACCAAGATATATCTCAGCTGTTAAAAGGAAAGCCATAACAACATTAAAGCACTTCAAGGAAACCTTTGAATTCGTGCAGGCATCGAGATGATTCTTAGGTAATTGTTTTGTTCATACTTTGAAGCATATAGAATATTCGTTTGGTTATCAAACCGACTAACCCCTGTACATTTCATATTTGACTTAAATTCCTGGTTGGAAATGTTTCTTCTTAGTTAAGTTTCATACTTGAGGAAATTGATTATTTGGGTATTTCTAAACCTGTCTGCGCCGTGTCTGTGCTTTCTGAGATGCATGGGTTATTCATAGGATGTTTATAAGTGCAGCTTATAAATTTCTTCTACTGGATGAAACCAAGTCAAAGAAGCCACCTACAAATAGAATGTGCAAACCGTATATAATGACGAGTAATGCTACATCTCAAATTATATTTTAAGTAATGTGTTAAAGAATTATTAGGTGATAAAATAATATAATAAATAATTTTAAAATTTATATTATTTTATTATTTAATAATTTTTTGACACTTCGTTATTTAAAGATGTTATTTAAAGATATAATTTGAGAAATATTATCATTACTCTTTTGACATGAAATGGCATTGCCAAAGAAATATGAAGTAAGAAATTAATGCTTTTTGCAGAGGTCACAGGTCCTTCCCATTGCAAAACCACGAAGTGCTGCTTGGATTGGGCAGAGGGCCTATAAGACACAAACAAGTGCTGTTTTTTCTTCTCTTTGTTTATGAGGGTAAGAAATCTCTTGTTGTTTTGCTGGAAATAGTATTACTTAATGTATATTTTTGGCACTTTCGGTCTTTGTAGGACCTCTTCTTATCTAAATATTAGACCTCATCTCATTGACTGATTGCAAATTTTCTAATAATTATCCATTGTTTGACGGTGAATCTATGATTCTTCTTATCGTGAAAGGTGACCGAGAGATATCCATATGCCACACCGACACTAGTGGACGGCAATGGGCGGCTTGAGTTGGATTAGGATCAACTCAAATTGAAAAAAAAATCAGTTGTTATTTTTATTTCCCAAATTAATTTAATTTAATTTGGTTCAATTTAAGTTATTCAGTTTAATGTATTTTTAAATAGAAAATTATTTAAATATTACCTTTAACTTAAAGTTTTAAAATAAAGTTTCAATTCAACGTAGTTCTAACTTATAAATCTTCTAAAACGATAATGTTATATTTAAAATAATTAAAAAAATAACTTTTAAAAATAAATAAAATAATATCAAATTAAAATAGCATGATTTGTTGCTCCATGTGGTCTTAATTTTTCACAAAACAAAGAAAATTATTTTTAAAGAAAAAAAATGAGGATAAGTAAATATTTTACTACGTTTCACTTTAAATATATGGTAAAAAATTGTTACAAAAAAAAAATAATTTTATTTAGAGGAAATGTTGTATCAGCAAATGAAATTAAGGTTGAGATAAATTTAATATTTATAAATTATTAAGGTTTTAGTTTAATATAATTAATAATATAAAAAAATAATATTTTTTTTGTATTTCAAAATTAATAATAATAGTTATTATTTTAAGTTTCGATTTGAGTTGGACTAGGTTAAACGAGCTGAAAAATTTCAATCCAATCCAACTTAATTAAATTTTAGGTTAAAAATTGTCTACTCAATCCAACCCAAATAAAATCAAAACCTAACCCAACCCACACTATTATAATTTGGGTTATCCACCCCTAGGCCACACCATCAAATATTTTGTTAAAATATTCTTCCATAAAAACCTTAACCTATCTAATAACTTGGACTTACGTGCGTACATACATATTGGATAGCTTATTTGACTTAGTTTCAACATGCCTTTAATATAATCTTATAAAAATTTTAGATCTTTTCTTAGTTCTTATGCATATAAAAATTTCTTTTAAGGATCAATGATTTGTGTTCCATTTTATAAACTTTCATGATTGTATTAACTTCTTTTTACTTGGAAAGAGATTAAAAACAAAATGAAAGTATTTAGAAGTATGCTTTTTTTTTTCCTTTCCAAAAGAATATTACTTTCAAAAATTCTCACCATCTGATAAATAAAGAGTAAATCATTTACAATAAAAAATTTGAAATATTAATTTTGAAAATATAACATTATTATAAAAGTATTATATAACTTGGGGTAAAAAGTTTGGAGTACACAAAATTCATTAAATTTTTTTATTTATTTTTTATTTTTGTGTGAAATGCATGCATCTAATTGGACTGAAATTTCTCCAATCGTAAACCCTTTCTTAGACGAGACCCGCCTCTGAAAACCTTACCGATTATGCGTTTTCTTGCCACGCAAGCATTAAGCTAATTAGTTATCATTTCCCCCTTTGAACATAAATCCACCTTCATAAAGGATAGTTTCATAATTTCACAATCCAAAAAACCCTAAAACGAGTAAAATTGGGCCTCAGCGGACGGGCCAGGTGGAAGCAAAACACAGGGAACAACAATTAAAGATGATGTAGCGGCAGCGCCACGTGGCACTAAAATTTGAAATAATACCCAAAACCCCCCCGGCCATGACGTGTACATGTAACCGTAGCCTCCATATATAAATGCTTCGCTTTCTCTCTTACATTCGTTCTCATCTATTTCTCTTCTCAGTCTCTCAACGGATTGGACAACACGCTCGGATTCGGATCCGAAGTTAAAGCACAGCGGGAGATTTTACTTTATATGCTCGTGATCTAGGGTTTGTGATACGGAGATTCTTGTTCTTTTTTTTTTTTTTTAGTTGGTGTTCCATTTGTTTGTTTGTTTGGTTGTTTGAGGTTAGAATCTGAGGAGGTACGACTTGGAGATCCGATTTGCTTCACCTGTCTTGGCTCGAGATCCGGGCCAAGTACAGAAGAGTCGGGTTCGGGTACTGGATTCAATCTTTTCCAACTTTATACACACAGGTACGCAAACAGTCTTCTTTTTCTTGGTTGTGTCTTACTTTTCTTGTTTTTTATTTGTAGGAAATAGTGGAAGAAAATGTGAGAGAGATTTGAGTCTTAGTTTTCTGTTCTTGTTTTTTGGGTTTGGAAAATAAGAGTAGGTGTTTCTCTGTGACTGCGAATATAAGAGATGTTTTGTTATTGTTATTGTTTTTGGTTTTCTTTTTCATTTTGCTACCAAACAGCGTAAAAGTTATGTGGTTCTTCTCTTTCTGATCTTTTAGCTTTTTAATTACTTAATTGCGACAAATAGTTGGCTCCGTTACTTTAATTTTCCTATTTGTAACCGATCACACGTCTGAGCATTGAAATAACAGAAAAGAAAAAGAAAAAGAGGGACGAGTATTTTGGAAACCGTATGGATTGTAATCTATAGCACTTTTTAGACATTTTCTTACTTTTAACACTAAAGCAAATTATCCCTTTTTTTAATTTTTAAATTTTTAACTGTTCTTGTTAGAGTTTACGCATTACAAGGATTTGGTGAGTGCAAATGGCATCCAGTGAGGGATTTCTGACGGATGAGCAGAGGGAAATGTTCAAAATAGCCACCCAAAATCCGGAGATTCTTTCATCCTCCCCAAAATCTCCAACATCTCTATTTTCTGACCATCAGTTGAAAGTTCCCATTGGTGGCAAGGTACCAACTGGCGGGGTTGCTGTAAGACATGTCCGTAGGTCGCACTCTGGAAAGTATGGGCGTGTGAAGAAGGGTGAGTTGTTAGCACTTGTATGAAGTCTTTATCATGGTTCTGTGTTGTATAACTTTTAAGAGATCAAAGATTTTGGTTTCTATGTTGAACAATTTATATATTCTTATATTGCTTGGAGTTAAATTCCTTTTTGAGCTCTTGTCTAGTACTTCTATTGCAATATCTTTACTAGCATTTATCTATTTTTCTGTATTGGAATAAGTTACATTTATGGTGTTTGTCCTAATAGCTGTCAGATCTTTTTCTCCAATGTGTACTAAGTTTTGTATTGCCAAAATAGTCACTACCTTTCAAACAAAGAATTCAACAAAATTTATAATAAAGTTGCCCAAATAGAAAGAGCTCTGTAGATGTATGGAGTGTGGGTGCAATTTATAATAATAAGTTATCACCTTTTCTTTTCTCTTTTGTTGTTGTTTTCATTTTTGATCTACATAGAAGTATTTAGTGCTCATCAATCAAACTTCATGGTGATGGTTTTGGACAGTTCCTTGAGCATAGCTGCATGTATTGAGGAGAATATTATCATGATTCAAGTTGGGTGCTAGGGCTTGCAGTGGGCCATCACTTCATCCCGTGAGGCTTGTTTCATGTATGAGGTGTTGAATTAATGATTGAACTGAATTTAAACATTCCAGCCAAACCAATTAATGAAATACAATTTTGGGCAATTGATAGTGGCAGTCTAGCAAGTTCTATTGGAAACTTGGGCACTTTACATTTTATATATTGGTTTTAAGTAGATGCTTGTGTGGACGTCTAAAGTTAGAGAAAACAAGCATGTATTGTTTGCGGTTACTGTGAATTTGGTGTTATGAAATTCTGCAATATTACGTATGAAAAGAAAGAAAAAATAATTGTGAGTAAATCAAATTCTTATATGCCGAATGTATACTGTGGTTGGTGGACTACTTATTACTATGCCTAAGCCAGTTTTAAGTCAAGAGGGCTGTGAATGGTTGCCTGCTTTTTTGTTTGTTGTAATTTTGATTCCTTAAAAAAGAATCTCCCATCCATCTATTGTTGATTGACTGTTATATACTTTGGCTACTGGTATAGATGGTGCTGGTGGCAAGGGCACGTGGGGCAAACTACTTGACACAGATGGTGAATGTCGTATCGATAGGAATGATCCCAACTATGACAGCGGAGAGGTAATTGCTGTTTGTTATCAAATTTATTTTTCCATTGTTATGTTTCAATTAGGTCTAGGAGACTAGTCTTCTGGTGTTTTAGTTGGTATGTGTATTTGCAGAGTACTCATGACAGGAGCTGATTTTGTGCTGTTCTACAAGTAAATTACTTTAGTTTGTAATTATATACTCTCTTTTTTATAGGAACCGTATCGACTTGTTGGGGCTACTATCTCAGATCCCTTGGATGATTACAAGAAAGCTATTGTTTCCATTATAGAGGAATATTTCAGCACTGGTGATGTGGAAGTTGCTGCATCTGACCTCAGGGAACTTGGCTCCAGTGAATATCATCCTTATTTTATTAAGCGGCTTGTTTCCATGGCCATGGATAGACATGATAAGGAGAAGGAAATGTCTTCGGTTTTGCTTTCAGCACTGTATGCTGATGTAATCGGCCCAGATCAGATTAGGGATGGATTCGTCATTCTTCTAAAGTCTGTTGATGACCTTGCAGTTGACATACTAGATGCACCGGATATCCTTGCTTTGTTTGTAGCTCGTGCTGTGGTTGATGACATACTTCCTCCTGTTTTCCTTACAAGGGCGAAGAAGATGCTTCCAGAGTCTTCAAAAGGGTTTCAGGTTATCCAAACTGCTGAGAAGAGCTATCTCTCAGCTCCCCACCATGCAGAACTTGTGGAGAGGAAATGGGGTGGTAGCATTCATATCACTGCTGAGGAAGTGAAGAAAAAGATTGCTGATCTATTGAGGGAATATGTGGATAGCGGAGATACTTTGGAGGCATGTAGGTGCATAAGGGAGTTGGGAGTTTCATTCTTCCATCATGAAGTGGTAAAGAGGGCTTTGATTCTTGCCATGGAGATTCAAACAGCAGAATCACTAATATTGAGGTTGTTAAAAGAAGCAGCAGAGGAAGGCCTCATTAGTTCCAGTCAAATGGTAAAAGGGTTTGCTAGAGTAGAGGAGAGTCTTGATGATCTTGCTCTTGACATTCCTTCTGCAAAAACCTTGTTCCAGTCTCTTGTCCTTGTGGCTATCTCTGAAGGATGGCTGGATGCTTCGTTCATGAAATACACAGGTGAAGATGGAAGAGTGCAAAAGGAAGATGAGAAGGTGAAGCGCTACAAGGAGGAGGTGGTGACTATAATTCATGAGTATTTTCTTTCAGATGACATTCCTGAACTCATCCGAAGTCTTGAAGATCTGGGGGCACCAGAATTTAACCCGATTTTTCTGAAGAAGCTGATCACCCTTGCTATGGACAGGAAGAATAGAGAGAAAGAAATGGCATCTGTTCTGCTTTCCGCTCTTCACATTGAGATCTTCTCAACTGAAGATATTGTGAATGGCTTTGTCATGCTCCTGGAATCTGCAGAAGATACTGCATTGGACATTTTGGATGCATCAAATGAGCTTGCTCTCTTTCTGGCTAGGGCTGTGATTGATGATGTCCTGGCTCCACTGAATCTAGAAGAGATCTCTAGCAAATTGCCACCAAATTGTAGTGGGAGTGAGACTCTGCCGTCTCTGTGTATGGCTCGAACACTCATTGCTGCCCGTCATGCTGGTGAGAGGATCCTTAGGTGCTGGGGAGGTGGGACTGGCTGGGCTGTGGAGGATGCAAAAGACAAGATAATGAAGCTCCTGGAAGAGTATGAAAGTGGGGGTGTTGTGAGTGAAGCTTGCCAGTGTATCCGTGATCTTGGAATGCCTTTCTTTAACCATGAAGTGGTGAAGAAGGCATTAGTCATGGCTATGGAGAAGAAGAATGACCGGATACTGGACCTGTTGCAGGAGTGCTTCAGCGAAGGCCTAATCACTATCAATCAGATGACCAAAGGCTTCACTAGGATCAAGGATGGGCTTGATGATCTGGCTCTCGACATTCCAAATGCAAAGGAGAAATTTGGCTTCTATGTTGAGTATGCCCAGAAGAAAGGGTGGCTTCTAGCGTCCTTTGGATCATCTGCAGTAGCAGATGCTTCACCTATTCCGGCTGCAGCTACTTGAGAAGAACAACACATACTTGTATTTGTTTCTCTTGTATGCTATTGCCACTTGTACCGATCTTCCTGCCCTCGGAAGGTGGTGGATAGATAGATGTGGGATGTCTGGATTCCTTCTGATGTTGTCTTTTTTCGTGATCATCTGATGGAGATTCTTATAATCCCATCCAGTGTAAAAAGGTTGGTTCCTTGTTCCATCGTCATAGCTTTAGGCTTTTGTCAGCACCAAGAATTATGTTAATTAGAATTTAGAAATGGGATGTGATGTGATATCATGTTGCTGATACCTGCAATATGGCAGTTACGATTAATATTTTCATTTTGGAATCTCAGTTCTTTTTCCTCTTTCGATCTAAGTTGGCCTTCTGTTAATGTCTCTTTAATGTTAAATGTATGTCAAGCTGTTTTGTAAAAACAAAAAGATAGAGAAATATTAGGTATTTTAGAGGGAAAATGATGTTTTTGTCTTTTAAATTTAATTTAATTTTATAAATTTTAAAAAAATTAATTTTATTTTAATCTATTAATGAGATTAAGAGTAAAATAATCACTTCATATAAAATTGTTGACACAAAATATTTGTGTCAATTATTAATGTTATTAAAATAATTAAATTAAATAAATATAAAAAAGGGGTAATCATTAGTGGTCGTCGTCGTCGATGGTCGATCGGCCGCTAGTAATTAATTATGATTTGACTCAAAATTTTGTCACCTACACGGTAGTGAGATCTTTTTTTTTTTTTATCAACGTAGCATTGTAAATGTACTAAAAATGAGGAATAACATGGTGATTGGCAATTATCGCTATCGTTTCACCATCAAACTGCAAGGCCATGGTTTGACAGCAAACGACCGTCGCCAACCATCACGTTCTTTTTCATTTTTGGTAAATCTACAGTATTTCATTGATAAAATAAATTTTACTATCGCGTAGATTATAAAATTTTAAGTCAAATTGTAATTAGTCATCGGCGGCTACTGATGACGACGGCCATTAATCGATTTCTCCCTTTTTATTTATTTATTTTATTAAATTATTTTATTGAACTTATTACAGCGTGTTATGTGTTTTTTTATTTTTTAAAGGCTTATTAATATTTGACACATTTACATATAGTGTACTTGTATCATTATTTTTAATTAACATATAATAAAAGGTAAAATTATCAATATACTGTTAAAATATATTTTTATTTAAATTTAAATTTCATTAATAGATTATGATAAAATTAAATTTTTTAAAATTTGTGGGATAAAATTGAGAATTAAATTAAATTTAAAAAATAAAAATATTTTTTATTATATTTTTAATTATATTTATATATTAAATAAATATTTAATAATAAAATTATTTAAAATTATTTATTATATATAATATTTTTTAATATATAATTTAAAATATAATTTGTAATGTGCAACATTACACAAAAATGAGAATCTTTGAACTTAAAAATGTAATGCTGTGTGTAAAGTTAAAGTATAAAATTTGAATTGAAGTGACATGGTATCTGATCTGATATTTAATGAGTTAATTATTAATTGAATTAGTTTATAAAAGGTGATAATATATATTTGTAGCACATTGTAATTGATAACCATCTCTCAGTCACAGTCAGTCCGTGAATGAAAAATATTTTAGTCTCTATCAGGAGATGAACTCTTATCCTAAGTTAGAAATGCACAAATTTTGTCGGAGCAAGGTGCTATTATATATTATTATTATTTACCTTGTAAATCAAAATTATAATTATTTTAACAGCGAAAAAGGAATATCGTTGGGCCTGAACTAACTAAAACGAAGTAACCCAAGCCCAATAGCCGTCACGACCGCATCAACTGAAAATGGAATCCTACTGAAACCAAAACCTACTGAAACTGTAGTCTCTCGTTGTTGTAGTTGTTGTACTTTTCATTTATGTAAGCAATGGAACCCAAAGCACCGGAAGTGCAGGCAGTGGCAGTAAAATCAGAACCGGGAACCGTCGAGAACTCGACAGAAGACGTAGCCAAGACTCTTCATCCTTCTTCTTCAAAGGTCTTCATATTGGCTGACCTCAATGATAATCCTCCTGAAACCGATGCCGACTCCTACCCGCACGTGCCAGCTCCCGAACACACCAGGTACCCTTCAACAGGATCCTTTTTTCACGTTATTGAAATCGAATTTGAAGTTTGAAAAGAATTAAGAGAAGGTGAAACTGAAATGGTGCTGCACAACAATTTAGGTTGATGAATGAGGATAGTAATCATAGCAGTCATGATAAAGGTGTTTTAATGTCTAAAGAGTCGGAGGTAGCAGCAGAAGGAGAAAGTAGGAAGCCACAGAAACTGGGGAAATGCCGTTCGAGGATTAGTAAGGTGGATTCTTCTTCTCTTGATTTTGGAGTTGATGCTGATGGTGATCAGGTCAGTCACGGCACTTCCTCGTCATCTCGCGAGGAAAAAGTCAGCAGCCTCAAAACTGTGAGTTCCCCCCTTCTTCAATTTTTGCGTTTTCCCTTTCGCTGTAAACCAGTTAATTCCTGTTTGAATTGCTCTATTTGTGTGTCTACATGCTTGTAGGGCTTGGTACATGTTGCGAGGAAGATGCCAAAAAATGCCCATGCTCATTTCCTTCTTGGTTTGATGTATCAGAGATTGGGCCAGCCTCAAAAGGTTGCTTTTTAAAAATCACCCACCTCTATGTTTTGATTAATGTGCTTGATGCCATGTTGACTTGGGCTTTGGAATACTTTTAGGCTGTTTTGGCTTATGAGAAGGCGGAAGAGATTTTACTCCGCTGTGAGGCAGAGATTGCTCGGCCAGAGTTGCTTTCACAGGTCCAAATTCACCATGCACAGGTGCAGTGCAGTAAACTTATTGACTCAACTTTTTGTTTCCCACTATTAGCTAATTCATTTGTTTGTTTTTTGTTTCTTTTTCTAGTGTGAATTTCGGAATTAGAAATAATGTGCCTGCATCTTATGTTGCTAATTTGTGTAACATGTTATATCAAATGGGTAGTGCCTACTACTTGAAAGCTCAGGGGACAGCAGTTTGGATAAAGAACTTGAACCAGAAGAGCTGGAGGAAATTCTTTCCAAACTCAAGGAGTCAATGCAATCAGATATGAGGCAGGCAGTTGTTTGGAATACTTTAGGGTTGATACTCCTGAAAACTGGTCGCCTGCAGGTACACTATGTTCTTGTTCCTGTTTATGGCTGTGTTTTTGATGTTTTATGGCCTGCTGTTGACTTTATTATTTTTCCAGAGTTCTATTTCAATCTTGTCATCTTTATTGGCTATTGATCCCAGCAACTATGACTGCCTTGGAAACCTAGGGATTGCTTACCTTCAAAGGTAATAGTGATGCTGTTAACTTATCCACTTAGATTGTTTGTACTTTGAATGCAACAATAATATCGTAGGGTTAACAAGTAGTAAGGAACAAGGAGGTGACTATGGTTTGCTGAAGCAAGTAGTCACCAAGGAGGCTTGAGTTTTTATGATAATGATATGTTAGTGTCACTGAGATATACATTCTCTTCATGGAGATCTTTCCACAGCTCATTCTTTTTCTAATTAACATAATTATGGTCTACGTGAAATCAAAGTTTGAAGATGGGCGATCCTCTGTTGTTAATGATACAGTAGATTAAAGGTTGCAGTTATCACCGATGGATTTCTTACATCTAATTTGCTTCCATCTTACAGTGGAGATTTGGAGCTATCAGCAAAATGTTTTCAAGAATTGATCTTAAAAGATCAAAAACATCCATCTGCCTTAGTCAACTATGCTGCCCTTCTTTTGTGCAAATATGGTTCGGTTGTTGCAGGTGTGCTTTACTTGAACTTGACCCCTTGGGTTAGATCTCTTTTGGCATGTTACTTATGACACTCACAGTGGAAAATGTTGTGGTAGTGGGAAAATGCAATTCAGTTTGTTTTGGAATGTTCCTTTTTTCTTAGTGATGTCAGCTGGTTAAAATTACCTATATCACCACCCTGGTTTAATAAATTTTCAGGTGCTGGTGCTAATACCGCTGAGAATGCTTGTACAGACCAGGTTGCTGCTATCAGTGTTGCAAAGGAGTGCCTGTTAGCAGCATTAAAAGCAGATCCCAAGGCAGCACATGTATGGGCAAATCTAGCTAATGCGTATTATATGACTGGTGACCACAGAAGCTCTGGCAAGTGCTTGGAGAAGGTGCTCATGGCTCATTGCTACAGTCATTTATAGCCTCTTTTGTGAGGTGTTTTATTGGTTTCCTTGATCTTTGATGGAATGGTTTTCACCTTTGCATTTGGAGAAAGAATAGTGACATTCTCCTGTGTTGAATATTTCTATTTCTTGGTGGGAAACCTTATTAGTGTTTTAGTAACTGATGCATGTGCTAATTATTCTGGTCATTTGCTCTGATGTTTTTTACTAAGATTAGTTTCTCACTCACACAATGCTATGGCTCTTCAGGCAGCAAAGCTAGAGCCAAATTGTATGTCTACTCGTTATGCAGTTGCAGTCCACCGAGTGAAGGATGCAGAAAGGTCTCAAGAACCTAGTGAACAGCTTTCCTGGGCTGGAAATGAAATGGCTTCAATACTGAGGGAAGGAGATCCTGTTCAGATTGAATCTCCCATTGCATTGGCTGGATTTGCTTCAGTTCACAAAGCCCACCATGAAATTGCAGCTGCATTTGAAACAGAGCAAAATGAGTTGTTGGATATGGAAGAGCGTGCTCTTTACAGTTTGAAGCAGGTATTCTTCTCACCAGAATTATTCTAACAATCATGTGAGTAGGTACCAAATTTTAGACTATTAGTACTCTTCACTTGGCAAGTTGGATATCCAAGACATTGTTTTGGATATATTTTCTTTTATAAATTCTGGCATATGCTTGTCATTTATGGTGTGTATTATTTGATTTAAATTTTGAGTAATTTTGGCTTTATGATATATTGGGTTAATTTGTATATAATTAATATTGTCAACATTGCTGCATACATGATACAGCATTGAACATACTAGGCTTATTACATGTGTAATTAACATCTTTACTTCATTAATTTTCTCTATATTATCAGGCAGTAGCAGAGGATCCAGATGATGCTGTTCAGTGGCACCAGCTTGGCCTTCATAGTCTTTGCTCCCAACAATTTAAAGCAGCACAAAAATATCTGAAGTCTGCAGTAGCTCGTTTTAAAGAATGCAGCTATGCATGGTCAAATCTTGGTATTTCACAAATTATGACGATTGCATTATACTATATCATTTATGTGATTAAGTAAGGTCATTTCTATTTTTCTTTCTAATATTAGTATTACGGTTATAAATATGCATCACTAGGTATCTCACTGCAATTATCTGAAGATCCATCACAAGCTGAAGATGTATACAAGCGGGCATTGGCATTGGCAACATCTGACCAAGCACATGCAATATTTTCCAACCTTGGAAATTTCTATCGGCAGCAGAGACAATATGAATGTGCCAAGGCAATGTTCACAAAGTCACTTGAACTTCAGCCTGGTTATGCTCCTGCATTTAACAATCTAGGGCTGGTGTTTGTTGCCGAGGGTCGATGGGAGGAAGCCCAATTCTGTTTTAACAAAGCCCTCCTTGCAGACCCATTGCTGGATGCAGCTAAATCCAATATGATCAAAACAGGTTCCATGTCTAGACTGTGTGAAGGATTGTCCACATGTTCTCTTCAGAAGTAATATCTAGTCAAGTGATGGTACTTAGCTTTTCCCAGTTCTAAGTTAGGTCTGTAAACATATGTATCATCTTTCTTCAGTACCACAACTTTGGTCTATAGGATAGTTGTACATACTCAAAAAGACTGTGTACATCATAGCTGGACCCACTTTAAGGTCTGGTTTGGTCTACAAAACAAAAGGACCCTCCGTTTGACACCTAGTGTCTAGTGAATCACACAGACGCTAACACCCAATCTAGCTTTGTGTTTATGTAGAGAATATATAAATAATTCAGAACTCCCTTGTCGAGATTATTTGTGTTTTTGTATTCTTGTCCCGGTATAATTGATCAATTAAACAGTCAAAGAAGAGACTGGATTATGTTCCTTCTCCATACTTGGACATTAAATTGATGAAAATTGTCAATTTGAAGAAGTCAAGTTAATCAGTGATCTTCAAGTCTTGTTTTACTATGACCTTTTTTTTTTCTAAAACGCTTTTTAATGTGAGTTTACTTGTGGTTCTTTTGGGTTACAACTTCTTGCACCATGTATGAAACAGTCTAGAAGAACAGTTTATTTTTAAGTCCTTCCTTTTGGTCTGGAGTTCATTACTAATCTGACATATGAAAAAGCAATACGCCCTTCAATGATGTGAAGTTTTTACGTTTCTGGAATTCTTGAAGAAGCAGTGGGGCGTATGAAAGATGAGGATGTAATCTTACTGATAATACTCCCCGGATAAGAGAGTAATCTAGAAAGCATGGTGCTACTGGACAATTTTTTCACCACCTAGTCCTCACTATTATATCAGTTATCAGTAATGTTCCATTGTAAAACAGCCTTCCAAGCCTAATTCCTCTTCGAAATCTTTTTCTTTGTTGAGCCTCCTCACAGAACTTACATTATTACACCGACAAAATTGATTATGGCAGGAACCTTAGCGACAGTGATCATGCTTAATCCAAGTGTTTGAGCATTAACTCCCCCAAAAGTTTCATCAAATGCAAACCCATGACAAAAGCCTCATCACTTGCCTCCCTCAAAATCCTACATCACAAAGTCTCACCATATCCGAGTCTAGTTTCAAATCCAACAAACCAACCTCACTTATTGAAACAGCCATGGCTGGCGCCATGTTTTCAACGTTATCTTCTTTAGGCTTAATTTGTATTACATCTCATGTCAAATAAAAATTTAATAAATTTTTTAATATATATAAACGGATAGACAGTATTACTTAATAAATTAATCTTTTAAATCAATAACAATTGTTCGAACCATGATAAGTGATATTAAAATAAACTTAAATTTTTATTTTTATATGGGTCTCAAAATTACTCTAATAAAAATTATTATATAATATTCGTGCTCTCAGGGGATGAGCAATTCAGATTAAGTAAACTCTAAAAATTATTTTAACTCTAATAAAAATTAGTATGTAAATAGTGGATCATCTAACACATAAAAATGGACAATATAAATCAAGTTAATTTTTAAATTTGAGTCGAGTCGCAATAAAAATATTATGTAATTAAATAGAATAAAATATCACATTTTTTATTAAATAAAAATTATATAAATCTAAAATATATATAAACAGATTGACAATATTATTTAATAAATTAATTTTTTAAATCAATAACAAATACCCACCGCTTAACAGCCAAACAACTTGCCAAAATTGCAGAAGGCAACAACTGTGTCCTAGCTTTATCGTTGCTCATAATTTCAGCTATACTGTTGGTGCTGTCATAGAACTTGGACTCGGTGGGTTGGATGGGTCAGGCTTTTTCCATATTAATAAAAAAAACTATTTTTAATTTAAAAATATGGAAGCCAACTTATCACTTTCTGTGGGTTAGAACTTTAAAGAGACTTATGGATCTTGAAATTGGAAACCCAAAATTGCCATAGTGGATGTCTTGATTTTCTGCTAATAAGTTTAACTATTTACAACAAATTGACTATTTATTTTTAAAAAATTAAAGAGCGATAATACAACTACTTATTTATATTATTATTTTCAAATTCTGAAAAGGTTAATTAAAGAATTGATGATATTTTTTTATTAAACTTCAATAGTCCCGAGTATTTGACTAATGTGTTAGCAGCTGGCATCATGTGCCAACTGCAAATTTACAATTTGCATGCAAATTTGTAATTGTAAATAGCCTTAACTTGTTCAACTCTCCCTATAAAATGGAGAGTTTAGTAATTTTGAAATATATACAATTTTGAGAGATTTTAGAAATTTGAGAGAATAGGGTATATTGAAATTTTGGGTTGTAAGGCTAAAATACTATAATACTTGTATTCTCTATTTCTAATAATAAGAGATTCTTCTGTCTTCGCCCGTGGACTTAAGCTAAAAGTCAAACCACGTAAATTCTTGTGTTTGTCTTATTTTTATTATTATTATTATTTTTAATTTCATTTTAGCTGTGACTCTACATCACCCCTCAATTTTCTAATAAGTGGTATCAGAGCTTCTGGTTGAATGAAGTCACTATTTATATATACGATCACTGTTTATACGTACATGTACTGTTCATACGTATAAGTACTGTTCATACGTATAGGTACTGTTCATACGTACAGGTACTATTCACTTGAAATAGTGGGAGCCGATTCTAGTAGAAAGCAGTCCGTGGTGAAAAGCAATGACGGTAAAATACGAAGTTGAGAAGTTCAATGGAGGTAATTTTACATTGTGAAAAATAAAAATAAAGGCAATTTTAAAGAAAAAATAGTGCTTAGAAGCAATTGATGAAATGCCAACTGGTATCACTGATGATATCAAGTGGAATGAGATTGACAGTAATGCAGTTGCTGATCTGCATCTAGCACTTGCTGATAACGTGCTATCCAGTGTGGCGAAAAATAAGACAGTAAAAGAGATCTGGGATACTCTCATAAAACTATATGAGGTCAAATCTTTGCACAACAAGATCTTCTTAAAAATGAGATTGTATACTCTTCGAATGGCAGAATCCACTTAAGTGACAGAGCACATCAACACGTTAAATACTCTATTTTCCCAACTCACTTCTTTGGGGCATAAAATAGAGGCAGGTGAACGTGCGGAGATTTTATTTCAAAGCTTACCAGATTCGTATGATCAACTCATCATCAACTTGACGAATAATATCTTAACGGACTTCTTAGTCTTCGATGATGTTACAACTGTTGTACTGGGAGAAGAACGAAGATGAAAAAATAAAGAAGACAAACAGGAATGCTTGCAGCAAGCAGAAGTTTTGACAATGATGAGAGGTAGATCAACAGAACGTGGCCCCAGTGGGAGTCAAAATCATGATAGACCAAAATCTAGAAATAAGAAGAATGTCAAGTGCTACCATTGTGGCAAGAAAGGCCATCTGAAGAAGGATTGCTGGGGATTGAAGAAAAGTGCAGAGGACAAACCGCAAGGGAATATTACAAGCACCTCAGATGATGGTGAAATTTTATACAGCGAGGCAGCAACAGTTGTTGAAAGCAGAAAACGGTTCTCTGATGTATGGCTCATGGATTCTGGAGCTACATGGCACATGACCTCCAAGAGAGAATGGTTCCATCAATATGAATCTACTTCTGAAGGATCTGTATATATGGGGAACGATCATGCTTTGAAAATCGCTGGAATAGGATCCATCAAGATGAAGATATACGATGGTACTGTTCGTATTATCCAGGAGGTGCAACATGTGAAAGGCTTCAAGAAGAATCTTTTGTCATTACGACAATTAGATAACACTGGGTGTAAGACCCAAATTGAAAATAAGATAATGAAAATTCTTAAAGGCGCGCTTGTAGTAATGAAGGCAGAAAAGGTTGCTGCAAATTTGTACATGCTTAATGAAGAAACACTATATGAAGGAGATGCATCTGTTGCATCAACGATAATGTGGCATCGCAAACTAGGCCATATGTCAGAACGAGGTTTGAAGATTCTCTCTGATCAAAATTTACTTCCTGAGCTCAAATCGGTTCATTTACCTTTCTGTGAGCACTGTATCACAAGTAAGCAGCACAGATTAAAGTTCAGCACATCCAGTTCTAGAAGTAAAAAAATTCTAGAATTGATCTACTTTGATGTTTGGCAAGCACCGGTGATGTCTTTAGGGGGAGCGAGATATTTTGTATCATTCATAGATGATTACTCCAGAAGATGTTGGGTGTATCCAATCAATAAGAAGTCATATGTGTTTGAAGCTTTCAGAATATTCAGAGCGTGTGTAGAACTTGAATCAGAAAAGAAGATTAAGTGTTTAAGGACAGATAATGGAGGAGAATATACTGGTGAGGATTTTATTGCATTCTGTCAACAAGAAGGCATCAAGCGACAATTCAGCACAACTTACACGCCTCGACAGAATAGAGTAGCAGAGCGGATGAACAGAACCTTGTTGGAGAGAACAAGAGCTATGTTGAGAATTGCAGGTTTAGCCAAGGCATTTTGGGCAGAAGCAGTCAAAACTGCATGTTATGTGGTAAATCAGTCACCATCAACAGCAATCGAGTTGAAGACGTCGATGGAGATGTGGACTGGGAAATCAGTTGATTATTCTCACCTTCATACATTTGGAAGTCCTGTGTACATGATGTATAATTCCCAAGAAACAACGAAGCTGGATCCAAAATCCAAAAAATGCTTTTTCTTGGGATATGCTGATGGAGTCAAGGGGTATCGCCTGTAGGATCCCACTACCTACAAGGTCGTCATCAGCAGAGATGTGATATTTGCAGAAGATAAACTGCAAAGGAATGATAAAGATGATAGCACAGTGAAGGAAAATCTAGAGACTACAACGGTACAAATGAAAAATAATCAAGTACAAGAAGATTCAGATTCTTCTGAAGTAGCACCAGAGCATGAAGAACAAGAACCAGTAGAGTTTGAGGCTACAGATAATCGTCGATCAACTTGTGAGAGACGACCACCATCATGGCACTCGAAGTATGTCATAGAGGCTCATGTTGTATACTGCCTTCTAACAGAGGATGGAGAGCCAACAACTTTCCAGGAGGCTTCTCAAAGTCAAGATGTTTCTCTATGGATGACAGCAATGCAAGAAAAGATTGAAGCCTTGCATAAGAACAAAACATAGGAGCTGGTTGCACTACTACGTGGAAGAAAAGCCATTGGAAACAAATGGGTCTATAAGATCAAACGAGATGGCAATGACCAAGTGGAGCAGTATCGTGCGAGATTGGTGGTGAAAGGCAATGCTTAGAAAGAAGGTATTGACTTTAATGAGATATTTTCCCTTGTGGTTCGACTCACGACAGTCAGAATAGTCCTAGCAATGTGTGCTACATTTGACTTACATCTAGAGCAGTTAGATGTGAAGACAGCTTTTCTTCATGGAGAACTTGAAGAAGAAATTTATATACTCCAACCATAAGGCTTTAAAGAAGAAGGAAAAGAGAACTTAGTTTGTAGGTTGAACAAATCTCTGTAGGGTCTCAAACAGGCGCCGAGGTGTTGATACAAGAGATTTGATTCCTATATCATCAGCCTTGGATACAACAGACTTAGTTCAGACATTGTACATACTACAAAAAGTTTGAAGATGATAATGATTTCATTATTTTCTGTTGTACGTGGATGACATATTGGTGGCAAGCCCCAACAAAGATCGAGTTCAAGAATTGAAGGCACAGTTGGCTAGGGAATTTGATATGAAGGACTTGGGACCAGCAAACAAGATTCTAGGAATGCAAATTCACCGAGATAGAAATAATAGAAAGATTTGGCTTTCTCAAAATAACTACTTAAAGAAATCTTGTGGCGCTTCAACATGCAAGATTGTAAGTCAATTAGTACCCTATTCCCTGTTAATTTCAAGTTACCCTCTAAGATGTGTCATAGCAAAGAAGCAGAGAGGAAGGAGATGTCTCGAGTACTGTATGCATCAGCAGTGGGAAGTTTAATGTTCGCTATGATTTGTACCAGACCAGACATTGCACAAGCAGTGGGAACAGTTAGTAGATACATGGCGAATCCTGGTAGAGAGCATTGGGGTTGTGTCAGGAGGATCCTTAGATACATTAAGAGTACCTCAGATGTTGTTTTATGTTACGGAGGATTAGATTTTATTGTTCAGGGCTATGTGGATTCAGATTTTGCAGGAGACCTTGATAAAAGAAAATCCACTACTGGCTATGTGTTTAAACTTGCAGAAGGAGCTGTAAGCTGGGTTTCGAAACTGCAAACTGTTGTGGCATTATCTACTACGGAAGCAGAATACATGACAACTACATAAGCTTGTAAGAAAGCAATTTGGATACAAAGATTACTGGAGGAGCTTGGGCACAAGTAAGAGAAAGTTGAATTGTTTTGTGACAGTCAGAGTGCCTTGCACATTGCAAGGAATCCAGCTTTTCATTCAAGAACGAAGCACATAGGTGTTCAATATCACTTTGTTCGTGAAGTGGTAGAAGATGAAAAAAATTCATACAGATAATAACTTAGCAGATGCGTTGACCAAGCCCATCAATACCAACAAGTTTATATGGTGTAGATCCTTGCATGGCCTAGTAGACACGTAGGCAATATATCTTTGGCGAAGAAGAAAGAATGGTGTGGAGACTTGATTGATTTTCAATCAAATCTCCAAGTGGGAGAATTGTCAGCAGCTGGCACCGTGTGCCAGCTGCAAATTTGCAATTGTGTACAGCCTCACTTGCTCAACTCTCCCTATAAAAGGGAGAGTTTAGCAATTTTGAAATATATACAATTTTGAGATATTTTAGAAATTTGAGAGAATTGGGTGTATTGAAATTTTGGGTTGTAAGGATAAAATACTACAATACTTGTATTCTCTATTTCTAATAATAAGATATTCTTCTGTTTTCGCCCGTAGACGTAGGCTAAAAGTCGAACCACGTAAATTCTTATGTTTATCTTATTTTTATTTTTATTATTTTTCTCAATTTTATTTTAACTGTAATCCTGCGTCACTCCTCAATTTCTTAACATAATGAAGATCAAATAATAATGGAGTAGATTTGAGTAATGACAGTAGTTAATTAAATAAAAGTAAAAGAAAAAAATTCGGTAATATTGTGGCTGAATTTTATTTTCAATTTAATGGATCATGCTTTTTTTATTAGTTTCTGTTGCTATGAAAAATCATTTTGATATGTTATTTCACAAATAATATTATATTTTTTAAGTGTTATTTTAAATATGTTAAATTATCATTAGTGATAAAATAATATAATAATATTTTTAAAAATTATATTATTTTATCATCTATAATTACTTAATACATAAATTTAAAATAAAAATTTTAAAATAATATTTAAAAAACATAAAATTACTCATTATTTGATAAATTTAAAAAACACTTATCATCATTAACTTCGTGAACATAGATGAAGAGTTGCCTCAGACATCTCTTCCTTCAACTCCTCTTGTAATATAATAGATTGAGTGATAATACATTATTTAAAATATTTAAAATAATGTATTAATTAATTATTAAATAATAAAATAAAATAATTTATAAATTTAATTATTATATTAATTGAAATAAAAATTTTAAAATGACATTTAAAAGGTATAAAATTTAAAATTTTCAATCCTCTATTATTTACAATTAGATCCTTCCCCGCATACATAAATTTTGAAGCATGTTTAAGTTAGTTGTAATTATGTTAGTTGAAATTGTGTCAATTTTTTTTATTTTTAATTATTTTATCTTTTTGTTTTAGTATTTTTATTATGTCAATCGAGATTATATTAGTTTTTTTTTTCTAAAACCAATTTTATTATTTTGTAAAATAACAATTGACATTAGTATTGCTTATAAATAGTTTAAAATTTGCTAGTTTCTAACAGGGATTAGAAGTTGCAATTAATTTGTGTTCAAAAGATAAAATCACATAAACTAAAAAGATTTTAACACAGAAATGGAAACTGTTAAAAAATTATTTTAATTCAACACTTTGACATTTGAGAATATTAATTTATAGAAGGGGTCATTGTATTTTTTAAATTAGAGGAACTCAAGTAATTGTCAATCATGGTGCATGATTGCAATCATAATAATAATGAAAATTCATTCAATCATAATTAAAGTTGTTACTTAAAATATATCTTTAATTATATCATCCACCTAGCTATAGCTTAATCCATGATCCCACATGGGTTCCAACAATATGAGGTTATTATTATTATTTCAGTTCAAAAATGTCAACTGAAATGAAATTAATATTATCAATATATTTAAACTGTAACCATTCATAAAATAATGTTATATTTTTTAAATAATATATTAAATTTTATATTTAAAATGATGTATTAAATAATTATTAAATAATAAAATAATATAATTAATAATTTTTAAAATTACACAATTTTACTATTATCATTAATTTGAAATGATAAATTTAAATTATTATTTAAAAAGTATAAAATTATTTATTAGGTATTTAATTTTTTTAAATATTTGGTTAACATTCGTCTCCAAACTTTTATAAATGCTTTTGAACCTTTTAAAAAAAATAATTCAAAAGTATGTTCATTCTCGTTTTTAATTGGTGTTGGACATTTTACAAAGCTTTCACATCACGCAATTCGTAAAATACAAAACAGTAAAAAAAATATCGTGAATTTTTTTTAAGTAACATTATATATATTTTAAATATTATCTAAAATTTTATATTTAAATAATATATTTAATAAAATAATATAAAATTTAAAATTATTAATAAATTATTATTTTTACTATTTAATAATTTAAAATAATATTTAAGAAACATATTTAATAAGTGTATGATTATTTTTTTTAATCTAATCTCTCAGTGCAACAGTACTTCAATGAAAAAATAAAAATAAAAGCTACCTGTCCATTCCTTTTGTAGTCTTGTAGAGAGTTCTTTAAACAAATTAAATAATAAATACAACACTTTTTTTTTCTTTACATTCAGTTTCCTCCCACTCTTCTTCTTCTTCCTTTTTAAAAGCATTTGGATTCCTTCACAATTCTGAAACCTAAACAATCTCTTTAAATTTTCAAATACCCCCATTTCAGAAAAAAAACAAACACAACCCAGAATTTCAAAACCATATATGGACTGAATTAAATACAGTTTTAGAGTCTCTTTGAATTTTCTCTCTTTGTTTCTCAGAACTCTCATCTTCAATTCTCATGCATGCAAATATGAAACCCATTATCCCCAAACTACCCCTCCTTCTCAAACCGTTCTTTCTCTCCCTCTTCTTCTCTCTCTTCGTCCTCGTATTATTAGCCTATTCCCACTCATCCCATCTCCGGAAAACCGCCGTTCTCTCGACAGGAAAATCGCCGCTCTCCGCCAACAAAACCACATCCGGCGACCTACGTATCCGACCCGGCTACTCCTCCTACGAAACCTACATCCAGCGTCAGCTGAACAAAACCTTAAACCCCAAGCTCCGCAAGATTTGGACGACGCGTGACTGGGACCGCAAGGTCCGCGTCTTCTCCCGTTTTTTTCAAAACCTGAAGCAAAGGCAACTCCTTTTCAACGACTCGAAGGCGCTATCGATCGGCGCCCGCGTCGGCCAAGAAGTCGCCGCGTTGCAGCTCGTTGGCGTGGCCGACTCCGTCGGAATCGACTTGGTGCCGCGCCCGCCGCTTGTCATCAAAGGAGATTTCCATGCACAGCCGTTTGAGAACGGGACTTTTGACTTTGAGTTCTCGAATGTGTTTGATCACGCCCTGTATCCGTGGAAGTTTGTCGGGGAGATCGAACGGACGTTGAAGCCCGGCGGGGTTTGTGTTTTACACGTGGCGTTATCGCGACGGGCTGATAAGTATTCGGCTAACGATTTGTATAGTGTTGGGCCGTTAGTGGAGTTGTTTAAAGAGTCGGAGTTGGTTGGTATTAGCAAGGTCGATGGCTTTGGCCTTGATACTGAGGTAGTTTTTAGAAAGAAAATATATTAATTAATTAATTAATTTTTATTATTTGTACCAATTCAATTTTTTTATATTTTTATTTATCATATACATAAAGTTGTTGAAATTCAAATAAAAAATTTTCATGAGTGGTTTATAGCTTTTATTTTCATTTTTTTTAGATATAAGAATTTCTTCATCATATCTCAAATAATATAGGTTAGAAAAATATATATATTTTTAATTTAAAGTAAATTAATTAAAAAAGTTGAGGTATATTATAATATTAAATAATTATTAAATGATTAATTTTGCTAAATTTTAAAATTATTTAATTAGGCGTAATATTAAATTTTGAGATACGGTCTGGTCCATGAACCGCTAAAAAGTTGGTGTTTCATTATTTCTCCCAATTCCACAAATGATGATGATGGCTTTGTCGCTTGTGTTATTATTCGCCCGTTACTTCATGCACAAATCCAACTTCTAATTAAGAAGAGTCACGGGGTCATTGATAACAGAGACAAACCAGAATCTCAAATACTGATTGTGGTTGTGATTGGGGTTTGGACGGCAGTGTATTTCACTTTAGTGCTTAGCCGTTTGGGGCAAATCAAAGATGACTGCATAATACACAAATGAAATTAATGCTATCATTACAAGGGCTATAAGAATAAGAAGTTGCCTTAATCAATGGACCCAAAAATAACAGACTTTCGTAATGCCACAGTAATTGTTGTTCTATTTGAGTTAATGGGTGAATTGCCGGTGGGATTTGGATAGCGATGCCACAGTAATTGATATTCACGTAAATATAAATATATATATATATCTCAAAAGAAAATACATCACGATATGGTCTCCGGGGGAAACGATCAATTTTTCACATTGTGGGGCGTATTGGTTTCTTTTCCAGTTCTCAAATGTGCTGGCAGACAGCCATTTTTCTGGGTTGTTTTTGCCCTTTGTAAGTTTGAACTTTGAATGGGTGACTTGTGTCAATTCTATTGAGCAATGGCGTGTTCCTGAAGTCCACAGACAGGCTAACAAATTCACTTTAGAACAACGAGCTAGCCCATCCACTGATAAGAAAAAAAAATTTCATTAAAAAAAATCTTTCCTTTTAAGAAAAAGAAAAGAAAAGAAGGTTGTTTGGTTCTTAATAATCAATGAATGTTCATGAATTTTCATCGCTTTCATATATCCTCCAGTCTGGCAGTTGTTCACACACATTACATTACAGCTAGTGAACCGTTGACAGTAAATTGGAACATTACCTTTTTTCCTTTTTCTTTTTATTGGAAAGACTTGGGAATCTTGTCGATGCCTGGGAATGGGAATTTGGCAAAAGCCAAAATGTTCGTTGAGGTTTTAAAGGCATTTTGCTTCAACTATGTTGAATTTGAAGGACCACAGAATGCGAAAATGGGTATGGCCAAATCCAGGGAGACAATCCTCACCATCAATCATCATCGTCCCAACTGTCAGTATTGTCCTTTTCTTGTATCTTTCCCCCTTTTAACTTTTTTCCCAGATGATATGGATTCGGTTTGTATGTCTTATCCCTTTATGCTTCTGCCACCGATTGGATTTATCTGAAAAGGAGATGATTTTTGAGTCGGCTTTGTGTTGCAGGAGTTTCAATGGAATTGGCAATACTAACCCCAAGCTTAAGTATTGCATTCCAAAAAAAAAAATGGAAAGTTGAAATCTATAAACCACCGAGTTACCCGCTTAATAGAACCTGATTCACCATTAGTCAAATTGCGGAGGAAAATGCACCAAATATGGCATGTGCTCCAATAGTGTGAAAAATAGCGAGTGTATGCTCGTTCATAAAAATATTGTAAGACTATATTCAATTTCTGAAAATACCCTTATATAAGTATATCTTCAAAACATTTTTTTAGACTTCTTGGTTTAGATAGTCTAGAAATTGAACCCCTCTCCTATAAAAATTGAAGTCCACTTCTCTCGCCCATCGTCTCTCAAAGTGTGAATTAAGATCCTCTCTAAACTAAGATTACTTAAGATTTTAAGAATTGATTTATTATTTTATTATTATAATTATTATTTTTACCAATCACATACTTGTGTTTGTTTACGCAAAAATTTAGTTTCTATTTAGATTTGGGGTTTTGGTTAGGGCGAAATTGATGGTCAGGAACTGAAACTTCTGGAAATTGAGAGCTGGTTTTGTTGTGAACCCGAGAATTGAAGTCCAAAAACTAAAATAGCCATCTTCAATTCTTGTAATCATTTGTGCCCCTCAAATAGTCATCTTCAATTGTATACCCTAGCAAACTACAAACTGAAACTTGAAGAAACCGATTTTTGGATTATGTTGTGGTTTACTTGATTTTTCTTAACTTATAAATGAGAAAGTCGAATAACCAATCATTAAATTAATGTTGAGAATGGGCACTTTACACTTTTAAATTTTAATTCTATTTAAACATGATTTTTTTAACATAAAATTATAATTTGATTTTGTTTGGAGTATAAATAAATAAAAATAATGTTATATTTTTTAAATGATATTTAAATTTTTTTCATTTTAAATAATATATCAAGTAATAATTAAATGATGAAATAGTATTAGAGTGATTTTTAAAATTGTACAATTTTACTATTTAATAATTACTTGATATTATTTATAATAAAAAATTTTCATATATATTTAATAAGTGTGGTGGAATTACTCCTAAACAAAAGCCCGCAAATTATGCATAAATCGTAAACCAAAAACTTTTTGCATCACGATGTTTAATTGGCATAATCAAGTTGAAAACAAATGAAACTTGTGTGGTTATTCGGATTATGAACATGCTGAATATTCCAGGTTATTGAGCACGATTGAGTATAAAGAGAATCCAAAGATGCACTACAAACAGAAGCATGATACGATTCTGTTTCTAAAAAGCACCAAGCGATACCACCCAATTGAATTTCCATATTGAAGCAATTCTGGAAAAATCGTACAGCAGTTTGTCAATCACAGAGATTCACAGATACAAGAAGGCTTCTTAGATATAGCCAACCTTGCAGCATTACATTTATCTCTACACTCATGAGTTTCACCCTCAATCAGCGTCAATAAATAGACTGCTTTGGGATGTAGACAATTGTAGGATTAGAAGATAAATGAGAAATGGAATGCCGAGGGATTGATTACATTTACAGGTAATTTATATGGCTAACTAACAAACTGCTTCTGAAGAAGGCTCCCACAGAAAGCCAAGTCAAATCGCTCTTCTGGAGGATCTCCAATGAAGTCAAAGACTGCATCTGCATTTAAGAAGTCCTCCTTGGCTGTGTAACTGAAATTCAGAGATTATCCATATTACTAGGAGAAGCAAACATACTCTGGAATTATACAAGTACCAATTCTTATAAGTTTGAAAGCTTTGCTAGTTGTTGATGATATGCATATACATTAACAAACCCAACACAGAAGGAGATTGACTGATTGAAAAAACTTCAAATTAGTAAAAGATAAGTTACCCGCTCTTTGTTATTATACACCTCATTCCAGCAGCTTTTGCAGCTGCGAGTCCTATGGCGCTGTCCTCAACCACAACACAGCTGTAGATACAGAAGAGAGAGTTGTCACTGAATAACAAACATTTGCCAAAGGAAAGAATATCAACCATTTAAAATGTAAAGCATATATGAATGAGCACGTGAAAACTGATTAATGGTGGTAAAGTGATGACAGCCGCTTGTGTTATTAATTGATGTTAGCAAATGAATTCATACCTGTCATGAATGTATATACTGATCTATCAACCTGATCTAGAAAATATCATTCAAGACAAGCCTAAAATAATTGATAATCATAACATAAAAGAGCAGATAGGCCGTTTTATCACTCAATACCTTGAAGGATCAACACCCAGAGTGTTGGCTGCTAACACATAAATGGCCTGTCAGGAAGGACGAACACAATGCACTGGTTAAAAACATGTCGCGATTGTATTTAAACAACAAAAAATATAAAATTTTCCTGAAAGTGAAAGGTGCTCTAAGACCACATGAAAAGTGAACGCACATTTTGTGTGTAAAATTACATTTAAAACAATCTATCATTTTCCCATCAAAGTTAGATGAGTGGACAGGAAAGGTTTTAAGTCCGAGGCAATTCTACTTTCCTATTCTGGCTTTGTGTTAACTCAAATTCGATGATGAATTAGCACTTTTCAAACGAAAACAGAACCTTGTGTTTACTAGATGTTGCATACTGTATCAACAGTAAGAGATAAATGCTTACTGGATCAGGCTTTTTGCGGGGAACCACATCTCCAGCAAATATCTTTATTTTATCAGCTCGTTCCGGTCCCAGCAGGAAAGAAACTATAGCAGATACCTGAAATTAGTACATATAGTTTAGTTATCCAAGAGAGGAGAATGCAAAATTCACCAAGATCCTAGCACAACCATACTAAATACTAATACTTGATCGAGATCTTAAATTTCAAGATACACATCTTTCAAGTGTGCAAAAGGTGACCGGAAATAACTTGCATGGTATATAATATCAAAACATTGAAATTTCTTGTCAGATTCCTCAGAGATTATTAAAAAATCTCCAACAACATATGTCACATAAAAGTTGGCTTTACATAAAATGTGAAAGTCAAATCTATCAAAATGTCCCTTAACAAAAAATTAGGATAGAATATGTGCAATTTTCGTTGCTGCCACAGATCATAACCAGTCACAGTAAACTTATCACACAAGTAATTACAGTTGTAGAACCTAGTTATTCATACCGCCTTCTCATTGGAGGTGCTGCATACAGCAACTTTGACTCCTTTCTCCAAAGCCTGATCAATTAGCCTGTACAACATAACGAGAAAACTCATCAAAGCAAGCAACTGGAATTCTAAAATTTATTTCAGCATAACTTGCTCATCTACACTATAAAGAAATTTTCTCTCCTATTGATAACTGTTGAGCTAATTTGTTAGATTAGAATTTCACATTAAAAAGATAATGTAAATAAAACAACAAAGGACTGCATACTGAATAAATGAACATAAGTTCAGTTCAGATGATAACCAACTTTGCAACCCCAGGCCGAAGAGGCAGCAACTTTTTCTCGATAAGGGCCATGAACAACTCTGTCTTCCGCTTGTGAAGAGAAGCTACGAATTCCTTTCTTTCTGCTTCACTTGATGGTGCCTTTTCTGGCCAACCAGTCTTGTTGAAGTAGGCTGTCATCCTACAAATACCAAAATCAGTACAGCCTGAGATTCCCATTTATCTCTAGTGTTCTATTAGATTTTACTGGGCAAACATAAAGAGAAAAAACTCAAAACTTTTAGAAGAAGCGATACCTTTCTTTTCCACCTCCAATCTTAAGCAACTCACCATATAAATCCACATCCCAGGTGACACCTAATTCTTTCTGCACAATTTGATTCCATGTTATCATCCATTGCAGCTCATTTACCATCTCAATCCAACATACTCTTCGAAATCAAATAAAATTGAAGCTAATTTCTCATCTCACCAAACTCGCAAATGCTCATTCCAAAATAATAGCAATCATCTTTCCCTCCAATTTTCAAGAAAAAAGGGGAAAAATATAGCAACACATGACATTAACATTCAACTTCAAATTTTTATGTATTTATTTATTCATTTTCGGATAATTCAAATAACATCTAACTCAGAATAAATGGAATTTAATCTCATAGTGATTCCTAAATAACGAAAAAAAAATCGTTCTAGTGTTTCTCCGTCGACAATTTTCTCTCCCATATCAATTACCAATACAACCCCACTTGGAAAATTTTGACAAACTCCTCAATTTCACAACATAGCATAGCAATGACCAATGAATCACATAAAAATCAAAAGAGTGATTAGTACTTCTTTGAAAGTGTCATTGAATGAGATCCTGTGGCCATCCTTCTCGGTATCAACGAGCACGCCATCGCAGTCAAATAGAAGAGCTGCCGGAAGAACAGAAGACGAAGGAGAAGCCGAACAAGTGACTCTGCCGCTTGCCGCGCTGATGGGTTTCACACTTGTAGCAGAGTTGTTAACGCATATTTTTGAACCAAATAAAGAAGATGATAAGTTACTCTTTTCACTGGTTTTAATTTTATAGCTGAAAATGGAAACATGCTTGTGAGAGTTATAAGCTGTCGAAGAAGAAAATGTGGGTAATGAAAGAGAGAAAGCTGTTGTTGTTGATGACGATGCCATCAGAGCTCTTCACTGAATTTCTTCTTCAGTAGTTCGTGTGGTGTGTCCTTGTAACGGTCTTTTTATGTCCCATAACTTACCTAGCGTTTACGCCACATAAATTTTCCGGGGTTCTCATTGCGCATAGAGGAGCATTATAGAATCGGGCCGGGTATGATTATTGGGCTTCAATTGTTGTGAGTTTTATTAGATTGGCCGATTTGTTAGGCCCGTGGTCTAAATTATACCTTTTTCTTAATTCATCAACTGTAACATTATTGAATAATTTTGCAAATATTACATTTTAAGACTGTTAATATAAGAATCAAATATATTATTAAAATTTTGTACAAAATAATTATAAGATGATACGCTTGAACTTAATTATTTCTTTAAAAGAGAACTATACAACTCTATTATGGAGGATTATCCAATAATTTAGATCACAACCCCAATTTTAAATTGAGAATCCGACCCTTTGAGAGAAAAAAATCCTCATAAATAAATTACTAATTACTCTTACGCAAAAGAAACAAAATTCTTACAAAAGAAGTACTAACTATCCTCACAAATAAGAAATATTACAAATTAATGCCGCAAATTTACAACTTTTCTATGACTACGTATCAACCCTTATGTATCACACCATATCACAAACATCGGGATTACAAACAACTCGAAATAATTTCAACATAAAGGCCATGGAGATATTTTTATCCGAATAGTGGTGTGGCAGACTAGAGGCCATTGGAAGTTGTTGAACATCGGAAGAGGCCAAACGGCAGTTGCGGTGAGTGGTGTGCTCGGAATGCAGAGGCGCTTAACCAACGGCGATTATAGAGGCGACAGGCTATTGAAAATCAGCTGGTTAGATAAGAAGATGTGCGCCGGCGTCTGGCAAAAATATCATCGGAGGGCATCCGACTTTGGCCAGATCCAATGAATCTTCAAGGGCCAACACTGTACGAAACTTCGCTACAAAAATATTGGCCCAACGCCAGATTTGGGGAAGCTTATGAAGAGAAAATGGGAATGAGGAAAAAATGGAAGAAAATAATAAAAAGAATAAGAAAAACGCACAAAAAGGGAAAGAAAAAAAAAAGAGATAGTGAAAACGATAAAAGATAAAAGAGCTATCCGTGGTGGAAGTTGTCCCACCGGACAGGAGGCTTGCCCCCTCTATAGTAGAGATTTGGTTTTTAAAGTGGCAATGACTTTCTATTGAGGGCTTTAGGATTGAGATAACATTTTATTCTTGTAATAGTTGTTGGTCTAAATTATATTTGAAAATTATTTTTAAAAAAAAGATAATTATACACAAAAAAAATGTTAATTAGGCCATTTCAAAATGAATAACTTTTAAAAAAATATATATTTATGGGCATGAAAAATATATTAAAAAATATTCTATAATAATATTATTTTTTAATTTTTTTATCTTAATTATAACTGTCACATATTTATTAGGTGACAAAAATGTGTAATGAGTTTATTTTTTAAAAATAATATTATATTTTTTAATTAATACTTAATATTTTTTTTAATATTTTTTTTAATATCACTAATTTTTTTTAATTATTTAATATTAAAAATACAAAAATACTATTTAAAAGATGTAATATTTTTTTAAATTATTAATATTTCTTTTAATTAAATATAATAAAATTTTGAGATATTAATTTTGACCACTACTTTAATTTTATTTGTTATTTGATTGTATTGATATATAATATATATAATATATATATATATATAATAATATTATATATTTTAAATTGTATCTTAAATAATAATGTGTTAAATAATTATTGAGTATAATAAATAATTTTATATTTTATATTATTTTATTAATTAATAATTGCTTGATATATATTAAATTACAACTTTAATATATATATATATATATATATCATTAATCAAGTAGGCTACATAGTTTATTACATAGTGAGTTTATAGACACATAATAGTATTATACAATATATTATAAATTGAATAAAAATTATAAAAAAATTATAAATTTATTAAATAATGACATGTGATGCATTATTGCTCCAAATCTACTATATCAATTGTTATTATATATATATATATACATACATATAAATATATATATGGGATAAATACAATTTTATCCTAATATTTTAGACTAATTAACAACTTTACCCTGTTAGGTATAAAATATTCAATTTTGTCATAATCCGTTAATTTTTACAGTTAATTTTAATGGTGGAAGGGTAAAAATATAATCTAGTCATATAAATAAATTACCTATTGAACAAGTAGCAAAATCTTACCCATTCATTATCTTTTCTAACACGTGGCACAATCTTATTCATTAATTTAATTTAATATAATTTTAAAAATAAACTTTTAACAATATGACACGTGTTAAAAAGTGATTACTACTTTTAGACACGTGTCACCATGTAATTGGTTTATTTTTTTACAATAATTTATAAATAAATTAAATTATACAAAAAAAATTAAAAATAAAAACTAGCACTGTCGCTGGAAAATGGTAGCCAGTCACGGGCGACCGTTTTTCAGCGACACGCCGATAACAAAAATTTATTAAATTTACATCATTAGACTCTATTTTTCTTGATCTACACAATGGTGCATAGTGAGATCATTCTTTGTAAAAAAAAGACCAAAAAATTATCAAAAATAGTAGAGAGTGGTGGCGGCCACCGTTAAACGGTGGGGTGGTGCAAGAAAAATGATCTCACAACTGTGTAGATTAAGAAAAATAGAGTCCAATGATGTAAATTTAATAAATTTTTGTTGTCAGTGTGTGGCTGAAAAACGATGGCCCACGACCGGCCGATCGGCTGTCATTTCCGGCCATAGTGTCAGTTTTTATTTTTATTTTATTTTATTAATAATATAACTAATTATACGATGAAATGTGTCATTTATAATAAATTATATAATAACACGTGTCCATTTATATATTGGGGGTAAAATAGTAAAAGTATATTAAATGTAAATTTTTCATCCAAATTGATGACAAAAATTAACGGATTAGAAAAAAATTAAGTATTTTATATCTAAGATAAAGTTGTTAATTAGTTTAAAATATTATGGTAAAATTGTCTTTATCATATATATATATATACACACACACATACATACATGTACGAGTGAGAGTGGATTGTTGGTTTGCCAAAATTGACAATGGCTTTATAACCCATTAGATGTTGATAGACAAGCTCAGACTTGAGATTAAAATGCTACACGAACATATGCTAAATCTGTCTCAACAAGGTCTTCCCTTCCAAGAGCAGGAAAAGAAAATCAATCATTTAAAAGCCCAACTACCAAGCCTCGAACAAGACATTTTCTAGCCATGGCGACTGATAGATACCTTACCCAGGGCATCACAACCCCTACCACTTATCAAACCTCCTTCTATCTTTGGTGACAGTTCTACATTGATCCCAAAAGAGAAAGACAAAAAGAAAAAGCCTACCTTCGAGTCAAGGCATTCACTACATTCACGACTTCAGTCCCGGACACTATCACATAACCCATCTTTAACAAATTACCAACCCCACCATCAAAATTCTATCAGAACCCGAACTTTACGTCATCCATCTTTCCTTCAACCATTATGAATTAACTATTCACCATCACCAAGATGCCAACACCACAAATAGCCTCAGAACCCGAATCCATTTATAGATCAACGTCATGGTCAACGACCTCCATGATTCCACCCCAATACATGAACACTACACCCCCAGACCCACAGATGTGAAGACCACAAACAGAAGTTCATGAACCAGATTCTTCTATGGATGAAGCAGAAACTCTTTTGCGAAGACGAGTTCAATCGGCGCGAACAGACAACACAGAAAAAATACCGGCTAACTCTTGATGATGTCAACCCTCATAAATTTGTTGATTGCATTTTTGAGTTCCAAGCATGGTGCTTAGCTGAACAACAAAAGAATGAGATGACCATCTATGAAGTTATCCAAAAGGCCATTGCCTGATTTCAAGGAATACTAAAATATTGGTTTCTCCATCTGGGAGAATATAGAAAGTGCATGCTACAACAAAATGAATCAATCGAACAATTTATTGACATTTTATTTAATGAATTTGTTGGAGAAGAAGGCCAGATAACAGATAAAGCTCGCAAAGAATTCTTTAAGATGAAGTATTGTTGGTATAAACGAAAAGATCTTGAATTACACTTCAGAAAGGCCACAGCGAAATACTACATTTTGGGAATTAATGACCCTAATCTAAAATAGACTTATCTCAATTCAGTCCTGGAACCATTAGGACAGGAGGCTTTAAGAATCCTTGATTCAAAGAATAAAAATCTGCAGAACTCCTCTATAGGGGTATTCTAACTAACAACCTTGTCAGCCCTGAATAAGTTATGTGCAAGCCATAAATTCTTTAAAGATTTTGATCTCACGGACAAAAGAATTCAAAAGGATTGTGAACGGCGTGATTTGCAAATTAAATGTCCAGAAAATGAGTGCTCTTGCAGGACTCAGAAAAGCACCATCACCGGAAGTTCAAAATCTGGCAACCATTCTCTAGGCCACCCAGATCCAAGAAGAGATTCTTTCGAAGAAACTCGATTTTTTCGAAGAAAAGGAACAAGTGTTTTATTTGTGGGCAAAAAAGATATTTTGCAAAACAGTGTCCTGAGAAAGATAAAAGAAAAATAATGCTGTCAGCCATTAGCGCTATTACAAAAGACGAGCTCATCAACTCAGACCTCGAATCACTTTTGTCTGAACAAAGTTGTGAAAATAGTGACACTATCATTGTTTACTCAAAGTTCGAATCAGAATCCACTTCAAGCTTTATCTCAGAGTCACTAAAAATCCAAACAGAACCATCCCGGTCACCTATACTATCCAAGCCACTACACACAATATCTGTCCTGATGCTAGAACGCCAACTATACCCATCCAAATACAGTAAGCTAATCAAGGTAATCGGACTACTCGACACTGGCGCTGCAACGTCAATCCTCAACCCAATCATCCTCCCTGAGTTCTACTGGAAACCCTATCATCAAACCTTCAGAGTAGCCAACGATGAATTATTTACTGTATCCATGATCAGTAAAATAATTTATCTACAGTTCTTTCAAAACCTCAAAATCCGCTATAAACTATTAGACTTGAATCTTACAGGAAAATATCTGATCATAGGCTTTGATTTGATCCAAAAACTTTTAGAAAATAAAGTTTTTACCAAGCCCAGTGGATTAAAATTTAAAGCCCATTTCTTACCCTGGTTAACCATTCCAAACTATTTGTTCATCACCCCTCTCAATGCTGTCTTTGAACAAATCAAAACCTACTCTGCGTCAAACAGTCACTCTAAATTCTTTCTTAAATGTCCCCACCCACTGTGGAAAAATAAAGAATATTTTGTCCAACTACCTTTTCACATGAATGAAAACATCAACCCAACAAAAAGCTAGCCACCTTGGTATGCCACCGGATCATGTTGAAATAGCTAATGCGGAACTCACACAACTGTTACAAGAAGGACTTATTGAACCCACTTCCTTACAGTGGGCCTATTAAGCCTTCTACGTCAATAAACGCAGTGAGCAAATCAGGAGAAAATTAAGATTAGTCATTAATTATCAACCTCTAAAATTTTTTTTTTGCAAGATGATAAGTACCCTTTACCCAACAAGCAGACGCTATTTTCAAGGATTGCATAAGCAAAAGTATTTTCAAAATTTGACTTGAAGATAGAATTTTGGCAATTGGGAGTCCACCTTGATGACAGATACAAAATAGGATTCTGCACACCTCATCACCACTATTAATGAACCGTCCTACCTTTCGGATTAAAGACTGCTCCATCTCTTTTTCATAAAACAATAATAAAAATCTTTAAACCAATCCAAGATCAGAGCTTCATCTACATAGATGATATTATGCTCTTCTTGAAAAACGTTGAGGAACACTATGATCTCTTTTTGAGATTTGGTAGTATTTTACAAGAAAAGGGCATCATGATCTAACCCACTAAGTGCCACCAGGTCTTAAAGAAATAGATTTTTTAGAAATTCGAATAAAGAATGGACAATACGAGCTCCAGCCCTACATTGCTGAACAGCTGACTAGATCCCCTGACGACAACTTGACAAAAACCCAAATCCAATAATTTCATCATAAATTACATGTCAGATTTCATACAACATCTTTCACAGATCACGAAGCCTCTATTCCATATGCTAAAAAAGAATCCTCCACAGTGGCAACAGTAACAAACGACAGTTGTAAAATTTCTTAAAGAGAGAGCAACAAGTTTGCCATCCTTACAGATCCTATCACATGGCAAAAGAATACTACAGACAGATGCAAGTAACCACCACTGGGGGGCCATCATCCTAGAAGAAATCAATGGAAAGAGAAATATATGCGGGTACAAAAGCGAAGCCTTTTCAGACTCAAAACTTCACTACCACAGCACCTTCAAAGAAATATTGGCAGTAAAACGAGCAATTGAAATTTTTAAATTTCACTTGATTAGACATAAATTCATGGTCGAACTAGACATATCGACATTTTCTCACATGCTAAAATTCAAACAGAAGCGAAATCCAAACCAGCAATTGTTAAGGTGGCAACAGTAGTTCTCTAATTTTTTCTTCGAAGTAAAACACATTAAAGGTAAGGACAACACAGTTACAGACTTCCTCTCCCGCAACCCTATAAATATTGACAACCCACTCACCAACCACATCACTACCAAACATATAGATAAAAAATCAAAATACAAATCCTATTCCACTATCCTCCTAATGGCAGCCTCCTCATCCTCTACCTCTTCCCCCGCTGTTCCACCAAAACCTTTCATCATCCATCCACCAGTCCCGTTTGCACCTCCAGAATTTAAAAAAAATCAGAACCAAAACCATCAAGTCAAACCCTACCGAACTCATAAAACAGTATGCCATCAAAGCTGTTGAAGAGAACGGATAGAACACTCTAGGCACCCCACTATTCAACCTAACTTACCCATTTTTCTACCTGTTCACTGTTACCCCTTTCAAAACCTGGTCTAAAAGTGTTCTTTATCTGTTATGGTACCTGTTAGACTCACACACCATTGCAATGGAATTCCTTATCATAAAAATGAAAAAATGGCTTGAAACAGTCTCGTTTAGCCACGATGCAATCACATTTTTACAATAGTTTTTCTCTCGTGAACAATGGCTAGTCAAGTTCAAAAGGCTAATACACCAATACAGTCAATCAAAAATGCCACCTAGAAGATTTTATATAGTCATTCTCTTCCAATGTAAGGGAATGATTATATCCGATCATGAGGTGCATTACTATCCTATTGTCGAGGACTATTTTATGTTTTCATACTCCTTTCATCTGTTTCGAGATAGCCACAGAGTAGAAATGAGAGACCTGGAAAGAGTCATTGCAGAAAAAAAATCAAATCATCCTGCCATCAATATGGATAGACATTGAAGACTGTGCCCATTGAAAAATCACAGATGAAGACTTCTCATACAGACTCTAACAAGCATCTAACATCCACCAATATAGACAAAGTGAACAACACCAACATTACCTCCAACAATACTATCTGTACAACTGAGTCAAGATTGATCATGAAAACTCTCCTCCCATAATCATCCCATCAGAACCCTATGAGACAGATACATAGATGCACGATGTCTCACCTACCCCTCCAGGACCACCAAACTTATCCATCTCTCTGTACTAAGATGCTCAACCCCCACCTACTGAGTCACAAGTCCAACAAGAAGTAAGACTGTTATCCTGTCAGTTAGCCTCACAAGAAGCTGAAATCCGTAATGAAAACATTGATGACATCAAACTCCTGGAAGAATATGAAAGCAGAATGGGCAAGCGTGCCTGAAAACAGTTAAATGATGATGGAAGCCCCAGTGGGTCTAGCTGATCAACCTTCAGATCTTAAGCTATGTGATAAAAGTAATCCTTAAAAGCGGAGTCTTTGTGCTCATAATTATCACGTGACCCAACATTATATTTTTATCATTTTTACACGTGTCTAGTTAATCTCCTTGAATAAGCGGCTTGCGTGCCATATCAAAAATTTGTCATGTTCCAATTATTTTTCTTGTATAATGGTCTGCATGTCATATCAAAAGTTTATTTCTTTATTTGTATTCGGAGTCCCAGGTTATATAAAATTACTCTCTCCTTTTATACAAGGTAAGCTTGAACAAAATAAGAACTCCATTTTTCTTTATCCTATGAGTTTTTAAATTTTTTTCCAATTTTTCTCTAAGTCTACATTAGTCTAAAAGTATAAGATGAATTGATCAATTTTTAAATTTTAAAGAAATTTATTCAATCAAATATATTTTACAATTAATTTTATTTAAGGGATCCTTTGTATTAAAAAAATTAAAATGAAAAAAAAAATTATTCTCAATTTTTAGTTTTAACTTTTAACTTTTGGTTCTAAATTTTATTTAAAAATTATCACTAAATTATGTAAAAGATAAGATCATATAAACCCGTCAAAAGTCGTCAAAAGTGTTATATCAGAGCATACCTCGTAATAGACTCAACTGGTATCAAAGCTGCAGAGACTCGACTGTCTCGGTGAGAAAGCTAAGCTAAAGCCATGAAGCGATTTTTTAAGCCAATAGAGAAGGATAGCTCAGCCAAGAAACCCGCACTTTCACCTTCTAATGAACAAAAACAGCAAGAAAGAGCCCCTCAAGTTCGTGGCATGGAACGACGATGGTTTGTTTCGTCGAGTCAAAAACGATTGGCCCGAGTTCTCCGAGTTCATCACCACTTTTGATCCTGATGTCATTGCCATACAGGTCTCACTTTTCTCTCTGTTGATTTTCTCTCTGACTTTTTTTTTAAAAATTTCATTGTATGGGAATTTGAGATTTGAGGAATGTGTGTGGTTTCTCAGTGTTTGATGTCTGGGTCATTTGAAATTTGATCAATGTGATTGGCTGTGCTACTGTTATTGCTTGGGATTTTCATTTGTTTCTGTTGCGTGTAGCTTATAATAATTTGTTATTTTTACTGGGTTGCTTATATTTGCTTGTAGTGAAGCTGTTTGGCTACTGAGATTCTAAATGATTTGTTCGTTTCTCTTCTGCATTAACTCCTTAGTGGGCGTTTTGAGTTTTTTGGAATTGGGAACATGGTTGGTTAGCTATAACTAGAGTTTTACCACTTAATGAATGAAAGTATATCAAATCGAACCCCAGCTGGAATGTTCGCACGGAACCTTCATAAATCCTTAAAATTGAAGTAAATCCTGATAAATGTTGCCCTAGAAGGAGTAAAAATGGTATATACTATCTCTCATATGATATCCGTGCGTGCTATGTTCTTTTAGCATTCTTTTACTATTGTTCACATTACTTTGGTCATATGCTGATCCTAGAGCAATAACTTTGGCAAGACTGGGCAAAATCCTCTCTGTATGTTAATAATAGGAACTGAGAATGCCTGCTGCTGGTTCAAAGGATTCACCAAAAAACCCAGAAGAGTTGAAAGTTGATACGTATCCTTTCCGTGAGGTAAAGCAGGATTTTTTCCCCGTAATTACTATATGTGAATCTGTTTGTGTTTTGGATCCCCATATGATGTCGATGAGTGGTCTATGCTTGGGATTAAATTATGTGTCTGCAATAAGGGTAGTTCTTGCATCCCCAAGATAGCTATGTTCTAGTGGTTTACTTTGGTCTTTCTATATCACCCTCAAGAAAGTGCACATATTTAGGTTGTAAGTTTACCCACTTTGTTATATTGAAGAAAATGTATAGTTGTTATTTCTGCTGCTGGACTAAAGTCTTGGCTTGGCATATCAGCTACGGTGAATTTAGCTTTCTAGAACGTAACAATGCTGGTTTCTAAAGAGCTTAGGAATTGAAGAAACTTGTTATTATTTTTTTTGCAACTCTAAAGGCTTTTTTATTATGTTCCAACTTGCCTAAGCCAGAATGGGTCCACTTTTTTATTTTTCCGAAATTACTGATTTCCATAATCTCTATTAAAGTTTACCATTTTGAAAAATATCTTGTCAGTTGATCTCTCTATTAAATTGCTAGTAAGTTTGCTGCATAGACAATTACATGTGTTTGAATGTAGTCATTACTAACCAGTATGTCTGGATTACTTGTCCCTAGAAAATATAACAAAGTTGCTATAAGCTTTTTACTCATGAGTTCTCTAGAAGAATACTTTGTCTCAGTATAATTCACACCATGTGATCAGGGCATGAATTTCTACTACTTTTGCAATGTTTAACAATCTTTTCTCTTTGTGCAGATATTGATGTGTGCTCTTCTAAGTTCACCATTTGGAAATTATCGCATTTGGTGGTCTCTTGCGGATTCAAAGTACGCAGGGACAGCATTCTTAGTAAAGAAGTGTTGCCAACCAAAAAGGGTCTCTTTCTCTCTTGATAAAACAGGTATATTCGATTTACAATCTGACACTTTCTTATGTTCATCTTATGAATAATTCGAACAATAAGAGATGCTCATTCAAAGTTGTAATTTGAAGCTAACTACTTTTCTAGTCCTATAATTCTATGCATTACTGGAGTCTAATTTTTTCTTTCTCCTTGGGTTAGGGGGAGTTGGGTATGGTAAATTAACTTGCTTGTCCTAGTGTGGATATTATAGTGGTTATATTTGGTAAATTTCATGATAACTTGGCTAGAACACATGGTTGAACTCAAGGGAAATTGAAGTTGTAAACATGATTTTATTTCAGCATTTTGGTTGTAAGTTCTTAAAATAACGTGTCTGTTTTTTGGGGCATTCATGTTCTAATTTATTATTGCTGAGATTATAATCTGAACAAAATTGATGTGAACTGACCTACATAGTGATAGCATAGGGCTAAATGAGATATAAATGGACCTGTATCTTTGTTTGAGCATGCAAGAGTACTTAATTTATTCAGTTCTTGTTAGCTTGAAAGCATGAACCAAATGGCAGGGTCATTTTGGCTGAATTTGAGACTCTGTTTATTGAATACCTATGTGCCAAACAATGGTTGGAAAGAGGAGGAAAACTCATTTCATCAGAGAAGAAAATGAGATAAGAGGATTCATGAGTTTGTTCTGCAATGTTCAGATAAGCCTCTTATATGGTGTGGTGATCTTAATGTAAGGTTAGCATTCCCTGTTCTCTGCCCCTCATTACTCGGAGGGGTGGACAGGTATATATTTGCATTTTTTTTTTTGATCCCCATTCTTTTTGTTTCTTGCTCTGGCTATTTATAATTGTTCAATCAATTCACATTCTGCATGGTTGATTGCTAGCCCTATGACCTTTTCCTATAAACATATATGGACATTCCACCACTTTTGTAGCTCAAGTAAAATAGTTAGTGCAATGCACTATTATAAGTGGATGCTCACAATTCTTTAAAAGTCAGTGGAAATCATAATGCATTAGTGCAACTTCTCTAATGGATAATATGTAAAAAGTTGATAATTTGACTCTGCTATAAATCTGAAAGTTTTTGCCCAACAAGAAGAAAAGCAGTCTCTATTTTGATTATCTTACTTATTTTCAGAATGTTATTCCCAAATCCCAACTTTGCAACTAAATATTAAATACCAAGATATGGATTATGTAACCTTTTCCTTTGAGCTGCTATTGATAGGGCACTTATGCCAATTTTTTTTTTCATCTGCAGCCATGAAGAGACCGACGTGAGTCATCCTGAATTTTTCAATGCTGCAAAATTATTACACTCCTCCAAACATAGTCTTCTTGTTGAAACCAAATAACTAGAGACACATAAAAGAAGAGAGGCTGAAAGAAGTAGGATCGTTTCATTTTCAATGCTTGTGCACTGCATTTATACATCTTCTCTGTTATTAAGTTTCAAAGCAATTTAAGTTATGAATTCATCATCTTAAATAAGGCTATTAAAGTCTATTGGAGCTAGCTTAATATTGATGGTATAGGATCAGTAAGAATGAAAATAAGGTAATGAATAATTACCATTGATTATAGCACAAAGGAGTAAAAATGTGGGTCAATTATTTGAAGCTAACAACTAGGATGTTAGATTTCCTTGAGACTCAAAATGTAGTTATATACTATGTTAACAATACTTCTACACCCGATTTCTTGCTAATGTAGGACTGCGGGCAGCCTGGATTTACCATTGCTGAGAGGAAGAGATTTAGTGCCACATTGAAAGAGTATATATTCTTTTGGAAATATTTGCTTCCATGATTAGCATTAAGGATGTTGAAACCATGATCTGAACTGTTATTTTCTCCATGAGATATATATTAGTCATAAAGAGAGTGATGGACAACTCTTTATAGTTTATTCAAGTTGTGATCTCTCTCTCTCTCTCTCTTCTTTTGCGTGCAGGGATACTATAACTCTCCAAGTTAGAAATCTTTTGTGTTCCTTCATCCCTGTTAAAAAATAAATAAACTAACATCAAGAATTTGGCGGATTATGCTTCCAGGGTAGGCTAATAGATGCAGATAATAGATGCATACAGATACTTACACAAGCAAAGGGACATGGAATGTGGCTTCTCATGCTTTGGACATCCCGTTGGAAAGTAAGTGGAAAGTCAAAGTCAAATATATTTGTATGAGTTACTTGCCGCTGATTTTGAATACCAGAATATATGGAATCAGTATAATTTTTGTAATGGGGAATGATTTGATTATTATAGGTTGTAATATACTGAAAAAGTAGTGCTCTTTCAGGGATCAGGGGAAAAGGATGAGAATAGACTATTTCATTGTTTTAGAAGAACTCAAAGATGGGATCGTTGCTTGCGAAATGCTGGGGCAAGAAATTAAGCACGAAGGTACAATTTGCTTCCTTGTTCTTGCTTTTTTTTAATTTAAAATTTATGATGATTACTTGAAAGTCTTTTTACTGCACCATTACCAAGTCAAACAAATATACAAATCGTAAGAGCTGCTCTTGGCCACCACAAAGAAGAGCTTTCATGGCAACATCCTCAGCATCCTCCCTCTTCGAGGGGGATTACAAATTATATTGATGAAATTGTTCTTCGAAAGGGAATTTTCTTTATTTTCAAATTTAATTTGATGATGCATGTAGGAATAATAAATTACGTAAGGGGTAATTTATTTATTGTTAAAATACCCATTAGGGATATACTTGGTAATTGGCACAGAGCTCATAAGCTCTCTCTAATTATAAATACGAAGGCTTATGGAACTAAGAGGCATCATTCACTCAATTTGTGAAAATCACTCTCTTTTTAATAAAATCTTTAATTCATTTCCTCTCATTTCTCCTTCTACCAAGCTTTTTTTGAAAATCATGAATTAATGACGCATTAAGATCCTTCAATTGGCACCGTCTGTAGAAAACTTCATGGCTATATAATGAAAGATTCATAATCTCCATGAAAGATTCATAATCTCTCAAGATTAGAATTGGTAATTTCGTAATCTGTAGAAAATTTCATGGCTATATAATGAAAGATTCATAATCTCTCAAGATTAGAATTGGTAATTTTGTAATCTATTTTTGTTCTTGATTTCTCAACATAGAACTCGATTCTTAGTAAGGCTTTTAGGGATTTAAGACCTGATTGCATTTTCATCTAATATTGCACATGGTTCATGAAGTTACTGATCAGATCTTCGGCCATTTGATCTGATAGTCAATTCATTAATATAAGATAAATATATTAAATGAAAGTTGTTGATTGGATTTTGGGCCATTTGATTTGGTCATCAATTGATCACACGTGATCATCTGATTTGTTTCAAAACGTATATTTCTGCATATGTTTCCAGTTATTTTATGTTTTTCTAGATTACACATAAATCTGATATCATCTACATCCTATTCGCATGAGTTACATAAAAATTACTCATGATTGCTTTATATTATTTGAGTCCTTAAGAAATAGCAATGGATTCTAACTATTAAGCAATATAGCAATCATAGACTTTGTTTTGATAATATTATTTTAATAATATTTTAATATTATCTTTGCAATCATGCCAATCACTTGGTTGATAATTTCTTTATTAGATTATTGACTGACAATTATTGCTTGAATTGGCATTTGTTTTCATGATCTATTGTATATCTGCTACAATCTCTCATTTGGCTTGTAGAGCACGATTAAATCATAATTATTATTTTTTTATTATATTCATATTTTGATTTGTGGCTCTTAATAGTTTTTATTTATCATGATCATTATTTTTGGAATGATCAAGTGGTTGACGATAACTTTTATTTTAATTAATATTTTATTTTATTATTTTTGTTAATAATCACATGATTAATAAGATTAAGTTGTTGATTTGTTTATTTATGAATGTGATTAATATTTAATTGTTCTAAATTTTATAACCATGATTAGATCCGTATGATCATATTCGATCCTAATCCTATGACCATGATTAGATTTGTATGATCAGATCCGATCTTAATCCTATGACCATGATCATCAACTATTGATCATATGATTTATGATTAATCTTGAACTCTTTATGGTCATATGATTTTAATTACACGATCAATTATAATTATAATGAGTTACTTTTTATATTGTATGATAATAATTAATGATAAAATTTTAATTACGTATGATTAAATTTAATTTTTATGATTATGATTGTCAAATTATATATTTTTTATTTTGGTGATTTATTATTTGATTACAAAATTATCAATTACATAAATAAATAGTTACGGTCTTTTAAGTCATAAAATGTGATTTGGTATAATTATTATTTAATATAAAAATGAAGAAATTATCACGTGTAATCCATAAATGATGAAGCCAAGTGATTGAAGATTTGTTTATTTTATTATTATTTTGTTATTTAATATGAAATAGAGAAGAAAACATTGATATCTGAGTTGTCTTATCAAGATCTTTGATCTAAGTCTTGTTTAATCAAAATCTTTGAATTTTGATCTCGTGGCTATTATTTTTTTTGTTGATCTCGAGGACAAGTGATTGATTTTTGGATTTGATAAAGGAATTATCAGATCTTGATCTTTTAACCATTTGTTAATTTCGTTTGTCCATTATGCAATGCTTAGTTGGCCGATCATCATGGACCATTGATCTTATTCATTGTTTAGTATATCATTATCATTCCAATTCATGCTCATCAATTAGAAATGACAGTTATTCCATTATTCATTGCTTTATTAATATTTTTCTATTATTATCTTGATCTTTTAGCCGTTTGTTAATTTCATTTGTCCAAAATTTATTGGTTTCAACCATTTATAGATCCCATGCGATGAACTTCTTCACTTTTTCATATTAAATAATAAAAAATTTATGTTAAATTTCCTTTTATGATTTAAAAAAATTATAATCATTTATTCATGTGATTGATAATTTTATGGTCAAATAATAAATTATTAAAATAATTTAATAATCATGATCATAAAATTAAATTTAATAATACATAATTAAAGTTTTATCATTGATCATCACAATACAATGTATAAAATAACTCATCATAATCGACTATGTGATTAAAATTGTTTGGTCAAATAATCTAAGATTAATCATAGGATTAGCAGTTGATGATTATCACTATAGGATTAAGACCAAATCTCATTGTGGCCATAGAATTTAGAATAATTAAATGTTAATTATGTTCGTAAAAAAATTAATTTTGTTGATCGTGTGATTAATAGTAAAAGTAATAAAATAAAATATTAATTAAAGTATAAGTTATTAACGATCATTGATAATTTTAGAAATAATGATCATAATTTGATTGTGTGTGCTACAAGCTAAATGAGAGACTATGGTAGATATTAAAAATAGATGCCAAGTTAAGCAATAAGCGCTAGTTAATTATCCAATAAAAAAGTTATCAAGGCTGAATTGAGTGATTGACATGATTATAAAAATAATACTAAATATTATTCAAATAATATTATCAAAACAAAGGTTATGGTTGCTTAGTAGCTTAAATTTATTGCTAGTTCTTAAAAATGGAAATAATCTTAAGCAATTATGAGTGATTTTTATGTAATTCATATAAATTGGATGCATATGATATTAGATTCAACATTCTTAGAAAACTTAAAATAACTGGAAACAAAAGTAAAAATATACATTTTGAAATATATTAGTTGATCATGTGTAATCATAAATTAATAAAATAGTATTCTCCCATTAACACCTAAATAATATTGTAGTTCCAAATTCTTCAACAAACACAACCACTAAAACCATTTCTAAATAACACTTCCAAAATGGCCCCAAAAAAAAAAAAATTAGTATAACACTGCACAAACTCAAACACATTACTCCATATTGCACCAAAATAAATTCCATTCAATATATCAAAAAACAAAACCCACACTTTTCCACACCACTACCATCCATAACCAACATCACAAATAGAATAATATATATAACATGCATGAAAATCGAAGAGAGAATAGAATAAAAATTTACATATAAAAATACATATACAACAACGATAATAAAATATATAATGTAAAATGTTAACAATGTAAATAAATTTGTTAGAGATGATGTATATATGTCATTATATTTTGTATGAATATTTATTTATTTATTTAATATTAATATAATAAATATTTCAATAAAATCGTTAATATTTACTATATGATATTAAATTTGTTATTTTTTAGACATTGTAAATCTAAAATAGTTTAGATCTAATCTATAGGAGTTTAAGTTAATGTTAAGAGTTAACGTTCTGAGAGTTAAAATCTTGTATGAAATGAAACAAATACTTAGTAATGACATAATTATAAGGAGTTATAAATGGTGTTAAGAAATGTCATTATACAGTATATTCTCGAAGTCATCGTTCTTGATCTTTGGTTGCCGACACTAGTCGATTAGTATACTTTTCGAATCAGTGTGTGTCTATATATAGATTGTCTAGATGGTTAGTCTTAACAGACCGTGAGCTTAGTGAAAATTCGTATAAGCATTTATGCATTTAGTGAGGACCGAGTACGGAACCAACTTACGAGAACCTCCAAATAGGCATCTTATAGAGTCGTCAATGAAAGGACTTCTCGAGTTGAATAATATTTGTGGTCCTTTAACCTGAGTACCACAGTGAGCTTGTGAGTGATCCATCATACTTTGATTCCACTCATGTTAGAAACCTTTCATGATTTGACCTCTAGATGTCATTAGATATGGTTCGATGTTCATGGAGTCCGATGTGCATAGATATGGGATTCGTCATATATTCTGATGCTCCAAGATTGTATTTTACGACGTTTTATAGTCACAAGTATAAACTCTGAAAAAGAGTTTTTTGTAAGGTTAAATAATATCATAAATGAGTTTATGGATATTGTTTATGGAATTACAAATCTGAAGATAAATTCATGGTTAAGCATATAGAGATTTAACGGTGATGATTTATATTTCTGCTCTTTCAGGATATAGGTGACAGAGAAATTATACGTATATGGTTAACCTCAACTTGTATGGTTCAACGCATTATTTTATAATATCCGTAACGTATATGTGGGGTTTCATTCCCGAACTTATGGAAGCGTTCCATAAAACAAATAGGTGTGAACTTAAAGAATTTCACAATATGAAGTGTAATTATTAAGCACTGGGGTAGCAAACTGGGTCGAATAGTTAAATTCGAGAAAATTTTAGAAAACAAGATTTATTTCAAGATCAATTGGAAAACACACTTATCAAAGTCTTAAGAGTTGAGTTTTTAAAAGAATTGTTGACCTAAAAAAATGATATCTCGGATCAACGAATCTTAAATTTGTGGAGGGAGAATCGAACTCGGGCCTCGTCTGGACTGGACTGATAGGCACGGCTTTGGGTTTCCTGCAATGAAAACACGAATACAAGCTCAAAAGTAGTCTTTTTCTTTTTTCTTCTCTTAGTGTTTTATGGATTTTTTTTCATCATCCTTTTCTATGTCTTTCTCTTTCTCATTTTATAGTAATGGTATTTTATAGACTTTTTTGGGCTTTCCTTTACAGTATTTCTATCTCGCACCGAATATTTCCTGTTGTACTTCTGACACATACCATGTATCTTCATAATGGCCCCCTGACATACGCCAAATATCCTTTTACAGATTTTCTGACCCCGTTCTAACCCCACGTCATGTGTCACTTTTGATGTGTTAAGCATATTCCTTGAGTTTATCTCCGTCGGCGTTTTTGGTTCAAGCGAGGTTTATTTTGGTCGGCTCAGGTCAGATTTTGAACGGTTTTCCCTTACTAGTTTGATGTTGACGCGGGACTTCTATAGCAAAGTTACAGAATGTATTCAGTACCTACTCAGTTGTAGTCGCATTTAGGTCAGCAAATTTTGAACAGGTTTTATCATTTGCCGACCAAATACCCCGAGTCCGAACTGGTTCTGTTGTTCTATCGGATTTAGTCCCATTGGCCATTGCTCCTGAGCCTGCCTTGGTTGAATTCTGGGCCCGATGGCAGAAAGAAGAGGATTTTTAGGGGGGAACAAAGGTCCATCAGTTTCTAGTTTTGATTTATCAGAACTAGAAACTTTATTCTGGTCTGGTTAGCCTGTATTGCGCCCCCTCCATGTCATCTTTTTCATTTGAGCAGATCAAATTTGTTCCCTCTAGGCAGCTTCATGATCGAGTCTAGATTTTGAGAAAGTTAAAGTAGGTGGGATTGTTGTGGTGACATCATGGTGACCTGAAAAGTTATTGCCACGTAGTGGCGGTTTCTTCCAAGATTTTTAAATTTAATGGTAGGTATCTTCAAATGTCGTCCTTGATTTTTAAATCAGTCTCTTCATTGTCAGCCGCTGATCTTCTTTTAATTGTACAGTTGATAGCAGCTGCGACCTAAACGTCGTGTCTTTCTCTTTTCCCGAGTGACATTTTTCTAACTGGAGTCCCTCGGACCATCCAATCTGTTTGAATCCAACGGCTTGGGTTGCAACCATCTGAAGAGACGCACCTTTATTCCACTTGGGGACCCTAGGCGTTGCGTCTCTAGCACCAGGTGCCTTTCTGCCTTTCCCACCAATCTCTTTCGTTTGTTTTTCTTTTATTTTGAGCGGCCTACATCACTTTACTATTGCTTATAAATAGTCACATTCTTCTTCGTTTTGTACCTTTTATCATGCATTTTTGATTTCTTGCTATCTTCTTGTTATGTTACCGTTGCTTTTATGTCGAAGGTGTGTTCTTAATCCGACAATTTCGTTCTCTGTTGTTCTTCATTCTAACTTCGCTGAATTCTTCTGGTATGTCCTTGTATTCTCTTTTCGGCTTCTTTTCTTCTTCTTTTTTTTGGGACTTGTTTCAGGCTTTGCTTCTAGCCTTTTTGTTTGTATTTTTTCTGTTTTGGTTTTTCTTTATTTTCTTGCATTTTCTGGTCCTGTCGGCTGTCGCCTATTTTACCGTTTTCAGGCGTGGTTGACTTGTTGTTGTCTTTGCCTAGTAACTTGTAGCCTCATTTAGGAAGTGCCTTCTATTAGTTGATGGCATCCAGAGTCAATCTAGACCTCCCAGTTGTGGACATGGCAGTTGAGGATAGGGAATAGTCCTCAGAACTCTCTTTGGTTAGGAAGAGCATGGGGTCGGAGTGAGTGAGGGAGCATCCACCTCTGCGGGTAGAGTTCCTTCGTCTAAGGTAGCTCTAAATGAGACCGAACAGGTCTTGAGCTCCAGAAAGGATGAAGGCAACAATCCCGAGGACACAGTGGCGGGGGAGGGCGTGGGGGTAATAGAGTATGAAATAAATATCAAATACCACGCTTCTTGCCTTAGTGAGGACAACCTAAACCTTATCAGGCATTTCTATGACATTCTTAAGATGGTCACCATCAGGCTGCCCTCCGAGGAGGATTATCTTAGCATCCCCACCAATAGTCAGGTGGCCATTCACGTTGAGTTTCTGAAGCTGTGACTCAGGCTTTTCATGCAGCGATATTTTGCTAAGATGTTGGCCCGCCTCGAGATAGCTCTTTTTTAACTAGGTCTGAACTCATGGAGAGTGCTTGCAGGCCTGTTTTTCTTGTGGTCAAAGGCAAGGCAGTCCTCCCCCATTTTCAGAAGTTGTGTTACCTGTACCATTTCAGGTGCAATGCCAGAAGCCAAAGGGGTTTCTATTACCTCTCGTTTCATTGCCTTCATAACCCGATCTCGGGTCAACTAACCTCTGTAAAGGACTGGAAAGGGGAATAGTTCTTTGTCATGGGAGAGTAGGGTCAGAGGGTCCCCAAGAGGGGTGGGGGAGAGTGGGTCATCCATGCTATTTTTTTTGCGGATGCAGGTCCTGATTCTCGCATGATGTGTTAGGCTTAAGTGATCAGCTCGGCTCGGTTGACTTTTCTTTGTTTGCCATTTCTTTGCAGTTACCTGGGCGACTGACGTGAAAGTTTTCGAGCAGACCCTTACTCAGATTGATGCTGCACTTCAACACATCTGCTCGGTTTAGGAGCTGTTATCCCCGTCCAGCCTTGTCGAATCGAGATTAGTTCCTTTCGTTTTGTCCCTGCCTCGAACTTGAAGTAAGTTTCCATCTTTTTTGCTTCAAACTTTCCTTTCCTGTTCCCTCAATTTTGGTTCTCACGTTTATGTGAAATGCAAGAATGTTTGAGCAAAGAGATGATGAAAGGAGGAAAAGGAGCCGAACCAAAGGTTCTTCCTCTGGTGGTCGAGGGCCTTTAAACCCCAACAATGTCATGGAGATGTTGTTTGGTTCCGGGAGGAGCCAGGCGAAAAGGCCCGTAAGGATAGGGCTTCCCGAGGTCTGACTGTCCAGGAAAGGGGTTTTGGACCAGATGGGTTCTTGTAGGGAACAGGCTCTCACTGAAACTCGGTCATAGGACTCTTCTACTGTCCAAACGCCGAGCATGGGGCATGGATCTCTGGCTTGTCCCTTAGCCCAGGTTACACAAGCCGGACGGGCCGCATCTTCGTTAAGCTCTTTGAGGCGGAAAGGGCAGTCTTCCCACAAGGGGCCCTTTCGAGTGTCCTCCGTCGTGCTGGTCTCGGAGGCCAGGGAGGACTTGGGGTTTTTGCTCCCAGTGATGAGGGAGCTAGAGAGGTATGTGGCCCTAACCTGGATAGGTCAAGTGTCTTCTCTAGACCTTGCCACAGGCTTCAACGTTACGCTGGGATCTGCCCTTGACGTAAGTTACCTGATATTTGGCTTGTTTCTCCTTTGTGAATTTGCTTACTCTGACCTCGCATTTTTCTGCAGTCTGTTTTCCTCATTTTTTGGTTCTGGGCCGAGATCATGGGTTTTGCGACCCGTGCTCAGAAAGCGGAGGATGACCTTGCCCTGTCTCAGGTTGAGACTAAGCGGGCGAGGAGGATTGCCTAGCAGGTGAGGAAGATGGCCGACAAAGCGGGGGCCAAACTCGAGAAAATGATGACCGTTAGAGCTGAGGCAGAGAGTAAGTTGTTTAAGCTCAAGCATCAGAAACGGTTGGTCGAGTAGACGATGACGAACAATCTGACGGTGGCGGGGGTTCGAGTTGGTTAGCTGACGCGCCAAAACGAAGAACTTGAAGCACAGCTCGGTGCTGCTCAAAGGGGGAAGGAGCTGGTTAAGCAGAGCCGGATCTCTCTAGTGGCCCAGCTTGAGCAGCAGTGTAACCAGTGGTTGGTTGGTCATGAGGAGGGCTTTTGTCAAGGCGCAATGGAAGGATTTCAGAGGTTCATCTCCTTTTTCGAGGAGCATTGTTAGATATTGACCTTCAATGGCTGTGGTCTTTAACCATTGGCGGCTCTTTTCATGAATGGAAAACTTTTGGGGCCCATGATGATGATGCTCTGGTGCCTGCTGTCGCTGGTGGTAACGAGCCCCCTTCGGTCGATGTGCCTGCCCTTTTTGGGAGTGCTGCTGTTGCGATCAGTGGTGAGGTCACCCCTCTTGCCTACCAGGGGCAAACTAGCAGCACTACCCCAGTTGAACCACAAGAACTGCATATGTTCTTGCCGACCCGTCCGTTGTCGTAGCTTCTCCAGTCGGCAATGTTCCTGAAGCAGTTCTCATCGTGGACTTGAATATGTCTGATACTGCTCCTGGTGCCTCAGTGAATTCGTTTCTCCACAGTTCTTTTTTTAGCCTTGTAATTGACCAATGTAATCATCTTCAATAAATAAACTATTTGCTCTTTTTCAATGTGTTTGTTCTCTTTTTCCTGCTCAGAGTAAATTGGTTTCACCACAAAGTAATTCGTTGAGATAGTCGAACCGCTTATAAAATATTGATTTTTTTAAAACAACGCCGTTAGTGATAATTATCGTTCTAATTGATATTCTACGAATGATAACAGACTTGTAATAAAATGGGCTTATCGTTTTTTCGAATAGCTTTAGTCAGGACCGAATAGTAGTCAATCGTTTTCAAGCCGAACCGGTCCTGGCGAAATGCTCTGCGAGCATCAAGCCGATGACAGTGAAAATAGAATGAAATTCGAACCAGTCCCGGTAAAATGCTACGCGAGTGTTGAGTTGGTGACGGTGAAAATTGAACGAAAGTCGAACTGGTCACGGCAAAATGCTCCGCTAGCATCGAGCCGGTGACGGTGAAAATAGAACGAAAGTTGAACTGGTCACGGCAAATGCTCTGCGAGCTTCGAGCCAATGATGGTGAAAATAGAACGAAAGTAGAACCGGTCATGGCGAAATACTTCATGAGCGTTGAGCCGGTGATGGTAAAAATAGATCGGAAGTCGAACCGGTCATGGCAAAATGCTCCGTGAGACATGGCAATGCCTTTGTCAAAAAATGAGGATGTCTTTTGCGATGATGGCGTCGTGAAGACCCTAAGATAGGGCACGGTATGTTATTTCAGGTGGTTCGATGCAAGCCTTCTGGTCAAATAATCCGAGGGCACTTGCGTTGGCGGCTCAAATCGTGTTTCAGTCAAAATTCTCCTCACGAATGTCCATGCAAAAAAAAAAAAGAAAAGAAACGAGAGTTTTCATTTAAGCACGACGTTCATACAGTGAAGGGTTACAAACAAAAGCTTAAAGATAGTATTTTCTTAGCAGCTTGGCGTTCCATGGTTTCCTGACGGCTCATTCGTCTATTCCTTCAAGTTCGTACACCCCTCCTACACGCCCGAGGATCTTGTATGGCCCTTCCTAGGTGGGACCTAGGACTCCATCTGCAGGGTTTTTTGTGTTAAGCACCACCCTCCGTAGCACTAGATCTCCCTCTTCGAAACTTCGGGCTCCGCGGCGCCAGTGCGGATGTTTAAATACTCTTCTCAAGTCGCCTATTTGGGGGTGAATTCGAAGCTCCTCGTGCCTAGGGTTTCTTTTAGCAACAAAAATACTATTTTGAGGCAAAAATAAAGAGATTTAGTAAGGAAAAAAATGCAAGCAACGTATACACAATCAAACCAAGAGATCAAGGTGAATTGTATTGAAGATTGAAAAATCAACTCTTGGGCAATCAAGACAAGAGGAAGAAGAACAACTCAGGGCATCACTTATGTTATTTTCTTCCTTAATTTTAAGAGATGATTTCGATCATGATATTTTTATACTTTTGCTTTGATAATCTTGTTTTGAACATGAGCTAAATACTTTTGATCTAGGGTTAGACATTATTGAATCTAGTATGTAATTGATTCTTTTAAACTCTTAGTTATGAACTTTTATCCCTTAATTGATTCGATCTATCTATGCTTAATACTTTCATTATACTTGATCACTATTTTGATTGTTTAGGAACCATAATAACTTTGACAAAAAGAATCATGTATTTAGCCTATGGTAGATTAATACATGATCATAGGGTAATATCTATGAGTTCCATCTAGGATAGACATATACCTAGATGGCATGTATAGTTTGATTAGACTTAATCTTAATGAGTTGCATCTTATTCGGATTATCATAGACATATAGGTAATTGTTAAGGTGTGATATTATCATTCGACTGTCGACAGAAGCTTATGATGAAATCAGTGTCTAGCCAATTAATTGATAAATAGGAAAATAATTAAGGGGTTAAAGGGTTCAGTGAGCTATTAAGGGATGCGTCGATACCTTAAATTACTTATCAATTCAATAGCAATAATTTAGTTAGTTAAACTCCATCCTTGAAGCTAATCTGGATAAAGGTAAAGTAGAGTAATTTTAAGATTCGATTGAAGAAAATAGAAACAATAGTCTCTGTGGGATCGATAATCTAGACTTATTCCTATATTATTTGATACAAAAAGTATGCATTTATGCTAGGTCATTAAATTAGACATCATTGAGCAGTGTTGATTGGCTAAGGGAGACAAAGTTTGCAATTGTTGCACTTAAGTCCCTTTTTTGTTTTATTTGGCAAAACATAAAAGAAAATAGGCAAAAGTTGCCAATTTTTGTTCCAAGCTAATTTTGGCCACCATTTGAGAGATAACACAAACACTGCTGGAAATTTGTAGGGCTATCATTTTGTTGAAAATTGTACTTACATGCTATTCTAATATTATATGAATATCAATTGTTTAATATTTATACAATAAACATTTCAAATAAAATCATTAATATTAAATATATATGGTAAGATGCTTGTAACGTTTCAGACATAGTATGATATGAAGGAGTTCAGATTTGGTCTGAAGGAGTTTAGATCAGGGCTAAGAGTTAGCAACGTTTAGAGTTATAATTATTAAGTGTTAGCAACGCTGAGAGTTATAATTGCTAAGAGTTAGTAATGCTAAAAGTTAGTATGTTATAAAAGTCAGCGAAATCTAGAAAGTTAGAGTTTATCTAAAATGGGACAAAGACTCGAGAGTATATTAGCTATGACATAGTTGCAAATAGTGTTAAGAAATATCATTGTGCAAGTATGTTCTCGAACATTATGTTTCTGATCTATTTTCATTTATGCGGGTCTATCGGTAAAAACCTTATTTAACATATATTGGTGTATGTCTATATCTAGATGATACAGATGATTATCTTAACAAATCATAAGTTTAGTGGAAGTTTGTATAGATATGCCGGTATTCAATGAGAACTAAGTACTGAACAGGCTCAATTAAGATCTCCAATAGACATCCTATAAAGACGTCAACGAAGGATCCTTTCGAGTTGAGTAGTATTCGTGATCCTTTGACCTGAGCATCACGATAGACTTGTGAGTGATCCACTATACTTAGGTTCCACACCTGTCAAAAATCTTTCATGGTCTGATCGTTGGGTGTCGCGTGGGTAAAGTCCGATACTCATAGAGTTCGATGTGTGTATATATGGGATCCGTAAGCTAATATGAGTGCTTTGTATATCCAGATACTATAAGATTGTATTCTATAAATTCTTATGGCCATAAGTAATAAACTCGGGAAAGAGTTTCTCGTAGGATAAATAATATCGCAAAAGTGTTTGTAAATATTATTTACGGGAATGTAAATCTAAAAATAAGTTCATAGTTGAACATATGGAGATTTAACGATGTTGATCTATATCTTTGTTCTTTCAGGATATGTATGATGGATGGATTATAGAATATGTATCAACCTGTATGGTTCAATCACGCCGTTTTTTGTTATTTTCATAACATGTGTGGAGCATTGATTATGAACTTACAGAAGAATTCTATAAGACAAAATGAGTGTGAACCTGTAGAGTTTCATTATATTAAGTGTACTCGTATTACACTAGAGTAGCGCACCAAATTGAACTGTCTAATTTAAAAAATTATCTATAAATCAAAATTATTTTAAAGTATCTCGAAGAATTGACATAGTTTAAATATTGAATTTAAAATTTCGATAAATGAGACATATCATTTTATTCTCTTTATTAGATGTTATATGTCATGCATGACATATGACATGTTTTAATTGATCTATTATTTTATTAAGTGTTAATAAATAATTTAACTAATTGAAACAAAAGTGGCATCAAAATGAATAATTCGGCCAGAATGAAAAAAAATATGAGCTGACGTGAATTAAACAACACATGGCAACTCATTTCTTTTTAATTTGACCAACTTATTCATTTAGACACTAATCTTTTATTCAAGCATAAGCTGTTTTGTTATAGAAATTATTAAATGACAAAAGACCGCTAATTTCCCTTTACTAATATAGCATCTTGCTATTTTTTATTTTAAACATACATGATTTGATGCATTGTTATGTTTGTTAATTAAAGGCCACTCTCTTTGTTGTAATTGGCCGAACATAAGGTAGCATAGACTATATATAGAGGCCTCAATCCATTTGTTAAACATAAGTGACCATCAGAAGTAAGAATAGAAATATATATAAAGAAAGGCCCAAATAATAATTTGTAAAAGCAAGCATTGTTTCAATCAAAATTTTAGTTGAGAAAAGAAAGGTTATCATTTTAGCTTAAGAAATATCACTTAATTTTTAATTAAAATTGTATAAAATATGTTTAAAGGGTGAGTTTTATAATATCTTATTAGTGTAATTAGATATTTGATTTATATTTCGCTCAATACATTGTGTACATGTGATGTGAAAATTAAAATTATAATATACATATTCACCGCACAACACTTTTATATTTTAATTCATACAATCCCATCAATGTTAAAGATTAAAATTACTCGTAAGATCACTTTGATGTGAGTTTCAGTAATTCAATTTTACATCAAGTCGTCTTCAATGATAAGTCTTTGAGTTTGTTAATGCAACAGACTTCAATTATATATTTGTTTAATAACAAATTAGAATTTAATTCTATTGCTATATAACATGTATTAATTTATGCAATGAATACACTATTATATGCACGCACCATTTAGCACAACACCACTCGTTGTTGTTACATTAACCACCACCACCACTTGTTGAAGACGAATTGCCCACTCTCAAGATCAAGTTAGTCGCTTGTCGCTCGCCGAAGAAATGCCAGACAAAGCACCATTAGTTGGTGAGGCCACGAAGAATGAAGAAAGGCGAGTCAAGAAAGACGAATGAACCACTCGAACCAAGCACGCTCGAAAAGAAGGCAAAAAAGAAGAAAGGAAAAGAAATGGAGGAGTACAAAGAGTCTCTTGGTAAACTTTCTAGATGCCTTCTCGTTTGGAAAGCTTTTTGGTTTTCTTTTTGCAGCAAAATGACTAAGCAAAAAAGAAAAAAGAAAAACCAAGCCAAAAATAGAAAAGAAGAATTGGCCGAAATTTGAAGACTTGGGCCAAAATTTAAAAACTAATTCTTAAATAAAAATGGACTAGAGTCCAAAGTAAATTTAAGTAAACTTTTTAGGTTAAAAATAATTTTTATTGTATTTTTTTAAATAATTTTTTTTGTAATATTAGAGCTCAATCTATTGTATTATGTTTATTTCATAAAATAATCTTATGAAATAAATTATTAAAAAGAGAAGATAAGTGTATGTACAATAAATTACATAATGTTAATTTATTTACTTATTATTAAAATATCTATTAGGAGTATATTTATAATTGACATAAAGTTTATAAACCCTCTTTAACTATAAATAAAAAGGTTATAGAGCTAAGAGGCATTATTCACTTATTTTGTGAAAGTCTCATTTTTTTTCTGTACTAATTTCTCTTGAAATTTACAAATTAATAGAGCATTTAGATTCTTCATAACTTGATGATACATTTACCAATACTAAAGATTCTAAATCAATTGCAGGTTGTTAAAATTCATGAATCAATAAAACATTAAGATTCTTCGTAACTTGACGATGCATTTATCAATATTAAAGATTCTAAATCGATTGCAGGTTGTTGTTGGAGTGACCATTTCCTTGTTTGTCTTGAGCTTTCAGAAGCCACTCCAGATTCTAATAAAAAAAATCGATTCCCAGTGAAACTTGATGAGTATGTTTCTCTTTGAGATGATGTTGTTATATACCATCTCTCAATAACTCTACTTCCTCATATGTATTAATTGGATCTCTTACTGTGCTTTTTAGTGAGAGAGAACCATCTTAATCTAACCACCACATAAAAATATAATCTGTTTTTTTGTTAATATTTTTATTTAAAAATTTTCTATTTTCATCATGTCAATAACTTTTAGTTTTTTTTTTAAGTAATCAAAATGTTGTCTATCAATTTAAAAATATAGTAATATGAAGAAGAAAAAATTGTTTTAAGCTCCAGTAGCAGACGCCTCTTGTTTCAAAGAGAAGAGAATGGTTTAAATTATTTAATTTACGTAATTATAAGTAATTAATTAGGTTTGTCATGAAACTTAGAAATCGATTACTCATTATGTTCATATTGATTTATTATGCGTCTCTATATTAACATTAGACATACTTCGTACAATAACTGATCTAATTGAATAATAGCCGCCGGTTTAAAAGAGAATTTATTATTATTTTTTCTTAATCGTGAATATTTAAAGGGGGGGCAATATTGCCGGGCAATCACTGTTTTGAAAAAAAAAAATCTTATTCACATATTTTGGCATTTTATATCCACGATGGTTTTTATTTTTTAAAAAGAAATATTTGATTAGATATGACAAAAAGGCTCAAATCGAAAAAAGTTTAAAATTTTCAATTTGTAGTCGACCTTTACGAATTTAAAAACTCGTGTTTGTGTTTGTGCTTTTTTTTTTTTTTCCTTTTCAGTTGCGGCTGTGGCCGTGGGTTTTCTTGCACTCAGAAACCCAAGTTTTACATCATCTTGAATTTTAAGTTCAATTTATTTATTTTACAAGTGAATGAAAAAAAGCATCAAAATTCTAATTCGTTTCGCTTTTAAAATATAGCTTAGCAATAAAAAAATTGAAGAACACTCAAATTTTTTTTTTTTAAAAAGTTATAAATTAGCTATCCAGTTAAAAATTTTGAATTTCAGCAATTTTGATTTAGTTCAAACTTAAATCAGACTCAAAAAATTTGAGTGGTTTTAAAATAATATTGAAAATTGAATTTTAGTCTAAATTAGATAAAATTCAAACTTAAATTCGAATTTTATTATTTTTAATATTAGTTTAAAAATAGTGACATATACAATATTCTTTAATATTGCTTGTTTCTGTAATTACAAGTTACGTATTTTTTTTTAAGTTAAGAATTCAAGTCTTAATAAAAATTTTAATAATATAATTTGATTATTTTTAATAATTTTAATAATATAATTTAAGTGTATATTTTAAAGTTTTAATTGTTACTTAAAAAAATTAATAATATATTTTAATATAATATGAACGTTGTAATACGACGAAATCTTTAAAAAGAAATAAATTGGGGGGCGGCTAAGTGAGTAGAAAGGAAGACCCACCCCAAAATGCGAACGGCTAAAACGGCTACAAGTCTTTATTACGGGGTCATGTCAATCACAATTGTGATTTGTCTTTGGCTGCCCTCGAATTGGATCCATTTGAGGAAATATTACACGTTTACATAAAAATAGTTTCGTCCAATTATTCTATACAAATAACGAACCCACCATCATAAAATATAATATGTTTTATATTTTTAAAATTGATTCTTGTACGATTTGAGAGCATACGCAGCCAACGCGAAAAAGAAACATAAAAAAAAAAAAATGCACTAACACGCCCACTTTTTTCTGATGGTGCCTGTTTTTTTTTTTTTTGGTTGATTAGCATGCATCGCTTTTCATCTATATAATTCCACAGCCAAAGTTTGCTTTTGCTATAAAATAAATTATTTTTTAAGTTATATATGAATATTGTTTTTTTGTGTAAAATTGAAAAATGAAAAAAAAAAATTTCTTAATAGGGAGTATTTTATATTGTCATTTAATAATAATTTTTTGAAACATATACACTTAATTATTTACAATATATCTATGATTTAATAGATTACATAATTTATTATATGAGCAATATTATTATATAGCACCATTTAGTTAGTATATATAATTTTTATATAATTTACGATGTGATACATAATTTTGTGTTGCTCTTTATATAATGAACTGCATAATTTATTATATATTAAATAATATTATTTAATAAATTCATAATTTTTTATAATTTTTATACAATTTATAACGTATTACATAATTTTACCATATATTTAAAAGTTCATCATATAATAAAATATATAACCTGTTAAATTATTTATATAATATATATATCAATGCCCTTGCAACTGAATTAAAAGGCACCATCCAGGGCATATTGTTGTGCTATGCTAAAAATGTGATATATATATATATATATATATATTATAATTGCAGTTAATTAACTTTTCAGCTTTGCCTTTTAAGCCTCCACTTCAATTGACATGTGCTCTTTGTTGCTCCTTCGATAAAAAAGTATTATTTCGACAATCAATTTAGTATTTAAAAATGTTTGGGGAATTTCTAAATTTGTAAAGTTGTGATAATGAAATGAAAAAAAATAAAGAGATTCATTTTTGTAAGTTTTATAATGCTATATTTCTCATCATCAAAAGATGATAGGAGACTTACTTTTTATAAGAGAAATTTGGAGGAAAAAATGGTTCAACCAAATTCCATTTCAGCCGATTCGATCGATGTTCTTGATTGTGTAATCTTCCAAGTCATTAATTCAACTGGCAATTAATTTTATGGGATTAGTTGTCTTTAATTGTCCCCGGATTGATCAAATATTCTTTTTATATATGGTGTGATTCATTTATTTTAAAGTTAATTAATAAATATTTGTATCAAGTATTTTAAAATTTTATTTTAAATTATGTCTTAAAAATAATATATTAAATAAATATTGAGTGTAATAAATAATTATAAAATTTACATTATTTTATAACTTAATATTTATTTGACATATCGCTTTTTAAATAAAATTTAAAAATGTATAATCTTATTCGTAAACAAATAATATGTACTCCGTGAGCTAACTAAATTTGAATTCAATAATATAAAAATAATATTATAAATCTTAAGTTGTATCGTAAATAATAACATGTTAAATAATTATTAGGTAAAAAAATAATATAATTAATAACTTTAAAATTTATATTTCATCATTTAATAATTATTTAATATATATTATTTAAAATATGACTTTATATGTATAATATTACTTATAATATATATGTATACTTTAAAGCAAATATATTTAAACTCTAAATTTATATTGAAATATAAATATTGTGCACTACAAACTTTTAATCATTTTTAATAATCAAGTCACAACAAGAGGTGCTATCAATTTTTTTTTTTTCCCCCACTCCAATGAGAGTAAAACAAAACATTAAAATGTTGTCGTGCTATCTCACTTTATTTATTTTAGTATAAACATTTTCCTAACAATAATGTTACAAATAAAATTAACTAAAAATGGCTATTTGTAGTTGTCTTAGGGACTCTAGGATCCAACCATTATTATTTTTTAAAGTGCCACTAAAAGGGCAAGATATTTGAGGACGATTCCCGTGCACATTGATTGGATATTGTCATGATGATGTACGAAATGATAGTGGTCCTACGTGCACAGTATCTCTTCTCTTCTGCGCTCTGCTGCTTAATTTTTGGTACTTGCTTCGATTGCCTACCAAAACGTGCCAACTATCCAATGAATTATTGACACGTGCGTTCAGTAAAGTACAAAGGCACTGTGTTGTCTCCCTCTGGTTGGGTCAAGATCGAAAACAATTCCGCGGTTGGTTTAATGGTTTCCTCGTAGACTGGGTTTGACGCAGGCCCAACGGTGGACGAAATTAGGATTACATTCATTACCAAACACATTCAAGTATACAAAATACAAATCAGTAACGCTATTGGAAGTATTTAAAGTGTCAATGAGGGATAATATCAAATGACACCAACACTATTTATTTATTTATAATTTTAGTTTACTTTTATACAAGTGCTACAAAGAAGCCATATGATTTATGCCACTAATCATTAAACAAGCCAAAAAAATAAATTTCATTGATACTTAAATTTAAAAAATTAATACGTAATATCAATTTTAATAATGAATGTCTATTATTATGAACACTTGCAATATTAGAAATTATAATCCCTTAACAAAATTAAAAGAGTGACGTACCACAGTTTTTAATCCTATATTTTACTATTAAATTGTAATAATTTGTGTATAATTAATGGATATATATTAGTAAGTTATAAAAGAATGTGCTTTGCATTTACTATTACTTGAATTAAAAAAAGTCGGTGTCTAATGGACAAAATTATTATTTTCATTCAAATTTGTAAGGAGAAAAAAAATATATATAAAATTGAGGTTGTAATCAAGCAAGTAACCTAATTTTTAATAAATTAAATTTAGTTACAGTGTTTCAACGGATATTATTATTGACTTTTAATTGTAAATATCAATAATCGAATATCATTATTGACTTTTGATAAACTAAAATAAAAACAACTACACATCAATAAATATTATTGTAGGATATCATTACTAATTTTTGATTGTAAATATCGATAGTCAAATATCATTGTCAACTTTTAATAAATTAAAAGAGGGGCAATTGCACCTCAATGGATATTACTGTATATTTTGATTGTAAATATCAATACATTATCACTTAACGAATATCATTGCCGATTTATGATTGTAAATATTTATAGATTATTATATTATTTTAAAAAATAAAAAATAAATTATTATCTTAACAGATATCATTGTCGACTTCTAATTGTAAGTATTTATAGATTATTATATTATTTATAAAATAAAAAATCTGATAAATTAAAAGAAAAGCAAATACACCTCAACAGATGGATATTATTATTGACTTTTAATTGTAAATATTTATAGATTATTATATTATTTAAAAAATAAAAATATGATAAATTAAAAGAGAGACAACTACAACTTCACAGATATCATTATTAACTTCTAATTGTAAACATCAGTAAATTATTGTCTCAATGAATATTTTTATCGATTTTTAATTGTAAATATTTATAGATTATTGTAATATTAAAAAAATATGATAAATTAAAAGGTGGGGCAAAACTCTAAATTTGTAAAGTAACTGAACCAGAAATAAAAGTAGCCGCAGATCTAAACGGCACAACTGCCAAAGAAAAAAAAGGAAAACTCAGTTCATCTCCGTAGTTCACACCACACCCAAAAATCACTGCTCATATTAATATTATTATCCAGATACGGAAGGCGCCAAAAAAATATTTTCTAATTACCGAAGCGAAATTATCCCCGAAAACTCGAAATGGCAAAACCGCAATAAAACAAAAAAACCGCGGGCAAATTTGAGAAATCTAGACCAAACCCGAATAAAACCCCACTCACATGTCCTATGAGTCCACACTTCTTAAGGCTCACGCTCACAATTGCCCTTTTACCTCCGCCCCATTTTCACCATTTCCACTCCTCTGTCTACAGAGGACAAACAAACACACTTGTGAATTAATATTAAATAAATAAAATAAAAATAAAAATAATAAACCATCATCTCCCCTTTTTATTTTTCATTTTCTTTTTTCAACAGAAATGAAGCAGCATCAAAGAATCTGAACAGCTTCTCTCTCTGTCCCTTTCTTTCTGAGTCTCCGTAATGGAGACTTTCATATGATTAACCCGACCAATTTTTTTTTTTAAAAAAAATTTCTAAACCTTGTCAATGGCAGAGGCAATACCGCAGCAACAAGAGGTACTGCCGTGGCTCAAAACCCTACCTTTAGCTCCAGAATTTCGCCCGACTCTGGCCGAGTTTCAAGATCCAATTGCCTACATTTTCAAGATCGAGAAAGAGGCTTCTCAATACGGCATCTGCAAAATCGTTCCCCCGGTCCCACCGGCTCCCAAGAAAACAGCTATCACCAACCTCAACCGCTCCCTCGCCGAGCGCGCTGCGGCTACCGGTGCTAGTTTCAGCTCCGGTTCGAGTTCCGGTCCTACATTCACCACTCGCCAGCAGCAGATCGGGTTCTGCCCGCGCAAACCGCGCCCGGTTCGGAAACCGGTCTGGCAGAGCGGCGAGCACTACACCTTCCAGCAATTTGAGGCTAAAGCCAAGAATTTCGAGAAGAGTTATTTGAAAAAATGTGGTAACAAGAAAGCTCCGCTTTCTGCTTTGGAAATCGAGAGCTTGTACTGGAAGGCCACGGTGGACAAGCCGTTCTCCGTTGAGTATGCTAACGACATGCCGGGCTCGGCGTTTGTGCCGGTGAAAATGGATAGGGAGGTTGTTGGGGAAGGGTTAACGGTGGGGGAGACGGCGTGGAATATGAGGGGAGTGTCGAGGGCAAGAGGGTCATTGCTGAGGTTTATGAAGGAGGAGATTCCGGGAGTCACGTCACCAATGGTTTATGTGGCGATGATGTTTAGTTGGTTTGCTTGGCATGCCGAGGATCATGACTTGCATAGCTTGAATTACTTGCATATGGGGGCTAGTAAGACGTGGTATGGGGTGCCAATGGAGGCTGCCAATGCCTTTGAGGAGGTGGTGAGAGTTCATGGTTACGGGGGAGAGATTAATCCTCTCGGTGAGTTGCAATGCTGGCTCCTCTCTTGAGATTATTGTGTCATTTAGGACATTGTTGAATTTAGCAGGATTAGCCAGTTATTTTAATTGCTATTAAGGTGTTGTTTTAGTTAGCATTTCTTTGATTATTAGAAACTAAGTTGCTTTTCAACTTGTGCCGATCAACTTAAGTTTATTTTTATTGTCTTCTATCAGTTACTTTTGCTACGCTTGGTGAGAAAACAACCATGATGTCTCCTGAAGTATTTGTTAGTGCAGGGGTTCCATGCTGCAGGTGAGTTTTTTTGCTCTCATCTTTTCTACTTATCAGTGCTATATTTTGGATTATAAATTGCTAACATTGACCTGTAGAGTTAGGACACTCATTGGCTCAAAATTCATTGTATGCGATCCCTTTATGATGAAATTTCAAGTAAAGTTTGTGGTGGAGTTGTTATGATAGGTTGAAAGGGAAGTAATCATGCAAAAGTTACAACCTTAAGAGAAAGTGTCTGAATAAAATTCTGAATTCTTTTGGGACCGCTTTTCTTTTGTTAACAAAGTGGAAATCCTCAATTACAACTTGGAATTGTTTTCTCAACCATCAAACTATTATCCTTTTTTCATTAAAGGAACCATTATAACTATTATCTCCAGGGATTTCTTGTAAAAACCCTTGATCGCTTAATTAGTGCATGAATGCATCTATTTATTCTTACCTCATCAGTTTCCTCAAATCAGGTTAGTGCAAAATGCTGGGGAGTTTGTTGTCACTTTCCCAAGAGCCTATCATATGGGGTTCAGTCACGGTAAACCACCTTCTAATTTTAAGATTACTTTTATGCTAAAGTTCTTGTTATTATTGTTATTAAATGGAGATGCTTATTTAATCTGTTTGAATTTCCTCATTAGGATTTAATTGTGGGGAGGCAGCCAATATTGCAACTCCTGAATGGTTAAACATTGCAAAAAATGCAGCTATTCGAAGAGCTTCAATCAATTATCCGCCCATGGTTTCTCATTTCCAGTTACTCTATGATCTTGCAATAGCAATGCATACAAGGTATTTGTTGTTATCATTTGTATAGTTTCTTCCTACAATTGTACTAATTGTATTGATTTGCTCCACTATTTTGCCTAACTTCTTTTAGAGTGTATTCTGCCTTCATAAAGAGGTCTTTTGGACCAAGAATCACTAGAGCTGTTGATATACTTTGCTCTATTCCGCAGAGGAGATTTTGCTATTTCTGGAACATGTGTGTGAAAAATAATTGCTCTGTCTCCATCTTCTCGTCACCTACTTTTCGTATACATATTTCCTTTGTTACTGACAGAAGATATTCTTCACATATCTAAAGGACACAAATCTCTAGCATGTCAAACATTCTATGAATTTGTATATATATATTGAACGTTGGAAGTATGACCACTGTATTAATTATTATTTATAGATCCTCTCAATTGCTCGTATTTTCTCAAATGCAGTATTCCTGTGGCCATCAGTGCTAAACCACGGAGTTCTCGACTAAAAGATAAGAAAAAGGACGAAGGAGAAACATTGGTTAAAGAACTATTTGTGCAGGATGTAGCGCAGAATAATGAATTGCTTCATATTCTTGGACAAGGATCACCAATAGTGCTTCTTCCACCAAGTTCATCAGGTGCTTTAGGAGCAAAGCCCTGGATGCCCCTTGGTCTATGCAGTTACAGAGAAGCATTAAAATACTCGGAAGGTTTAGTTTCTAATGATATCATGGTAGCCCGGAGTAATGGAGTCAAGCCTGTGAAAGGTTTCTATTCTGTCAAAGGAAAATTCACTTCCTTGTGTGAAAGGACTTCCTCATTTGGTGGAACTGCTAACAGATGCACTTGGGGTTCTCAGATACTGCCCACAGATATTGAAAGAGAAGGTGCTATTCAAGGTGATCGGTTGTCTGGTCAGAGACTGTTTTCATGCGTTACATGTGGAATCTTGAGCTTTGCTTGTGTTGCTATCATTCAACCCAGAGAACCAACCGCTAGATACCTAATGTCAGCTGATTGTAGCTTCTTTAATGATTGGACTGTTGGTTCTGGAGTTACTAGTGGTGGGTTCAATGTTACCGGTGGAGATGCAACTTGTTCTGAGCAGAATTCTCATCAACGTAGGTTACATGTTGCCATTTTTTTGGGTTGTTTTTCCTTATTGTTTGATCTTATATCATGCTTAACATAGAAATTTTCTGTGTTTATATCTTCTCAATAATCTGATGTCATGTCTTGTTGGGAAACAGATTGAATTCATACCTGTGTTCTAGAGGGGTATAAGCCACATGCATGTGTTTGTTGTGATCAATTGGTTCCACATGGTCTGATTTCTTTGTTATCACAATATATATTTACCAGTTTTGCCATAGCCAGCCTGTCTCTTCTAGGTACATGGGTCCTAACCTGTTTATCTTGAAATAACTGTAGCAGCTTTTCTAGATATGAGATGATAGAGCTTAGATATTATTCATGGACCTTATTGACACATTTTAAGCTTTTAGGTCTAACGGTAACCATTACTTAATGGTAAATTTATCTTGTGTTCACACAGAGCAAAGTTGGCTTGTTTTGGATCCACATGACAGGCCTGTTGACTAAGTCCAGCTTGCCCATCAATGGTGTGTTAGAGCTTAAATAAGCACTTACCTACTAGCTTAAGCTTTTAGGTAAAGTGGTAACTTTAGCATGAGACAGACAGTTTGGCAAGAACTGATTTCATGGTTGTAAGGTGTTAAATAAGAGCTTGGAAGTTGATGTCTCCTTCTTTAGGTTGGTTTTGAGTTCCAACACATTTTGTGGTCTACGATAAATTACTGAAACTTAATGATGTAAAAACTGAAATGAATGTTCTCATCCTGTGTATATAGCACTAGGGGACTTAGTAGTATTATATTTGTTTCTTACGCTAATGAGATTGCCTCTGTTTCATGGTGGGAGAACAGAATATGTGACAATTCTGGGAGGAGGCCCTTAAGGAAAGCATAAGTGATGTAACTTAAGAAAATAGAGACTGGGTTTTAGTACATAAAAATATTGTGGTAGCAAATAAAAAAATTTGTTTCTTGGCATGTGTGATGGCTTTTGAGTATGACAGAGTGGGGACTTTACCAGTTGTGTGTATTATGATGGTGTCTATAACTTAATCTGCATATGAAGATTTCTATGGAATGTCCCCTAGCAGTGCACATACATAAGGACAGAAGATCTATTGGATTGATGGATATGCAATGCCTAAATTTTATATATTATGACAATAAATAGCTCTATAATAATTTTTTTATCTTTTCTTGTTTGGGCCTACAAAATTACTGTCTAACACATCACTTCTTGGGAATGACTCTGGTATTTATCCTCTTTAGGAACAAATCACATATTGCAGTGGAAGAAGTTGTTCATGTGTACATATCTAAAGATCAATTGACTCGGTATCCAAACTACAAAATTTACTGTTAATCTAGACTATCATTGCGTTGTTTTCTAATTTTATGCTTTTGCTAAATACATTTGTTTTAAATGGTACCAGTTTCTTTCAGTGCAAGTTTTTGTTTATAACATATGCTTATTTTTGTATAAAAATACAGGATGCAAGGGAAAAAGTGGTCCGAATAGTTTATACGATGTCCCTGTTCAATCTGTTGACCAAATCCAAATGGTGGATCAAAATAACGAAATGGCTTCAGATGGAAAAACAAAGACTGATACCTCTGCACTTAATTTATTAGCTATGACTTATGGAAATTCGTCCGACTCTGAGGAAGATCAAGTTGAACCAAATGTTCCTGCCTATGATGTCAAAAAAACTAACTTGGCAAAGTGTTCATCAGAGCCAGAATTTTTGCGAGACTTCCATTGGGGTGCCACTAGGAGTCACGATCTCCCATTATCAGGACTTGATTGCAGGGATGAAGCTCCTCTACACAGTAGTGCCTGCTATGTGAAACCTGAATTAAGAAGAGATAGCTTCAATAATAGAAATCCTCACGATTCTTACTGCTATGCAGAGTTTGAAACTGATAAACTTGATTCCTCAAAACCAAATAGTTTGAATGATCCTTTTGGAGATGCAATGACAGTATCGCATGGTTCAAATTATTCTTTACTTATCCATGCTGCTGAGAATGTGGAGTTTAGCAAGGTCATTGTACCAACAAAGAATGCAGACGTGTCATTTTCCGATGAAGATTCTTCACGAATGCATGTCTTCTGTCTTGAGCATGCTATGGAAGTAGAGCAACAACTTCATCCTATTGGGGGCGTGCAAATATTGCTCCTTTGTCACCCAGGTGTGTTCTGGTACAGTTTATTTCCTGAGCAATCATCCAAACATATAAATGTGTGAATTTAAACATTAGGCAGAAGGTACATAAGTAGAAGAATAAAACAAAGCAGGAAAAAGGAGGATCCTGGTGTCTACTGTTTAGATTCACACATATAAATGTTCTGGTACAAAGTTATTGGTCCCACACACCAGCCATGCTCTTACTTGAAATGTTTCTTCTGGCTGGAAAATGGCTGTTGAATTCAAACTGCCATATACAGGAAACCCATGATCTTTTTTTTCTTATTATTACTATAATCTGTATATTATTTCTCTTCCATACTGTAGAGAGTCTTTTTGTTCTACGTATCAATCCCCGTGTGCATGTTCTGTCTTCCCAGTGCTCATTAGTTCTTTTAAGCAGTTGCAGATTCTCTTTCCTGTAATAATTCATAATTCTGTGTAAAAACCTGCAGATTATCCCAAGATAGTGGCTGAAGCTAAGTTAGTGGCTGAAGAATTGGGAATTGATTCTCTTAGGAATGATATCTCATACAGGAATTCCACCAAAGAGGATGAGGAAAGGATCCAGTTGGCTTTGGATAGTGAGGATGCAATTCCTGGAAATGGGGACTGGGCTGTAAAGTTGGGAATCAATCTCTTCTACAGTGCCAACCTCAGCCGCTCCCCTATTTACAGTAAGCAGATGCCATACAATTCTATCATATACAATGCATTTGGTCGTAGTTCTCCAGCTAGCTCTCCCACAAAATCTGATAATGGAAGACGGCCTGGCAGGCTGAGAAAATTGGTTGCAGGAAAATGGTGTGGGAAAGTTTGGATGTCAAATCAGGTTCATCCTTTCCTAGCGCAAAGGGATCCTGAGGATCAAGAGCAAGAAAAAAGCTTCCACACTTGGGCAACACCAGATGAAAATTTTGAGAGAAAACCCGAAAGTACTGGCCGAACTCAATCTGCCTTGGTGACCAGAAAGTTCAATGGGAAGAGGAAAATGCCAGGAGAGAGTATGTCAATCAAGAAACTCCAATGTGTCGGTACTGAAGATGCAGGTTCAAAAGATTCACAGGAGGATGATACTCATATACAGCAGAGGAGGATTCTTAGAAGCAAGCCTGTCAACTTTATGGAAAGAGAAGATGCAAACTCATATGATTCATCTGATGATAATTCTCATCAACAGAAAAGTCCTTCTAGAAGAAAACAAACCAAATGTATCGAGAGAGAAATCAGAATTTCCAATGATTTGCCACTGGGCAATTCTCTTAAACAGTATAGCAGGATTCGTAAGAGCAAGCAAGCCAAATGTACTGGTGGAGAAGATGCAATTTCAGATGATTTGCCTGATGATAGCTCTCTTAAGCAGTATAGAAAGATTTCAAGGAGCAAGCTAGCCAAATATGTTGAGAGAGAGGATGGAGTTTCAGATAATTCACAGGAAGATAGTTCTCATAAGCACCATAGAAGGATTCCTAAAAGGAAGGAAGCCAAATGCATTAATAGAGAAGATGCAATTTCAGATGATTCGCTTGAGGATAATTCTCATCAGTTGCAGTTTAAAAGGATTCCTAAAAGCAAGCAAGACAAATTGATCGAAAGAAAAGATTCAACTTCTGATGATTCACTGGAGGATAATTATCATCAGTTGCAGCACAAAAGTGTTGCAAAAAGCAAGCAAGCCAAATGTATTGAGAGAGAAGATGCAGTTTCAGATAATTCACTAGATGATATTTCTTGTCACTTGCAGCATAAAAGGCTTCTAAAAGGCAAGCAAGGCAAACGTATTGAGAGAGAAGATGCAGGTTCGGATGATTCAGTGGAGGATAATTCTCATCAGTTGCGTAGGAGAATCCCAAAAAGAAAGCAAGCCAAGTGGATTGAGAGTGAAGATGCCATGTCAGAGGATTCACTGGAGGACAATTCTCGTCAGTTGTATGATAGGATTCAAAAAAGCAAGCAAGCCAAGTGGATTGAGAGAGAAGATGCCATTTCAGATGATTCATTGGAGGATAATTCTCATCATCAGCATAGGAGGATTTCCAGAGACAAGCAAGCCAAATGCATTGGAATGGAAGATGCGGATGCAAATGATTCAGTGGAGGATGATACTCTTCAGCTTAGGAGGATTCTTAGAAGCAAGAAGGCCAAGTTTACTGAGAGGAAAGAAGCAGTCTTGCATGATTCACTAGAGGATAATTCTCACAAAAAATATGGGAGGATTCTTAGAAGCAAGCAACCAAAGATGGAACCACTTCGGAAAATGAAACAAGAGACACCTTGGCATATGAAGCCCGGAAAACGTAGTTTAACTAAACAAGAGACCCCTCAGCAAAAGAAACAAGTGCCCTCTCAACAGCGAAATGAGAAAAATCAGCAGAATGACATTCGGTTGGATTCATTTGTCCAAGAGGAGCTAGATGGTGGACCTAGCACTCGTCTTAGGAAAAGAATCCCACAGCCTTCGAAACTAAGAGATATCAAGTCAAAGGAGAAAAAACAAACGGCCAAAAAGAAAGTGAAGAATGCTCCACCTGTGAAGGCTCCGGCTGGTGTCAGCATTGCAAAAGTCAAGGATGAGGAAGCAGGATATCTGTGTGACATGGAGGGCTGTACCATGAGTTTTGGCTCAAAACAAGAGCTGGCTCTACATAAAAGAAATGTCTGTCCAGTCAAGGGGTGTGGGAAGAAGTTCTTCTCGCACAAATACCTAGTGCAGCACCGACGTGTTCATTTGGATGATCGTCCGCTTAAATGCCCTTGGAAGGGCTGCAAGATGACATTTAAGTGGGCATGGGCGCGAACTGAACACATACGAGTTCACACAGGTGCTCGTCCTTATGTCTGTGCTGAGCCAGGCTGTGGGCAGACATTCCGGTTTGTATCAGATTTCAGTCGTCACAAGCGGAAGACTGGACATTCAACAAAGAAGGGCAGAGGGTAGGTAGTGTAAAGGAAGAAAAATGCATTTTTAACATTGCTAATGAACTTCTTGTTGAATCGATGAGGGTAGGATTAAATTTTAATGATTAGGTTTAGCATTTCCCTGTAACTGTTCATTGTTAAAGTCAATTGTCATTCAGAGCAACGATTTAATTTGCGTTGCCCTGGGGCTTCATTGTGCCAATTTATTTATGAATTGCTCGGATCTTGAAACTGATTCTCCTGCAAATGCTTTTACCTTCTTCTGCAGTTACAGCGCATTAAGGTGTATGCGTTAGGTACGTACATATGATATTCTTGACGTGATTCTTACTCATTCCTATTATTTTCTTCCAAGTTTCGATGAGTTCCTTTTACGAAGAGAATTTCCAGTTTAAATTCTTTTTTTTATTGAATTTATTGTCATTGCAAAAAAAAAAAAAAAGAAATATCCATTTTATCATTTTGAAAATTTCTTATATACCAGATTTTTGTTAATTAAAATTATTTGTTTTTTTTTTAAATCAGAAGAAGAGGGAAGGAGAGTGAAATTAAAATTAACCGTTAGAAAATTGAAACAGTAATAGTTGTATCATCTTTAAGAGGGAAGACACTTGTGTTGAAATCTGTAAGAAGCTACTGAACCGGCAACATGTTGTCAGCGGACAGATCTGCTCCAACATCCCAAGTTGTAATAAAGTAAATTGAATTCTCGGAATTTATTATTATTTAATAATTTATATAGAAAATATTATTTATTTTTATTTTTAATAATCAAAAGAGGGTACATTGTACAAGTAAACCAATAAGTAACAGCTGCCACTCTTCTGAAGCCCACGCCCGCCACTTACTTTTCAGTCACTTCGTTCACAAAATCTTCCTTTTCCTTTTTCTCCACTTGCCCTCTTTTTGCATATTTAGGGTTTTGAAATGCGATACGAATATGGAACTTTCTGAGCCAATTTCAGTTCGAATTCTCGATCACGAAATCCAAACTCTTGAATTAGGGTTAAAATCTTCATCTACCAAATCCAATCTCGATCCTCTGTCGTCCGATCTTAATCACACGGCGGAACTTGAAGAAGAGCTTCGGAATCTGGTTTTGAGAGAGGCGAAAGTGAGATATTCGAGTAAAGAAGAAAAAGAAGAAGAGAGCGAGAATGATGATAACGAAAAGAGTAAAAGTGAAGTTAAGAGTGAGAATGAGAATGAAAACGAAAATGTAAATGGAAATCAAATGAGAAAAAGGTACCCGTATCCGGTGAGACCCGAAGCTGAAGATTGCCCGTTTTATATGAAGACAGGTACTTGCAAGTTCGGATCCAATTGCAAGTTTAATCATCCTGTTCGTAGAAAGAATCAGGTACAAATTAAGTCTTTAACATGTAAAGATGATTTTTTTTTTGTTACTTTAGTCTCTAACATTGTTTCAGCTGAGAGGAAGTTGGTCTTTATGTTTTGGTGCATGTGAAGTTATAATAGGCAGTAGACTGTGTTTGCATTATGCTTTTGCGAGAGAAATTTAGTCAGTGAATAGGAGTAAGTTGTTTTTGTCTTTTTTTTTTCAGTGAAGTGTTATTAGCATTGATTATGGCTAATTTCATGTATGGTAACAATAATTGAAGAATTTTTAGAAATGTTTGCGGGAAAATAAATTAATTGTTACTGCAAAAATGTTGGATTAATTTGGTTGACCTGGTTAGAAATGTTCAGTTGTATGACATTGTGTTTTTTTCTGTTGTCTACAAGGCTGCTAAAGAGAAGGTGAAGGAAAGGGAAGAATTGAACGAGATATCTGGTCAAAGCCAGAATCAGAGCCAGATAGAATGCAAGGTTGTTTTGTTTTGTATGTGGGGAAAAAAGTATTTGAATGAAAAATGTACTCAATTGAATATATATGACAATCATAGGTCATTTTATCTTCAGATTGGCAAAAGTAAATATTAGTATTGTCAGTCTAAACATGTGATATCAATTAGCCACAAATAGGTAGATTCATTAAATGATATTTGTAAGTTTGCTACTTGATCATTGAGGGATACTGATACCTTCATTTCTTCTTGATGAGTTAAATTTCTGAAGAAAACTTTTTAAGCATGTTTTATCTTAACATATCTGTGCATTACGTTTAGTGTACTGTAACATATTTTCTTGTGTTATAATTTTCTCTTGAGCTTTTTGCAGTATTACCTGAGGACAGGAGGTTGTAAGTACGGGAAGGCTTGCAGATACAATCACACTAGAGCCAAGTCATCAGTTGCCCCAATTTTAGAGCTCAATTTTCTGGGTCTGCCTATTCGACTGGTATGACTTCCATAGTTGTATAAAATAGTGGATGAATCTATGGACATCTCTGCTATCTATGTTTTACCTTTACTCATTACTCGAGATCACAAATTTAGATGAGATTTATTGTTTGTCATTTTGCAGTCTGTTAAGAGTGTTCATCCAAAATTTAACTTTTTATTCATTACAGGGTGAGAAGGAATGCCCTTATTACATGCGGAATGGCTCCTGCAAGTATGGAGCTAATTGCAGATTTAATCATCCTGATCCAACTGCCGTAGGCGGTTCTGACCCTCCTCCAGGATATGGTGATGGTGGATCTGTCTCATCACAAGCTGCATCGCAAGCAAGTGTAGGATCATGGTCATCGCCTAGGGCTTTAAACGAGACTGCTCCATTTGTGCCAATGATGTTTTCACCAACTCGAGGGGTTCCATCTCAAAATTCAGATTGGAATGGAGGTCAGGTAGGACATTGCTCTTATGCTAATTAACTTCTATGACTTTAGCCAATATTTGTAATGAACATTATTTTTCATTTTTTACCTTTCTACATGTTCTTGAATTTGTGTTGCCAATGCTCTCCTTGATGTCATTATAGTTGGTTTTTCCATAATTCTAAGCCATTTAAAACTTTTGCATGCTTGGGAGTACTCAGATCTTAAGTAGGGGGAGGTCTAGAAAACACTATAGTGAAAGTTATTGTTTGCGTTTTTTCTTTCATAATAGGTAGATTTTGAAAGAGCTTACTCTTTAATTTCCTAGATGTAACAAACTGAAAGTAGTTCAGCTTATTATTGTCTCTCTAAAAGTTCAGTCAGTTATTTATCAATGCGTTTTCCAATTGGTTTACCTGCTTATGGCATGTCAAGGCTCCTCTATATCCACCAGAAAGGAGTGTGAATCCAGCCCCCACATATGTTGTAAACAGCCCAGTAATAGAGACCAATATCTACACAAATCATCAGCTAGCTGACGAATTCCCTGAACGACCTGGCCAACCTGAGTGCAGTTACTTCCTAAAAACTGGGGACTGTAAGTTTAAATCTAATTGCAAGTATCATCATCCAAAGATTCGGATCTCTAAGTCACCACCATGCACTCTCAGCGACAAGGGTCTGCCACTGAGACCTGTAAGTTCTATTGAGCTCTTCTTATGGATGATATATGTGCACTAAGGAAATAAATTTGAAAATATCACCCAATTCTTATGTATGGAGCAAGAAAGATCTAGTGCAATACAAATCTATGCTCCACCAGATGGAATATGGATAATATGTTTCTGTACTTTATCTAAGGATGTGATGCAACAGTGACAACTGAATTATTGTGATCAATGGTCTCAGCTCCTTCCTATTTTTGCTTCTTTTCTGTCGGATATTTGCCCTATTCTGTTCAGTATACAAACTAAAGAGTTAAGAATTCATTGAAATTACTCATTTTAAGGAAAATCCTGAATGTGGCATGATTTGGAAAAAGTTTATGAAAAAGCAACTCTTTAACTGTGCCTTACATTTAAGACTTCCTTTCTACGTTGCTGATAGTACGATGACTTTTTTCAACTGCGCTGTATAGACTTGTTTCTAAGAGCTTTTGCAAGATAACTTTTCTGTCTTGGCCTCATAATATGATACTAATGTTTCTTTTTTCATTTTTTTGGTCATATGAATCTAAATGTTAGCACATACCTCAAACAAGAGTGCTCATTTTTGACACATTTAATTTTTGTGTTTTTGAATTCCAGGATCAAAACATCTGTGCGCATTACAGCCGTTATGGTATTTGCAAGTTTGGGCCAGCTTGTAAATTTAACCACCCAATTGAGTGTGGACTAGACCCACCCCCATCCTTTGGCAGTTCTGCAACTAGGGAAGAGACTGACATGGCTGGAAATGGAAATGGAATTGGTAATAATATGCAGCAGCCTATGTAAATTTTTTTTGCATCAAGGGCTCTTCAGCTTTTAGGATTTACAGTACTCAGGTTTTATCTTAGACATGAAAATCTTCTGAAATCATCTATTTAAGCATTTTTAGTTGAAGCCTCCACAAGCTTTTCATAGGTTGGCACTAGAGATATAAACTTGTGTTGTGTTACTACAAGCCAAAGTGAAATCAGGATATGTAAATTATCTCAAATTTTCTGTTATTTCTGTGAATTTAATGCATAAGCATTGTTGATTTGAGGAATTAGCATTTTTCACAGCAGTCAATTTTCAAATTGCAATAAACGGAATGCGGTTTCCCTCGAGTTAAAGAGAGTTTTAGTTGGTGTGGGTGAAGACTAAGCATATCTCCTGTAGGCCATACAGCATCAGTAGGCCGAATCTGGAATTCTGTTGGCGAATTGTTTGTCCATATGAAGATTATTAGATGGTTTAGTTTGCAACTGGGATGATGCAATTTGCCATCAAGAAAGTGCTTCATGAAGAAAACACAGATGGAAATGGTTGATGCAGTTTCTAGAGGAAATAAGACTTCAATCATGAAGATAATAAATAACATTATATATGTAAAGCTTATTCTCCTATTCAGAATCTGAGCCACCAGCCTCAACTTAACTGGTATTCTCCTAGAGTTAAGTTTATGTGAAAAATCATAATAAGGCACAATAATGAAGAGGTGAAATTTTTTATAAAACAAAATTATATTATCTCATGTAGTCAATGATTGACATTCGACCACTGGGCCAGGCATCTTTCATGAAGAGGACTAGGGCACCTAGGGTATCTTCATAGTTAAAATAACTTACAAAACAATTGCGGATTCAACCACAGCACAGCCACTTTTTCTGCACAGACGAGAAAATAACTGTGAGAAATGCTATCAGAAAATTAAACCACCATTACATCCACAACCATATACCTTTCGAGGGAACTTGTAACTTTGACTCTTTTTGCACCTACTAGTAATATCCTTCCTTCTCGGAGCCGATATTTTCCCATCACTTCCATTTCTCCTCCTCTCATCTGTAGCCTGGTTAAATATCACAGAATATGCATCAGCTGAGGCAGGGTTCTTTACATCCCATTCTCCAAATTTAGGCAATGACCGGCGTCTCTCCCTCTGAGAAAGAGAGAAAAGAAAAGAAAAAGAAAAACAAGAGGTTAGTAAAGATCCTATACTCAAAACTTACACACACTCAAAACTAAATGCCCTCAAAGGGTTTGTTCAAATCAGCTTGTACAAGTATTTCACCTACATGGTGGACAATATGCACAAATTTGAAAAGTCATTTATAATTATATAGCACAAACCTAGACTGGTTAACATTTTGTCAATATTTTGTTCCCTATCACCAACTTCCTTTCTTCTAACTTTTTAATTTACTTATGAATTCATCCTATGCCCCTATCGCCCGAGCAGGCACACAGAGCACATCAAATGCAAATTCAGTATGTGAAACAGAGACCTTATTGAAGTGGTTAGAATCCCTTCTCCAAAGAAGTTTAAATGTTTTGTTCTTAAAGAGGAAAAGCTGGCATTGAATCACCTAATAATAATGTATATCCTAAGCTGAAATTGAAACTTCTTTAGTAAGTCATGACTTTTTTTCTGCCATTGTAATAAATATCGACGAGGTAAAGAAACAAGACCAATTAAAAATCATAATGGAGTTTTTTCCCCAAAAAATCACCACTATTTTACACCAAAAAAATGTCTTTTTCCCTATATTTTCAATAAAAGGATAATGGTATTGTCATATGCTAGTGCTATACTATCTGTTACTGAGACAAAAATTTGCTGACGAGATAAGTCCAACTTCAAACCTAGAAGTTTTGGATGGAAAACATCAGATATTTGGAACCAACAAGCTTAATTGCAGAATCCCCCAAAATCATGTTAGGTACCTTCCCAAAATATAGCAAAATTTCCAATGAATAACACGATCACATAACAATGCCTATCTAAGAACCATATTATCTTTGCTAAACTTACTGTACCATCAACAACATATATGATCCACAAAACTGTTAATTATAAGAGTAATGCTATATTTTTCAAATTTTGATTTCAATGTGTCAAATAATTATTGAGTAATAAAATAATATAACAGCAATTTAAAAGTTACAAAAATTAGCCATCTAATAAATAATTTACTTATCTCTCGAGATGACACTTTTGAAATTAAAATTTAAGAAATGTAGTATTATTCTAATTATAATAATGCAGTTCATTTCTGTGTATATATCATCAATGCTCTAATCTAATCAAGAAGCTGTTGAAAACCCTAGCTTTAAAACATGTTAGCGACAAAGAAAAATAGAACGGTGCATACATTCAAGTGCAAACAGCAAGTATTATCAACAAACTAAAAAGAAAAAGAAAATAAAAAATTTGACTACAAAACCCCCCAAATGAAAGCCTAAAGAAAACATTGAAAAGCAAACAATATATCCTCTTTCAGATCAAAACTCCAATACCCACCTACGATTCTATCCCAAATTCAAAATTCCAAGATAACTTGTAGCTCAAGTCAACCATCAACACAAATCAACAGGAGTATTATATGAAAACATGGACCAAGAAGAAACGAGAGAAAAAGGAGAGATGAAGAATGTACAGATGCCATGAATGGAATAGCGAAGCAGCTCCAGGCCACGGACAGAAAGAGAGGGGGAAAACGAAACAAAATTTAGACAGAGAAAGCAAGAGAAGAGCGATTTGTTGGGCAAAGAAAGAGAGAAAGAGGAAAGGTTATACATTATACGCACACACCACACGTCGTTTCCGGACACTTGGCTCTAAATACGAGCTATCTATTTTCTAGAACCTGTTTGTGTGCTCATCACCTCTCCCGTATAATCGACAAATTAATCACTGACTTACATCTGTCAGTTGAAGGATGTCATTACAAACAATATGGCTTGGAGTCTCTTTCTTTTGCCATTTTGGAACGAGTGGATTTGTGGAAGGTTACTCATGAAACTTCTCACCAAAAATGAAAATTGTCTCGAAAAATTAAATCTTATTAAATTAAACTAAAAATCAATATATTTGTAACAAATTAAGTGTTAAATATGTGAAACCAATTAAATTGTATTCCTCTTTTTGAAATCTATAGGGTTGGTTATGTAATTCTTTTTGAAGAGTAATAAAAATTCATAGGCCACATTTTCTAAAGATAATTGTTAAAATCATCTAAAATAAAGGAGATTGGAGAAAATGGTTTTGCTTATACAGCTACAATCTTTTACAACCATCTGTACATATAAAAGCATGTCAGGATTCCAGCAACTGGGAAAGGGAGAGGCAGAAAGAATATGATATCATACACGGCAACGTCTCACTAAATCTACAAATCTCACAAGGTCAGAGCAGCCTCGTTCGTTCCAAAAATAGAGTGATCAAGTCTCAACATTAGCTTTATTTCCAGCGAGGATGAGGGAGATCTCCAGTCCACGGCTAAATGCTTGATTAAATAGAAGACGAGACTGGAAGGTAGAAACAAATGGAAACCATGATAAAATTGCCACTGGGGCGAAGATAATCACACCCATCCCGGCGTCGTACATTCTGGCAAACTCCCGAACCGAATCCCACAACCCCAGGCTCCTTACTATCTTCTTCCATGTAACAGCTAGCTGTACAAGCACAAGAAAATTACGTTTGGAGTCGGAAAAAAAAACATCAAGAAAGCACAGGATTGAGCTAAATACAAAATAATGTTTCAAGCAAATCCAATTTAGTGTTAGCGTCCATCCAAGCACCAGTTGGATTGCTGCCCCTACCTACCTATTTTACAAGTATGTTTTTGAAAAGGGCAACCAGCTAAGGTCAGAATAGAAGTGACAGTAAAAGAAAACAGACCTCTATATGCAGGTGTGTAATTAAGCAGTACCACTATTCTATATGGGTGTGTGAAAAGTGTCAAAGGATGCAACAAAGCAATATGCTAACTCAGTTTACTGGTATACCCATCCAATTGCTTATCATCAATGGAAGCATGGTTGCCACTTAATGTTGGCACCGGCCATTAGTTGGATTTAAGTCATGAAGAAAAGTTTATCCCGTATTTCTTACACCTCACTCTTCAACAGGCAAGGATGGAGTTATGCAGTTCCTCTAACAAATAAATGTTCAAAGATTATAAACTATAATCAGATGAAGAGTGTGAAACATGCTCTAGGTCCTTGAACACAATTATTACAAGTCTAATGGTTCAACATGGTAGAATGACGAAGCAAGTGAAACTTACACATAAAATAGCCCAACCAGTAGGAATAAATGCAAGGATGCTTGAAAAGAGGTCTGGTATTGACAAATCAGTGAAAATAACGACAAGGCAAAGGGCTGCAACAAGTCCTAAGGATGCTACTCCCTGCATCAAACGCATAAATAACTGGAACTTGCTGGACCTTTTTGGACTATAGGTAAATATCTGCAATCCAAATTAATCACCAAGAAAACAAAACTTTAGAAAAAAAATCAAGCAGCAAAGACGTGTAATGACAATAGGAACTTCAACAAGAACTGACACAAACCTTAAATATCATTACAATGCCAACTAATACAACCCAGGAGAAGCCATAAATCTAGAAACAAAAGCAATTGTCAGTACCAAGTGACAGAAGGAACCAAAAAAGTTAATCAATAATCTGATACATAATAGAATAACTCTACAAGGAAAATATATTTCTATAATATACATCATAATTGCAAATTTGAAACGAAAATTGTGTTAGTATGTACTTCACAAGCTGTAAATAAACAAAATTTTGGTAGTATTAATAGCAACCACATGCCTCTAATTAGCCTGTCTTACAGTAGACTAGCAAATAGCATAGTTCAGACAAGGATTGCCTTACATAAAGCACCTTGAGACAATGTATATGCATATTATACACACACACACGCACACATATAATGATTATCAGGTGCAAACCTCGAAAACATTTTAAAATGAAGACGTCCTTTTTTTTTAACTAAAGTCCAACACTAAACTTCTTTGTTATATATATATATATATATATATATATTTAACTAAAGTCCAGCGTGGGACATTAGTTGAAAAATGGATGTCCGCACTTCAAAAACTTGCGGAAATCCGCATAAGCACTATATATATACATATATATATATATATATATATATATGTATTAGCCATAAAAGCTGAAAAGGAATGAGTACCGCAAGTGAAGTATCCTTTCCAGTGAGATGGAGTTTGTATACAATTCCATATTGAAATAAGAAGAACCTCAAACTCAGTATTGTTTCTAATATCCGACCTCTCATTGTTTGGATATGCATCTGCAAAAGAAAAGCATACGTTAACTCACAAAGAAGAAGAAAGGCAGCAAATGGTACAAGAACACGCCCAACCTCTATGGTAAAACAACTGACAAGAATGTTTTGCTTGTTGGCAGAACAAGTTTAAAAGATAAACAATTATGTAATAGCAACGGAACAATTCTTACAAGAAATAAACACTCTGCACCTATCCTTTTAAAAAGTAAATTAAAAAAAAAAGCATATGCAAAATTCCATAACACCTTTAAAACAGCAAGCGGTTGTTTTGTCTACAAAACCACTAAAAACAAATTCCTATAAACCCATTCTCTAAAATCTAATGAATTAAAATTTATTTGTCTGAGACAAGATACAAGCTTTCAAATAAAAAGAAGAAAATTCCAACTATCAATTTATATTATCCTTATTAATTGATGAGAATAACCATTTGTAGTTTACTTTCAGAATAATTATATTGGACAAGAAATTGTAGGCTCGAACCTTTATTTTCTCATATCATTCTACATAACAATAACATGTTAACTTAATTAAGTGGAATCAAATAGTAATTATTTTGTAATGGAGAGGTAAAGTTATGGTTTTACATTACAAAATAGGCAAAAGACGACATGTGAAGTGCTTCTATCATTAGTATATAGCTGATATATATGTTAATATGGTATTTTTGTTATAAAAGCAATGATTATTAAGAAGATTTTATCTAGGATAATTTCCTTTTCTTTTTTTGAAATTATCTGCTGGGATCAAAGGTTTTAACACCAAAGTTTCTAGATAAGAAAATATTTTTGTCGGTCTTATCAAAAAAGTATTCTTTTGCTAGGTTTTTCTTTTGGTATTTTTCCCCTCTGCTAAACACAATGCAAAAATATTAAAATGACACTCCTCAAATCAAATGGTAAATGAGGTAGAAACAAATTCCCATCATCATTGCAACAATTCCTGAGCTAACTGTCATAATACTTAACCTGTTCTTCATCCCACCAAGATTCCCAGCTGTTGTCTCCCTTCACCCCTACTCCACCTTTGTATAGTAGCCAACTGGTCCAATCATCAAAATCCTCTACGGTCCTGTTTATTAAACAATGAGCAAGACTTAGCAGGCAGCTTAATCCATGCAAGAGGAGAATTGTTCCAGTTATAAGATCAATCAGCAGTGATTCAAAGTTAAATTTCCAGGGTGCATGTGTGTGTATGTATGTGTGCGCCTTGGAAAAAGGAAGAAGGTAGAAATGGGAATCAGATGGCCACAGGAGCATCTATAGTTGTAAGACATATGAACTTACTTTTGCCATTCAAAACCTGATGGATTGAAGATATAGGGGGCAAAGAGCCACGAGATGACAAGGAACCAACCGCTAAGAGTGAGCAGAATGTAAGAAACAGCGCCTCCCTCTGCATATCCATATGCGATGTAAACTATAAGCAGCAGTGCCACTTCAAGCCTGTGAAAAACAGGTTTTAAGATTTTAAAACACCCTCCTTTCTATCTCTTAAGAAACAGAGTAAATTACAGCAAAAACCACTCACGCTTTGATGAAATGACTTCTTGAGTAAAGGCGGTAATTTTCAGCAAACTTTATGTGGCGGACAACAAAGCCTCTACCAGTTGCTCTATACTGTTATTGAAATTTCAAAACATAAAGTCAATTACCTGAGGGGGCAAAAAGCAAAAATTACTTTTGAACAAATAAAATCACAAAAAGAGAACATACTTTTGCACCTCCATGGAGGATGGTACGTCCAAAGTAATGAGTTCTCGTTCCCAATGCAAACGTGAAGAAGACAGAAGATAATTGAAGTTGCATTGTAATAAAGCTGAAAACAGCCTGCGTATTTTAACATACCAACCAAAAATAATTGAAACTAGACTCAACGGTGCAATTATTTTTCAAATAATATAATTAACAAGTAAATACCAGAAGTGGACTCTAAAAGTCAAAGCCTGCTAAACTAAATATATTCACCATATCATAATACAGTAGAGGCAAAATTCTTACACCATGCCCAGAGAAGTCAGCAACTTATAGCAAAACAAAGAGAAAGTACCTTGAAGGTAAACAAACAGCACCACTAAGAGTTTAGACAACTGACCTTCAATAATCCCAACTCAAGTATAAAACCCATTATCATTGGGACAGCAGTAAAAACACCGATTTGGAACAGGAACTGCGTATTCAAAGCTGCATCCAATGATGTGTTTCCTGACAACTTTGCTTCACGTGAGATTGCCCGATCAAGTCCAGAGAAAGCCTGAGAAGACATTGACAAAATGTCATTAAGAGCAAGTCAGTTCAACTCTGAATAGATGAACAAGACTACACTATTTTGATACATAAATTCAAATTTCCCATAGTTAATAGCATTTGTATGCAAATAATTAAAAAGGATGTCTAGGACATCCAGGATTGGATATTTTCCCAAGTAGTGAAAAACAAAACAAAGAAATAAAAGAGCAGAACAAGCACACTAAAGCAAGTGATAAGAATATAATTCTCGTTTAAGAGAACTACTTGTGGGACCATCCCAATTAAAACATCCAAATAAAAACATGACATGTATTCTATGTTTTCTCTCACATTATCATTATTACAAGTATAACTGGTCATTTCAAAACTAAATGCACACGGGGCAAAATTTCTTTGATTGGGCACATGGATTACATTGCAAGCCTACCCACCTAAGTTTTTCTCCTCGTTAAAATGCTTACTGTTGTCAAATAATGCCCTCAATAATTCTCTTGGTTGCCTCATTTTGCTAAACATGCTATATATCCGCACTCCGACCAAATTTCAAGAGTTCTCCAACCCATAAATACTCATTTATGAACTAAACCCTGATGAAAGTTGTTAGTGAAACCAATAAACCCAAACACGTAAGCTATTAGGTGAGAGCCCAACATCAGAGTATTGAAGACAAGTCTTAACCCCCTTCATGTGAAATGTGGATTCAATTTTAAAGTCATGTAGACCCTAGAGACTAAGACAAAAACTAGAGAAAGTAAAAAATTCATAAATCAAGAAACTAATTGAAAACTAAGATATGGGGGTTTTTTAACACGGGACCTTGGATTTGATATTGTGTCAACAAAACCACTTACCCAAAAGCTTAAGCTATTAGGTGAGGGCTTAATATTGGTATTAAAGACAAGTCTTAACAATAATTCAAATAACCCATGAAAAAGAAATATAGGTTGTAAAGTTTTTGCATTATGGCATTATTGACCCAAGTTATGAACAAAAGTGGCCACCATATTTCCTAAAATAATATTCCTCTGAAAAACCACTTTTTGCAATTTTGATGCACAACTACCCTTTGTTACTAGCTATCAATAGGTCTGATATATGTTTTAAACATTTTATCGAACATAATCTGCAGCAAAATATCATCGTGGTGGATTTCTTTTATTATGTAACATTAAATTAATTCAAATAATGCTTCCAAATTACTATGTCAATACAAGGTGTAACCAAGAGAGAGCTTAATTTGGTTACTTACCAGGTAAGCCCTCCCATATAGGAATATGTACACTGTAAGGACCGTCATCTGCATTAAAAACAAGCTCTCATCAGCAAGTTGTGGAAATTGGCTAACTGCACAGGATCCAAACACTACATAAAACACAGAACAAATCATGGAAGCAAACGCACCATTGTGCAAACATAGTGACCAACAGTTGTGAAATAGAAGGAGAGCATTCTGAAAAAATCAAAAAGTTGACCAAGCCTGTAAACATCCCTGCTAAGGATTTGCTCTCCATTTCCTCCGGAAACTTTGCCTTCAAACAGGGCAATCTGGTTAAGCCCTACATCTCTTCCCTTTCCAACCTACATTGAGTGGCACAATCAGGAAGGAAAATATGTCTTAAAGACAAATGAATTCAACATAAACCAACCCAAAATGTGCATACTAGAATATCACACCTGAATATATTCATGGTGGGTAATGTTACCCTGCCTCAATGTGGAGTTGAACCCTGCAGCAAATTGAATTTGATGTCACAAGTCAGGTGCCAACAGTACATTCAAAATTCCATTGACAACATACCCAGTAAGGAAATGTAGATTACTTGGATATTTCTTCAATTAAGTATTACAATCATAATAATCAAGCACAAGAAAATAACAGCCCAGTGTATGGCTTAGGAATCTAACTTCAAGAAACTGCCTTGCATATTGCAGAGTCAACATTTATCAAAATATAGATTATGCAGACCTCAGTATTTTTAATCAAAAATTTTGACATGCAATCCAGTAAATTTTCATATTTAAAGCAAACTCACAAGCATGATGAAGCTAATGGATAAAGGATAAACACAGCGACTTTTTACAGTCCCTACAACTGGATAAGAAGGATATGGCTGTTTACACCATGTTTTAAAGGAAAGCCTACACTTCTCCAAGGGTCCAATTAACTTACAAAATATATATATAATAAAAATTCCTTGACAATGTATTTTTACTTTTAAAAGAAACTAATAGGATTATATTAAAATATATAAAAATTACTACAAGTGAAGTGGACAAGGTGTCCAGAAAAAAGAAAAAGCAAATACTGCAGGGAAAGCTTTATACACATCTGACAGCACCCAAAAATCTGTTCTGAACGCAAAAAACACCACCCAACCCTGTACAATATTTAGCAAATTCATACAGTTGGAGCCCCAAAACTTCCTCCGATTAAGATGAAAAGAAAAAAGGAGGTGTCTTGGAACTCCTTAGAAACTGAAACCCAAAGCAAAGCAAAAAGCCAAACTCTATCCCACAAACCATCAAGGAACTTAAAAGACAAAATGGAAAAAGGTGCCAACTCCTAAAATGCCAACCCCTGTTCTCTTTCCTCGAATGGTTGATCAAGTTAAGAAGAAATCAAATTCCCAGATGGATATTTAGTTAAGAAAGATTGGGATTCAAACAGTGACAGATGGTTACTCCAACTCTCAGAAGCAAGCAAGATATCATTCTTATGTATCATTTGGAAGCATATCAAAAAGATTTTAAAAAAAAACAAAAGATAAATCTAATCAGCAGCAGTGGTCATCATCATGAACCAGCTAAGAGAGAGAGGAAGAGGGAGGTACCGGCATATATATCTTCACTGATATTAATTACACGCGATGCCTTACTAATGCCACCTCGAGTTATATGAAATATTCGGTCAAACACATCTGGATGCCCATAGTGCATGCGGACTCTGCAAAAGTTTTACATGAAAATAAAAGTAGGCTGTCAAAATAGTTTTTCCACCTTAACAATATGCAGCAGTATAACCAAAATGCTGCAACAATATCAACCAGCTGCTACATGAAGAAAAGTGATTTTAACCCCGCTTGCTCCCCACAACCAAAAAGGTTAAAAAAATAAACAACAAATGAGGGCCACAGTATACTCCTTCCCGACATTACAGGTATAAGCAAAAAACTACTCACTTGAGAGGCTTTGCCAACACACGTTGGCCCAAGGTCACAAAGCTTGTCTCTTGATTGGACATGAACCAGGCCAAAGATGAAACACTGCATGTATAGTCAAAGACATGATTGGTAAGAAGGATCAAGAGCAACAAAACAACATCAACCAATATCTAAAGAAAACATATCCCAAACCTGCCAGTGAAAACATGCTCTCTCACGCCAAGAATAGTTGGAGGTCTAATGCCATGATCTCTTCGGAATTCCTCGAGAAGATTTCTCATTTTCATTGCCTCCTCAAGGTAATTATCCTACAGAATAAAACAAGAGCCCACTCACATCCTGATAATTACTTAAATCCTTTTCAGTAAGATCTTCTGATAAGGACGCACTAATGGTTCCCAATTTTTAGGTCACTAACTTCAGGCAAAATAGAAGAATTGTCTGTGAGGGGGGAAAAAGAATTGGCTAACAAAAAATAAAAGAATGTCTAATGCCAAAATAAGGAGGGAAAAAGAAAGGCATGCAGCAAGTAAAAGCAAAGAGAAGAATTGTCTGTGCCAAACGCAAGAAAACTCTATGCCACAATTAACTGCTATTGACCCATAAAATCTTCAGCTGACTAGTATCAAATATTTAGACAACTCCATATTTTTGACATCTACACAACAATTTAATGTAAGCATCAGATCATTATTATGCATGCATGTTTTAAGATCCAGTGCAAAAACTTTTACTTGATAGATCATAATAAATATGATAAATACGACAAAAACAATGAAATCCAAGCCCAAATGACTCACTGCCTGCCTTCCTCCAATTAGATTTATTAAAATCACAATAAGTGGAGCAGAAAACATAGATACAAGAGCACAGAGTTCTGCATATCTTATAACAAAGCAATGAAAGAAACTTCTATGAAAAATAAAAATTGAAAAAGAAAATCCATAAAATGCAAAATCATCTTCAACCCTATTAATAGAAACATGCTAAAAACACATCCTTCATATTTACACTGTACAACCCTGCTTTTATATGGGTTAATTGGCAAAAAAGAAGTAATCGTATCTTTAGAGAGAAAAAAAGGTGAGGAGACTACAAAATGCTTAGGAAAATAGACATCAGGGCTTCAAGAATCATATAACTTTTTTTATTTGAAATTAAAAAAAAAAAACAAAGCCTCTGTCCGCCAAAAAATAGTAATAAATAAGAGGAAAAAATAAATACCTGATTCATGTCTATAGTTTGAATAGCTTCTCCACGTGTGAAAATTATGGCATGATTTTGATTTTCAGGCTTCCCTTCACCAAGCTTTGGATCTCCAGGGAGTTTGATTGAATATATCTCCTACAAACAAATGAAACTAAAATAAGCAAGGCTCAAAAAATATATTATTCAAAGACGAAAAAGTAGAAAATTTATTTTCAGGTGATTTATTCCTGTGGAGGCAGTAAAAACAATAAACTGCCAGAAAAAAAAAATCAGATAATTTATAAGTAAGTGCGAAATGTCTCCATGATCTCCTCGAGTCAAAACTTGTCAAGCTTTTGCTACCTCTGGTAAAAATATGTTATGGACTAACAGAACAATGATTACATTCTTAATAGTACAGTCACTTTAATCTCTCAGAATATTAATGTCCCTTTTACTTTCCCTGGGTGGAGTATTTTTAACACAATGAAATAAACTTAATCATGAAAAAAGAAAATTATATATTGCAGGCATGTCTGTGTGCTTTCATGGCCATTAATGCACAAGTTGGAAACACTTTCTCTGCAATAACATTTTAGCACCAGAAACTTCCTAAGATTGAGAGAGAGAGCGAGTGACTAAGCATCAACAGCACATGAGATAAAATAGTGGGACACACAAGATTAAGCATCATAGGTATATGAGGTAAAATGCTGAGACAAGCAAGTTATCTAGAACAAATCAATAATAAGATGTGTTATATTAAAGGGGGATATTATCTTGAATAACCTCGAGTAAGGCTTAATTTCAGTAATACCCACGATTTTGGAAAATTAGTAGCAATGCCAAACCATTAGAGAATCTTCCGTCAAAGTTAATGGATTCCAGGTCGGAACCCATGAAAAGGCAAAATTGCCCCTAATAAAATTAACTTGACAATCATACCCTTTTTCAAATTTTTTTTACTTTAAATCAATAATGTTTAATAATATAACATCACAAAATCAACCCCTTCAACAATGCAATTGGGACAATCTTCTAGTTTTTTCATCACACATCTCAATTTTTTTTATAATTTTTAATTCATCTGTTTGATTGAAGAAGTTTGAGTTTATAATGAACATTTTCAGACATATAATTAGAAAAAAAAAAGTTTAAGGGCATAATCATGCCACCAAACTCAGTCGCCACCCCAACCCAATTCTCCAGTATATCAATCTGACCGGAGAATTTATCTAGTACTTGGCCACTGTCAAGAACTTGATGCGGGACCGAGTTCTTTACACAATTGGCAATCAGGGATTGGAGAGACTTGTTACCAGAAGGGCCCATGTCGAAGTGTTGTGCTTTGAAATAAACTTTGTAGTCAATTTAATTTTGAGCTTGTTCCCATAACAGAGACAACTCAATCACAATGGGAGAGTCGGTGTGTGAGGAGCCACAGTGGTGCAAGTTTGGCTCGGTGATTGAGAGGAAGATGAATGAGGATATTTGTTGGGCTTGGGAAGATGGAAAACGTTTTTCATGTTTCTACTGCAGGGGCTAAGCACAGCCACTACTGCAGCTGTTCTACGGATTTGGTGCTGTTGTTTGATGGATTTGGATGGATTTAGATGGATTTAGGGTTCTTAGATCAGATTTTTAAAATATTTATTTAAATTTTAAATGTGAAATGACTTTATTACCCTTTTTTGTTAACTTTGACAAAATATTCCCCAACACCTGGGCATTGCTGCCAATTGTCCAAACTCATGGGTGTTACTAAAATTAGGCCTTACCTCGAGGGTATTCAAGATAATATCCCTATTAAAGATAACAAGATTTTTAAGAGTTCATAATACATGGCATACAAATGACTTCTGGGCAAACACAATAAAGAATAAGCATCCAAAGAAACTAGCAAGACATCCTGAAAGGATTACACGAATAATCTGATAGAATTTGTATACTGAACAGCTTTCAAAATCTAAATTATAAAATCTGTAGAGCCTCAATTGAAACAAAAAGAACAATGCCTAAAATACGCAAAGTTAACCCGAGATGGTTTCAGTGACTTTGATATGTTAAAATTTTGAAATTAAGCAGTCTAACGGACCATCTTTCCTAATAAGTATAGACATGTGAACAAAGCTATACGTGTCATTCTAAAGCAAAGACTGGTTATCTTTTTATTCAACCAAATGCATCAACGGCAAGTAACATTCAACTAGACTCATCAGCTATTGTCCACTCAAGCCATTACCATCTACCTTTTAAACGCTAACTTAAGACAACAGCATAATTTCATAATCAATTCGGCCCAACAAAGAAACTTACATTAAAAGAAAAAGATAATAGAGAGATACACAAAGTGAACAAGAAGTTCACGAAAAGAAACAGTAAACATTCACAAAAATGATCTATAAAATAATATACTGATCCGTTAATCAAGATAAAATATAATAAGAACACCTGATCTTTTCCATTGATATCAGCTTTCACGAGCTTTGAATAAAATTCCTTTGTAACTTTTCCATCAGTTGTAGTCTCCTCCACATGTATGAAGGCAACTCGAAGTGCCTCATTCCTAATAACAAAGAACAGGATAACAAAGAGTCAATAAAGATTACTGACAAAAACTATAATAAAAGATTTACTAGATAGATAATGATAATGGAAACTTATACCTCTGCAACAAAAGAGCAATATCAGCAGCTTCGGGTGCCTTTCGCTGCTTCTGTTGCCCATAAATTTGGCATGAGATGACATAGGTAAACTTTAAATCTACTTGCGCCCGTGCTTCACGTGACAGTTCAAAACCTTGAGTGTGAATCATGCTATTTTCAGAATAGTCACCTGATACTAACACAAAAAGAATCATGTCAGCATACTCAAGCCTTCCACTCGCATAAAATAGGTCGAATAAATTCATAAACAAATACCTCCTAGTGGTCTCCTTTCCAGATAACTTTGAAGCATTAAAGCCCTTCTATAATACATCATACCACGCACTGCATTTTCAGTGGAACAAAAATTTTCAGACCAAATTAACTGTCTCTTGGACTATAATTGGACATAATGATTTTCCTTATGATCATACCAACATGATATGAGAAATATAATCCCTCTGACACAAAAGGACTATATTTTCTGAAGATGCACATTGCTTTAAGAGATTATGAAACGCAACAATGTCTCACATGTTAAATTTAGAAACTCAGATTGCCTTCCTTTTGACACTTTGCAACAAATGACCTGTTATAATTCATAATTGCTACTCAAGAAGAGGCAAAATGGGGACGGGAAAAAATCATGTATTTACAACTCAGTTCCACAAAGTATGATGTTGTTCACTTTAAGCCTAACCGTCAAACTTTTGTTATTGTAATCACTCATAAAGCAGCATACTACTTATGAAAGAGTTACCCTTCTAGCATTCTCGTTTTCTTTTCAGAATCACCCAAAAGGCTTCAAACTAGTTGGGACAAGTTTCTACTTGTGTAACCAAGAATCTACTCTAATCAGATGAAGTGAATTCTAACGCACCACCCTTGCTACATCTATTGAGGCCACAATGCTTAGAGGTCTGGAATTCAAGCACTTAAGGTCTCTAAAATTAGAGAGAGAGAGAATCACTATGCTTTAGAGTATCAGATTTCATAATATTTAACCAAAAAAAAAAAAAATCATATCAATAGCACAATAATGCTAACCAGTCCTAGCCAAAGTCTGTCCTCGATAAGATGCCCAAAACCGAAGCTCCAAAGAATCACTTGAATTTTCTTGAAGATCTACCTCCCCAGCTGACTTGCCTTGACCAATCCGCTCCAAAAAATTCTCCCATTCATCTAAAGTCGAAATCAAACCATCATTCAAGTAGTAAAAAGGGGGGAAAATGAGGAATGATATAGAACCACCTCGATGCGATGTTAATGTCATCATGTTAATTTCCCAAGATGTATATAAGTACTAAAAGGCAAGCAACCAACAATATGTTTACACATGAGTAAAACGTCAAATTTAAATTTGAAAACAAAGGCAAGCAAATGTAATTATCACTCAAAAATGTAGACAATTACTACAGTTTCATGCTTCACAATACAAATTACAGTTTAAGCAGGCACCATCTATAACACGGATATGAGCAGAAAATCAAGGTATGGTTTGAATGCTGACACTTGATGCACGACGAATACCCCCCCACTCACCCACCCAAAAAAAGTCATAGAAGAAGACAGCAATAAAGCACCTGCTGCAAAAATCTATATGTTTGGTGTATGTATATATTATTTAGAGAGAGAGGGAAGATAGAAATTCACATGTTTGGTGGACAACAGTTATTTCTTAAACCGGTATGGAAAATGGGAGGACAAGATTTCATGTTACTACCCCCAATGTGAATGTGTCATATCCTTATGGATAGTGCTTTGGCCATAGAACTTTTGCCATAAAAAAACTACAATAACAAAAACTCAGCTGGTGGTGAGATAAAAGATAAAATATAATCCACCCATAAGACAATAAAATAATGCCTGGATTTATTAACTTTGAAAAATATGCTCATAGGTAAGCACTCATGACACTGTAAAACAGGCCACTATTGGTTTCAAAAAGGCCCCAACAAAAAAAAGAAAGAAAACAGCGCAAACTTGTAATATTGTTGAAATAAAAAGAATGAGAGCTGATTGCAGCATGGACCATGGACAGATTGAGAAACCTTACAGAAAGGATAGAGAAATCAGAAAGATACCTGGAAATATTTTCTGAAGATAGAAAAGAATTGATATTCCATCCTCATTTTCTTTCTGTAACTCAGAGGTACTATAGAGCACAGTCTCACTGTAGTACGGGGTAAAGACACTGTTCTCGAACAGAACAAACAAACAACAAATAAGATACAGTAAAAACTAATATCTTTATGCCATCTCTATGACATGAAAATTTGTGCATACCTGAATGGAATCATTTCACAAACTGGCTTTGCCGGCGGCATGCTCATAAATAAAGAATTGGTAAAAAACTCTAATCTTCTCCTTGCTTCAAGATTCTTTGGAATATTAGCAGCAGAATCCTTAACAGTAAGAAGGAGATGCAATCGCTTCACCTGCTCCTTCTGTGGAAACCGAAAAAAAAAAAAGAAGAGACAACATAAATGCAAACACACAAAACCAAGATAAAACATTTTCCTGGAGGAGATAGTGATTTGTTGGGAGCACTTACAATCTCGCGATCTTTGGGCCACTCTATCCTAGAAAATAAGCGATTTTCAATTCTAGCTCTAGCCAGAATGTTCCATGTATCCAGCTGCTCCCTGAAGAGAGAAAGGATACAAAAGGTCTGCAAGTGATGAAGCATTAAACCAAACTTGTACTTCAAATATCACAGGTATCCAATCACAAACCTTAAATCAGATGACAGCAGATCATGTGTAACAACATCGTATAGATCAAATAAAGCTTTTGCAGCACCTTTAGCAAGATCTGGAGTTTCATTCCGTATCTGACACAACCAATTCGTTATCATGAATGCATGACGCTATAAGAGCAGCTTATCAACATACAAAAGATACACCAACATAAAATGTTCCAATATCAGAGAAATCAACAAATAATTTGAGAGTGACATATACCAGAAGCCCAGTCAATGCAGTAAATCTTGACAGTACGAGTGGAAGCTTCTTAAGATGCAAGGTTATAACAAGTGAATTCTCCAGTATACTGTTATTAATCTCTCGGAAGATCCTTTCAACCCTACCACATAAATGAAACACACGTGAAATAAAAAACATGTGGCAACCCTCAAGGATGAGAAATTCACAACCATATTGATAAATTACACCAATTTTAAATGGAAAGTTTGCAAATTAAAACCAAAACAATATAGCAGCCTCAACAAGTCATACCAAAGTCTCCCTTCACCATCAACAAGGGAATGCAAAATCTTTTCAATACTGTAGTAGCACTCCCGAACAGCATATGCCATGTATTCATCCCTACATATTCTGTTCCAAAGATCGGCCTGTGTATCTTTGCAGTCCAAAGCCAAATCAATTGCGAAAAATATCTGGAAAATTCAATTGTCCAACAGATGTAAACTTTTTACCATACAGACTGAGGTTGTCAGATATAATGTGTTCTAGTTAATGTTTGACAGGTTTAACCTTACTGCTTAGAAGAAACAAAGGCCATTGAACTAGTCGTAGACTGCCTGTGTTGCTAGGAATGGAAAGCAAGTCCATCTCCCTGCAAAAGCATTAAAATAAAAAATAAAAAAAGCATACAATATTTTTCTGACTACCAATTTCAATTTGAATAAATTTAAAACAAAAATAGCTTCTTTTTATACCAGAAGCTCAACAACCTTTCTATATTGCCCAAGATCAAAAAAGGACTACTGTCAGACCCTGCTACCTTGGTGGTCAAGAAATTCATGGGATACTATTATCTAAGATATAAGTCACGGGCCAGGTGCTTGCCATTGACTCAAAAGACTAGCCTGTTAGATAATATTGCATACCCGCCATTATATACCCAAGATCTATCCAATTTCTATTCGATGTGAGATGCAACATTCTCCCCACCCAATCACGTGACGCCCTCGTCACAATCTGTCCCAAACTCAAGAGCCAACCTGGCCCATATTGTCCATCCCCCCGAATCTAGGGGACACACTATCCACGTGGCAATCCCTATTGGGGCTCAAGACACAAAAGTTTTAGAACCCACTTGGCCCGTATTGCCCATCCCACTGGAGGCATGGGGGACCTACATCCCACTTGGCAATTTCCATTTGAGTGCTTTTAGAAGCCCATATACGAATGAGAATTCAGGTCTGCTCTGATACCATTTGTCACAGGTCAAGCGCTTGCTATTGACCCAAAAGACTAGCCTGTTAAGTAATATCGCATACCCACCCTTATATACCCAAGATCTACCCAATTTTTATTCGATATGGGACGTGACATATGTAACTCCAAACGGTTTTGCATCCTAACTGCCTGGATGTCTTAACCACTCAACCCAACACTTCGAGTTAACAATAAAAATAAAGAATGCCTCCATAATTTACCTATTACTTATGAAATCCTCCTCACGCAAGCTTTTAATTATCTCATTCCAAAATGGAGAAAAGATTGACGCACATTCCTTGTTTACTTCTTGAGAAACCTGCATGAACCGACCAAATTATCTCAAAATCAGAATGAAATGCATCTACTATTTGCCAAAGAAGAATCATTGTCAGGGGAAAAAATAGAACCAAAGAAAAAAAAGAGAATTTTTTCACAAGATCGAAACATCTACAGTACCAATAGATGTGCTAGCAAATTTATACAAACGGAGCAGATAGAAAAAGCAATAGTTTACATGCAAATATACACCATAACAGACCAATGAATGCACTACACCCAACATAGATACAAACATTCAAGTGCACATACATACCCACCCTCATGCTTGCACCCTCAAGCATGCATATGTATGCAAATTTGAACTACTTAAAGAGTAGTAACTCCATTCTATTTACCAACTGGAAAATCAATAGCATTTAAAATATCCAAATATATTTTAAATGCTATAGTTTAGCGCTTTTCTGTTTCTATATTGTGGAGGAAATCTCATTTGAGTATGGATATTGTTTGTAATAGCATTGCGAGGTAACTTTCGTTGTAGTGCCAAGCATCTTACATGAAATTACAAAAAACTGGGCAATTAATCGACAATAACATTGATTTGTTGGTTTCGACACAGTTTGGAATTGTAGACATACGCCAGAGCTCAGAAAAGAGATATTTTAGAACTGAAACTACTGTCTCGGAATTTTTTTAAACTACTGCAGTACATTCTTCGCCATCAAGTGAAGGATCTGTCATGCGCTTACCTGAGATGCTTGTCTGTCAAATGGCACCCTGGAAAGCAGAATACTAAATGAGTTTCTAAGAAGATATAACAGAAAAAGCAATAAACTTAATTTACAAGCCATTTAACTCACAAATGCATGCTCAGTAGGGTGTAATGGATCTAGGAAGACTCATTGCTCAGAAATGGTCTTTACTTTGGCAGGTATGACAAAGATTAAGGCATCTAAGTATCACAGTTCAAGTACCTTTTTGCTTGTTGAGAAACAAGATTCTTAACAAAGGCTTCCGGAAAGCTCTCAAAACGTTTGTGCACCATTTCAATTGAACGTATCTGTCATAAGTCAACATTAAGAAAATGACATGACAAGACGATGATGGAGAAAATTTTGCAATCAGTTACCAGGAGAAGGAATAATGATTATCAAAAACAGAGGTGGAGCATGCACAGAAGACTTGTAAGAAAAAAATTATAACCAAAGAATATAATACCTCGCCTAACCGAGCCCGTGCACCCATTACCCCACCAACAATTGCGGATAAGACATTGTACCATATGTGAATATCCATGAGATAGATCTAGACAACAACAACAAAAAATGATAAGAAATTCGAAGATGTGAAGTTATAATGATAAAGTACCAATGTAGATATTGACAAATTCAACATGGTCTTTGTTTCGATCAAAGTTAGAAAAGAAAAAGTTAGGTATTTTTGAAGACTGTGCAGCTAGGCCTAGCTGCAATACATCTAACCAGTACTCTGAAATGATTCATTCATGTCTTTCTTTGGTCAATTTTCTCACGACAGATACAACTTTAAATACGAATAATATTCTTTCATATATTTTAATACAAGCTTCCTTAGTTCTTATCAAAAAATCTTATATTATCTTTCTTAGTTTCTTATTAAACAATAAAAAAAATACATATTGTTTTACAAATACCAGCCAAGAAGTCAATGCTGAATTATTTTCCAGAGCTATATAAAGAGAAGGAAATTTGAAAATACTCACAGCAACAACTGGAGCCCATAGACAAACTACAGTCAAGGCATTGTAATTATCTGCCAAAATCACACAGGATAATTAGTCAGAAATACCAACTTTTAATTCAAGAGAAAGAAACTAAGGACAAATCTTATAGGATTCACACAATTGGCACATCAAGTAAAATGAAAAGCTGAAATAAAGATGGAAGACCTTCGCATTTCTCACACTAACTGTAGCAGCAAACATTTCAACCAACTCCAAGTAATGTGGTGTTTCTATTTAGCACCTAAGAATTTCATGTAATGTACCAGTTTTTCAGAAATCATAAAGAATTTAGAAAAAAATCAAAGCAAATCAGTTGAAGACTTGATCCAGATAATAAACCTAGATAATGATTTATGATTCACGATTCACTAATGCACTAGCACGCAGGCAGATATGCATCCACCAGTATTGGATTGAGGACGCTGGACCATGTTCACATCTTTAACCCTTTTGCTTTCAAGGATAATATTTTTCTTTCTTTGATAAGAAACTGAGATTTGAATTAAAGAATCAGTACATCCAAAATGTGGACTAAATGTCCACTAAGATAGCAAAAACCCAAGTGAGGGAATCAAAAAATATACAAGCTATTTCAACAAGAGATAAGGACATTTCTTTCTTTCCATAATACTGAAACAAAGCTGCCACTGCACATTTCCAAAGTGTTTTAGTCTTGACTCCTTAACCAAAAAGCAAAAGTATTCTCCATAGAACCACAAAATCTTAGCCTCTTTGCACTACCTCTTCCACAACTTTGAAGCCACAAAACAATGCAGGAAGAGGTGATTGAAGTTTTATGCACTTCTTTTGCTTAACACAGTTACACATGCCATGAGGGTGAAAGACACATACGAGGGAACTTTCTTCGAATCACTTGTCCGGTGTTTTCATATAGTGAAAATTTGAATTTTGAGAGAGATTCTAACCCTCCAAATCATAAGGGTTTAAAATCATCCAAAGAGACATCATTATTCAACCACCAAAAATATGATTTAAAATAGTAGTGTCCCAATGACTCCAATTTCCAAACTCTTCTACCTTTATTAAATTTGTCAATGACAATGTTGTCTAACAACTCCAAAAGAGAGGCATATTGATGAATTTCTCCATCATTCAAGTTTCTTTTGAAATTGAAAATCCAATGCCAATTTAAGGACAAAGGTGACAAAAGGATACTTGCAAAATTAGTGACATTTCTTATAGGGAAAAGTCGAAAAAAAGACGAGGGAAACTCTCACACAAGGAAGACTATCCTATCCAATTATCCTCCCAAAACCGAATATTTTACTTTCCATTCCCTACACTTAATTCAATGTGAGAGAGAACAGAACAATAATCCTTTGAATTTGTTTTTGAAGGGCTTTTAAGAGTTTCAGTCTTAACCACATTCAAGTCCCAACCATACCACATTCAAGTCCCGACCATTTGAGTGAAAGTCATCCTTGCTTTTAATTACAAAAGGAAGTCCTTTTTCATAGGAAATCTCCAAAGCCACTTCGCTAAGAGAGCTCTATTTTTCTTAACCACATTCTCGATTCCTAGCCCTCCTTTAATATTAGATCACGAAACTACATCCCCATCTAATAAGGTGAGAGCCATTGGTTTCATTTAAACCTTCCCCAAGAAAATAGTGGAAAGCTTTTAGCCCTATTCACTTTAAACAAAGAGCTTTCAAGGATACTGAACACTTATTTACATCACTGCACAAAAGTAAGTGGTTGGTTCAACTAACTATGACAAGTTTTACCAATTTTAGAGGGCACTATGTCATATTAGCATTCCAAATCCAAAAGGAGTTGCCTTTACAAATGAACCATTCTAACAACCAATCAAGTTTAGCTCCAACAACCATGTGGCAAAGATCTTAGGGACTTCAATCAAAGATCCAATAGTGGACAAAAGAAATATATCAGACGACACATGACAGTTCATCGAAGAACGTAGAGAAAGTGCACAACAAATAATCACTACAGTCACAACTTAATCCATTCATTCTTGTCTCTTCATTCCAACCTTAGTGATGAGAAATTGACACATCATGTGAAAAACTCAATTCCAAAAGCTATTTTATCCATATTATCAACAAAAAGAACATTAAAAAAGTGGTTCTGCAAAGTTTAATGGCTATGCAACAAGGGCCTCTGAGCTGCTAGTGAGGGAGAACTGGCATTGTTTAAAAAGAAAAAAAAATGCAATTCCTTAATGAAAAATGTTGGCAGGCTAAATTTTAGAAATGAAAAAAGCATGGAGCAAAAAAATGTATTTAATTCGAAGACCAAATCTTTCAAATTCCCATGGGTATAGTATCTGAAGATTAGAAATAGGCCAGTCATAATCATATTCCGAATATTGAGTGTATACAGCTGCTACAAAGAAAAGACCATTTCAGATAGAACACCATCCTCATAGAATCATATAGACAAATACTAATAGGTCGTAGGGCTTATATACTTTCATGGATCCAACAAGCTTACATTATCAATCAAAAACATAGAAAGGAATGTCTTGAAATGAAAGAAATGTGGATGGATAGAATAATAAATAAAAAAAGCAGATGATGCTCCACGATATTTGACAGATGAGATTGACAGAAAGAGGGTACTAAGTATGAACTCTTGCATCTCTACAAGACATCATTAGTATAAGAAGTCAGTAACCACTCCACCAGATTGTTAGATCCAAAAAAAATTTCATCAAAGTATCACCGCAAAACTTAGGTTAATTTCTAATTAGTTCAGTTTGATCTAACAATGTTAGACCCTGTAGAAAAATAAACATGGCTAGCAAGACATTCACCAAAGATGAGACATGATGTGCTATCTCAGAGTTAGAAACTGAATAATTGAAACCCGAGACCAAATTTTGTTCCCTGTAACAAGTGTCAAAAACACCCAACACTAAGCTCAATTACAAAAATGACATATCAAGATGATATGATTTTACTATAGCTTCATATCTCAAGATGCCAGGAACACTAGAAAATTTCATTGATCACTTGACCACCATGAACTTGTGAGATAACAAAAAAAAGTAAGGTCAATGAGTGAACAAAAAAAGAACATACTCTTTGAGACAAAATCATGCCATGAGTACTGAAGAAATGACAAGCCGACAATAACCTTTGTGGGTTTCACAAGAGGTCTAATCTGCACATGATAATGGTAAATGTTAATGACATAACAATGTAAACACATTCAATGAGTTCAAATAATAAAATCACCTAGTAGCTATTCAATCATTAAGCTTTCACACTCAAGAACACAAAAATCCTTGCCTGAACAAAGTATGCAAATGTGAACTTGCAAAGAAGGATCACCAACCAAAACAGCACATATCTGCAGAAGTTAAAAATAGAATGATAAGTCAATAGAGGTTTATCCTCAGAAAAGATAACTGTAGGCTTTTACATGGTCCAACTGTGACAAGATCAAAATTAAACAGTATGGCATCTAGTAGTGAGTCACACTCTTGAACTGTAGACCATAGAAGTCAATAAGAAGTCTCTGTCATTACATATTCAATACCCTAAGATTCTACAAAATTAAACATTTCCAACAGAAATAGTCTGATATAGAGAAATATAGGTCTGACAACTTGATGTAGTACATATAAATAAACATAAAATTTATAATGCATTCATAATTCACGTTTCAACATATGTTTTCAGCAAACATATAAATATCCTAATTAAAACAAAGACAACTCCACAAGTTATTCCCTGCCAAAGCAATGGCATGCATCCTCAAGCTGCTGACACTGCTGAGAAGACATAGAAACACTTACATCTCCAGCAAAAATCCACAAAAAGAATTAAGATAACTATTGTCGAAAGAGCATCACAAATAGAGAAAGGTAAGGCTCAAAAAACCAACTGTATTGCTCAAATAACAAACCAAAAAAAATATCAGTTTTAACAGACATAACAACAGACCTGCAGTAGTCACTAAACCTCTCATAAAGACCTCTTCCAACATAGTACCGCTCCTGAAATATGAAAGTTGCTCTATAAGAATAAATGAAGAACCCAAGCCAATGTCGGAAACACTTGGCCATCTTTTCTTGATAAGATAAATTAAACAGAAAAATACCTGATAAATCCATTTAAAAAATTGAAAGAAGGATTGGTCAGACATCTCAGACAATGTGTGACATGCTTGACATTTAAGTAACAAAGCAAAAACCACCCGGACAGCAGCATAAATACCCAATGCAAGTATATATATTCGAAAATAAAATGAATTCGACTGCTGCTGATTTTGTTCCTGTAGAACCTTTCTGCAATTTAAAAGGAAAAAAGAAATAATGCAGTTAGCAAAGTCATAGTTCTGACAACTAACGAATGTATGTTATAGGAAGAATAGCTAAGACTCACATGTAGACATATGTTACAAACGTGGAAGCCAAGCCACACCAGAAAAACCTAATAACTAGCCTTGAGATAGCCATGCCTCTTGCTGTGGTGTAAGCCCCAAACATAAGCAATACATCTAAACAACCTACATGAGCAGCAAATGATAATATTGAGATCAGGGAACTTACCAAGATCTGCCACTTAGGTCATAAATAAATAGCCATGCGAAAAATAGATAGCATACTCTCTATGAAGTTCATGATAGCAAATGTTGGCCCAATGCTAAGCATTGTCTTAAAGGTCTCCAAATTGATCTTCCCATTTTTGAAGGCTATTATTGTCAAAGCCTGTAGGCGAGAGAAACACATATGAACAAAATATTTTAAAGTTGAAGAAGCTGTATCAAAAACATTACAGCAGTTATGTTCGGAAAGGATAAAGTTAACCTGAAACATCACAACCAAAAAGATCCAAAGACGATGAAAGCTTCGATACAAGTGAAGAAATGTACGATGCTCAACGAAAGTGCTTTTTCCAGTCTGCCAATGCACATTGAGAAGATAAAAGATGTTGCATGCAATCAGTGTCTCCACATAAAAACAAATGCAGAGCCAATAACCATGAACCAGTAGTTGCTCAATGATAATGATAATGACAATCACAAAATCAATAACTAGTGTTTATGTATCAACAACAGACCGCCTAAGGACAAAAGATAGCCTCATCACTCTCATCAGAAGAATATCAAATTAATAACAAAACAAGGACAAGATCGACATACTCTTCAATAACAATAAAAATTAAAAGGGCTTTAAGTAGATATCCACATGGTCTATAGGCATTTACACAATAACTTGATCAACGCATAGAATTTGATGTTAGATTATAAAACAGAAATGTTTACACAAATTTGCCCTTTTTAAACAATTCACATTAAATTTTCAAGAACTTAAGGGGTACAATTATTCCTAACCTTAATAGTGAGGATTCAACTTTAATTTCCAAGTAGAACATCTACTAATATTAACAGAAACCAGTAAGTCAACCACCACAGAGGTCTACAGTAAAAAAGGGCCAGGATTACAATTTTTTTGGAGGTTGACTTACATAGCCATAGACAGGTTAAACCCCAATATTCCATGCCAATATCCTCATCCAAAAATTCTACAATTATAAAGAGGAAAGATTTCCATATATCTTAAATAATATTCAAAAAAGGTCAAATAACATTAAAAAGTTAATAAATTTTTGCAAGAAGTCAAAAGTAAAACTAACCCTTTTCCACTTTTTAGGCTTCAACAGGAATGGAGAATCTTTCCTCATAGGCCATCTTAACTCAAAGCAAGCAGGTGACCTGCATATATTACATATGAGAACATAAATATAATAAAGACTATTCACTAACCTTGAGAATTTAAATTTTTTAGAAGCAGACCAAAAATATTCATTGAAGTCATCATAATTCCGCCATGCTGAATGTGCAGCTTTACCATTGTTATTTCTAGCAGCTTCCTGTAAACATCCACATAACAAAGTAAAAAATCGCTAACTAGAGTGAAGAGTGTATATATCACATAAAAAACAATAAAAAATCAGTAAAAATAGATATGGTTAACATTTGTTGATAATTGTAGACAGTAAGAACTTGAATAAGATATCTCAACAACAAATAAATACAGAGGATTAAGACTAAGTATCAAATATGCAGAACAAGTACCAACATGATATATTTTTTCATAGGAAACTAAAAACTGTTAAAAGACGGAAAAAAAATAAGGTATACAATTATGGACAGAGTGTCCACAAGGAATGCAGTAAACGCTAATGGAGGAGAAAATAGCAAAGCACATACAAACAAACAAGTGTATCCATCTCTCCCTAAAAGAAAAGCAAACAGGCTATATAACTTATCCCAAAACCCTTCCCAATTTGGATGAATGGAAAAAAAAAGGAATTATGATCGTGAAATTGATATACAATTAGCATACTGACTAGCTGTCAAAAATGATCTAAACATGCAATGTTTGATTGATAGACATAGACTAAGTGCCAACTTTTGCAGAAAAGAGAATGTAATTCAAATAAGAATTTCAGAAAGAGCATATATCAAACCAATTAGAAAAAAGAATAGAAAAACTGACCGCTGCCATTGTTTCATATATGGGGAAGATGATTTTGCCATGGAAGGAAACAGAACTATTTTCAGTTATGCAGCTGGGAGCAGGACTAGCCTCTCCATGGTCCAATATTGCATCCAACTCTTTCGCCATCTGATAAAACCATAATCATTGTGAATGACATTTATAAACAAAGCTCAAAAAAATGAATAAATGATTTAATTTAAACTTCAGTGCAAACCATTGCTTCTACAATATGCAAAACTAAAACCAAGAAAAACTTAGACTGGAGTCCGCTTCTAATACAAGCAGTATATGCCACAGATACATGGCAGAAGTTTGGTGCATAAAGAATTGGTTAAAATGTTGTAAGCTGAGGGATAGAGGGAATAACCAGAGAGTAGCTTCTCAGCCAGCAGCCTCTTTAGTGAATAAAGTACCTAGTCCTCAAGGATATATCACTCAATAGGTAAATTCATAGGTCATTCTATCATACTGGGATTACAGTTACAGTATAATACCAAAATTAATTTAGATCGTTGGATCAAATCAAGGAGTTAAATCTAATGAACATAAACGATCCCACTATTGATACCATTAAAAACTGCCCAGTATTGTAGAATAATCCTAAATTCATAAGTGAGGGTCTAGCAAAAGAATTGTCAGCTACTACTAGCTTCCCTACCTTAGCTTTTGAGCACATCATCATTAAGCAACCTTCTTTCCTATGCTTATATAAAGAAATAGAGAATTTCAAAAGAACTAACTTCTGAGTAACTGCTTTGTATGATGGGAATGATATGCAACCAAGTACTACAGTGATGCCAACGATACAAGAGTGTGATTTCTAAGTATTTATGGTGATGTTAGGCCGTTTATCTGCCTTCTCTTTATTTTATACTAACTGCGGCTGCATAACAGCTTTGACCTAGCTTGCTGACTAATACAAAAACTAACTAGAATGTATCAGTTTAGTTTAATTTATTAGTCCAATATTCAGGTGCTTCAGACTAAAAAAAAGGAGAAAACTAAATGCACTATTTCAAATGCCAGATTCATCTGATACATTGTTCCAAAGCCTCAAACTAGCTCAAATTAAAGGATTACCAACTTTGTAAAAGTAACCTATAAGCACAAAACAACTTCCATAATGCATTAGCACAAAGAACAAGATTTGAAAGAGGGTTTTTCAAATTATGTCTGACCAAGCAAGCAGAGATATTCAACAGACAACTAGTACAAACTGATAATAGCAGGGAGCTTACATGGTGGAATATATAGCAAATGCACTCAGGAAGAAAACGGACATTTGCAGCTTCTCCCCAAATAACAAAGTACAATGAAATCAGAAAAAGCTTCCTGTCCCTATTGATTGCTTGAAAACTGAAGGAGACAAAATTTATACTGTAAATTAACCAAGTATTTCAATATACCAAGTATTCAAGTAACCACAGGTTGCAGAAGTGACCTGTTCCATGCTAGGCGTATCCGTAAATATTTGCACCACTTGATGTAGTTATCTAGCACTTTTAAGAAAACCTCATTGATTGCTTTCTCATCTATTTTCTGTACAAGACAAAAAAACATATATCAAAGAAATTACCAAATAAATCCATATTAAAAAGAATCCAACCAGTCAAATTTTGATGCACAATCAGAAACTAGAATCAACCGAGTAACAGAACTTCCTGACACCCCCAACAAATCTCTAATTAAGAATACCTCACAAACAAATAAAGAATACATGTTCATTCAATCGATTATCTGCAGATGCCTTCTCAAAAAGTTCTTTGGAGATGCTTGAGCTAGAAAATCACAAACTAAATGGAGTATAGAACTTTTCTACTGCAGCTTCTTTTAACCAAACCATCAAGGTTCAACTTCTTTTATGATGAATATAAAAACCTAATCATAGACAATATGAGCCACATCCAGATTGCTACAAATGTTCAACAACACTATTGGAAGCTTCTATAGCTCATAAAAGTTACACACCACCAAATGAAGATACTTATGACATACACAAGCTAAAAGATAATAATTTCTATGCAACTAAAAAGTTATTGTGATAAAAGGATGACAAATTGATCAATTTGGTTAGAATAAATTACTCATAATTACTTTTTAAGAGCAAATATGATTATATTAAAGAAACAAAATTAACAATGGAGAACAAGCTGTCCACTTGAAAAATTTAGGAAGCATTTTATAGAAATAACCAAAAGTAATGATGATTTAGTAATATGACAAAAGTAAAAGTCTATGCAAGCTGGAGTGTATCTGGGAAAGCTAAATAACTGAAAAAGAATAAAGTTCTAACAACTTGAATCATCTGAAACACTTACTGGATCAGCAACTGTCGGTATACCAAGTCGGGCCTGTGCATTTGCTATTGTAAGGACAATGTTCTCACGCTGGTTCCTTATGTTGTCTCTCTGCAAAAAAAAAAAATCAAAGTGAATAACCAGTAAACTTGCAGCAAGAAAAAAAAAAGATGCAGATAAGACTGCATCAACTGCAGACAAACAAGGCAATCACATTCGGATAAGATTGTGTAAAAAAAAATACATAGATCCCAAGTCTCACTGACACTAACACAACTGAAACAATTTACCAGCAAAAATAAATTATTAACTGAGTTTTCCTTTAACTGGAACAACAGTCCAACAATGAAATTTATCTGGGAATTATGGTGCTAGACAGCATTACATCACAACACTACTGCTCCCCTCCCGCCTGTCAGCCAACATTTAAACTTTTCCAGCATCAATCATGCCAACAATGCAGGAATCTTGCTTCCCCACATCCTCCACCATTCATCTCAATGTTACTACAATTAATATATTCATCTGTAGTATATATGGAGTATGATATTGAAAGTAACTTTCCCATGGACAAAGATCAATCAGAGACAAAAACATGAATACATGATACGGAAAACAGAACAACAAGTTTTCTCAAGTAACTTAACTCCAACTGTATTCCATGAAATTATTACTAAGAATAAAGATTCTTTCAAGCAGCTAATTTATTAACATATTAAAATAAAAGAAATAACAAACAAGAATAAATATACCCAAACAAAACACAAGATGATAAACTTGACAGGAAAAAACTGACTTCAATTAGAAGTGCCATCTTTACCCACTATTGCATAAATATCGAAGTGATAAAAACTGTATGCAAACCTGAAATCCAAAGACGCATTCCAGAAGATCAAACATGTCTGCATCCCGCTGTCCGGAAATTTCAAAGTCAGCAGGAAGTCTAGGAAACTGTTCAGTATATCTAATAGCAGATATTGCACCTTTAACCTGCATAAAGTACCCAACTTATAAAATCGAGTCATGAACAAGTTATGCAGCTTGGAGAAAGATGAGAACATTCAGTGTAGAACACAGTGAGTATCGCACTTACTGCACATACAGATGTTTGATTATGAACATTTAGATCATCATTTTTCTCAAAAGAGAAAAAGAAACAAAATAGAGATTCGCACTCCAAAAGGTACAAATGTGGACCAGATATCCACTGAACCACCCAAAAAAAACCTAAAAGGCGGTACCACAACCTTCTGCACTGTAACAAAAACCAATCCTTGTTCCATCCTATAAATACCAGTCTTAAGACCTTTAAATTATCTTAGAACATCCTCCCAATTAGGATTAAAAAGAAGAAGTATCTTGAAATTCTTCACAAAAGAAGCCTGAAGGACTTCCAAAAAACTAACTTTGTCCCACAAGAAACCTTTTCATCTCTCATCATTGCCAAAGACTGTCTAAAGTCAGCTAAAATTATGCAACAGTAAAGCAAAAAAATGCCAGATAAAAGAATGTAATATCTTAATCAAGATTTGTCTAACCTCTGGAAAAATTCCAATAGCATTGGTTAGTGACGGTGCCTCCATCGGAACAATATTGTAGGGTGTAAGTTCCCCAGATAAAGTTGCATCAGCTTTTTTGATTCTTCGTAGCTGCAAAACCAGAACAACAGTTTTGAATGCATAATTTCACTCAGGAGAGGTATAGATTCACTTTCTAAATTTTCAAAGAACTATCTTGGTGAGATACAACAAGCTTCTACATAAGCCAAGAAGTGAATGTTCAAAATAGTTAGCAATTTTCTTAGAAAAATGTCTAGGTCATCTCTACTACTCTCAGTTGATATTTAGTAGAAGTAAACCAATGAGTAATGTTCAATTTGGCATACTATAACCTGAATGTAGCAACTTAGGAACACATGGATTTGAGATCACTGATAATAAATGCAAATTATATCTAAAAGAAAATTATATTCAAAGGTAGGCATCAGACAAATACCTCATCATTAATGAGTCTTCCAACACCATCAGGATCTGCATCTTTGCTGAGGGCTTCCATAACCTCAACTAAGGCCCTCAAGGTAGCAATGACTTTTTTCATTTCCCAAGATCTTAATTCTAGCCTGAAATAACAGAACTTACTGTGATTATAATGTATCAGCATCACGAAGAAAAACATTGAAGATTCACCCCAATTTGATATGCATCTATCAGTGTGGCAAACATCCTTTCACTTTTGATGCAACAAAGGAAATTAGTACACCCAGGCTTACAATGTGACTATAAAAATAAGGGTCCTTTCAGGCTTTTGTAGAAAGCACTTGCAAACCACAAAAGTGTAGAAACCAATTAAAATCACTTTTCTACCAAGTGCTTCTCTAACCCCTAAAGTCAATTTTGTCTATTTCAAAAAGTAAATATTGAAAATAGATCCAAAAAAGCATTTTCCTATTCGAAAGCAGATTTTTTACAACTTTTGACCACACACAAGCGAACTGTAAAATTATCCCACAATAAGCATTTACACTACTACTTGACATTAATAAATGATGACGTTGTCTAGCCAGAATGTAGAATCCTAAGACATCATTAATATAGACAATGTGTTTCCTTTGATATGAAACACAAAAAATACATACAAACATTCAACCAACAAAAACCTCCATAATAAATGAAGATGACAAAGAAAATCCACAGACATAAACGTTATCCAAAGACATAATCCTCACATGTGGTTTGTCTCCTTCTCAGTGACTCGTGCAAGAGAAATGGGGGAAGTGTGGATCATTTGTTTCTACAGTGCAGTATTGTTGTTAAGTTGGGGCACATATTATTTCAAGCTGTTAAAATTTCATGGGTGATTCTAGCCTCCAACTTATCTCTACTTTCAGAGAATCTTCATGCCTTTGGGAGAGGCGACGAAGCTAAAGTTCTTTGGGAAAAAGTTGTTCCAGCTACTCGTTGGGGGATCTGGCAAGTAAGGAAAAGAAGGATTTATGAAGGTTTTGAGGAAGACACCAACTTTTATGGGATAGAGTGCTATTACTAGCCTTTCTTTGGGCCTCTGTTACTAAAGAATTTCAAGTTGCTTCCTTCTTCTTCATTCATCTAATTTGGGATGGGGTTCTAGGATAAGAATGGGTTCTCTCGGCTAGTTTTTGATTTGTTTGTTTTCAAAGTCTATACCGTTTTGGTGAGCTGAACAGATTTCAATTGTATAGCTCTTTTTTGTGTTTTGTTTTGTGGTTCATTTTGTGGACTTCTTGTTCACTTCTTTGTATATCTTTCTTTTTAATTTAAGTTTCTTGTTTCCTATAAAACAAAAATCCACAGAGATAACATATCTCAAGACTCATATTTACTACAGGCAACATGAATATTCCACACAAGGCTAGAAATAAAACTAATCAAGTATATTTCTAACCAAAAAAAATGCAGTAGAAGAAGTACCACGCTCAGACCACTGCAAATTTTTGTTCCACAAAGTAAAAGACCACATTTACAAAGAGAAATATATGGAGGAATATGAGGTTTGCACAAAACTAACCTACTACAGAATACAATTGATATTGAAGGATCTAATGTCACGCTCCAGAATATATAGCTAAGGTTAAACATTAGCATTCAATACTATGGTACTGATACACAAATAATTTAACATTCCAAAACCGTATCAATCCCACTGTACAAAAGAACTTTCTCATTTTGCAAATATAGTCAATTTCATTTGTTTGCAAAGAGTGAACTCTGAAATCAGTAGATGTTTCATTACGATACCAGCATCCAATACGAGTATTAAATGACTAGGGGGATATTGTATGTTATAAGTACTTTGTGGTCTTAGTTTCAAAATGAAATACTTAGTGTCCCTATAATGGGGGAAAGAAACCAAATCCTAATAAATTTGTTAGATGGTGCAAAGACATGGATGTGCAGAAGCAAACAACTAAATCATAAGGAAAATAGTAAGCGGCAGAAGTTGGCCATACTCTCCAAGGTTTGTAGAAAAAGTTCCAGACTCCCGCAAATTCTGTTCCATTCTTTGGATATCCTCCACTCTATGTCGTTTCTTGTAGAGTTTGTAAAATTCCCACAACTGCTCAATGTCTTGATTACGATCTATTCGGGCAACATCCCTTTTGGAAAGCTTTTGCTGCAATAAAATGTCAACCCTTGATGAGTGAAACCAGATATTTGAAAAATAATTGTGGTAGAATTTACTCTGAGGACTAGCAAGACAAGCCATTTACCAGTGTCCAACCACTTTATTCAAAGCTGCAAAAGTATAAAGTGCACGCTATATCTATGTCAAAAAGTGAATGTTCACTAATCACACAAATTGTTATACCTTAATAATAGACATCAAACCAGTCTTGAACTGAAGAACACCTCTACCGTCACTGTTTGGATCCAAATTTTGAGCCATAGAATATGCCTGCTCACACACTACGATTGAAACAAAAGGACTTGTATAAATAAGCCATCACATTTCTAATCTTATGCAAGAACAAAAGATACAAAGAGATGCACCCCACTCAGAGAAGTAACAAGTCATGGGAAGTAATCTTCACAAAATGTACTCCAGAAGTAGGAAAAATGATCTCAGAGAACAGGTGTATCAGGACAGGCCTCTCTACTCTAGTTCAAGCTGAACCAGTGGACACCACAAAATGGCACCAGATAGACCAACATATTTATATATCACAATTCAGAGAGGGACAAAACAATTAAGCATGCCATAGTCCTCAAAAGTAAACGTACAAATTCTAACCCATAAAACACCTTAAATCATAGGGGTGGCATCAGAGAATGAAAGCACACTGGCCAAGGAACAAGTCTATAAAGCACCTGCTTTGCTATCTTTTATATAACTCCTGTTAATCTATTATCATGTTGATGTTGACTTGCAGAAATTAATTTTCACAGAACTATCCATATCATCACATTCCTAGTTAAACAATTTAATTTTCATAGAACTGTCGGACTAGAAAAATACCAAGTTGTAAAGCATTAAAACTACAAGGGATAGACGATGAACTACAATTGGCCTACTTGGGAATCAAAGAATAGAAACCTAAAGCAAAATATGTTCACAAGGATATAATTTATGTACAAACCTACTGCAGCATAAAACAAGACATGAATTCAAAATTATCAAGAAACTAAATTGAAATCACTCACAATTCAGACTATGTTTAGTTTGAATAGATGAGCTGTTTCCAATTTGCATTCAAATTCAAAATCCAGATAAATTATTTGTTCAATTCATTACTAACTTCATTGAGTGTGAATCAATTCAAGTCCAGGACAAACTCAGGCATAGTTTTCCCACCCTCTGTGTTACACTCCTATAGCGCTAAAACAGAAATTCAAAATAGAGATACTAGTTCTAGAGGAGGCTTTCTACTCCATCTACTCCGAGCACCGCACATTTAATCCCATACAATTTTTTTTCTCGCCCATTGTTCTCAAACAAAAACATAAATGCCACATGCTTGAATTCAGCTGGTATACATCAAGCAAGACGTCAATCTGACAGCAGTATTAAAATTTACTTTCTTGCAAAAATAACCAACTAATTCTGGTATTTTCATCGCTCAAATGGTAAATTCAAGTATTAGAAATTTTACTCTATACATCTCGTAGCTTAAGTGGCTCAACACATCTTCATAAAATAAATTACACAAAAAAATGTTCACAAAACAAACAAACACCGTTCAAATAGAAATAGCGAAAAAAAAAAACTAAAGAAAACTTACGGATCCTCGCAACATTTGGATTCTGATCTTGAATTTCATCTGCAGCCTGTAGGATAGCGTCGATGTTGGAGGCGCGACCGAGCGATGGCGGGACAGCACTGGCAATGCCGCCCGCAATTCTTTCGTGCCCTTGACCTGCATTTCTCAGCTGCTCTCTCTTCAACGTGGCTCGAACAAGTCGTGCCCAATTATCGTAAACCCTAGCCATCGAATCTGACGATTCAAAACCCTAGGTTTCGTTAAAAAAAAAAACACTCGGCTCTTGTCGACTCCGATCTTCTATGGCAATTTCTGTTTCTTCTTTCAAGCTAATTATGGGAGGATGAACTGTCGGAGGTTTAACGATGAAGTTGAAAAGATTGAGAGAATGAAGAAACGCGGAGATCGCGGGAAAAGTAAAGCAGATCGGACGTATATGAATTGACGGTTTTGTCCTTTGTTGAGAGCCGTTGATTAGGTCAAATTGACTGTTTTAAGGCGTTAACAAGTGACTCCACTTAATATTTTCAAAACTCTGTGATGCGCGCGTCTCAGTGGATGATACCTTTTTTTCTGATCGAGTGGACCGTGATGTGACGAAGACTCGATTACCTCGGTGTATAATGCGCGTAAATTTTAGAACATTACTTTCGCCCTAAGATTACGAATCTTAATTTTAGTTTCAATTATAAAATATATATATAAAGAAAAAAATAACATTGTACAAAAATGAAGTCCAAAAATTATTTAATAAATGTTGTTTCTATAATCACAAAATAAAGAATATATAATTTATTTTATTTAAATTAAATAGCCACGTGAATGATAATATTGGACAACATGCAATCTTACAACATTAAATAAATATTGCACCCAAATATTTGTTCGAAGGGCAAAATTGGTGCATTTTTCTTATTAAAGTCAAGGGACTGAATTCTTATATGATAGAAGTAGGATAATGTAAATATGTTTATTCTTCTTATAAGAATTTTCATCCCTTTATATAGAGTATTATTTTTTTTTATTGGTTGAAGTATATATTTAAGCATGCGTTAATGTGTAAATAAAGTATAAAATTAGTTGGTGAAAATGTAATATCAATTTTAAAAAAATTAAATAAATATTACATATCTAGATATTATAAACTTAAAAACATATATGCATCATTTCGGTATCATTTGTAATATCAATATTTTAAAAAAGTATTAAATAAATATTATAAAATTAAAACATATATGTATCGTTAAATATTATAAATTTAAAAGTATATAATACATACTATTTATTTTTACAAAATATTTAATGAGTTCGTTGGACAAAACAATTATGTTATATGAGGCTTGTTCGGTATACAAGACAGGACAGGATTTAATTGAAATTAATGAGATTATATAGGTTATGTTATGATTGTAATAAGCTTAGTATCGTGTTTATATTGGGTTTATTATATGATTGAAACTGATAATATATATAATTTTATTACTATAATATTATTAAAAAATATTTAATTATTAAATTTTATATTAATGCAAATGAAAACTAATTAAATGTTTAGATTTATTTTTAAATATTGAATAGTTAAATAATTTTTATTTATACTAATAAATATTTGAATATATCTTTAATTTAAAACATCTAGTTATTAATTATTAATTTATAAATAATTGATTTTATTTGCAAATTATATTTGTTATTCTTTGCTCGTAGTATATTTTAAATCTTATGGGACAATTGGCCATTGTGCTGCTTGAAATAAAAACGGAATATTATTGTTTTCTTTTTTTTAAATTATAATATATTTTATTTTTTACACCATTTAAAAAAAAAATCAAATTTAAATAGGGATGTGAGTCTTGCACCCTCGTGCTCAACGATAGCACGAAATATCATTGTTAAAATTACTTATGTTGGCATAGAATATTAAAATATCGACCTTGTATTTAAGCTCCATTTGGCATGTTACTTTTTCAATCTTTATCAAGAATTGGCCAATGTCCTGGCAAACTTTTTCTAATACCAAATGACTTTTAAGTCTGAAAATCGAAACCTATCATTAAAGGTTCGACTTTTTGGGGTTTTTCAGAAAGACACGTATCTCATTGCATTTATATTCTTCAAAAGTTTCGAATAATTTAATCTTCCACATATATTTAATAATTTTAATGTTTAGTGTTTATTTGATTGAATTTTTTTTATTAATTAAAATAAATTTTAATATTATTATTTTTTATTTATTTATTTTGATGATATTTAACTACAATTAAAAATTAAAATAATTATTTTATCTTTATTTATAAAAGTTGAAAATTTAGATTTTTAAGAATATAATATTTTAATTTTTCATATTTATGTGATATCATATATATTCTGGTAATATTTTTTAATTATATAATATACCTTTAAAAATAATAAATCATTTTCAACAAATGTGATTTAAATTTTTTTTTTTTAAATCTCTGTGTCTTTATATTTTTACAATTATTATGTTTTTATAAGACTCTCTACTAACAAAATTTTGTCATTAGTAAATATTATTTTATTTTAATTTTTGTAATAAATACAATAATTTTTTAATTTGTTAGTTGTTATGTATTAATTTTACTTAGATTATTGTATTTTAAGATATTAAATTTAAGAAAATAGATAGTAAATTTAAATTTATGTATTAAAAATAGATTATTTATAATTTAGATATACGCTTTTATTAAGTGTTATTTTTTATAGTTTAATAATCAATCCGATCTTTTTAATAATGCATAATTAGGTGATATAATTATTTAAAATAATAATAAGTGAAATATGAATATTTCACTTTATATACCGTGAGAATAAATCCTATAACTTTTGGTTCTCAGGTCCACATTTGAAAAAAAAAAAAAGACATATTATTCAAATCATTGGTCTGGCACTAGATGTGCCATTTTCCCCTATCTAATGTTTACAATGCTCTAATAGTTAAGGATTGAGATACTATTAGTCAACAAATTAATACAACTTGTAATATACAATAATTATTAGAGAATAATTGAGTTAAAGTTGTAGCCATGAGTTTTACAAATTATCTAATAAGTGCAGTAAAAGTAATTGACAATATAACACTTTTAAGTGTTTTAATTCAAAAATTTTATTTAAAAAGTACGATCAAACAAATTTGAATCATCAATTTGTAAGTATGTATCAATTGTAGCTTTTCAATTACAAATATATAAGTATGAAAGAAAACTACAATCTATTTAACCTTTATATTCATTATTAAATATGTTAGTTCTTATTACATTATACTTTAATTTTTAAATTTACACATTTGTTAAACTTAAATTGATTTATTATTTATTAATTTTAAATCTTCAAACTCACATGGCATTTAAATTTTCATAAACAACAATAATATATATTGAGAGAAAAATGAATAGCCCAATTATATTTCTCTTAACGTTCTCTATGTCAAAATATTTTTTTCATTATTCTTTACCTTTCTTATATATAAATACTGTTTTTAATGATTTAAAATTTAATTACGATTTGAACTTATAAATAAACTATTATATTCATAAGCTTTATAACTCTAACTTAATCTACCCTGCCAAAGACATCCCATGATCTATAAGATTTTCAAAGTTATTTGCAGTATAATAATTTATTTATAAAATAAAACAATACTATTTTAATTAAAATTAGTGTTAAATTAATAATAACCACTCAATGCCTTTTTTTTATGTTCATAATTAAAGATAATCAATAAACAAAATATTTAACTCTTTAATTACTTATTTACACTAAGTTATTAAATACTTCAATGATTATATACTGATAAATATATATTTGTAACTAAAATATTTTATGAAAGTTATTATCATTCTAAGTGTGAGGGGTAATTTGTTTCTCTTCTATGTGAGAGTAAATATTTCAAATCAAGAGTAATCATAATAATTCATTTTAAAAATAATTTTTATTTTCGAGATTGTTTAATTCTTTTTATATGAGAGTAATAAGTTTGAACGAATCATAATAAATTCATTTTATTATTGTGTAATGTTTTAATAATTTTTTTAATTTTATATCAAAAACTTTATATTATAATATTACTGATCCTATTAATAAAATTACATTATAATCTTTAAAAATAAAAAGGTCCATAATTTGCAGGATTTAATAATATACAACATGGATAGCTTGAGAAAATATGGGACAGCTGGCTCGCTTTGAATTGATTAAGCAAAATGAAGGAATTGTCAGTGTGGAATTATAATAAACTTAATGAATTTTTTTCCCCCTATTTTGCATAGGAGGCTGCATAGATTACGCACGTTGCTGGTAGGGAAAATGTGAATCACTAGAGAGATTTGAAAAGTTTGGCCCACGAGAATGTAATAGTTGAAGCCGTTCCTAGGTTTTTGTTTCCAGAATTAACTTCCCTGACACTGATGAAGCTGCCGAGACTCAAATGTTTTTGCGGTGGCAAACGTATTTCGGAATGGCAGGAATTGAAGAAATTGGAGGTGTATGAATGTGTCTGAGTGAAGATAATTACTTTAGAATTTCAGAGCCATCATAAGGGGAGGCAACAAGAGATCGCAGTGCAACGACCACCTGTTCATGGTTAACGAGGTATAAACCAGAATAAACTTGAAGCTAATAAAGTGGATTTTCCTTTTTCTTGTTCTCAATATCTTCTATGGTTTGCTTTATTGATCATACGGCCATCATATGAAAATTCAACAGATTGCAGAGATTTTGAAAATGAAAATGAGTTCTTGCATCTGTGGAAGGAAAATTCTTCAGCCAGCTGCCAAGTTTTTCCTTTTTAAAAAAAAATCTAACGACCCTTAAAGTATCTAAATGTGACGAGTTGATGAATTTAGTACTGTCCCCAGTGTCCTTCCCAAATCTCGCAAGTTTGGAATTATGAAAGTGTGACTTATTGATAAGTTTACTGAAAGTTCGGTGAACAAGTGAAGGATGACATAATTGCTTTGAATGAACTCGAGTACTTGAAGCTTGATTATTTACCAAGCCTTAGAAGCTTTTGTCCGGGGAATTGCATTTTTTAATTTGCTTCTTTAGAAAAAGTGTATGCAAAACAATGTCTAAAGATGATAGACTTTTTTTTTTTGAAGGTGTCTTATGCTCACCAAAAGTACACAAAAGTGCAAGTAATAGTTGCAGAAGGGTTGGGTAGACAATCTCAATGTTACCATTCATCAAATGGTCCTCAAAGAAACGATAGGTGCGTATCATTTGGTTCACCAAATTTCTCCCTTGCAATAATTGAACAATTTTGGTTTTTCTTTTTATATTATATTGATTCTCAAATTTGTTATGCATATTTGCAGAATGCGCAGAGTTCTAAAGAAGATTGAGCGTGTAATTCATCGCGGCGGCTCATTCTCCTCTACTTGAAGAAGACCCTTTTGTTATTGGTTTTTTCAATTTTCAGATTAATTTTGGGAGGGCCTTGATCCATCCGTTTTCAGCTTTTTACCATGTTGCGGATTTGTAAAAACTCTTTAGATTTTGTTTGAGGAATTCTTTGCTCAAGGACAAAGTTAATCTTCAAGTTGCATGTAAAATATAATTTCTATGTTTACTATTTACTATAAAAATTATTGTGTTTGTATTTTTATATTTTTTTTACTTTCTCGGCTTGAAAGAGGATTAATTATTATTATTTTTTAAATAACTTTAAGAAGGGGGTATTTGAATTCTACTTCAATAGTGGTCAAAATGAATAATTATCATTAAACTACACCCATCATCACCTAATTGTTTGTATTATAAGCATTGGATTTTTATTTTTTATTTTATTTTAGAAATTGAAGATCTTGAAATCGACCATCCCATATAAGGTAACTCTTCATTTGTGTTAATACTTATGTTTAATATTTTTATATTAAAATTTTAATTATGTGTTTAATTTTTTGAGTTAAGTGATAAATTAATATAATATTATATCTATAAATTTTAGTTTTAATATTTCTTAATTTGTAGTCTCCAGGATGAAAAGTTTATTTAGTTCATATCTATTCAAATTTATGTTTTATGTGAAAAAAATTTGTTAATTTTTTTAAATATTAATATTAAGTATTTATTTATTAACTTACATTTTTTGAATTGAATGATAAATTAATAATTCTCTTTCAAGTGGCATACTCCTGATATTGTAACCCATGTCACTTAAACATAGAAGTCTCAATTTGGAGTGCTAAGCCATTATTTACCTTTGGGTACGTTCAGTGCAAGCGTATAATGTTTGGGATTGGATTAATAATAATTTTATATTTTAAATGTTTAAATTAATCATTTACAAAATGATTATATATTTAATGACATTTAAAAATTTTAAAGGTTATTTTTTAATGATAAAATTAATCAAAATATTTAAAAGAATATAAAAGTTTAATAAACAATTTAATAATTTTTGTTTAAATTTTTTGTGTCTTCCAGTGGCAAATTGAATTTCAAGTCTTACTATTGAAAATTTTAGATAGACAAGTTAAGAAAAGGGTAAATTAGATAATTTAAAAATTAACACTAATATAAATAATTTATAGCATTATTTAAAATATAAATATATTTAACAACAAATAAATTATAATAGACAAACACAAGATGATAATTAAAATAGAAAAATAAAGAAAATGAGAGATCAAGAGAATTTGCACCCAAATGTTTATGCGGTTTGGCATGTTACACAGCCTACGTTCACGCTTTAAGTAACTTGCGTTAAAGATTTCACTAACTTGCTTTAAATCAAAGTCAATAATCAATACACTTGACTTTTAAAGTGTCAAGAAACTTCTGCAATGAATTAGTTTTAAATGTATCAATTGAACCCTTATAATAAATGAGTAATTACTCTATTTTAAAAGTGTTTCTTACAAATACTTAAATAAACTTAATATAAGAACTATAACAAATATAAAAGATTTTAAACTCTCAAATGAATTAATACGAAAGTGTAAAAATAAGTTGATATACGATACATTTTTAATTTTAAATATTTTAAATGAGTGAGGTATTTATAAGGAATCAAAAAATTAGACTACAGCAACACTATAGTGACTTGAACGTTGCTACAGTATTTATACAGTGACTTAAATATTGTTACAATGGCGATACGGTGATCTTGCTAAAGCTTTGATGTTTTGCATTTTAGTCTATTTTAAAAAAAAATTAAAATTTTAGGTACAACTTCAACATACTTGAGTTATTTAATTATAACTTTTTGTAAACAATTTTAAATTTATTTTTATAAAATTATTTGAAAAGATGACACAATTATCTTTATTTTATAAAGAATTTATGAAAATATTTTATCTCATGCAATGTCAGAATAATTTATAATATACCCTTTAATTTTGTTAAAATCTTAAATTTTTATAAATATTTTATTTGCACTTAGTTTACCTCATTTATGTATTTAAATATTTCAATACTTAATAAATTATTATATTATAATAAATATGAAATTTGTTATTATTAAAATATAATATGTATAACTAGAAAGTTAACAATTGTGTACGCTATAGTTTATGTATTCAATTGTTAATTATAAAATTCATCCCATTTTAAGCAAAAATTAAACTTGAAATATAAGGCATAATCATCCATAACATATAAATTATATACGACAAAGATAATAATATATTTGAAATATCATTGTCCGTCGTGCTATTTTTTTGGAAACATATTTTTAGATAATTGAAGACTTTGAATCTTAAAAGGAATAAGATTTGACAGTGAGGACCTTATTGACAAAATCCTTCAATAGCAAAATCTAAAAGGCGAGGATTAACACGTACTCAATAAAACGACGCAGTTTTTGTAGAACAGAAGTGAATGACTTGCATAAACTGGGAGCAGGTTTCCATCTCTTTGTCCTCAGTTCCGCAATGGCCACAGCCGTACTACAACAAGACAACAAAAAGGCGGGGCGGGTTCCAGGCCCATGGCCTCACCGAGGAAGAAGCTCGAGTCCGGGCCATCGGCGAAATCGTTAACTCAATGGTTGACCTATCGCGTAAAAACGAAACCGTGGACCTAAACGCAATAAAATCCGCAGCGTGCCGCAAGTACGGCCTCGCACGCGCCCCGAAACTCGTGGAGATGATCGCCGCGCTGCCCGAGACTGACCGCGAGGCACTGCTGCCCAAGCTGCGGGCCAAGCCAGTCAGAACGGCTTCGGGGATCGCCGTCGTGGCCGTTATGTCGAAGCCGCATAGGTGTCCGCATATCGCGACGACTGGAAATATTTGCGTGTACTGTCCCGGTGGGCCAGACTCTGATTTTGAGTACAGTACGCAGAGTTACACTGGATACGAGCCAACTAGCATGCGCGCTATTAGAGCCAGGTGGTTATATTTGATTTTGTTATTATTTTTGTTAAATTTTGAGTGGAAATTGAGATGTCAAGTGACAACTAATTTTTAAATTAATAATGACAATCGATTACGTTTTTATATGCCCATGAAACTTGAGGAGTCTCAGTTCATGGTTGAAATTGTGCTTAATTAGCGATATTACAGTTGTTTATGAAGAGGTTGGAGAGTGGGGTTTTTGAAAATGACGAATCAAAAAGTGAAATGCTTTGATGTCTATTTATGGTTATTATGGCATTTTAACTTACTGGGTTTTTGCATCCAGATATAACCCATATGTCCAGGCAAGAAGCAGGATTGACCAGCTGAAGCGGTTGGGTCATAGTGTAGACAAGGTTTGGCCTATGTTCGTTTTTTTTTTTTGAAATTATATGTTTTCAGTTGCGCCAAGTGCTGTGGTGTATTTATAGGCAAGCATCTGGCTCTCAATTGTGATGCTTTGGTGTTTTCAGGTTGAGTTCATCTTAATGGGTGGTACCTTCATGTCACTGCCAGCAGATTACCGTGATTACTTTATTAGGAACCTTCATGACGCTTTATCAGGACATACTTCTGCCAATGTTGAAGAGGCAGTCGCATATTCTGAGCACGGTGCAACAAAGTGTATCGGCATGACAATTGAAACGTGAGTTGCTCTAATATTTGAAGGGAACTCAGTTTTTTAACCCCGCATCAACTCTGTTTTAAGTTACTTTTGAGCTTTCCAAGGAATCCATTGGCAGCATGCTCAATCCATTCTATTTGGAATTTGGGGTTTTATTTTTCATTTTTATATAAATCATTAGAATGTAAAGCTTTGGTTGTATTTTGAGATCCTGCTGTGTTATATTTCATCATGAATGAAAATGGCTTGTTGTCTATTTATTTGTAATTTACTAGGAGGCCAGATTATTGCCTTGGACCTCATTTGCGGCAAATGCTTTCTTATGGTTGTACACGTTTGGAGATAGGAGTTCAAAGCACATATGAGGATGTTGCTCGTGACACAAATAGAGGACACACAGTAGCTGCTGTGGCTGATTGTTTTTGCTTGGCAAAGGATGCTGGTTTCAAGGTGTGTTAGTGTTCTATCATATAAACTTATGTGCCTTCCCCAAAAGAAATGATGTTTTGCCATAGTTATGTTATTGCTGATCTGATCTTATAACCACAGAATCAGCAGTTTAAAATTGTTTTACCTTAAACCAGTCTACAAAAACTTCGTTCTCTCATGCTGTTTACTGTACATGGTGTTATCATTTTATTTTTCTTATAAATGGAGACCAAGCGTCGGAGAGCTGATGATATATGAAGGCGCCGTAGAACTATAGCATTTCTCCTGACAAATATTCATTAGTAGCATATGGATTCTGGGTATAAATATTGAGCTTTTCATGCATCTTGCTGATCTGGTCATTTTTTCATTTCGTTTATGTTTAGGTTGTTGCTCATATGATGCCCGATCTTCCCAATGTAGGAGTTGAGAGGGACATGGAAAGCTTTCGGGAGTTCTTTGAGAGCCCATTGTTTCGAGCGGATGGGCTTAAAATTTACCCTACACTTGTAATTCGTGGAACTGGACTTTATGAGCTCTGGAAAACTGGTAGGTATAGTAATTACCCACCTGAGCAACTCGTGGACATAGTTGCCAGGATTCTAGCCATGGTACCCCCTTGGACTCGTGTTTATAGAGTTCAGCGGGATATTCCCATGCCTTTGGTTACTTCTGGGGTTGAGAAAGGGAACCTTCGGGAGCTAGCTTTAGCTCGGATGGATGACTTGGGCTTGAAATGCCGTGATGTTCGAACACGAGAAGCTGGAATCCAGGTAAAAGCATAACCATGGTTATTTGGACTTGTCATGTACTGAAAACCTCACCAATTGGAAATCTGAGTAATGTTTCTGTGATGAAATTAGGACATCCATCACAAGATAAGGCCAGAAGAAGTAGAGCTTGTCCGTCGTGATTATATGGCAAATGAAGGTTGGGAAACATTTCTTTCGTACGAGGACACACGCCAGGTATTGGGGAATGCCTCTCTCTCCTTTCCTCTCTGCATGTGTGTGTGTGCACTTTTGTCAGCATGTGGTCTTCTAACAAGTATATTTGTAAATTATTAAAGATCTGATTGTTTCACTACACATATTCTTCTCATGGTAGTCATTAGATTCTTATATTTTAATTCTTTAATAACATTATGTCTTATTGGAGTAGTTTGTTCTGGCTGAATAATATGCTCATTACGTTTATACCTCACAGGATATTCTTGTTGGCTTGTTGCGCTTGCGGAAGTGTGGGCGAAATGTAACTTGTCCAGAGCTTATGGGCAAGTGTTCTATTGTTCGCGAACTCCATGTATATGGAACTGCTGTTCCTGTGCATGGGCGGGATGCTGACAAGCTGCAACACCAGGTGTGTATGTAGGTTAATATGATGACATTAGGAAGAAGAAATATGTTTTGAACTTGGAGGAGATATATGCAGTAAAATAAGAATATAGAGATGAACTTTGTTGGAAATTTACGTGGTAAAATTTCTGCTGGATAAATGTCTATTTGCTTACTCGTCTAAAATATTACAGGGTTATGGTACACTCTTGATGGAAGAGGCAGAGCGGATTGCATGCGGAGAGCACAGATCAAAGAAAATGGCTGTTATTTCAGGCGTAGGAACCCGCCATTACTATAGGAAATTAGGCTACGAACTTGAAGGTCCTTACATGGTGAAGTATCTCGAGTGACAATGCTGATATAAAATTTAACACAATTTTGTATTTTATGCCTGGGATGAATATAAAATTTTGTATTTCTATTAGTCATTTAGTTGTGTAACTTGAGTTGCCTCAATGTACTATAGTCTTAATACATTTCATTATTTCATAGATCAACGTTCGTGTTGCTATGATTTCCTAAGTTTAGCATGTGTTTGATAGTGTTAAAGCCGTGGACTTATTCCTGGAACTATTTTTGTTGAAAACTAATTATACACTAATTAACTGGAGATTGAAGAAACTGAGGATGAAATAACACAGTTTTGAACGCTTTAGTGTTGATTTGGTTGAGTTTTTTTTTTTGGTTAAAAGAATTTTTTTAATGTTTATTTTTTTAAAAATTTTTTGATAATGTTTGATTGTAATTAGAGAGGAAGTTTTGTAGATTAAAAAAATTATTTTGTTTTTATTTGTCAAAATTTAAATTTTAATAAAAATAGAGTATTTTTAATATTTGTATAATGTTAAATATTAATATATCTTATTAAAATTTATTTATTTTCATAGTGTATTTTTAATAAAAATAAGTTTTATTTAATTAATATATTTTTAATATTTTTTAAGAGTTTATATTTTTAATTCTCTGTATCTTTACAATTATTATATTTTTATAAAATTTATTAAAATTTTTTGTTGATTAATTTATTTTATTTTAAATAAAAAAATATTATTTTATTTTTAATTTTTATACTAAACACAATAATTTATATTGATTCATTAATTACTATATATTAATTTTTAATTGATTCTTGTATTTAAAAAATTAAATTTAAAAAAATACACAATAAATTTAAATTTATTAAAAAATATTAAATTATTTAATATTAATTTTATTTAATATTAATTTAATAATTTAATAACGAATAAACACTTTTAATTATACATAACCAAACGATTTAATATTTAAAAAAATTAATTAATAATATTTTTTTTAAAAATTTACTTTCAAAAATTTTATTTTAAAAAATTCTATTTAAATTGCTCAACTAAACTAACTCTTATCCTAAACCAAAAAATATGTTAAAACAATTTTACTTTCAAAAATTTTATTTTAAAATACTCTATTTAAATTGCTCAACTAAACTAACTCTTAATTCTAAACAAAAAAATATGTTGAATCGTTGAAGTCCCCACAAGCTAAATGTGGTTGTGAATCCAGGAATTTAACCAATGGAATAATAAGGGTAACTGAACACATAACATGTCTGGATTCAGTGGTAAATTTAGATCCACGTAATCATGCAAAAACAAAAATTGCACAAACTTGCTCGCACCAAGGGCAGAACAGAAGCGTTTAAACTGTGTCTGTAACGCTTGAAAATTCCTTGTTAGTATTATTACGTGTCTTGAGAGTTGAAAGTTGAAACAACTCACTTTGTCTCTCTTCATCGGCATTTCCCTGCTTGTTACCGAGTCCAGTCATGCTTAAATCAACTTTCAATCCTATTATATCAACCTTACCTAGAAAACCCAGAACCCCAAAACTCTTCTTCTCTCGCGTAATCAGCAACTATATCTCTAACACCTCTCAAACTGTTCGACAAAATGCCTCACCGGACGTGACCGCCACAAACCCCCAACACCAACTCCAAATCCAACTCCCTCCAACCTCTGCTTACATTCACCTTCCTTTCTGCAGAAAACGTTGCTACTACTGTGACTTCCCTATTGTGGCTCTCGGTTCTTCCTCGGGCCAAACCGACGATGATGACCCACGTATATCAAACTACATAAAACTGCTTTGTAGGGAAATTAATGCGACAAAAGTGGGATTTGAGACCAACCCACCTCTCCAAACTGTGTTCTTTGGAGGTGGCACGCCGTCTTTAGTGCCACCAAGACTTGTATTATTGATTTTGGACACACTGAGAGAGAAGTTTGGGTTGAGTTTGGACGTTGAGATATCCATGGAAATGGATCCCGGCACTTTTGATGCTAAGCAAATGAAGGAGTTAATGGAGTTGGGTGTGAACAGAGTGTCATTAGGAGTTCAGGCATTCCAAGATGAGTTGTTGAAGTCTTGTGGGAGAGCACATGGTATTAAAGAGGTTTATGAAGCTATAGAGATTGTCGAGTCATGTGGGGTTGAGAATTGGAGTATGGATCTCATCTCCTCTCTTCCTCATCAGACACCACAAATGTGGGAGGAGAGTTTGAGACTAACTGTTGAGGCTCAGCCTAATCATGTGTCTGTTTATGATTTGCAAGTTGAACAAGGCACAAAATTTGGAATACTGTAAGTGCAGGTGTTTCTTGTGAAATAAGCTAGTTTATAGATTTATAAAGAATTTGACTTTGAAATTAATCTTTTTGCAGGTACACACCAGGGGAGTTTCCTTTGCCTACAGAGACACAATCTGCCAGTTTCTATAGAATGGCATCGAGTATGCTTTCTAATGCTGGTTACAGCCATTATGAAATAAGTAGTTACTGTAAAGATGGATTTGAATGCGAGCACAATCTTACTTACTGGAAGAACAAGCCTTTCTATGGTTTTGGCCTTGGTTCTGCTAGTTATCTTGGTGGATTGAGGTTTTCAAGGCCAAGGAAGATGAAAGAGTTTGTGGATTTTGTGCAGAATTTGGAGAGTGCAATGGTGGAATGTTGGGGGAAGAATCATGTTGATACCAGGGACTTGGCCATGGATGTTTTGATGCTTTCTCTTAGAACCGCAAGAGGCCTCGATTTGAAGTCATTTAGAGAAACATTTGGTTGCTCTCTCACTCACTCTCTTTGCAGGGCTTATAAACCTTACATGGAAAGTGGGCATGTAATTTTCTTGGATGAGCAGAGAAGAGCCACGACTATAGAAGAATTCAATACCTTGCTATTAAACGAACACGAAATTGGGAGTAGGCTTGCTTACTTTCGGCTTAGTGATCCTGAAGGTTTCCTCTTATCGAATGAATTGATATTGCATGCATTTGGGGTCATTGATCCTTGAGACCTTGCTTGAAGCCTCTTGCCATTTTCCAGTGAAACCCATTACTGCTTAGCTCTAGAGGCTGATAAAGCATTTCTGAAAAGAATTTACAGCATTGTTTTTGGGCGATCTTGTGTTGAAAATACACTAGTCACACTCACTTGTAAGAAATTATGGTGTCAATGATGTGAATCAGATGCAGTTTCAGCCATCATCTGCAGAGATATGATGAAGTGTGGCTTGGGCAGGCTATAGCGGCTATAAGCTTTAGAAGCTCTACGAAACACGCACAATGAGCATAGGGCGACTGGTAAAGAGAATTTCAATATGCGAGAAATCCTTGTGCTTAAGCTTTTAATTGAATTTTTTAAATAGAGTTTTTAAAAGTAGAACTTTTAAAAAAAAAGAAATTATTGATCCTTAGTTATTAATTAAAAGAACTCTTTTAAAATATTAAGTCATTTAATTATATATTATTAAAAATATTTATCTGTTATTAAATTATTAAAAAAGATACTTAATAAAATTATATTTAAATTTTAAATAATTTAATTTTTTTATATATAAATTTAAATTTATTATATATTTTTTTCTATTTAATTTTTTAAAATACAAGAATAAAGTAAAATTAATACATAATAATTAATGAATTAATATAAATTATTGTGTTTGGTACAAAAATTAAAAATAAAATAATATTTTTTTATTTAAAAAATAAAATAATAAATAATTTTTTAATAAATTATTATAAAAATATAATAGTTGTAAAGATACGAAAAATCAAAGATTTAACGATTTTTAAGAAAATATTAAAAATATATTAATTGAATAAGATTTATTTTTATTAAGAGTACACTATAAAAATAAAAAAAGATATTATTAAGATATATGTGTCATTATCAAAATATTAAAAAAGTTTTACTTTTAAAAATTTAAAATTTAAATTTTATAAATAGAGGTAAAATAATTTTTTTAATTTTAATTTTTTTTTTAATTGTAACCAACGTTATTAAAAATTTTTAAATAATTTTTGATATTAAAAACTCTTTTAATCAATAAAAAAATTAAACCAAACGAGGACTATTTAGTGTCAACCTCAATCTGTTGAATAAATTGAAGAATTTTTATGTCACACATATTGAAGAATATTTCTCTCGCAAATTGCACTTGCATGCGCATACATCTGCACTCTGGACCAGCCGTTGAAGTTGGGAGATAAACAATTTGTTAGCGTTTGGAATTAAAGCTAGCACATCAAGTTGTACCATACACGGCCTCTATGGTTGTAAGGTTGATTTATAACACGACAAATCTATGTATCATTTAAAGAGAATTTGGAATTTTAAAGGATCTTTTGACTGAAAATAAAAGATAGAACTTAACATTGCCACGATGCATTAATTAGTCTGAATTTTTAAATTGTTATGCAATGTCAACAGGCAACTAGTGTATGTGACTTGGTTGCTAACTTGCTGTACTTAGAACTTTAGTGACAGTTCTATAACAGTTACAAGACAAGTTTGCCCAGAGAAGTACCAAAGAGAGTAGTCATAAACGACTAGAAATGCCAAATATAAGGTTTTATTCATCAGAAAAATAAAATTTGGATACATCATTTGCTGCCATTATTGGGGGAGGAGAAATTACACCAGGAATTTAAACTGCACATTTGGTACCTTGCAGGCATTCTCACACACTTCGTTCTCCTTTGAGCCTTCATGCAGTTGTATTGGGAAAATATATCAATGAGAGTCACCATTATGTGCAAATCTTGGTAATATATCTTGCATTAATCTTCTCCTTCACCTAATCATACAAGCGTGCATTAGAGACACAGAGCAAATAAATAACATCGTTGATGATGAGCACACAAGTTTCACTGCATGTAAGTAGAATAACCCCAATGCCCAACATCAGAATACATTTCTCAGAATAAAAGTTCAGGTGCCAGTTATAAAAGTGTGAACTGTGGATTCTTGAATAATCCAGAGTCAGAAATATAACAACATTGTTGATGATAAGAATTCATTCTCCATTTTCAACCACCAATAACATTTACATCCTGTAAAATATGCTATCCCCCTTCATGTACCATGATTAGCCTTTGGTGTGCCATCTTGGATTACTTTAGCAAAAGGAAAAAGTAACAACTTTTCTTTAAACTAAAAAATGTAAAATAACCTTTGTTGAGCCAGTTTGGACTACAACAGTGCAAATCCAACAACAAAAGCTCATACACAAAATCTTTAACCTCGGCAGCCTATTAAAATTTCTTGAAACAGAATATGAAAAGATAGATTACCAATTATGAGGGTTTTGATTTTGTCCCAGCTCGAGGGATCCGCCTTAGCTCTTGGGTTCGCTCCCTCATTTCTCTGCAAAAAATGTACAGATATTATTAATATATTTTCGCAAAATCTTGGAAAAAAGAGAAATTTACATACCAGAAATCATACCTTTGATACAGGAAAACAATAATATAGAATATAGGAAGGAGCATCAAAGTCAAAATTGAAATAGCCAGGTAGAATATACTCGTTTCCTTCTGCACAGATGAAAAGAAGAAAAAATAAATTTTCAATACGAAGCATAATTTTATCTTTGAAGATAATAAAAATAATTTTATATTTTTCCTCTTGATGGAAGGACTTGAATAAAGAAGGCAATAGCCTCAAAGTTTTAAACTTTGAATCTTCTGGCATTTTGACAAACATTCAGAGGTTAAGCGTGTTCACTTATCCTTTAGGATTTACTTGGAGTCCTTTGGACAACCCAAATGAACAAATCAACTATGGCCATGACAACTATGCAAGCTGGAAAATGAGAATTCCAGTATTTAGCAACCAGTATGAGTCTGAGCTCTACCATGTAGTCCAAAATATTGCAGGGTAGAGCAAAATCTTACCTTGCCTCCTTTAGGAAAAGGTTTCTTTTTTGCCAGGCACATGTGAGCATCACAAAATTGGCGCAAAAACAATTCTGCAGGTACATGAGAATGCCACCATAAATAAGATCAATTACCATTTGCACAACCAATATTCTTTTTTGATAACTGAAAGAGTTCTTTCATTACAACATCATCAGATTGTTTCCATCAGTCAAGAGCAAAAGAAAGGAAACAAAATGTCTTCCACAACATATAAGAAAATACCGTGAAGACGGCTTGCTGAGGGACCCTGATTAATAGGAAAACAACTGTTGGCAAGACTCTGCACCGAATAAAACATATATCAACAAATAGCAATAAAGTAAATAAATAAATAGAAAACACGGAATCAATAATGCATGAAATTATGGTAGAAGGTACAACCTCACAAAGGTGGCGATTCCTTGCAACAGCTGCAGGATTGCACTTGCTTTTGGAAGCTTTGGAATTCATCACATAATCACAATGCAAGGCTCCACATAAATCAGCAAAGCACTTACCACGACTCTGAATTCATTTGAATTTGTCACACAAAATTAGCACAAACCAATTTCTTTCTACAAGACTAAAAAATCAGAATAGGATGCTTCTTCACTCATTATGCAACATCTTGTTACAATTTAATAAAAGAAATACACTTGACTTTTAATGGGCATATACTGCTTCTTTTTTATTTTCATCAATCTAGTTATACCATCAAGAAATTGAACCCATTTGAAACCATTGAACTGACGACAAACTTAATTTCAGGAAGATCCAACGTATCCAACCAACAATACTATGATCTACAGACAATTGGCGATCAACATCAATAATATAAAGATTAAAGAGATTTCCAAAAATCAAATAAATCAGTCGATGACAAGTTAAGGAACCAGAGTCCACATACAACATTCAGAAGATTGTAGTGTCTGTTGTCAAAATGCTGATCAAGAAAATTTTCAGCACGAAAGCTTTTCTTACAATATCCACACCGCCAATCGTTTATGTCCATGTGAATCTTGTGCTGCTCCTGGTCCCTGAACATATCATTGTCGGGATGAAGCCTGCACTTACTTGACATCTGATACCGCTCTCGCTCCACAAACGGCATCAAATACTACAAAATATACACACACATAAAAAAAGCAAAAAAAAAAAACCAACACAGTCATGCAGATCACGCAATGTCAATAATACATTCAAAAAATATAATGTATTTTAACATTACCTCCTCTATAATATCCCATGCTGCCCTACTTCTTTCTCTCGAACAATGTACTTCATGAACCTGCCCCAGTTCTTCCTTAACAGTTCTACATAATATGACTTGCAATATCAGTCGCAAAATTTCATGTGCGTATTTATCATAAACTTTAACTGAGAACATACAAAAAATTTCATATTATGATAAGTTGTTTGTTAACTCAGAATTGTGAAAAGAGAACTAAAATAAAATAAAACAGCATTACCTCGCAGCTGAATCGTCAAACCCCTGGTACATGAAATTAAACGCGTCGGATCATTGGATTGATATAGCAAGCAAACAATCAATTTGAGCTCCACAAGGCTTGTTGAAATATAAGTAGTCATGAATCATGCTTAATTGTTTGCTAATTTTGTAACAGCACTGATATTAATAGTACCTGAATTGGAGTCTCCTGCTGGGAAAGCGATAGTAAGAGAAAAATTGAAGTAATTATTTGAGCGTTTCTCCCCATTATTTCTCTTCCCTCTCTCGGGAGACTGAGATTTGAATTTCCCCTGCAAAATATTTGAACGGAGATAATCGTAATCGTAATCGTAAGTCGTAACCAGTAGGATCCGCTCTGGTAAATTTTTTAAAGGTCTGTTTGGATACTAGTGGTTTAATACCCTGTTCCAGGATGGGAATTATCCTGCACCAGTTGAGAATGCCTTTTCTCGACAACTGAATAGTGGAAATATGTGTCCGACTCTGGGCTTAGCCTTTATTTTTGGTCAGGCTGGGCTTAGCCATTTGTTTTACGCCGGCATAATATTTATTAGACTGATAATTTTTTCATAATTTTTAAAAGTTTATTTGTCACTTTTTAAAAAAAAGGCGTGTATTTATTATTTTTATTATCTAGAGGTGTATTTGTAATTTCCTTTTTATCGCTAGTCACTAGTCAGCTCTCATAAGTGTTATTTTTGAAAAGCAAAAAGTGGAAGAGAACACGTAGGTAAGGAGAGAAGAAACCCTTCTAAGTTTTAAATGGCAGCTCGCTCGCCTTCGTTACTCTGATTCTCTCTCATCCTGCTCTGAAAGTGAAGGCTTTCAGTTAAGTTTGCCGAGGATTGAAGGAAAAGTTTTAGAAAGATGGGGAAGAAAAATAAGAAACCAGGGAAAGGCAAAGAAAAGACAGAGAGAAAAACAGCAAAAGCTGAGGAAAAAAAAGCTCGTAGGGAGTCCAAGAAGCTCTCTCCTGAAGATGACATTGATGCCATTCTGGTACTTTCATGTTAATTTTAGTTGTTTATCTAGAAAAAAATCAAATGATTTCATTTCATTTTCAATCATGTTAGCCTGTTGAAATGAACAATTATGAATTTATTTGAATTTTCACAGCTAAGTATTCAAAAAGAGGAAGCTAAGAAGAAAGAGGTCCATGTGGAGGATAATGTCCCTGCACCATCTCGTCGGTCTAACTGTACCGTAATGCCCTGCCCTTGCTTGTCATCGTTAGCGATTATTTTGTATTTTTTTTGTCTTTTTTATTAGTTCAGGTTTTTGAAATGAATGGATTGAATAACTATGTAGCTAAACGTGAATCCCTTGAAAGAGACGGAGTTGATACTTTATGGCGGTGAATTCTACAATGGGAACAAGGTTAGAGTTATTTATAGTAATTTTAAATGACTGTATATTTGTTTGAAGTATATTGATGCTGCTGTTTCTATTTTGTGAATAAATGTGGTTATTTTGGATTGGTGCAGACATTTGTATACGGTGATCTTTACCGGTATGATGTGGAGAAGAAAGAATGGAAGTTGATTTCCAGTCCCAATAGTCCGCCTCCTCGTAGTGCTCATCAGGCAGTTGCTTGGAAGAATTATCTCTACATTTTTGGTAAATATTATGAAACTTTGGCTCAAAATGTACATGCACTAGTGCTTGAGCTTGGACTATTTCTTGTTACATATATAACCGCATTTTGTTTCTTGTTAGGTGGTGAGTTCACATCCCCAAATCAAGAACGGTTCCACCACTACAAGGTAATACTTATGTCATCTTGCTTCGTCTGCTTTAACTTTTTATGGTAAATTTTAATTTCAGTTTCTTACATCTTATGTTGCCTTTCAATTTTGTGGTTACAGGACTTTTGGATGTTGGACCTGAAGACTAATCAGTGGGAACAGCTGAATTTGAAAGGGTGTCCTAGTCCACGATCAGGTCATCGAATGGTACTTCCAGGTTTCTTTATATTGATATGTTCATAACTTTATTAATGTGGGTGTTAACTTTATATATTTCTAGAGAATGGGTCTCTTTAGTTCTGGTGTTAATTTCTGTATGCCTTTTCATATGGAAATAGTACCAAATAAATAAAAAAGATCACATGGACTGTGTTTGAGCTTTATCATTGGTCAATATCAATATAACCTGTTTTTGTATATTATTGGTTTAACGCATGATTAGAAAATTGATAAGTAATGCCTATGTCAGATACAAATAGGATCAGCCCTAAGGCTAGATAGGTGCAAATATGTTTCCAAATCAGATTCTTTGCTTTCCACATCAAGAAATATGTAAAGCTTGATATCCACAAGCTACTAGGTTGAGGGTGAAAAACCTTGGGAGGCTGATGTGAAAACAATATTTTTTCTTTGTTTGTCATCCAAATTTCATGAAGGAAAAACCCCTTAAACTGTGTTTTGTTTCATCCAACATCTGTTTTTAATTTTCTACTAGAGCTGTTTTTTAGCATAAGCTATTTTTGGATAGAGTATTAAAGATCCTAAAACTCTAGCTTACTAGGACCATCAATGAATCATACAAAGGTCATCAAATCAGGCCAAATTCTACGTAAAGTCCTTAAGTTCCTAAATTCCTGTCTTTATCTTAGTGAATTTTCCTCTTTTTTTTGTTCATTTTATTTTTTTTGGATATGTTACAGGTTTTGTACAAGCACAAGATTATTGTTTTTGGTGGCTTCTATGACACTCTCAGAGAAGTAAGGTTGTTGATTGATCCTTATAAAGTTCTATTAACAATTCTGCAATTATCAACTCATACACTTAGTGTCAGTTGTCTATGCCTGCTTGAATGTTACACGCTCTTTCCTTAGCCATTAGGGACACTTTAACTGCAGATTTATTCTATTTCTTTCCTCTAGTGTTGGTGAGCTTTGAATGCTGATCTATTGTGAATATCTATCTTCATTTGGAAGATTGTGAAGTTCTGTGGCAATTAAAAGCTAATGCTTTTTTTCTTACTTGAACAGGTATTACAATGATTTGTATGTCTTTGACCTAGATCAATTCAAGGTGAATATATGAAGCCCTATTGTTAAGGCTACTATCCTGGATATTATCTTTGGAGACTATCATGAGCTTGGCTAAAAGTAATGTGGTGTTACATTGTAGTGGCAAGAAATAAAGCCCAAGCTTGGAGCCATGTGGCCGAGTGCTCGAAGTGGTTTTCAGTTTTTTGTGTATCAGGATGAGGTGAGTGAGCAAAATGCATCATATTGAGACTGTTGTGTTTTGTGCTTAAGTTTATTTGGTTATAACAGATGTTGCTTTTGTCTGTTTATCTACTAAAGTTTTGCATAAGATGTGCTGCAACATCTAGTGGATATTTCACCCACTAGATTAACAAATTTTGTTGTATTTCAGGAATAATTAACATCTTATGTTCAAAAGGATTTGTTACTATGTTCTGCAACTTGTTGCAAAGTATGCAATGCTGGCCTTCATTGAGTAATTGGTTGCGTTGACAGTTACTCAGTGATTTAAATAAGAAGCAAAATAAATTGACTGCTCTAGGATTGGATAGCCAGTTTATTCCATACCAAGGATCTGATTGTTTAATGTTTATTTATAATATTTCATAATGTTAATTATGCCAAGAAACAGAACTTCTTCCTGATAACATAAGTTTCTCATTCTTTGTATCATTTATTAACTGATTAGTTTGGAAATATAAAATCATGTCCTTTACAAATTACCTTCAATCATGCAGATTTTTTTATATGGCGGATATTCTAAAGAAGTTTCTTCTGATAAGAACAGCTCTGAGAAAGGAATTGTTCATTCAGACTTGTGGTCCCTTGATCCTAGGACTTGGGAATGGAACAAGGTCTGTATTTAGGTTTAAATTTGTTGTTGTAGTTGCATTTTTGTGTACTTCAAATTAGTTTTGGTCATAGGCACACATAACTTCACACTGCTTAATTTTGTCAAAAGTTCCCTGTATCAGCTTCTGTTTATAAGGTTTCATTTATTGTGAATCTGCTTCACCGTCTATACTATATTTCCTTCAAAATAGGTAAAGAAAATTGGTATGCCTCCTGGACCTCGTGCTGGGTTTTCCATTTGTGTTCACAAGAAGCGTGCTTTGCTATTTGGGGGTGTAGTTGATATGGAAATGGAAGGTTAGTTATTTCTTGTTCCGTACCCGTGCATGGTTCTGGGTTGCTATTTCTTTTAGGTGCTGCTTGCTCTACCTTTAAGTTTAGGGCTTTAATTTTAGTTCTTTCCTTCATTTATGCTCAAATGTCTTAGGTCTCCTATTTACTAGTTTGATCGGTTCAACTAATTTCACAATTCTTCATTGGAGTTTTTGCTTTTTAATGAGTTAGTCATGTCTCTGTTTGTTCCTTTTATCAATCTGTGCAGGTGATGTAATTATGAGCTTATTCTTGAATGAACTTTATGGCTTCCAATTAGACAATCGCCGTTGGTAAGTCCTCCCCTTTCTCCTGACAAATAGTTGGGACTATTTAAGTTCCTGTCCTTGCCACCTTAAAGGAGACATTTGCTACTAGGTCAGCAGTTATTTTAACTTGTGGGATAAGATCTTGGTTGTTTGCAAAAACTTCACAATTTTAGAGACATATTAGGTTTACTCTAAACAAGTTTGTAACCCCATGACATACTCCTTATAATGAATTCTAATGACGCATGCTATTTCTACAACACAGTGCATATATGTTTGATTTCAAGTATGATACAAATTTTTGAAGTGTCATTTTATTTTTTGTGTGACCAAATGAAAAACTGTCTTTTGGATTATAGGTATCCATTGGAGCTAAGGAAGGAGAAGTCAACAAAAGACAAGGTATAGTCATGGATAGAACTTTACTCAGATATCTACTTGTTCCATTCCTCCAAAAATAGTCCATTTTCATATTTTATTTTTCTTTTGAAATTGTATATTTGTTTCATCATATAGTTCCCTTCCGAAAAAAATAATATCAATGTTGTTCCTTTGACATACTTATATTGAATACCACATGGCTGCTTTTTATATGGTGTCTTGCAGTTGAAGAAGTGTTCTGAACAAAAGCCTAACTGTTCAGATCTTCCTGATAAAACAAATGCAATTGAGGTAGAAGAGTTTGTTGCAAGTGACAAAGATGAATATTCAGAGTATTTTGAAGAAGGAGATGAAACGGAAAGCAAAATTGATGATCTATCTCAGCGTATGCCAACAAGTGTGACCATTGATGATGGTGGGTTGGCTGAGAAATCTGATGGAAAGCCCCATGAATCTAAAACTAAATCATCAGATGTTCAAAATTCTGTTTTACCAGAGGTTAGTTGTGCTGTATTAAAATTATTTTTCTTCTAGATATTAATTTTCCTTATCATCAATTTATGAATCACTGTAAATTTCTAGGTAGTAAAGCCCTGTGGACGAATAAATTCTTGCATGGTTGTTGGGAAAGATACATTATACATATACGGGGGAATGATGGAGATAAATGATCGAGAAATTACTCTTGATGATATGTATTCCCTCAATCTCAGTAAACTTGACGAATGGAAGTGCATCATACCGGTTTGTTCCTTCCCTACTTAAAATTTCCTTGACATCTTGTTGCTTGTGAGTATTTACGTGATTTGCTAATATATGACTCCCTTTCTTCTTTGAAAGTTATTTGTACTGTTGTTTTTGGTTTACTTGGAACACCAGGAGTCTCAAGTTTTAATGTTTTAAACCTAGCTAGATCATTCTCCTAAATATACCTAGGGCATTTGAAGAGGGAAGGATAAGGGAGGTTGGATGAAAGACGCGGAAACATAGGTATTTTAGTACTATGTAGAATTGGTATCTAATTTAGGACACCAAACTAATAAGAGTTGCTTATCTTAAATTTTTTCAAAATTTCCTATTTATTTAAGGATTCTTTTCTTTTCCATTATAAGTTGTATTTTTACCCTAAAAATATTAGTAAATTCTAGTTAGAAGTATATAGACAGAAAATTATTTTTTCTCAGACTTGTGTTCAAAAGACAGCTTACGAATGAGTTTAGATCATAAGAACACTGCAGTTTTAGGCTGAAATGGAACTTGCTTCACCACAGATTTTGTATAGTTTATACCGCTGTGGTGTTAGTTGAGAAATTTCAAAATAGACTTTGCAAGTTTAGATCTTTGAAGTAGGCTTTGCTGAGTTCGTGATGATGAGTTAAACCAGCAGAATTTAGCCAGCTGAAAAACCTTGAATTTTGAACTTGATCGCACATCAGATGTTATGTGAGTCTGGTCTCTTCCCTAGGGATTGGAGAGCTTAATTGTTATTGCCAATATTGTGGTATACTGTTGTTAGTCTGGCTACCTGTTTTACGGTAGTGGTGGCACCATATGCACATATGTTATGGCCCTGACAGGAAACCAAAATGAAAACTAATGAAACTGCTATTAAGCTCAATTGTTGTTACATGATACCTTGGTGGCACCTGTGTGCATAATTGCAATTTTTGTGTAGAGCTTCAATAGCAAAGCATAATTAAACATAGTCATCAATAATTAGTATTATCTTCCTGAGTAGATTCTCCTTATATAAATATTAGGAGAGAGAATTATTCTATAGTCGATTGAATCTTGTCTGGCTGTCTACAACCTCTCAACTATATACAAATCAATCCTGTAAGCTTTACAGTAGATTTTTTTTTAAAATTATCTTTTCCAAACGGTGAATCATTGTGATTGTACTTTTGTCTTTAGCACCTGTAAGGATTTCAGTTTGGCCTTAGCCTGACTATGCTTTCCTTTTCCTTTTCTCACCAGGCTTCAGAATCTGAGTGGGTAGAAGCATCTGAGGGTGAAGATGAGGATGACGAGGAAGATGATACTGAAGATGAGTGCGATAGCAACAGTGATGAAACCGATGACGATGAGGATGACGTTGACGACAATGATGCAGAGGTCATTCTTCTTGCTTTTGTGTTTCAGCAAAAATACATGTTGCATTTTTTAAAGAGCTTGCAGCTCATTACTCCTATACTCTCTTTTTTTGTGGTCAACATTGAGATAGAATCCAAGATTACTCCGCATTATATGAAGTTTTACTTATTCTTCCTTTTCAATTTCCTTATTTGTTCCCTATTTTATTGGCTGTGTCCACTCTCTTCTTCCAACTAAAATTGAACACTGCAGAATATCATGCTGGTAGTTGATGTTTATCTGCATTGATCCTTGTTTGTAGATATGAAACCATAGAAAGTCGAAGTATGCTTACTGATGAGCATCATGTCTATATACAGTTAATAGCCTAGATGCCATTGATAATCAAGTTGTAATATATGTCAATGCTATTGAATTTCTTAAATTCTCCATCTTCTATATTGAATGAGTAATATCATCAGGCAGGGATATTATTTCTGAATAAATGATGTATACTATAACTGGAGAGCTGGAAGTTTTACTCAAATATTTTGCTCCATAATTTATAATATGTGAAAGGAAGTGGCCCAAGTTGCAAAGAGGGGATAGGAGAGGAAGGGGTTAATAGAATATATTAATAAAAATTGAGTTAGAAAAAAGAAAGAATTTCAATGTGATTTGTATTTGAATTCAAAAATGAAAAAGACAAAATCTTATTGATTAATAAAATGTAAGATATTTAGTATTGGTAAATATAAGTTACAAAATCTTATTGTTTAATAAAATGTAAGATTTTTAGTATTGATAAATATATAAGTTATATAGTTGCAGATGCTTTGCATTATTATGTACATAAAATTTTGAACCTCTGCCCGTTTATTTGATCTTATCTTTGTCATCATGTGTCTGTAGGCTAGGGTTGCTGTTGCTGATTCTCTTCAAATGGGAGATGCTGTTGCTATAATAAAGGGCGAGGGTAAGAATCTTCGAAGGAAAGAAAAACGGGCCAGGATAGAGCAGATTAGAGCCAGTCTTGGCCTTTCAGACTCCCAAAGAACCCCCGTGGTAATACTTTTTATGTGATCTCCTAAGATATGTGCATCTGGATTAGCTGTTATTGATCAACTTGGATTGTTAATGGCAGCATCAGCCTTCTACAGAATTCTTTATTGCACTACATAACTTTGCTAACATAATTGTTTGTCGCATGGTTCTTTGTGAAGCCGGGAGAATCCTTGAGAGACTTCTATAAGCGCACAAGTATGTACTGGCAAATGGCAGCCCATGAACATACTCAACACACTGGAAAGGTCTGTTGTTCTTTTCTCCTGAAAAAAAAAGTAACGAGTCAAATCTTTTTAAACCAGTAACTAGAGATCTCCTACCTGCCAGAAGGACTAAAAGTGAGCTAGACTCAGATTCACATACAATTGAGATAAATTAAGCTTCCTCTTCCTATATTCACTTGAAGATGTTCATGTGGGCGGGAAATGTAGAAACACAGTATTTTTCAGTTAGACTCTTGGCTTGTATAAAGATTTGATATCAAACAAGTGCATCCAAATTTTTTTCAATACTGAATGATCCCAGGTTTCACCTTCTGCAGAATTTGCCTTACAATATCAAAGCTTAACTGTTATAATGTGTCTGAACTTCAAATCCTCTTTACTTCTCTTAACATAGGGACAAATAGTGATTTTTTTGTCCCCATTTTTCATTACCTAGAGCTCTGATTGGGTCTTTTAGGAGGCTTTGCTGAGAAAAGAGTCTTCTGCATTGCATAAACTTATTTATGCTCGTAAAACAACAGAAAAGGCAGCATGAGAATTGCAAGAATGGTACAGAGAAATGAATAAATGAGTCGTCGTATTTTAATGAAAGTGGAAGAGTTCCTCTGATATGTTGAGCTTCAATTTTCCAGCTCTCTCTCTCTGTTATAGGAATAAATGATTGCACACTTATGAGGTCATAACTTATTTGTGATATGATGTTTTCCTGGGTTTGCAGGAGCTTCGAAAGGATGGTTTTGATCTAGCCGAAGCTCGCTACAGGGAACTTAAACCAATTCTTGATGAGGTAAAGTTCATACTTTGCGGGTTGTAAGCTGCATGGAAAGTTTCTTTCAACAGAGATTTGCTTTCCTTCCTTAACAGAATGATTTTTTTTCTGTTTGTTTAATTTACCAATCCTGCAGTTGGCCGTATTGGAGGCAGAGCAGAAGGCTGAAGAGGACGAAGGGCCTGAAACTAGTTTGAGAAAAAGAGGCAAGAAGAAAAATAAAAATTTAGCCATAAAATAGTTCTGAGCTTCCCTATATTTGTGCTATTGAAAATGTGTGTATCAATTTTGATGGTTTTTGTTACAATATAAAGCCTTGTGCGTGCTATTATTCAATCACGTCTGCATGGCGCCCCCGCGCGCGCCTAATACTGCACCCAGGATTTTGCATGTCGTGTTACAGTTCTGCCTTTTCTCTGTCATCTAGCTTTCTTGATTGAGCTTCTTCCGGATATTTCTCGAGGCGTGATACTACATTTCTTGAGTAATATTTGAATGTTTTACATTTTAAACGGTATGTCAAATTATTATTTAATAGTAAAATGATGTGCGGATGATTTTGAAAGTTAAAAAAATTATTTATTCGGTTAATAAATAAGTAACACGTTACTTGAAATATGAAAATAATATAATACAATTTAGAAAGTTTATTTATTTTTTAAATAATTAAATTTATTATCTACTTACCAAGTAAGTGCAGACAGTTGAGTAGAAGCATATGCCTCTTGAAAACTATAAAAAATAAAATGAAGAAAAATTATGTATAAAATTTTAAAACATTAAAGAACTATCTAATCTTCCTAATTCCCTTTAGTGTTGGACTTGGCTACCTTCTAGATTTGTATATATGCAGTAAATTTTTAAGTGTTCACATAATAAGAAGCCTCTTAGTAAGCAAAAATTTGCCCAAATGTGGACTTTATAGAACGTTTGCTACTAAGAAGACAGTCTAATGCACAAGCTAATATAATATGTAGTGGATCTCCTGACGGTACATCATTATTATTACCATTAACAATTTATCTTAAATAAACTTTAATTGACTATGGTCTTTCAAAAAACAAAACCTTGATCGATAATGTGAGCAGACATACATTGGGGCATGCCCTCCAACCCCTTGTAAATTCAATAATTTTTTTTAAAAAATATTTTTATAATTTAACTTTTATAAAAATTCCACTCTGACATTAAAAAGTTCATATAATTAAATTTTATCTCATATTATATTATATTTTATTTTAACATTTTATAATTTCTTTAAATTTTGGTTGTGCAACATATTGCGTTTAATGTGAATTATCTTTTTATCTATTTATTGAAGCAATTTCGGAACTAGCTTCTTGTTGATATAACTTTATAGGAAAAATGACAATTACATTTTCATAGCATAATCAAAAGGATAAATTAATCATCTGTTTTTGAAAATATATAAAAATCCTCTCATCCGTTTAATTTTTTTTTTATTAAATTGAACGATAATTACTATAATATCTTTTACATTAAAATTTTCTCTACATTTAAATAAAATTTATATAATATTGACACATGACATAATTTGACTATTGATCGACGATGTATTAACTCATTGTGAATACTATTAAACTTTAAAATTCATGATCTATATGATAATAATGTTATTTTTATTAATAAAGCATTAGAGAAGTCTCAAAATTAGTAAAAAAATGATAGCCAAATAATATCTCTATCAAAATAATGACCACCACTTTTCTTGTTAATTTTTTAACTCATTTAATACTTAATTAGTAAAAATAATATCATCATTGTATAAATTACAAAATTAAAATTCGATAATGTGTATAGTGAGTTAATATGTCAATCAATGATCGATTCACTTCCATCAATAATAGTCAATGATTAATCAACCATGATCGTTGGTCAATTAATGCCATATATCTTTCCTTATATAAAATACTATATTACTATTATTTTATTTTTTGTACTTAAGGGAAGGGGAAATCGAGCTTGAGACGTCCACTTTAGTAGAGAAATGCAATACAAACCCTCTACCACTAGACTATTTTAAGCAAGTGTTACTTTTATTTTCCTTTAAATAGCAAAAATTTCAAAGAAAAATGTTTTAGGTTTTTTTAAAGAACTAACACATTTAATTATCAATTTTCCAACTTTATATCCTATAATCAAAAGCACACGATGTGCAACTCGTATTTAATAGGAGAGGGGTTGGGGCCGTTAGGCCCATTCTCTTATTTCTCGAAATGACGCGGCATTAACTTTTTTGTATAAATCTGCGTGCTTTGACAAGAGTATGTTACATTCAGAATGTCCAAAGGGTATTAACATTGTCAACTCTTGAGGATTATATATAGAGCAATATTAGGCATCTCAAAATTTTATTCAAAACGTGATATGTTAAGTAAATATTTGGTAGTAAAATAGTATAAATTTTAAAATTATTTATTATACACAATATTTACTTGACACATCACTTTTGAAATATATTTTAGAATGTAATTTTAAGATACCTAGCATTACTCTTACATAAATTATACTTTAATGACCTGTGCAAACCCTATGATTTGATGTCTTGGAATTTTATAGAAGAAGTACTAATGAGGCTAAATTTTTCTTACTCTTTTATTCGACTGATCATGTGTTGTGTCCGATCAAGTATATGTTTTTTTTGTAGTGGTGAATGACAATTTGGAGGGTTTTTTTTTTAAGGAAGAAATGTTTAAAACAATGAGACATTACGTCCCTTTTGATTTTTGTCTTGGCTATAGAATACCTAAGTATGAGCTTGGGTTGTATCCCTGAAGACCAATTTGTGTTCTATAAGGGTTGTAGGAAAATGAAGTTGAACCACTTGATATTTGTTGATGATTTATTCATACTCTCTCATAGTGATGTAAGTTTTGTTGGCCAATTTAAAAAAATCTTAGATGATTTTTACATGGCCTCAGTCTGCAACTTAATGTAAGTAAGAGCTCTATATTCTTCGACAATGTCCCAATCCAATTAAGAAGGGTATTTGATAGCTTACATAGTTTTAGAATAGTGTACTATTGATTAAATATCTAAGCATCCCCTTTATTTCGAGAAGTCTTAAGAAAGAATATTGCCAAGAATTGATTAGTAAAATGACATCAAAAATCTCGTGTTGGATAGTAAAATACCTAAGTTATGCCGAGCGTTTACAGTTAATCAATATTGTTCTGTTAAGTATAAATGTCTACTGGTGCTTCATCTTTATCCTACCAAAGATAGTTATTAAGCCAATAAAAGGGTTGTTTAGAAACTTATTTTAGCATGGACACATCTTGTAGTGAAGAGGATATTTAGTAGCATGGAAGGATGTTTGTAAATACAAAAAAGATAGGGGTCTTGGCATAAAACCCTTACATATTTGGAATCAAGCAGTTATCATCAAATATGTTTGGAAATTACTCTTTCTTAAATCTTTCTTATGGGCAAGATGGGTGATAGTAAGCAGGCTTAAAAGGCTTAATTTTTGGAACATCATAAAACCAATGGACTATAATTGGGTATGAAAGAATTTTTTTGAACAACGAAGCCAAGTAAAGAAACTGCTTAATTATAAATTGGAAAATGGCTCAACTTTTCTCCTTCTGGTATGATCAATGAATGAATGGGGAGTTTATAATGGATAAATTTTTTCAAGTGAATATTAGAGAAGCCGACATCCCATAAGAAGCAAAAAGTCCAAGATCTTTGGAGGAATGAAAAATGAAACTTGTTTGACCCTTTAGATGAGCACACTGATTAAGCCTGGAACTATATTCGGGATAACTTTTATGTTACAATTACCAAAGAGGATAAGATATCTTGGACTGGCAGCTCCAATAAACAAATTTTCGTTGACAGTGCTTAGAGGCACCTAAAAGATAACGGTCCCAAAAGTGAATGGCATAAACTAATATACGGTGTTCAGCATGTCCCCAAATATAGCTGTCACCTGACTAGCCATTAAGAATAAATTATCTACTAGGAAGAAAATTATAAATTGGGGTATTGTTACTTTAACTAATTACCCACTATGTAATTGTGATAGAGAAATAATGGAATATCTATTTTTTCAGTGTAACTTCTCATAAGGTATTTGAAAACAAGTTTTACTTGTTTATAACTTTAATAGACGTCCATTACCTTAAAGATGGGAAATTGCTCGCTTTAGCCAAAAAAATTAGAGAGAAAACCATCCTAAGTAGAGTTTGAAGAGTAGCTCTATATGCCTCTATTTATTATATTTGAAGGGTAGATAACCAAATAATTTTTCATTAAAAAAAAATTCCTTTTATTATTATTGTATTTTAACGTATAAAAGATGTTGTGCAACTTAGATGTCTAAGGGCCATCAATGACCATTGTATTGATACCATATTTCAAAATTGGTAAGATTTTTTTCAATATGATGTATTTTTAGAATTGTGATGCTTTTGTTGTTTGAGATTTTGTTGTATTTAGTTATTTAAGCAGTAGTATCTTTTTTTAATTACCAAATATATATATATATATTAATGATGATTTTGACCTTCTCTTTATTTAATGCGAAGAATAAAAATATTTTTAAAATATAAAGATATTTTCCTCCTCCTAATTAGATAGAACTTAAAAAGGGGTAATAGTATAATTAATATCAAAGTCACCATTAAATTATAATTTTTGTAAGCCTCAGGGGCGACAGTGTTAATATCCCGAATGTCCATCCTAAGACTCGTACCTCTTAAATGACAAGACTGCATAGGGAACCAATAGAAATAAACATTACCCGGCGACGTGAAAAGACAGAGTTCCAAAGAGAAAATGTAATACTTGGATGAGAGTCAGAAGGATTTTGTTTTGTAAAGTCATCACTGGTAAGTTTTAGTGATTCTCAGTCTCTCTCTTAGTTTCTTTTCAATTTAACTTTTTTTGGTTCATTTTCTTCTTGCGTTTGGAACTTTTAGTTGCACTGTAGTTTTTGAGCCTTTTAAACCAATGTGACCACCATTAATGCGGTTGTTTTTTTCACGAAAATGGTTCCCGGAAAAGGATATTTTCCGGGATAAAGTTTATGTTCTTTGAGTTTGTCAACGCATGTGTAAAAAGATTTTTTGCAAGTGTTCTATATCTATACCCTTTAATAGATTTCTCTGTTATTATGTTATATTTGAAAAAAAAAAAAGATATTGCAGTTGAAGGAAGCAACCAACTAGGAGTAAAGATGGCTTGCAAATTAGAAGCTTGTGCAGAGTGCACTCAGAAATGCCTACTGGTTCACGGGAAGAAGATTAACTCATCTCCTGTTATTACCTCTTTCTTTAAAGTTATGATTGGAAACCAGTTTTCTGAAGTTTTGGTACGATCGTGTTGCAATATTTCTTTTAAGTTACTGTATCTGTTTGCCCCTTTTATTTCCCTTACTAGTTACTATATCTGCAAGAGTTATTACCTTAATGTTAAATTTTGGTTTGCTGTTGGATTGTGTGTTGTATCTTGCTTTGATTCATAGTATGCATGCTTTCTTTGTATAGGACGATTATAATCCTTCTTAGAGAATGACAGGTTTATGTGCTTGAGTTGACAGAGGGATGTGACTTTTCTTTCTCCTTCAGTCTTGCTTGTTTTGTGTGATATACTGTGTTACAATCTTCTACAATATTACACATGGGGGGATTGTATTGTATAACTTCAAATACGTAGGTGATATTCTATTTCTTTGATATTTTTCTCATTGCTTTTCACCTTGGAAAGTGGTTAGTTTTCTGCTGAGTAAATGCTAGAAAGCTTCTGAATAAATAATCAACTTTGCATGGATATGCATTACCCAACCTACATAGAGTACAATTATGCAAGTAGTACTTCCTTTCTATAAGTATTCTGTTTCTTGACTACTTTGTGATAATATTACATCTGTGAAAAATGATGTGCATGGCATAAAGGGGCCTCTTTACATGTTATATTTTTTTACCTCCTTGTGGTAGTTAGTTATTTAGTTCAATACGTTTCATCCTAATTGAAAATTTTACACATTTGGCTTGTTGACCAATGTACACACATCTTCTAACTGCTCCATTCCTTTGCAGTATTTGCCTCCTAAATTTGCTCCTACAGTCTTTGCTTTGATTGGTCAAGAAACACTTCTTAAGGATTCAAATGGACGACAATGGATGGTAACTGTATCCAATCTGAGTGGCTCTTTGGCTTTTCAACGAGGATGGAATGCATTTTCATCAGACCATAGGCTAGAAATTGGAGATTTTCTTGTATTCAATTACATCATGGGGTCATACTTTGTTGTTCATATCTACAATAAAACTGGGTGTGAAAAGATAGATTTTGCTTTGATCAGAAATCAGAGGAAAAGAGCTAGGAGTTCTAGAATTTCTACTTTCAGAGATGTTCAATGCTACAGAACTCATAAAGATTCAATGAAGAAACAATGCTCAAGCAACTCTCGTATTTCTGAGTCAGATGAAGAAATCAGTCAAAATCAGTGTGAGATGAATGATGTAGAAAAGGCAATTGCCCAAATTACTTCAAATTGTAAGGTTTCTTGTGAAAGGCCTCAATCTGTATCAAAAGAAGAATGCCTTGATGATCCATATTACTTAATTGATAGAAATCAGGGAGACAAACAAGGAGAAGATAGATGCCCTTTATTCAATTTGTCCCACTTTGAAATGTCGGACAACAATGGTTGGATGGATAAAAGTAACAAAATCAATGTTGGAGATGAATATCCTCAGCATAATGATGCGCCAAGTAAATCTCAAATTCAAGATGTTTCAGGTAACAAATATCCGGTGGTTGAAGACGTAGTTGACAGAGTTGTGCCTTCTGATGCATCCAACTTTGAAATTATAAAGAATAATAGTGTTGAAGAGATTGAGAAAATAGTAACTGTATCTAATAATTCGAACGACGAGTTTTCTAAGCATCTCCGGCTTGCAACTGCTATTGAGCCTGAAAAAATTGTGAGCAACAGCTTCAATAGTTTGAATGGAGTATTCAAAAGATGCCATATTGTTGAGGAAAAGAGCAAATCACAATGCAGTGAGTTGCTTTATTCTTTTAGTGGCCTTTTCCTGAGTTTATATATTTATTATTATTGAACATTTTTAAACAGATTATCATTGTCTCTGGATTTATTCTTAAAATATCTGCAGAATCTCCTCCAGAAACTGATCAGGTAATGCTATCTCAAATGGACTGTACTTCTCTTGCTGACATCAATCAAAGTGTGCCATTGAAGATTATTGCAAAGTCTAGGGAGTTCAGTGTTCCAGTTATCACTGGAATGCAGAAATCTCAGTGGGGTAAGTGTGTTTTGTTGGTTGGTCTATTTCCCTTCATCCCTGATGATGGAGTTATTGTTGACACAAAATCTATTTTCCCCTCCCCCACCTTGGGATATATCTTATTTAGCTGAAATTAAGTGCTGTGTTGAGCAGGGAAAAGGATGAAAATAGTTAAACAAGAGCCTGTAGAGATGACTCCAGAACTGTTCACTGATGAAAAGATTCAAGGCATATATGATCTAACTTGCTTTTCTTAACTTTGATTCATTAGCTGAAAGAGAATTGTTGTTCCTTGTCTATTTCCCTTTATCCCTGCCGATGGAGTTATTGTTGACACAAAATCCATTTTCCCCTCCCCCACCTTGGGATATATCTTATTTAGCTGAAATTAAGTGCTGTGTTGAACAGGGGAAAGCATGAACATAGTTAAACAAGAGCCTGTAGAGATGACTCCAGAACTGTTCAGTGATGAAGAGATTCGAGGCGTATATGGTCTAACTTGCTTTTCTTAACTTTGATTCATTAGCTGAAAGAGAATTGTTGTTCCTTTTTCTATTACCAAAAAAAAAAAGATAAAAGTTCTCACTTTGTGTATTCTTTTATGTTCTGTCTAAATATCTCTTTGCTCTCACTAAATGCAGGAAAGTTGCCTCAGCTCTTGAAGATGGATAGTGGCCAGATTCCTTATATGATCACAAGAGAAAATGCAATTACTCGGGAGGTGAAAACTGAAATTCGTGATTTAGTTCCTACTTCCTCACCTAGTGCACCCAATATCTCCTTTGTAGTAGCATCAGACAATCAACCCTTTCTTGTAAGTTATCCATTAAGCTTTGGGGTCTAACTTTTTATGATCATTAGCACTAGTACCAACTTCAAAGTTGGTTTCACACAAAATTTGTTCTACATTGAACACATTATTTTATTGTGTTTTTATCTGGTTTGGTTCTGGAATACCATCTACTGCTTGTATGTAGTTTCATGATGCTGTTAACAGTCTTTGAATATTGTCCTTTCATTTCATGATTAGGATGCATCTCTCTATTATATGCTGCTGTAACATGAACACTATTTGTTTGAGAAGATTATGCAAGCATAAACCATATATCTTTTTAGAGGACAATACTGACTCTTCCCTTGATTATTTGTTATTTATGATCCATTGAAGTTTTTAAGTTTGTGACCTGTGTTTATGTATTTTCTGTACATATGTATAGTATTCATAAGTTAATTGAAAAGAATAAAATACAATATAATCCACATTTCAGTAAAGGATTAATACAATGAACTTGTACAGACCAAGTCATTGCCTATATCTAGTTGCCTTAACAGTTGAAAATGTTTTGTCTCTGACCTAGTAAAAATAAAAAAAAAGGTTCTTTACTTGGTGATCAAATCCAACATTTGAGCCCGTTTTTAAATTTGTAATCCTCTTGTTCTTGTGTAGATGGTGCCAGTTACGAGCTAAATGTTCCCTGTTTATTACCAGCTAAACGTTCTCTGTTTATCTTTAAGCTGCTGAACTTTTCTCATTTGTCTTTGATACTCGTACAGGAGTTGCCAACATGCTCACCAAATTCTTGTTTCAATGGAAGATTTAGTAGGGAAAGGAAAGTGGTAAGTAAAGTGTTGTATCTCCAGGATCCAGATACGAGGATGTGGCCAGTTCTCTGCCTCGAAGGATCTGGGTTCAAAATTCTGACCAGTGGTTGGGAAGCTTTTAGCAAGGCAAATAACATTCAATCGGGAGATGAGTGTGTTTTTGGAATTGGAAGTGATTCACAGAGCATATATGGCGTCAATATTGTTCGAAAGTATGCGGCAAGTTGAAAGCTCCTTGGTTTTCAACTTAGATACTTTGAATCATACATCTGTTTTATTATGAAAACAGTATAATCAGAGGCCTCAATGGTAGACAGGAATCATACTTTGGTTTAGCAATATCCTCACCTTTGATCAAGGGCAGGATATTTGGTTATGTGATGTGTAATTAAGTAGAATTAAGACCTATTAATCAAGCTGCCTTCTTAAGTGAATAGCCTTACCTTTTGTCTTTGCACAAGCTGCGATAATATGATATCAAACCAATAGTATGTAGCATACAGGCTTTTTACCTTAAAAAGCTTGTATGCTACACAAGCTGCACCATTTCTGTCATCCCCACAAGCTAGCATTTTTGTGATAATCACGCCCTCTCTCTCTTTCATGACCACGCTCAACATTGTTATGGGTATTTATATTTGTTTTTGAGAATGGAAGAAAACATGTTGGATGTGATTTGTATTTTTTTAATAAAAATTTATTATTTTATTCAACAAGTAATAGATATGAAATTAATTTTAAATATTTTTTAATCGTTTCTCGTGATATTGTTGTTGCGAAACAACATTAGAGACATGAAAGGTAGAAAATGTTTACTCTTAACTTATTTTGTTATGTAATTATTTTACTATACAATTTCAGCTGTGAGATGATTCTGAATAAAGAAAAATTGTATTCAACAATAATTATAAAATTTTACAATTTCATATTCATCTATTTATGTCTTGCTATTGAAAGAAATATATCTTTTCGATAATCATATTTTTTTTTAAGATTTTCTATAGGGATTTGTAAGTCTTTTATCGTCAAATATTGAGCTTTCAAACTCTTATATAGGTAATACAGAGGAAAATTATAGCTCTCGAATTGTCTTATAAGGGCACATCATTTTTTTTTAATTGTCTTTTTTTTAAAGCATTGGCATGGAGTTGCATATTGGTATCTAGTATTCATGGTATGTATCTTTTTTTTAAAAAAAAATATCAATTGCAAATATTTAAAATTTTATTTGAGACATTTTCAAGAATTTTTGGATATGAAAGAAAGATATTAAAATTAGTATGATAAAATATAAATATTATTCAACAAATTTATAATACAAACAAATATATATGTATATTAATTAAAAGTAATGTGTTGGGACAAGATCATCCATATATATAAAATAATAATTACGAGATGTAACTTTTCATATATCAATAATAACGAAGAGGCATAACTTTTCATATATTGATAATAATAGAGGAGATATAACCTTCCACATATTTATAATAATGATAATGTATAACATTTTATATATTAATAATAACAAGGAGATATAACTTTTTATTTTATTAAATAATTAAAAAAAATAAATTTAAAAATTATTATATAAAACTTTGGTATCTAACATAAAACTTTAAGTTCTAAATTAATAAGATCAAATATTATAACTTTAGGTTTGAACTTATTGATTTTTTCTACCAGCTTTAGGTTGCAGATATAATATTCAAAATTAAAATAATAAATAATATACATAATATTGAATATTATAAATGTAAACACTAGAGAATAAAGACATAACTAATACATAATATTTATCTTTATTTTTTGATTTGAAAATTTTAGATAAATGACAACTACAGAACATACTTATAAAAATGATAATATACATTAATATAGATACAATATAAATAAAAATCATAAAATAAAAAATATAACATAAAATAAGTTAAAATCTTAACATAAAAATTAGGAAATGAATGTTAAAGTTATTAAAACTATGCAAAACATTATGTATAAACTACTTATTTCCAAATCTTTAAAATTTTATAATTTTCACAATATAATTAATAGAATATAAAGCACACCTTGATCCATGTTTCTTTCTTACTTGTAATTTAATTTGCAAATGTAGAAACTATGTTTCTTTTTCTTTACTTTTTAGAATTTGATAAAAGTTATATGATAGAGAGATTTATAGGATGAAAGAGGACTAGATTTTTATAAGGATAATTTATCTATACATTTTTTTTTTAAATGTGTAGATTTTAAGAAACTATTTACTTCTTTAATTGACCTTTAAATTCTAGTTATGTCATTTAGGTTTTAGCAAAAAATTTTAAAATTTAATAAAGACCTTTAAGTTTTTGCAAACATTCATTATTAAACCATTATCATTGTTTAAAGTAATTTAAATAATAATATCTTATACCGACACATGTATTATTATTAAAATATATAATAATAAATTAATTAATATATTGTGTTGATAACATGTTATAAATAAATAATATAAAAAGTAAAAATTAAACACTACTAAAGTAATACCTTCGAAAAGTATTAAAATATATATTTTCATAAAATGAGATGTCACGAGTGCGTGTGTATATATATATATATATATATATATATATGATAATAATGCTATTCATCTCAAATTTTAAATTATGTGTCAATTAATTATTAAATAATATATTTTTATAATTTTTTAAATTATTTATTACATAATTTTTTCACTCAATTATAGTTTAACACCTTATTTAAATTTTAAATTTTAAAATATAATTTTAAAAATATAACATTACTCAAAATATGATATATTGGTAGATGGTAAAATTCATTGCCTTATGTCACGGGCCGGATGTTTGCTATTGACCAAAAAGACTAGTCTGTTAGGTAATGTTGCATACCCACCCTTATATACTCAAGATCCACCAAATTTCTATTCGATGTGGGACGTGACATTCTCCCCCACCCAATCACGTAGCGCCTTCGTCACGGTGTGGTCTAAACTTAAGGACCAACCTGACTCGTATTGCCCATCCCTTCGGAACTAGGGACCTAGTACTCACGTGGCAATTTTTATTGGAACTCAAGACACATGATTTTTAAAGCCCACTTGGCCCGTTTTGTCCATCCCCTATCGGTATAGGGGGCCCACATCCCATGTAACAATCTCTATTGGAGCGATTTTAGAGACCCACATACGAATAGGAATTTGAGTCTGCTCTGATACCACTTATCACGGGTCGGGCGCTTGCTATTGACCCAAAAAACTAGCCTGTTAGTTAATGCTGCATATCCACTCTTATATACTCAAGATCCACCCAATTTTTATTCTATGTGGGATGTGACATTCTCTCCCACCCAATCACGTGACACCCTCGTCATGGTGTGGCCCAAATTCAAGGACCAACTTGGCTCGTATTGTCCATTCCCTCGGGACTAAGGGACCCACTACCCACGTAGCAATCTCTATTGAGGCTCAAGACACAGGATTTTTAGAGCCCACATTGCCCATATTGCCTATCCTCTGGCTACATAGGGAACCTACATACGAATGAGGATTTAAGTTTGCTCTGATACCACTTGTCACTGCCCGGGCGTTTGCCATTGACCCAAAAGACTAGTCTATTAGGTAATGCTGCATACCCACCTTATATACCTAAGATCCACCAAATTTTTATTCGATGTGGGAGGTGACATTCTCCCCCACCCAATTACGTGATGCCCTCATCATGGTGTGACCCAACTCAATGACCAATCTAACTCGTATTGCCCATCTCCCCGGGGATAGGGGGACCTATTACTCATGTAGCAATCTCTATTGAGGTTCAAGACACATGATTTTTAGGGCCCACTTGGCCCGTATTGCCTATCCCTTGTTTGCATAGAAGACTCACATCCCACGTGACAATCTCTATTGAAGCGATTTTAGAGGCCTACATACGAATGAAAATTTGAATTTGCTCTGATATCACTTATCATGAATTGAGCGCTTGCTATTGACCAAAAATACTAACCTGTTAGGTAATATTATATATCCACTCTTATATACCTAAAATTTACTTAAAATTTTTATTCAACATGATACGTGACACTTACCTCCCACCATATGATACTCTTTATAGTTTAAAAAAACAGTCTTATGTGAAATAAAAACAAACGCGTTAAAGATTTTGACGATAATTTTATTTATAACACTAAACAATGTCACCTTAAATTTAAATATAATATTATGAAAGTTGGATTCGATTACAAACTGTCTATAAAATTAGATAAAAGGTACATAACTGGTCGAATTACTTATATTCAACATAAAAAAACTAAATTCAAATTAAAATATGATAAACTTGTAATCGTTTACTTACTAATTAATTTATAAAAATTAAATTAAAATAGAGTAATGTTATATTTTTTAAATAATATTTTTATTTTTTATTTTAATAATATATTAAATAATTATTAAATAGTAAAATAAAGTAATTTTTTTTATATTAAGATAAAAAAAAATTAAACCTAAAACTTATAAATTACATTGCAAGTTCATTAATTATAGGACCATTTAAAAAATAAAATGACGTAATTTTTAAAATTATTTATAATATTATTTTATCATTCAATTAATATTTAATACACTATTTAAAATGATGTAATTTTTATAATTACTTATTATATTATTTTATTACTTAATTAATATTTAATACAATATTTAAAATAAAAAATTATTTAAAATATGTAATACTATTCTGAAAATAATAATCAACACTTTAATTACTGAATTGTTAGATTCGATTAGTGTTATTAGTGCACTGCGCGCCATTATTCGACAGGTAAACGCACCGTTTTCATAATCTTGTTAATTTGAACAAATAACTCAAAATTTGCCAAATTTAAAATCACGATACAAATACTACAATGACTGAAGTTTAACATAAAACATTGACATGAAAAGACGTAAATATCCTCATCAACACTAACAAAACACACGGAAACACAATCCTCCTCGTAATTTCATTTTTTAAGTCCTCTTATCATTTTTATTTCGTTACGCTCTTGTCGGGAGTTTTCTTGTAGAAAGGAGAAGTGACTTGCAAGTGACAACAAAAATTCTTCTTCTGCTGCCAAGCTTTGCCATATTCACCGAATCTGAAACTGATTCTTTTGTTTCCAGAAGACAAAAATATCGTTCCAAGAAACCGGGATATAGCTGCGAGAAATCATGGAGGACGATTCAAAGAGACGAAGGAGAGAACTGGAAACCAGAGTCCTCGAAAAGGTTGGAGAAGTAATCGCAGCGATAAAAAATGCCAAACACGTTGAGCAAGTCATCTGCTCTCTTCATTCAATCGCTTCCCTTCTCTTCCATATCGATTCCTCGCTTTTCTCAGGTCAGTCTCAAGCGCGCTACTCCATGTCGAGAATACATTTGAAGTTTTCAGTTTGTAAATTCGTTTGTTAGTGTGCCGAGAAAATGTAGGGGAACTTCAAAATTGGATTTGAAGTCAATAAAATGAGCAGAAATTTCGGTATCTTACTTGAGAAGAAATTGAATTCTACAACTGAAAACTTTCAATGTCCAAATTTTAGATGTATGGTTTATAAATTCTCAAACAAATTTACGTTTGTCTTGTTTCATGTTACATAAACATAATCAATGCAGCTGAAAACTTACCTATATGTATATGAAAATTATCAGGTGTGGATTTGTGCATTTTAATAAAATGCAGACGCTAACTCTGTCTAGAGAGAGTTGCTAAAGGACAGATTTGTTCAACTCTCTTTACAGAGAGTTGATGTTTTGTTCTTTTTTTTGAGCAATTCATTCTGTTATTATTATTAGTTTTTTTTTTTGTTACTGCTACATTTGCTTAAGAATCTAAGTGATTAGTGTACAATATTGGCGGATTGCAGGTAGTATTGATCAGCGTTACAGAGACCAGGTTTGTGTTATTCATTTCACAGAGCAGGAAACTGTCAGGGCTCAAGGGTGTTTGTTTTTGAATATTCTGCTTCTTGTTTGTACAGGTCCTTAGTGTTATGGTCCCTTCTGTGAATGAAAGGGATGATTGGTGGCAAGCATTCTACCAAGGGTCTGCATTTTTGACATTGGCTCACTTTCTGTTACTTGGTAATTTGTAATACTGCTTAGCTCTCATACTTTGATGGCATTTTTTTAGGGTAGTGTGGGTGGTTTTACTCGACTGGCTATTCATTCCGTGTATGCTAGTTGGGTAAAGCATGACAAAATTAGAATTTAAGAGTGTCTGAACTGAATGAAAGTTGAATTCATGCTGGAATGAATATTATCCAAAAACAGATAGAAACAAAGAAGAGTAATCAGAAAATAGCCAGTTATCGTGGTTACATTCAGGATTTTAGCTGAAATAGTTGAATTTAAGTTATCTGCTTGTCTGAGTTTGGCTGTAAATTTATATTTTTGGAGAATCTTGAGGTTGAACAAAATAATACCTGTACGTTCATGAATGATGAGTGGAGCACTTTATTCACATAGAGGTAAATTAATATGGCCTAAATGTAGTGGCTAATGGTTGATTTTCTATATATTTATGGTACCTGACGCTTTTTCCATATGGTTGATGATGATTCAGCACTTGTGCTCTTTGTCCCTCATGTCTTCATGTATTAACATTCTTATTTTGTGTGTCCATTATTATTTATTGCTATTGCATGCAGATGTTGCTCCAAATTGGCTACCTTGCTTCCCCTTTTCAGCACGGAAACATGTCTATGACATTTTCTTTATCAATGGGCTTGCTGTTGAGGTTGTTCAAACTCTGGTTCCTTGTCTGAATCAGAGTGGAAATGATGGTATTGAAACTAATGCCATCCAATCCAATGCGGAAAGGTATGGTTGAAGACTTCCAGTTCGTCCATAGTCTGTTGAATTTCATTTTTTGTTGCTTAATTGAAGATTTTATCAGAATTGAGTAGTTCAGATTGCATATGGGAGGAAAATGCATCTAGCTAATACAAATGCAATAATAACATGCTTATATGATTGGAAAATGGTTAATTTTACATTTTGCTTTCTAGACTTGATAAGATTTGATGGACAGCAATAGAGAAGTAAATCGATCCTTGCCTCGTCTTATAGTTGGCAGTTGTTATGCATAAATATACTCCTGTATATGCTAGGGTCTATATACTTCTATATGTCTTGATGAGTAGGTTGGTTTCACCTTATATTTGCTAGGGTGTGCATAATGTTAATCTGGTAAGTTTGAATTATCTGTGTGAATTACAACAGCTTTAATATTCACTGTATAACCATCATATCCAATGGAGTGGATGGTATTCAAACATTTTCTAATGCTCATTGATTTTTTCTTCCTCTATTTTTTAATATGATGATGAGATTATCATTATACAAATTTTGAATCTTTCATCAAATATTAAGTTTCTTTTTATTATATAATTGATCAAGCATCATAACAAATTTGTAAATTTATGACAGATTAGTTGTACTTTGCTTGCTTGAAAATAAAGGAGTGCTTCAGATGGCCAGAGAATTTGGCACTTCTTGCTCATCAAATGATTCTATGAATGAGTGGCTGAGGCCAACTCTTTGCAGGGTGGCACAGCTTGTTTCTTCTGTTCCGGACAAAGCACGCTTGAGGGCTCCAGCTTCACTTTCTTCACAGTATCCTCATTCTCTATTGTCTAAGATATTATGTGGGTTCATCTGCCTGCATCTTACATGTGCATGTTTATGTGTGTGCTTTGACAAGTGTATGTTTCATCAAACATAGAGTTTTGTTTCTAATAATCTAATCTGGGAGGGATTTTTGATTTTACTATATTACTTGGATAAAAAGGTCAAACTTTTCTGTATAACTGCTGTATTGGTTGTTTATTCTTTACAAGTGCATAGTTTGTTCTACAAGCAGATAATCATACAACTTATTTCTGGAGCAGAAGAAAGGGCTGCCAACCTTTCAGATGAAGCAGCTACCTTCAATAAATCTGAAATAGATGGTACTTTGCTGTTTGTTGGGGAAACATTTACTCGCATTTGTAGACGTGGTTCTTCAGGTAAATTTAATATCTTGTGCACCATAATCGCCAAGTTATATTTATGCAAGAAGAAAAGGATTTTGCATAGATGTCTCTTCCTAAACTGTCACTCTTCAATATTTCGTTTCAATTCAATGTGCCTCATGCTGATTTTCTGCAAATCTATTTGCCATGCGATGGACGTTTTGTTGTATGTTGTACTTTTGTGATTGTTTTCTAAGGAATTTAAAGATGTATCTTCTTTCTTATACATCTTAATTGGGAACTTTCTATAGATTTTTGGTTAGGGGAAGGATGTAAACTTTGGGGTTACTGGATGGGTTTTGTATAGATTATTTTGCTTCCACATTGTTTCTCTTTTGTTTTTCCATGTGGAACTCAGGTCCACCTCTGTAATCTTTCTCCTTCTTTAATATACTGTTACAAAAACATTATCAACAGTGATTTTTGGGTTGGCAATTGTGTCCCGATAGCATTTGAATGGTCATACTGTTTATGCCTGGGGAGGCCCTCCACTTCTCTGACTGATTTTGACTTGAGATTACTATTTCCCAATCATCCTGTTTCTTGCTTCTTCTAGTAGGATGGAATTGAACTTGGGACTGAAATGACTAATTTCATCTCTTGCAGATGTGCTGGTAAGTGAAGTAGTTCCTCGTGTTCTGAGAGATGTTCAAAGCTTCTTGTTGTCCAACAGTGATGCAACTCTCAAAGAAGTGTTTGAGTCAAACCTTCGATCCCAAGTTTGGTTGAAGATGTTGGAAGCAGTTAAAGACCCTTATGCTGTGGAAAGAATGTCTGAACAGCTTTTGCATCAGCTAGCATCTGAGCATGTGAGTGACGTTGAAGCGTACTGGATTATTTGGTTATTGTTCCGTCAGATTTTTAATCAACAGACATCAATAAGGTCAGTGGACATAATTCTGGTTATTTATTTAACCATGAGAAGGTGTTGCTCTCTCTTGTTGCATTTGGATTATTCAAATTTTTAGAAAGTGACAATTGACTTCGAGAGAAAGTAATTGGTTTGGAACCATGAAAAATTTGCAATATATCAATTGTGTTAGTCTGAAACATTGAGATCTGCCCATCAGCAATTTAGAAGATGTTTCTTATATATTCCTGCTGGGCTAGGCCTTAGCTTCAAAACAACGCTGCCCCAATCCCCCTCCCCCTTTCCGTGGGACAAATGAAGATTTTCAATTGATTTTTCCCTTTGGAGGAGGTTGTTCCACCCGGAGATCATTCCTTCTTGGATTTTTAATTCATTACAATGATTGACATTATAATCTCAGGTATTAAAATGACATTGGAATTTAAAGAATCTTGCTTCAAAACTTTGATCCTATTCCTATAACACTACTGGTAATGTTAGGTATACAGTGGCTTTATCATCTTACATTATATAAGAAAATAAGAGATAAACACACAAGTAAATGTTACTGAAGTTTAATCTGATGCGAATCGCATACCCCAATTCTTAAATATAGTTATGGTTTTTGTTATTATCGATTATCGCTATGCTCAGTTGCTTCCAATCACAGTAGATGTAAATATTTGTCCACTTTTGTTTCTCAGGTCTATGTTTGTGGATAAATTTTTACTCTGGAAAGTATTTCCTGTTTGTTGCCTGCGATGGATTCTGCAATTTGCTGTTTTTAGATGCCCACCTGTAGCTGATCTACTCTTCAAAGATCATGAAACCCGAGGTCTTATAGACACAGTGCAGCGTCTATTAGCAGTATGGTCGAAAAGGGAGTTTGTACAGTCAGCCACAATAGAGCAGCAAGCATGTATCCTTTATCATTCCTTCAATCCTTTGATTCAGAGTTCATGAGATTTCTGGGTAGTAACTTATGTTACAGGACAAGTTGGCAAATAAAATTTCTTAAATTTTTTTTAATATAAATGAGAAATCTTATTGCATTAGGAGAAATGTTATATACTAGGTTTCCTGCTTTGAAGTGTTCATGAAATTTTGGTAACTTCTCTATGTCCATTCTTATTGCATTTTACTTGTATTCTGATTCTGTAACCCCTTAATTTGCAAAATAGATGTAACAGCTGCTGTAGGCCTTTGCCTGGAGAAGATGTCTAAAGAGGAACTAGATAAGTCTAAGGATGCAATGCAATTAATTCTTCAAGGAGTTAGCGGTAGATCTTGTTTCTTTGCTTTAAGTAGTCTCTTACAATGTTTGGATGCTTTTTCTTACTTTCATGTCTTTTTCTTTGCTGCCAGGTAGGCTGGAAAACCCTAATTTTCTAGTTCGGAAAATGGCAAGTACAGTTGCTTTAGTGTTCTCTAAAGTAATTGACCCAACTAACCCTCTATACCTGGATGATAGCTTGACTGGGGAGATCATTGATTGGGAGTTTGGATTAAGCCCCACCAATAAGCAGACTCTGCCAACCTCAAATTTGAAAGAAGAGAATCTTGACGAAGCAAAAGCATCCACAACCTCAATGGCAGAAAAGAACATCAAATACGTAACCAATGCTGAGATGCTGAATAATAAGAAGAAGAGTAGAAAGGGAAAATCATTTGAATTTAAGTCAGTTGATCCAGATGAAATTGTTGATCCAGTTACACTAAATTATCAATCAATCTCTGATCAAGATGATGATGATGATGACAATGCAAGTGAGAATTCAGAATCCTCAAGCGACTCATCTTTACAACCATATGACTTGTCCGATGATGACAATGATCTGAAAAGAAAATTTTCACAGTTGGTTGAAGTAGTTGGAGCTCTGAGGAAATCTGACGATGCTGATGGGGTGAGTCATTTGAGCTTCATTGGTCATTTTTTCTCAAAAGGTTTTTCTGACAATTAACTTTTGGAGTTCAAGTTTTAGCTTGATGTTTAGGAGTTCCACATCTTGGTGCAAGTAGGAGATCTCTTTTCATGAGCATGGTCATTGATGCTAGATGATTTAATATCATTGATTCAATATGTTAATAGTGATTTTGAAATAATTTGGTAGAATACACGGTGGCATTGATCCATGGGTCTCCCAGTTTCAGTCCTGCATGTCATCTGTAAATGAAATTTTTGTACAGTTTTCACTCTTATATTTTAAAGACGTGCATATTTGCTATTGCAGGTGGAGAGGGCTCTTGATGTTGCTGAAAAACTTGTGCGAGCATCACCTGATGAACTTAAACATGTAGCAAGCAATTTAGTTAGAACTCTTATACAGGTTCGTTGCTCTGATTTGGCTGTAGAGGGTGAGGAAGAATCAGCTGAAGAGAAGAGACAGAGAGCCTTGATTGCCTTGGTTGTCACTTGTCCATTTGAGTCTCTTGAGACTCTGAACAAACTATTATATTCTCCTAACGTAGATGTCAGCCAACGTGTAATGATACTTGATATCATGACAGAGGCTGCTCAGGAGCTTGCTAACACTAAAATTATGAAACCTAAACATCAAACAAGTGCCCTCATATCAACCATTTCCGAGAATCAACCCTGGTTCTTGCCTAGAAACACAGGACCCCCTGGAGCTGGTACCTGGAAAGAGGTCTCAGGGACAGGAACTCTGTTGAACTGGTCATATTGTTATGAGAGAGAACTTCAACCAAAAACTGGTCAGATCAGGAGAGGGAAGACACGCAGATGGAGCCTCAGATCAGCAAATATACAAGAAAACCAGATGGAGTGTTCCCATAATAAGTTTCCTGTATATGCAGCAGCATTTATGCTTCCTGCCATGCAGGGATTTGATAAAAGAAGGCATGGTGTTGACTTGCTTGGGAGGGATTTTATTGTTTTGGGGAAACTCATCTATATGCTTGGTATCTGTATAAAATGTTCATCCATGCATCCGGAAGCATCTGCTTTGGCGCCTGCTCTTCTAGATATGTTAAGATCCAGGTACTGATGACTGTCAGTTTATGGTATATGATAAATTGGCAGGATAAAAACCATCCATTTACGATCTGTTTATTCTGCCATTTCAAAGAAAGCATTTATTTATCTGTTAACCTCGAGGTCCTAACTTTGTGCAGGGATATATGCCATCACAAAGAAGCATATGTCAGAAAAGCTGTTCTTTTTGCTGCTTCATGTGTTTTGGTGGCACTTCATCCTTCTTTTGTAGCTTCTGCCTTGATTGAAGGAAATCTTGAACTTTCTAATGGGCTTGAATGGGTTCGAAAATGGGCCCTTGATGTAGCTGACTCAGATACGGATAAAGAGTGCTACACGGTAAGCAAAGGAATTAAGGCATCATTTATATGGCTGTTCTTTTGGTCATTGCTTTTGGTTCTTGAAAGGTGCATGCCCTAAGACGTATATAGTGACACTCACTGCTTCTGGGAAATCCGCCATTCCTCCTAGATCCCATAATTTATGTATATTAAGGAATTCTGTCCCTCTTAGATGAATAACAGTTTCCAAGCCATGCATGCACCACCCAATGTGTTAATTTCAGAATACTTTGACTAATTGAAAAATAGAGCGACTTGGTGGAAGACTTGTGTTGGCACCATTATGGAGGTGCTGGTTACATTTAGCAATTCTTCTCCTTGAATGGAATTGATGATTTATTAATCTACTGGGTTGACATGCTAGTGTTATCAATTGATCTTTTAATTTCTCTGGACAACAATAATCTGTCAGATTTTATCTGAAATTGTTATTTTGTTTCTCTATTTCCTCATGACCCTTTTACCATCCGCATCTGAATATTGTTCTAGTATCTGCATTTTGTTTGTTAACTTTCTTTAATTCGACTATTATTTATGTTACCTCTGCTTGAATGGCTAACATTACTCTAATTTTGTAGTTGGCTATGTCATGTCTCCAACTCCATGCTGAAATGGCCCTCCAAGCTTCACGAGCACTAGAGTCTGCTGAAAGTACATTCAAGTCCAAGAGTATTGGTCTCCCATCCAGTCTCTCCAAGGGGACAATCAAAATCCCCCACTCAAGTTTGGAATATTAGACTTGCTGATCCTTGCTGCTGGTGAGCTCTCGATTGTACAAGCTATAGATTGATTATATATTTGCAGTAATTTTGAATTCGTTCTGCTGGATTTTAAGCTAGCAAATCAGATAATAACCAACACATTCCACTTGGTTATTTGTTAGTTAAAAATTGTGAAATTCCATGTGGGTAACGGAAGCGTGAGGAAATTGACTAGATGTGCAATTTTTCAGCTGATTTACTTTCCAAACCCAAATCAAGCAAGTGAAGGAGGAAACACTTCAGAACGGATGTCTACTTATATATATATATATAAAAGAAGGCATCTTCGTCAGAATTTGTTTTGTGCCTTTATCTATGTTGTAGCTGCATCTTGACGACGATCTTGGATTATTATGTATATTATTTTTGGATTTTATATATATATTTAGGATGAGGATTCTCTCAGTTAAATTTTTTTAAAGTAAATAAAAATATATTATTAGTGATTAATAAAAAAAAATATTAAAAAATTTTGTACGGAAGTCTTCATTCACAAATACTTAGGAATCGTAAAAAATCATACAACAATAAAAATAACAATAAATATAAATAAAATTTAAGGACATATGTAGTTTGGTAATTTGTTTATGTTTATTATAGATTACAGAATTTTAATTTTTTTTTTATTTAATAATAAATAAAAAGACTTTCAAAAGATTATAAAGAATACTTAATAGAATGAGATCTTCAATGATTTATATATATCACTTGTACACAATGAGTATTCAAGTACTTCTTATATAATACTTTCTTATGTATTTAGTATACAAGTGTATTTTTGAGCTTTTTAATTCTCTTTCTTGATACTTTTTTCAATTCTTATTGTTGTTTAACACTTTAATGACTTTATAATGGTTTATATAAACTCTTAGGTGTTTTTAAAAATTTTATATCAAGTTAAAATAGGAGTTTACGTGTGTAAGAATTTAAAATTGACTTAAAAAAGTAAAAATTGCACAAAATAAAAAATTTAACGTTGTAGTACTAATGGTTGACACCGTAGCCCCAAGGCTAGAAAACACTTTGTGCATTTTAAGTTTTTTCTTATTTTTTATTCTTTATTTTTATCTCTTTGTTGTTTATCTATCTTATTTTTAATCTTGTATCATCTTTTTATTGATCTCGACTCAAAATTACATTCATACATAATTTTAAATTATTAAATTTTAATAAAATACAGTAAAAGAATAAATTTTAAATATTAATATCTAAGTGGTAACACGCATACATTTTTTTAAAAAATTTTAGTAAGTTTAATTTAAAAGAAGATTTAAATTCATGTATTTAATAGCTCATTTATTAAAAGTATAGCTCATTTTTTTTTCACTAAAAAAATGGTTTAGGTGTATTTTGAACATCAAAATTTAGAAAGCATTGTAACCAGTTAGATTAAACTCCAGCAATTTAAAATCAAAATCGGAGTAACTTCAATTTTTGCAAATTGGCGGGACTGTTGATCTCTTAAAAATAACGCCACGTGGCAACTCCATATTCTAGGCATAAAAACCAGGCCAGATGATGACGCAGCGAATCAACACGGGGCCAAAGTCCCTCCAATTTCTCCCGTTGAAAAGAAAAAAATATGACAAAATTCGAACACAAAATTCGAAAAGCGATCATCAAGGCAAATATATAATCAACGACTATGGCCGCAGCTATCTCCGCCCTCGCTAAACTCCTCTCCTCTCTCTTCGTCCCAAGATCACCGCCTCCGCAATCGCAACCGCCTAAAGTCATCTCTCTCCCGTCACCGGCATCTCTTCAGGTATTACCCAAAACGGCATCAACTGCGTGCGAGTGGAGTCCCCCAGTGAAACCTTGGGTCGTAAAAAGATCAAGCGATGATGATGACATCACAGCGGTGGCGTGGCCTGCACTGGCGAATGCAAACATTTTATTCTACTTCAACGTGCAGATAAAAGTGGATGATGACGAGCCCGAGGAAAAGATACTTAGGCGGTTCAGGAGTGCGGTTATGAGAGCTGGAATTATACAGGAGTGCAAGAGAAGAAGATTCTTTGAGAGTAGTCAGGAGAAGAGAAAGCGGAAAGCAAGATCTGCTGCTCAAAGGAATCGCAAAAGGTTTGCTCTTCTGTTGCTAATCTCACTATGTTAATGTTATTTAGAACCTAGTTTGAGGTTGAAGAACAAATTATTTAATTTAATTAAAAATTAGGGTGGTGGGTGAGAAGAGTAGCAGGGCAGGAATTAATTCAAATGTTGTCAAACTTTTATACGATGCTTCACAGAGCAATAAAAACCTGGGAACCCTTTGGAGATTGTTGCAAAAGATGTGACGAAAAAATATTTGGTGGGAAAGTTAGGATGGTTTTGTACATCGCATCTAAATAGCTCAGGTATGAAATTTAGATTCTGTCTTGAAACAAAGATGAGTGAGTTGTTGTCAAAGTTGATTTTATATTTTTTCCGGCTAGGGTTTTTTTCATGCAGAAATATTTTTTGTAAACTTGAGATATCTCAAATAATCAATGGGTCTAATGCGCAACCAAATTCTTATTTACAATTATGTTATGTAGAGCAAAAAAAAACTTATGAAAAGCCTTTTATTTGTTTTTATTCTTTTTTATCGGCGGGAATTTCTTGTATTACACTTCTAAATTGTAGTATATATTGTGAAGAAGATTATTTGAAATATCACAGAATGTGTCAATAGTTTTTTTTTTCTCTTTTAATGGTATCAAATCTTATTGGAACTAGATACTGAACATAAGATAAGAAATCAGAATATAAAGAAATGAAGAAAGAAGGATAAATAAGAGAAACAGGAGATTCTAAAAGAAATTATTTTTCACATTAGTCTTCACACCCCCGAAAGGGTTTTTTTTTTTTAAAAAAAAATTATTTCAGGGTGATATATTTTCTCATTTTAAAGATTCTCTAAAAATACTGTAAATCTTTATCTTGTATACATAATCTTGCCAACTGCTCTCCATCTTTTGCATTTTTACATATGTTCTTTTTTGGTTCTCTTTGAAAATGTCAATCTTTGTGGACAAATAACCCTACCTGAGGATCAGCCTTGAGGATTCTGACTTGGTAGCTCTCTAGTGCAGTAGTTATTCTACTATATTGATTTATTTTGTTTAATGTCAGACGGCCACAGCCAAAAATACCCGCTAAACAGGAAGCCCCTGAGAAGAAAAAGGATGACGATGAAGATGATAACTGGGAGGTTCCAGAAGGTGACATTCCCTGTTGTTAACTGTTGATATACAACACACTGAAACAGTCTGAGCAATCAGTTTCTGATTTCGGATAATGACTACTAATCTAGATTATAGGGGTGTAAAGAAATGAATTGTCTTTTGTTCCAAAGAACACTACTAACTTACACTTGTACTGATACACATTGAACTAGTCTAGTTGGAATGTTTTCATTGAGTTTGACTGTAGTTTGATGTTATTAATCACGCTGACAAATTGAGCCATTTGTGGTGGAAAATGTGTTCAAACGAGCTTATGATGTTTGAAATTCTGAGTTGCTTGGCTTGTTTACATTATACTTAGCATTTTGTTGGCAAGAGCTCCAATTGTACTACTCTTAAATTGTTAGTTCTTAAAATTTACATGTTGAAAGGGCATAGGAAATATCCCAAATAAAAGCAGGTTGCATCTGTAACCATTAAAAAGCTGGTTTTGAATAGGAAGAATATGCTTGAAAGCTACACTTTTGTTTGCAATATATAGAATTACTTTTCATGGCCACAGCCAGAAACTTGAAATCTCAGAGCTCAGTTTCTGTTAGGACTTAGGATCAGTGTGTGGTACAAGGAAATACAGGTCAAGTTAAGATTACAATCAAATAGTTGAGTTGGAACCTTTCAAGGCTTTGAACTGGAAGCTTATCTGCTCAAAGTGTACACAGTGAGTGAATGGATGATGAGTTTTGCTGGAAATTTTCCCAGGCTACTCCCTATTTATGTTCAAGACAAATAAATCATGCAAGACAGGAATAGGACACTGTTTTCTGGAGGTTGAGTAACTGAATACCATGTAGTTTGCCAGATATAATAATAGCAAGACCAAAACAGTCTCAAGTGTAACTTCTAATTGATCAAGACATCTTCATCTCCCATAATAGAAATTGCAGTAAATATGTGTTTCAGCTTAATGCCTAAACCAATATGTTTCATGATAAACCTCTGTGAACTAATCCCTAATTAAAAGCAAATATGTTGATGAATATACTTACATTGCATATAACAGAACAAATACAAATTAGTTTAATAGGGAACTAAGTCTCACACAGAAGAGATCCAAACCATCTTGACTGAACCAGTTCTTCTCCATCTGCAGTGCATTGAAGGGAAGTAAGACTTGGTCACTAATATATATGTATGTATGTATGTATGTATATTATCAATTCTGCATATGACAAACATGACAGCAATAGGTAACTTACAAAGTAAGGATAGCCCTCAATGTTAAAATTCTCTGGAGCATCCTTGAGAAACAGATTAATGAAGTAGAGAACAAAGTTGCCGCATTCTTCACCATTTCTCTGTTGTGGCACCTAAACCGAAAAAATATTTACAAGTGTATGTTCACAGGGTTGAATGGAAAATTAACTCAAGAGCTAGTACAACAGTCACCTTAGGCACCAATAAAGGAATTTGAGAAATCAATTCCTTAGTTTCAGGCCTATCCTCTGCTCTATATATGTCCAACACAAACCTTCAACACCAAGAATGCTGATTGAAAACTCAATTGGATGCAAAAAAGGAAAGAACAATGCAGGATTAAAACAATTTTATTTTTAAAGAAAAAAGTTACATACTTTCTTATATCTGGTTCAAGCCGCCTGGGATTTGCCTTTTCAAGTGAATCAAGCAATAACATGCATGGTGTTCTTGCTTCTGATTCCACACTCTCACCAAAGTGGCAGAAGATTAAGAGGCTCCAGTGACTCCTGAAAATAGCATTTCAAATTATATAATTCCATGCACTAAGAAGAAATCAGATGTTCAGTGGTCAAGGTAAGATAAGATACACACCAGCAAACAATAGGAACGAAAACATATTTCTTTAAAAAAATTTGCTTCTTCTTAATCCATGTCAAAACCTTAGCTCTGCTGGATGCTTTCCTGTACAAGCCAAACCACAGCGAATCGAGATATGTAAAGCAAGACTTCTTATCCTCAGCAAAGCTCCTCCACATATTTCTGCAAGATTTACACCTACATTCAGAATAAGGACCATAATTTAGAGGCCGCTACACTAGATTAGGAACCATAACTTACTCCATACAGCGTTCAAATTGCCCAGAGTCTAGCTTCTTCTTTTGTTTAAAGATTGTATTCTTGCCCTTAACTATTCTCCTTGATTGTTGACGTTGACGGCAAGGGAAGGTACCTAGAAAACATGGAGCATTTAATTTAATTTCTCCTATCTTCCGTTTGGAAATCTTCATTTTTTGAGAATGCAAAGATGACAAAGTGTGCAGCCAACAAGTCCGATGGTTTGAAATGTCATTAGAAACCTCTGCCACAACAATGAACACTCAATCCATTAATCTTCTTTGTCTCTCGTTCAAAAAAACTTCTAAATAACTCAAATCTAAAGAAGTAAAAAAAATATATTTAAGTTGTTCTCTTGATTGTGCAGAATTTGCAATATAAAGGTTGAACTCAACAAGTGGCAATAATGCGACTCTTTTAACAATTTTATGACCTTATAAACCATCATTACTGAAAACATATTCATCAATTGGGTTGCTGCAGCTGAACTTCATCATTGAAAAATGATGGGCTTGTAAACAATAGCATAGATTCATCATTCATCAAAGACTCTATGGAGCCATGAAACTTCCACCATGTACTATCAAGCATAAGGATGCATCTCTTAAAGTATCTAATAAACAAAAAAAGAGTTTGCTCAGCATGCTTGAACCCCAATTACTTAAAGCAAAGCAAGATAATCGAAATATATACAGAGTTTTTTCACCACCCTTTTTGGAGAAGCTACGGAAGAATTATATCTAATTAAAAAAAATGCATCATCTACTTTTATTGTGATCACAAACATTGTCCATGATAAGTAAAGTAAAGTATATAAAAAAATTTAAAATAAAAACAAAAATTTAACATATTGTTTCGCTAATAAAAATCCTTGGGTTATTTGGGTAACTGGGAAACTCAAGACACTCAATTCTAACACAATTTACACAATAAAGCTCAAAACTTTCCCTCATTCGTCACCTTTTTTTTGGCACTTATCAAGATTAATTTAACCATACAAAAAAAAAAAATTACCAGATGTTGAAGAGACAAGATCGATTGGATTGTTTGCATCACCGGGCTTTTTCTTCCCCATCGATTTCGATATTCACCAAATAATTAAGTGAAAAAGTGAATATATATATATATATATATGTAGTTTACAGGAGGATATTTTATGGGGAAATCAAAGTAGTGCTAGTAAATGAGAACTTCTTCTTCCAACGCCAAGCGCATGTTTCTCTTAGTGACGGAGTCTCCGTCAGTCTCTCCCGCTCTTTTTTCTGTGACAGCAGAGAAGATGTACTACCACCTCTTTACTGCTGACCTGTTAAGGATCAGATTAGAACTTTAGAAGGTTTTTTTGTTTATCTTAAATAACATATTAGCATAAATATTTATATGCATGTAAATATATGCACATTTTATATTTTAACCTTATAAAGCAATATTTCCTTTTTAAAAACCATTATAGATTAATATTTATTTTTTTTATTCGAAGGTGAATATATATATATATAATAGAATTTATGACATATGAAATCTTTATTTTTGCAAAATTGATTGAAAGATTTATTAATTTAAAAAAGTTTAAAACATACACTTGTTAATACCCATTACTTATTTTAATATAAAAATAAGATAATAATTCAACATATAAATGTTAATATTAATTAATATTGATCAATAATCGATCAACTCAGATCAATTACCAGTCATTATCATTGATAATGAAATTTATTATTTAATTAAATTTTACTCTTTGTATTTTTATATTTTTTTTACTTTTACTTTGTTTTAATAAAGTAATTTTGGTCCAGTGACAAGCCTTCTATTTGGCACGTGTTAGTTTAAGTTTAAATCTTCATAGTAATGTTTACTATTTATTATTTTTCTCTTTTTTATCATTAGGATTATAGCCAAAATGATCATTGTATTACTTTTATTAACATTTTCAATTTTATTTTGATGTCAGCATCTTTTCCACTAACAAAGAGTAAAATAATAACTTCATACTTTTTAATAATTTTTTTGTTAAAATAAACGATAAACACTAACAATCTAAGTGTTTTAGGATATTTTTTGAAATTGGAGAGTCTTTTAATTAGTTTTACGAAAACTTGAAGTTTGGTGTCATAAACCTTATATAATGTTATTAATGTTCTGTTTATTAAAAAAATAAAATAAAGCTTGATTAATTTTTAATAACAAAGCGTGGGTTCATGCTTTTATGCTATTAAATATTAACCTCGTTTACAAGTATTAATCATCGAAATTTTAGTTACAGGAGCGTCGATTTAAAAGAGTGGTTCTATTTGATCATCTTTTTATTTTTATTAGTGAGTGATATTAATTTTATTTTTTTCTTTAAACTCAATTATCAGAAAATAAAAGGAATTTCAAATGAACTTACATGGATAATTCTTTTTCGAGTATATCATAAATTCTAATTATATATTTTAAATCTTTAATTTTGTCATTTTTAAAATCTAAAAATAACCTTCAACTTCTTTAATAAATATAAATTATTGTTAACTACAAAATTTAATTAGTTCAAAGTCAATGAGTTAAACTTATTCGAAAAAATATTCATTTAAAATTATATAGAATGGTTATAATAAAGTAAAGAAATACGAGTTAAAGTGGTTCAACTCAATTCAAGTTTATATTTATTTTATCGAGCCTTTAAACTCTTTATCAATTCTTTATTAAATAATAATTTTATAATATAAATACACTAAAAATACAAAATAAAATCATTATCATTTTTTTTAATCCCCCATACTTATCGATGTCCATTTATTGTTATTAGTATTCATTAAGTCCTTAGTCTAATATTTTCTTTTGTTAAGAGAGTGTAGAGTCTTTATGAGATATTAATGTCCTCGTCAATTCATATCGATTAAGACAAATGACTTGCTCACTCCATGATATCTGATGAATACATCGTATTTATATTTTTTATTTTGTTATTTTGTATAGAGTTAAGTTGGATTATAATATTTATTATATCATTTTTGTAAAGAGTTTGATTATATTTGAGAGTTCTTAATTGCCTGAAATTTATGGGTTGAGTTGGCGATAAAAGAGATGAGTTTTAGGTCGAAATCTCAAAAATAATTATTTAAATAATTACATTTATAAGTAATAAAATAAAAAAAGTTAATTTTTAAGAATAAAAAAAAAAATTAATGGATGCATAAAAAACATTGGGAGTTGGGAGTGACAATAAGAATAATTTTGGAACTAAATGAATTATATTGAGAAATATACGATACTTTTTCAATTTTTTTTTTTGATATTGTACATTGACAAATCGGGGTCGATGAACTCATGAAAAATGTAAATAATTACGTGGTCAAAAAGGATAAAGGTACGGGCTCTATAGTAACTGTCCTCTTTAACATATCCCTAGCTGGGAAAGACGAACTGATTGATTGGGCCCATTTGATGATCAAATGCCCAAATAGGGCCCATTTAAGAACTCCAAAGGCGGACTTGAGAAGAAGCATACGAAGCTGTAAACCAAATCGAAAGTAATCGAATCGCTACTCTTTTTCTTCTTTCGTCTGCACTTACTTCTTGCTCCAGCAAATACGAAACTCACTGAGTCAGCAACCGAATCAGCCATGGATAACCAAGAAGGAACTCAGCAACCTCATCTCATACTCGCTCACAAGCGTTTTCTTTTAACGCATCCGGAAGGTCTTGACATCGAGAAGGTCCGTCTCAAAGAGGAGGCTATTTTTCCCGAGCCTTAGTTTCTTGCACTCGAATTTTCTTTTATATTATTATTTTAATTGTTGTCCATTTGTGCGTAGATATGGCCTCGTTTTATGAAACCCTAGTGGCTGAATCGGTGCTCGAGATGGATCAGAGCGTTCTTGATTCGATGCGCTCAAAGATCGAAGAGGAGCTTAAGAAACTTATGAGAAGTGAGTTATTTTTAAAGTTTTTGTTGTTTTGTTTCGATTAAAGGTTTTGTTTGGTTAGTGATAAAATTGAGGAAAATGGTGGTGACTGGGATTTTCACTTTTTTGAACGCGGGTGTTTTTGACCTTTTCAATTTTGGGAAAATTTCAATTACGTGAACTACGCTGAAATTAGTGTAGCAGTTATGTTTTTGGTTCCAATTAATTTATAATTACAAAAGCAATGTCGAATTATGAGAAGATGAAGTATAAATCTACTAGACTGAGCTATTGAATACATTAGGATTGATTTTGTGGTGGTTACATAATGCTTTCTAATAGAATGTCTAACTGAATACTGGATGTAGAGATTTAAACTCAAAATTAGAAAGAGGATGCATTGTTTGATAAATGTAATGATATTCTGTCTTTTATTCAGTCTGGTTGATATATTAATAAATTTAATTATTGCACTTGTATTTCAATTTATTTTTCAGTTTTATGTTTTCTCAAAGTTTGTGGTGAATGGTCAAATATTTTTCAAATTTGTAGTGTGGGGGGAGTTGTTGGTAGGTTATCTTCTCTAGGTGTTCTTGTTCACTGTGAACTTTTCCTGTTTGTATTATTAGAAAAGCTTCAAGAAGTAAATTGGTATTGGGTGATTATATAACGGACTTATGAGTGAGTTACGCGAGTTTAAAGCCAAGGTATAGAACTCTATGCTTAGTTTCAAAATTTTGGTGGCCATATCGTTTGCTATTCATCCTTGTTTTGTATGAATAGTTGAGCTTTTTAACATAAACCTTATTTCGCTTATTAACTTAAGTGTCTGTCATTCAAAGTTGAGAATAAAGTATCTGCACCTTTAGGAGGCAATACTGGGATGTGAGCTTTCATTTGTGCAAGATAAACTGATGGAGAAACATGGATCACATTTTTGGTTGGAGAACTGTTGTTGGGTTTGAATTTATTTGGTTACTTGTCATTACGAAAACCATGTTTCTTTAGTAATGTGTGTGTTTATTTGAGTATAAAAGAAATAAGAAATAGGGAGTTAAGAAGAGAATAAATGAACATGTTTTAGTAATGTGTGTGTATAAAAGAAATAAGAAATAAGGAGTACAGAAGAGAATAAATGAACAGGCGAAGAATGAACAATCTTGCAACTCAAAGCAATATAAATGAAAAAAATATAATTTAAACAAAGCAAAACTATGAAGAGAGAATTTGTACTCTCAGTTTCTTTCATTCAAAGAAGCATGAAATAGTGGAAGTGTTTTACAATGCAATCTAAGCTAATATTTATAATGTCACTTTATCCTTTATTTGCAATTATGCAAATGATGTTTTGCAATTAATTGAAGATAATAAAAATGGATTGTGTAACTCTAATAACTCAAGTGGTTAGTGTGACAAATCTGGTGGAGATTCATAATATTATGACAATCTCTTGGATATCTACCGCTCATGATAATAGCATTTGATTGTGCTAAGGAAAAAAGTTAGTGAGACAAAAAAAGAGAGGATATTTTAAAGCAGTAAAACCTAGTGGGATAAAATTTTTGGCTAAAGGAGAAAAAAGTGCAGTGCATATAGTTCCAATATAGTTGTATAAGTTATTCTTCTCAAAGATTATGCCCCTGAAATTGACATGTATTGATTTGATAATCTGCCGAGACAATGCATACAAATGTTGTATACCATCCTCTCAAATGTTCATTTGGGTAAAACTTTAGTAAATACATTTGCAAAATTACTAGTGGAGCGTATATGTTAGATATCAATTTTTTTTCCTCGTTTAGAGCTTACGAGTGTAGGAGAACATCAGAGAAATATGTTTGATTTAGTTTCTTTTGATGTGTTTTTCTACATTCTTTGCTTGCTTCGTGCAATGCAAAGGTTTTAGGATTTAGCAACAATATTTTGCTTTGCAGATCTTTGAGAAATTCTTATATCATTATAATTAAAAATATATCCCGTTTGCAAGTAGGTTTTATGGGGATTAAATAGACTATTGAGATTATTTGTTATAGTTTCAGTCAAATTAGTTGTATCAACCACCTAACTTATAGGAGTTGCATCGTTTATGTATGTTATCTTCAACTTTGATTGCAAATCTAACATAATTTGCATAATTACAAAAGAGAGATGAAGTGACTATAAATTGGAAGTGGTTTGCTTTGTAATAGACTTGTAATACTTCATGCTTCTTTGAATAGAAAGAAACCAACATCAAAATAGTCTCTTCATATCTATGCTTTCTTTTATTTATATTTTTCCTTTTATATTGCTTTTAGTTGCAAGATTGGTCATTCTTCAATTGTTCACTTGTTTTCTTGAGAGCTTCTCTATTATGGACCCTGGATAAACTTAAAATGCATACATCAAAATTTTCACTGTTGGATCAATCCAATGGCCATAAAAAAGAAATAACGTCCAAAACACTTTTCGATATCTAATTTTTCTTTCTTATCTAACGTGTGAAAATAGCAACAAAATGATGTTGTCTATCTCCCACTTTTAATTTTTTTTTTAAAACATATCCCCTCTCTTCATTTTGTCTTCCTTCTTCATTTTTTAAAATAGAATGATCTTCAAAATTTAAAAAAATAAAATTTATTAAGTTAAAAAGGTTTTTAGTTGATTCTATGCATGATTTTTACTTGAGAAAATTCTAACGAAGGAATTTAATGCGTGAGAGATTTTGGGTCATGTAACCAGTTGCTAGAAAAGTAAGATTTTTTGTATTTTGTGTTTTAAGAATTTCATATCAGCATGGAATTCATCTAATCTCCAACAACTCCCTTGATCAAGAATAATGCAACAACTATGAAATAGAAGAAAATATCCAAGAGAGCATTTACTCCAACAAGAATAGGATCTCAAAAACTTAAAAATTGAAGGCCAAGTCTTCAAAACGTATTCAACATTTTACTTGGCACTTTCATTGCCATTACTCAGCTCCAATTGCAAACCTTGAAAACCCCTTTTCAATGTCAGCTCCAATTGATATGGGTCCCAAAAGTAACGGGATGTGGAATTTCTTGAAAGGGGGTTTTAGGAGAAGGTAGTTTTATTGAGAGATAAATGAACAAAGTGAGGCTTGAAATGAAGAAAAATGCAGGGGCAGCACTTGTGGTGTTTGGAAATATGAGACAGAAGTAACAAAGTAAGGCCTGATTTTGAGAGAAATATGCAAAGGGGATGGAGTTTACAGAGAAAGAAGAGAGAGAACTGTTGTTGATGTGCACAACGAAAGATTAAAAAAGCATCTTGTTGTTTTTATTTCAAGCGTTAGACCACAGTTAGATAAGAAAGAAAAAACAGATTTAAAGAAAGTGTTTTTGACTTATGTTCTCTTTTTGGCCATTGAATTGTTCAAACTGCTATAATTTAGGTCTTCGCATTTTAAAGTTATCCAGTCATCCGAAATAGAGAAGCCCTATACACACACACAGGTCATATACCAGTTAAATCTCAGTTGTATATAAGTTTTTTCTTGTATGAAACTTCCTGTTTAAAGTGGCTAATTTTTTGTTCAACTCCATAGGATCGGTTCCATTTCCTTGTATTATGGTGCTTATGGTATTATGAGCTTGTTTAGGTTTTTGCTCGTCTTTTACAAGCTTGTTTAGTTCATGATAAGTTTTATATCTGTAATAATTGTTAAATGCAGGATGAGATAGAAGAGTGAATTGAATTTTGTCATTGGCATCCATTTTAAGCGTCGAACTAGGGGCTTGGAATGATTTCTTGTTTCTTATCTGTTTTGTCAGGAAGTTATTTGTTATTGGAGTTCTAGGTTGTGATTTCTTTTGTTGTGTCTCTTTCTAGGATTGCAGATGCTGAAGAAAACTTGGGTCATCTAGCCAAGTCCTTGTTTTACATTCAGATCGGTGACAAGGTAGATTATGGTACTGTATTCTCCAATTATGTGCATTCTGTTTTCATATCTAACTTATCCTTGGTGGACCCAGGAAAAAGCATTGGAACAACCGAAGGTAACAGAAAGCAAAACAGTTGCCATTGGGCAGAAGATGGCATTGGTGTTCTATACATCTGCTTGGATTTTTCCACATGGATTTTGATCTTAGTTCCAAGAGCATTGATAAAGCCAAGAAGTAAGTATTTTGTGAATTTTTAACTACTCTTTTCAGTTTATTATACCGAAGGCATAGCAGTTGAATAACTCGTGTCATTTGATGTCAGCCTGTTTGAAGAGGGAGGTGATTGGGAAAGGAAGAACCGTTTGAAGGTGTACGAGGGCTTGCACTGCATGTCCACTAGAAATTTTAATAAGGCAGCCAATTTGTTTTTGGATTCCATTTCAACGTTCACAACTTATGAACTTTTTCCATATGACACCTTCATCTTTTACACTATCCTTACAAGTATTATATCGTTGGATAGAGTTTCCCTAAAGCAAAAGGTACAGGTAATTTTCCTCATGGTTCTGGTGTGAATTCTTTGTACCGGTTTTTTTGAAAGGAAAATGGCTTGCTTATTGTCAATCGTACTAATTTGTCTAATGCTGCAGGTGGTGGATGCTCCTGAGATCTTAACAGTGATTGGGAAAATCCCTTATCTTTCTGAGTTTTTAAATTCCTTGTTGATTGCCAATACAAATAATTTTACTCAGCTTTTGGTAAGAAGAGATCTGATATATCTTATGTCATCATTTAGTAAATGTATTCAGAAGTATTAGTTTGTTTTGCTGCCTCCCTGAATTGTTTTGTTTCTCTATTACCATCATATTTTTCGGTGGCCTTTTGCTAATTGTCTGTATTTTTGTATCTCACAGTAATTTGTTTTGTTGTGGGTTCTTTTCAGCTGGTCTAACAGAGCAAATAAAATTAGACCGCTATTTGTATCCCCACTTTCGGTATTACATGAGGGAGGTCAGAACAGTTGTGTATTCTCAGTTTCTGGAATCCTATAAAAGTGTTTCTATTGAAGCAATGGCAAAGGCTTTTGGGTAACAGTGGAGTTCTGTAAGTATTTAATTGCATTGATGTTTCTTAGAGATATAATTGTATTTTTCCATTCAGATGGTTATTTCATATTATTTTGTGGCAGTGTTATGTTGAGAGCTTGTGAACTACGGTAAATATAACCTTTTATGCTTTAAGGGAGCTATTGTGTTTTATTGCTGCTGGAAAACTTCATTGCAGGATTGACAAGGTTGCCGGTGTTCTTGAAACTATCCTGATGCGAAGAATGCACTTTACCAAGCAATCATCAAGCAAGGGGACTTCTTATTGAATCGGATCCAGAAGCTTTTTCGTGTCATTGACCTATGATTTTGGTGGATAATTCTTATTTTATGCAGATGATGCTCCAATTTGCAAATTATTTTAAATACAGAGTAGGCGCTCTTCCTTCTGGATGCCTTTCTGGATGAATGTGATACTATGGTTGAGATGCCCTTTTCCTCTTTGCCTTACAATTTTATTAACTGTAGCTGATTCAGGAGTCACCGTCCATTTGTGATTTATTGTTGTTAAGTAGACCATTGTATGACATCTAATGTGTTATTTTAAAAGATTTACAGCAGATGATGGAAAAACCATATAAACTTGGAGACTCAATAACAAAGAATTGGCATAGCATATGTTTGTCTAACACCTGATAGACGTTTTCATCAAAGTGGCCAAAAGCAAAAGCATCTATCGGCACCTTCGTGGCCTAGTGTTATACGGTCGTTTTACACGCAATGAGAGCTTTTACCGCCAATAACGTGATTGATATCCACTGCTTTCATACCGCACATGCTTGTGGTTGTAGGGATTCTGTTCTTTCACAAAATGTTGGATGTAAATAGTTGTTAGTCACCTAAGCTAGTTCCTAAGATAAATATTGTTAGTTTTTTGAGTTGGTTGATAAACAAATCTCACGTAGAACTAGCTGGTCTTGTAACAAATGGCCTATAAATTATCTGCCCAACTCGTTCGGCTCATCAAGTTAATTAGTTGGTTAAGTCTGTCTCATAAGTTAGTTAGCTAACTTCGCTCGCCAAATATTCTTACAACTGATAACATACGGTATATTTTTCAGTTTTAGTCATGAGCCTATGTTCGTTAAGCTTTGCTGTTCCGTGTGCACAATTATCTTTCGCCATTCTTTTGATGCCGTCTGGGAAATGACCGCCCGACCCCAAGGGTCCTGTTACCCTAGACAAAGCAGAAGGGAGAAAACGAAAGTTAACTAACGATTAACGAATCAACAACGTGATGTTGATGATGTCACTTCGTTTATTTGTAACAAACAAAGCCTTGCAAGCAAAGCATCATGACTTGTAATTGTAACTTGTAAGCCTTTTTCACTCATTATACAACTCCTCTCACTGGTTTGTGCACACTTAGGCACATGAATTGATTTATATAAACCAGAAACATTCTTGGGTTTTTCAGCCACAAACTTCACTGTGTCCGACTCCCATCAGTTCTAATCTATGTCCATATAATATTATCTTCCCACGTGGATTCTGTACCATGAAATGTTAATATCACTGTGTCATCGTATAAAGGGTACAGCATGTTAATAACACGAGCAGAAAGCTGGTTCATAAGCTAAGTTCATATAAAATTAAAGTTATTTTCTTGTCATAGTAATAACTTAATAACCCACAAAACAGTATGCCTGTTGTTGATTTCAAAGAGATTCAGGAGAAGCTCTCCTATCAATTGAGACCTTGGCAACGCTCCTTTCAGTTCTGGGTTCGAGCTGCTGATATCTACACTGGCTACAAGGTTCCTATTTCTTTCCTTCTCTTCATATATGCGTATTTTGTGTATTAATATTTTTACTGGGTTTATTTATTTTGTCATGTTTCTCGTTATTAGGTGTTTCAAGTTCGAGCGAGTTTCGTGAAAGATGTGAAAAAACAGGAGGTAATGTGGGAAAGACAACATGAGCTTGCTGCTGAGAAGATTTATGCAATGTGCTCTGACCTTGGTGGCTTCTTTCTTAAGGTGATTGACACATTACATTCCCTTAAAATTCAAATCCAGTCTTTGCTTTTTGCTCTCTTATCTTCAATTACGAACTGAAAACCGGTTAACTTAAATGGGTTTTCGTTCTTTATTCTCTTTTTCACTGTTTAATCAAGCTTGATTTTGGCTGTTATTCATATTGGGGCAAAATATTATAAATAGTCACTTCTTATTCTTAATTGATATGCTTTTTTTCAAAGTTATAATAAGAACTGGAGCTTGAAATTATAGGATATAAAATTTTGTTATTTGCCTTTGGTCTTTTTATTTAATTGTTTTTTGTTTCCGTTTTTAATGAAAAGGTGGTAGTGAAATTTTCTTAAAGTTTTATAGAAAGCTGCAATTTGTTGATGATTCTGTTTTGTACTTAGTGCTTTAACTATATTTTAATTTTTTGCATGAGTTTAAATAGGTTGCGCAAATTATTGGGAAGCCTGACTTGGCCCCAGCTGCATGGGTGAGAAGGTTAGTTACACTTTGTGATCGGGCTCCTGCAACTCAATACGACATTGTTCAACTTGTACTGGAGAGGGAATTAGGTCGAAGTATTAGTGAAATGTTTGAAAGATTTGATCCGGATCCTATTGGATCTGCTTCTATTGCACAGGTATGTTTCTCCGAGCAAACTGTTCTTATGTAATCAGGTATGGACTTGAGGCATTTATATTGTTCATCTGCTATTTGTCAGAAATTTAAGTTGTTATGGTCACGAGAACTACTGAAGCCTTTTGTCAACTTGGTTGACCTCCTACCTCTGTAGTCTTGCTAAGGTTTTGTAATTCAAGAGAGGTGCCGAGGAAACAAAGTTGTCATTTTTCCGTCCATTGAAGATTTTTGTCATTATGTGTCTATATTCTAAACTTTAACTGAATAGAGGTTACCTCTAAATTGAGCTACAGCAAGTGTAGACTGAGATGATAGCTCTTGTAACAATGCAATGAAGCTAAGATGTGCATTTGGTGTCATTTCTTCTCAACCTAGCATAAACACATAAGAGAGCTGTGCTTTCTGGTGGTGACACTAAAGCACTTCTAAACTTCTCAGAACTGCTGTGTTGAAGCTGAGTTTTCTGTATTGTGCCAATCGAAAGAAGACCATTTTAAAGAGTAAATGAGAAGCACTTCTAAACTTCTCAGAACTGCTGTGTTTTATCTTATTAAATTTTATAATGTCAAAAGTGTTACAAAATAACCACAGATTAAAATAAAAATCTAAATCTGAAACCCCATCTCTTCTTTTGAATTATCTCTGAATTTACAGGTCAGCTCACTTTTCTAATACTCAATTTGATAATTGTTTTTAGTTTTTTATGCATGAAAATGTTTGCACAAATTTATTTCTACTTATTTTGAAGTCAAAATTTTGGGAATTTATGAAGGGTAGAAAAAATTTACTGTTTGGTAGAGGTGACCATGCTGGAATACTCTGAACCTTGCCCTGGGAGAGTCTGCATATGTAACTGATAGCTTTTATGCTCAAATTAGGTTCATCGAGCAAGGCTGAGAGGTGATAAGGATGATGTAGTTGTCAAGGTGAGGACTTCTGGAAGTGATCTTTGGATGTCTAAAATATCCATTTGATTCTAATTATTAACTGTTTGATAGGTGCAACATCCTGGAGTTCAAGATCTGATGATGACAGACATCCGTAATCTGCAAGCATTTGCTTTATACATGCAAAAGACAGATATTAAGTTTGATCTGTTTTCTATAACGAAGGAAATGGAGAAACAGGTACAAGCTATTTTTGTTGATATCTATTCTAGATCACTTGCCTCTGCTTAACTATATTTTGTAGTTCATATTACTATTCATCTTAGTTAATTTTTCCTTTTTGTTTTGAGAGTTGAAGCAAGTACAAAGGTAACATTGTTGCTTTTGCCTCTATTTTGACGTTCTAGTCCTTGTCTTGGTGGTATTATGCTATGAAGTACTTCCTAAATTTTGTACGTGAATCCTGCATGCCTCTGAATTTACTTTATCTATCTGTGTAATCTTTTTTTTTTAATGCCATTCAAGATTGGATATGAATTTGACTTTGCAAGAGAGGCGGATGCTATGGAAAGAATTCGACATTTTCTATACAAGAATAACAAAAAGTCTCCTGTTGTGGTGCCACGGGTGCTGCGGGATATGGTAACTAGGTACTTGTGCTGCCTTGCATTCTTATTTTGTCTGAACTTCAAAGTTCTATCTAGGAGTTGTCACTTTTTATGGTTAACCGCTTGTTATTTTGTATGGCTGTTTAATGGTGAGCCATAAAGATGATTTTATATATACCTGCTATTCCATTTTGAGTGCTTTTTCATTTTTATTATATGATTAAGTACTTTGCATCGTGAATTGCCTTCATCGAAGGGCTAACTGGCAAAAAAACTGTATGATATATGAAATTATTTTTGTTGTTTCTTTTGGTACATATTTGCTAGTTGAGTGATGTTAATCAAATTAGCAACTGCATGATTATTATGGCATTTGCTAGTTTCTTATATGCTTATAAAATAGAAATCATGGGAAGTTATTTGTGATGATGGTGGTGGCAAATTGAGTGCAGCAGTGTAGAAGGACAGAAGCACAATTAGTAAATCAAAAATAGAATTGCAGATTTTAACTGTAAAGGAAAATGACTGTTGACACTTGACAAAATGGCCATGGCATCAAGTCAATAAGACTGGATAAGGATAAGGTGGTTGTTGAGGAAGTGATATATTACCGTTGTTGTGGAGATACTGTCTCTTTTTCATAATTTAACTCGTTATTAGTTACTGCTCAAAGGGAAATAATTGTAAATAATTTATCCAGGTAAAACTTTGATGTTCCGCAAGGTGTAGTTATAACAGCTTTCCTTGTTATATGTTGCCTCTTGATTCCCCTATGTTTATTTACTAGTCTAGGCATTTATAAATAAAATCTACTGTGGATGTTCCCATCACCTGTTCACCATCTTTGTTGAAAGCTAGTTTTCTTATTTGCACCATCAATAACTTCTGGAACAGATTGGTGACACTATATTCTTTGCAATTAGATTAGAACTTGATTACTTTTTCTGGTACTGAGATGTATTTTTGTCTTTAAATTCTTCCAATGCGTCATTTGTGGTACTTCAACTTTGCTTAGTTGAAATCTTTGTGATATAGAGTTTGTTTTTTTAATCAGGAAAGTTTTAGTGATGGAATATATTGATGGAATCCCAATCCTTAATGTTGGAGATGAAATGGCAAAAAGAGGAATCAATCCAGGCGGTAAGATTGCAGCGGCAGCAAAGCAGTAAGTCTCTAGATTTTGTCAGAGTATGGAGCTCTTTTTACATAAACAGACCTCTCCTAACCCTGATGTCAATGGGATTTGTTTCTCAAATCTCATGTACCACCTCAAGAGATCTTACTAGTTGAACCGAGTAGTTCCAACGTTTTCCTCTTATTTTAAATGGCTATTACTTTGCCCACAAACTTGTGATATTCTTTTCATCAGTGTGGAGACTATTTATTTTCATCTCTTTCATTTAAAGATGACACCCTGAAATGAGTCTCAACTTTGTGAGGAAATTTGTCTTTCGTGTAAGTAGACTTCGCTGGTCCTAAAAGTATTTGCCTCAACCTCCTATCTTGCACCTGCATCTTTTTCACTCAATTATTTCTTCTTAGACCGTTCTCATTGAACTGCTGAACCAAGTTTTTAACTTCTGGTTCTTGTAAGCAGTTGTCCTCAAGAAAGTAATTGTTAAGGAATCATTTGTTGTTATTCTCTCTCTTCTTTCTCCTCTCTTTCTCTGGGCTTCATTTTTGCATTGTAGTAAATTAGTGATTTTCAATATAAAGCATGACATGCTTGTTAAATTTCTGCGGATGCAGGAACATACTTAAGAGTTTGACTCTGGCATATGGACAAATGATACTGAAGAGTGGTTTCTTCCATGCAGATCCCCACCCAGGAAATATCCTGATTTGTAAAGGCTCAGAGGCAAGTAATAGGTTAACATGTGTTCATAATCCTCCCTCCAAGTTTCCTCTTGCAGAATATTTCAAGCATTATGCTCCTAGTAGATGAGCTGGATAGTTGCTTTTAAACATTTTCCTTATCTAATTAACCTTAATATGGAACAATAAACCAAGAGGTGTATTATTTTAACAATATGGAACTCCGCATGTTGGATGTTAACTTTTAGCTTGGTTGTGCCTTTCTTTTTCAAATCAGGTTGCCTTGTTAGATTATGGGCAAGTGAAGGATCTACCAGACAGTTTGAGGCTTGGATATGCTAGTTTGGTTCTTGCTATTGCTGATAGTGACCCTGTAGGAGCATCAGAGAGCTACAGGTAAAGTTTTGTGGGTTTATTGCCTTTTACAGTTATGACTTGTCAATTGGTGCCATCAGTGAAATTTCAGATAGTTTGTCAATACAAGAAGAAGAAAATGGACCCAAAATCAGCTGTACCATAGTTGTGTAGTAGTCATGAGGATCAAAAAGAGAAAATAATGATTATGTTACCTTGTTTTGTGATCCCAATGTTTTTTGAAAGTTATATTTTATCAGTCATTTGATTGGGGTAGTAGAAGGTTTCATTATGTAACTATTTCTGGTTATACGAATTTTAAGTGTAGTTAGAGCTTTTATCATTAACTTTTGTTTGATATTGTTAAAAATCTGAGCAATTTCTCATTCGATTGAACAGCTATATTTATAAATTATTCCAATTCTAGGGAGCTTGGAATAGATACCTTAAGCAAATGTGAGGATGAACAAAAGGAAATGCTTAAATTGGCAGAGACAATGTTTGATACTAAGCTACCTCCTGGAGTGATGATGCTACAACCCTTCTCAGAGGAATCTTCAATTAAAAAGATTGCTGTTCAGGTAAGTGGATTTGATGCTTTTACTAAAAGCAAATCATCAATCTCTTTGCCTTGACTGTAGTTGTATATTACTGCTTGAAGCGTATGTTGTTGCTTATGAGATTGTTTAGGGAGAAGAAATTTACTCTCTATTTTTTGTATTCTTTTTATATCTGTATGTGTCAGTTGATTTGTTCAAGGAATTAAAGGACCAAAATTAGTTACCATGTTATCTCTGGCATATAAACAAGTATTTGTTGTTTTTACTTTATTTGGAATAAAGGATTGTGACGTTATTAAAAATAGACGATATGTGAAAAATGAAGGTGAGAATTGTTGATTTTGAAGATTTCACGGAATGACTTAAGAATTTTTGGTAGTTACTTCTAAAGATGATTCCTTTATTTTCTAAATATTGTCATCATAAACCATAAAGATGCTGACAAGGAAGCGAAAACCGCATACTGTCAGTTCCATTTCCTAAGGTGTAATAATTTTTATACAATTCATCTAATACTGTTAGACTTGTGATTTCGAGCATTTAGTGGACACGCGGGAACTTAGATAATATTTTCTTCTTCTTGACAATACCGCATCTGGCAGGCTTTTCCAGAAGAACTATTTTCTATTCTTCGCACAGTGCATCTTTTGAGAGGACTGAGTGTCGGACTAGGAATCAACTACTCTTGTGCAGAACAGTGGAGACCTATTGCAGAAGAAGCTTTGTACGTGGCTGGAAGATTGAAAGGTGGGTCTTTTTAGCTTATTGTTCTCCGGGTGCTGTAGAAATTTATATAGATATAGTATCATCCAAATTCTTGTGTTGTTTGAATGCTTAGCAAATCATTTCACTGTGTAAAATTCTTCATGGTACTATTTCAGATGGGGATTGCAAGACCAAAGGCCGTAGAAGAAGTTTCTTAAGAAGACTGTATGGTAGAGAGTGATTGTCTCGCGGCAAGGGGCAGGCATGACATTAATTCCTCCAGAAGTGATAATATATTGATACAACTCTTCCTGTTTTCAGAAATTCTATTCATTTGTGGCCAATACTATCACAATAGACATCCTTGATTTGCTGTCTGTTTCCACCATCTCTTCTCCTCTGCTTCTGAATGCAGCATCAACTTTAGCATGCAAAACTCTCCAATGACTTATCATCAGTCGTGTTCCTTGAGCACCTTTATACTCGCATGCAAAAAAGAAAATAAAATGGATTTCCTGAGATGTAGTTTTCAGTTGTATAATCATTTAACTATGTAATTTTTGGATTTCCGGAGATGTATTCTTCAGTTGTATAATCATTTAACTATGTAAAATTGAATGAAGCTAATTTAATTCTATTTTGTTATTCTCCAATGTATAGAAATTCATTAGTAATTGTATTAATTATACAAAGAACGGTAAAACTCGTGCGGCCCATCTATTCAATGAGATCCCACGGGCATATCCTCAGATTTTGCACCAAGAATGTTGCCAGTGACCATGAATTCAGGGAATTTATGAGAAATATGGAAAATTTGCTGGAATAAATGCCATGGGGTTGACAAAACATTGGAAGACATAAAAGATGACTCGAAGCTCTCATGTTCATTATCACATTCACGACATCATCGAATGAGAAGTCAAAAATGTCACAAAATATTTCAATGGAAAATTATATAAATTAAAAAAAAAATAATTGTGGTGCATTTAGTATGATGGCCCAAATAGTGAGGGCTTTGAGGGCACCTTCTTCCCACAAGAGTTCAATTTTTAGTTGAGGCATTCTCTCCCTTAATGTATGGATGCTTGTCCAAATCTCAATTTCGATTTTCTCTAATAAAAAAAAAATCAAATGATAAAGATGTGCATTTTATCTCCATGTTCGAACTAGATGAACTTCTGTGCACATAATCTCTATGTGAAGTCCCCTTCCCCGAATCGATTATCTTTGATTGAAAAAGAAAAAGGTAATAATAATACATAAGTTACATCCCTTGCTTGAATGACTTAATAATAAAAGATTTGTAGTATATTATTTTTTTTTTGAAATAGAGATTCCGAGTTCGAATCTCTTTTCTTTTGTAAGGGTGAACAAAATTTAGTTTTGATTTTTAGATTTTTTAAAAATTTTAATTTATTTAAATGTATTTTTTTCAATTCAAATTGAATTGAACTAAATTGAAATCAAATTGATCAATCTCATATAAATGAAATTAATAAAAAATAAAACTTTAAACTGAATTAAATTAAATTAATTTTTTTTTAATTTAGTTTGATTTCATTTTTAATTTAACTTAATCGATACTTACTAAGGGTGAGTACGGCTTGGTTCGTTTTTTTTTTAAAGTAATATTGAAATTAATTTTTTTAATGAGAAAAATCGAATTAGACCGAACTGGTTTTTTCGATTCAATCCGGTTTGATTTTTTCAATTTTTTTATTTTAAATTATAGATTTTTCAAATTTTTGATTCAATTTTTTAAATTTTTTTTGATTTTTTTTAAAAAAAATCGAACCAAAACCGAATTAAATTGGTCAATTTTTTCCTCAAATAAATTAAATTAATTTTTTATTAAAAAAATAAACCGAACCAACCAGTTCAATTCGATTCAATTTTTTAGTTTCTAATTTATTTTTGCCCACCCTTAATACCCACCCTTCCTCTCCACGTAAAAAAAAAATATATATATATATATATATAAATGTTACAATTCAATAAAATAATAATAAATATTAAAGGGGGCTTGTGTAGGTTGGGCTAAGGTTGTCCTGGCCAATTTAAGAATTCCATCAGAATGGAAAAAGTATATAAAAAAGAAAAAGGGACGCCAAAGCACTCAAAAAAAAAAAAAAAACAAAAATCAGATCCAGAGATGTCTGGGAGAGTGAGAACAACTTGGAGTTGGAGAGGCCACCCTCCAAACTCATCAAAGACGATTTTCTCTCCATCTACGGTAGACACACACTCTCTCTCTTTCTCCTATAATATTTACATGTATTCCTTTTTATATTCCCATCGACTTTATAAATCGCGTTTAACTTTTCCGAAATCGGACGGTCAGTCGCCAGACTTCTGTGTGATGATGAAATGTTAATCAACTTGCATGCAGAAGCTCACAGTTCCTTTTGCTATACCAGTTGTTCGATAATTTGCCTCACTAGGTGTCATGTGTCATGTGTTGTTTCACAGGCGAACCTAACAATTAAGAGACTAGAGAGAGTCATAATAATAATCAAGTTAGTAATATTTTGACATTTGATTTGATGAAAGAATATTTTCACTTTTTTCTTGTTGCTAATGTTAAATTAAGCTGGGAAGATAATGCATATTTGTACTTTATCATAATTGATGATATCAAGAAAAAAGAAAAAATTGTGTAATTTGAGAAATGAGTAATGCTACATATCCCACTTTGAGTTCAAATACCCCAGCCCCTCCCAGAGGTCTCTTAAAAATGAATGTTGATGCAGCAACTGATTCAAGGAAAGGACTAGCAGGTCTTAGTGTAGTTTTTCGAGACAGTGAAGGAACAATTCAGTTACTAGCAGTCTCCCAGGGACCATACCAGGGGGATGTTGAGGAAGTAGAAGCTAAGGCCATTCTATCTGGCTTGCAGACAGCTAAGGCAAGCAATTTGTCATATACAGATAGAATCTGATGCCAACAATGTAGTTAGCTTAGTAAAGGGAGACACTAGCTCTTTGAAAGAGATTAAGTGGCTTATAGTTGACATTTAGAAGGACTTAGACCAATGCAGTCATGCTTCAATCAATTATATTCCTAGATATTGTAATTCTACGGCTCACAATGCCACAAAGTTTGCTCTCAAGTGCCATTGTACTGCCTACTGGCAAGATTGTTTCCCAGTTTCTCTGGAGTAATTGATCTCTATCTTTCCAAAAACAAAAAATAATGTATCAAGCAATTATTAAATAGTGAAATGATATAAATTCTAAAATTACCCATTATACCCAATGATTACTTGACATATCATTACTTAAGATACAATTAAGATACAAACTTGGGATGTATAGCATTATTCTTTTAATAATAGCCAAAGTTATAGAGACTTTTAAACCATGATTTAAAAATTATTGGCCCAAGTTGGGGACTTTTGAAGAAATGGTGTAATATTAAATGTTAGCAACACTATCACTTGTATTGCAAGTAAATAGTTTTTTAAACATATGCAGCAGCATAAACCTACTCATTAAATTGCAATTTTCGGATGCAGAGGCTACGCTTATGAAGCTTAAATTAGGTGCTCAATGTGTTGTCTCCAGCTTTCAATGTAGCAATGGGGACAGAAACAGATAGTGGCCCTTCCAGTGTTCTGAAATGCTGCAATGATGCTTTAAGCTGCTCACATTCTGCTGATGATGCAGATTGTAAGTCTCATACTGTATTGAATAGTTCTCAATTCATTTTAACTTGTGACGACATGATGATTACGGATACAGGTTGCTCTTCTGAGGATATATGGCCAAGTTCTAGTGATTGTCAATCTACTGGTAGCTTGGAACAGCATCGGAGAACGAATATATATCGGTTCTTTACTTGTTTGCTAAATATAGGAGTGCAGGACACGCGAAAAGGTTGTCATCATCTCAAGAGGAGGTGGTGTTGACAGAGAATGGTGGTTCATCTGTAAGTATTTCACAAAGTTCTAGCAACTGTCAATCATTGGAGAGCACTAAAGAGCAACTGGAACAGGATTATGCCACTTCTGTGTGCCAGATGCAAGAGTAAAATTGGGTTGAAGACTCTAAACAATGGAATTGTCAGCTGATTGGGTATTCAAACTGGTGCATCTATTGTGGGTGCTGTGGATTTTAAGGACTTGGGACTGACTGAAACAGGGAGTTATCACGCGGAGCTTGGCCTGCAAGCACTTTTCTTTAATGCTAAAGCTGAAGTCCGGTTTCCAGGAATTCCGACGGAATATAACTATTTATGTTCCTTAAAGCCAAATTTTATTTTGGGATATGTGATGCCCAAGCTTACCTACGAAATGCCATTCAGGATTTTAATTGAGCTTGAAGGCCATAGTTTGTTTCCACATTAGCTTTTAGTTAGTTTGATTTGCTTGGTTGTTTCCATTTGTTGCATCACCCAGCACGCGGGAAGATTGATAATATATTGGAAGAAACTAATTTCGGATTCATTTTTCTTTTGTATTGTATTTTTCGCGTCCACTTGCAATGATACATGTATTGCTGGGGAAGGAATATTCTATAAATGAGTTGGAATTTGGAGCAAATGACAACATGAAACGGTTTAAAGAGTTAAATTGGTTAACTCTTATTATTGGCAATGCGAATAAAATATAAAGCAAGTTTATTGAGAAGTTGAAAATAAAAGCTTGGCCAGAAACTTTCGGAAATGACAAGAGATCCCTCAAAGATGGGACCGCGACCGCCTTTGAGCGATATTCCAGGATTTACTAATTGCAAGACCATTCTTCTCAAAATGCCAGAGATAACAAGCATTTCACAAGATCAGTCCCAAAAAAAGACCCAAAAAAACGTTAATTGTCCAACCATAATGCCAATGGTGATTGGCTAGATAATAACTCATTTGGGTAGAGAAAACAAATAATGATTGAGAGAATAATGGAGTTAAAGAGCAAAATTTCCAAATGTTTTTCTCACAAAATCACAGTTTCTTACATGCAGTTTTATGGGTAATCCTGAATTGTTTGGATCTATAAAATACGTTGAATGTTTTGATATAAATGCTATTGCTTATAAGAGAACTCTTCAAAAGTGCGCGCCTCACGTAGTTAAGCATTTGGTGAAAGATTATTCCTTTAACCATGGTGCTTGAGCTGGTGTCCACTGACATAAGTCACCTTCTTTGAACCATAGAGCTGCAAAGCACCACATTATGAGAGACAGATAACTAGAAGGAAAAAGATGGAGGAGGGAAAGATGATCCCCAATAACTTTACACAGCAGGCAATTGCTTGCATAATAGCAGACCAACAGCATCAACAATCACAATCAAATGCCCTGCATTATTATATTCTTTTTCTAGCGTTAAAAGTGGAGGAGGTTTTTGTTGGGTTCACTAGTTTCTACATGTTTGATATGTTTCTGAGGGAGTGGAAGGAAAATTTTGACCCACACATATATAGTAATAGTTAATGGATTATTCTAGCACTTAATTTGTGGATAAGATATCCCCACAAGAAAGCCCTCATTTGCACATCAAATTGCCTATTGCTTGAAGGATATCATAAAATGAGTCACAAACACAAAGATTATGCTGGCTGCACATCCAATATATGTTATAAAAATATTAATGTGAGTACCTATTTCACGCTTGCCATTCTTAGGGCTGTCACTCCCATGGATAACATTCCTGAAGAAATGCTCAACATGAGATCATGTCTCTAGACAACGTAATTGCTATCATGAGGGTAAAATAAGACTTTGCAACGAGCAGAACAAAATAGTATTGTACTGATGTAAGTCCAAATTTTGAAGGTGTCTAACCTCCCTGTTTGAACAGCAAGATTACCTCTTATTGTTCCTGGTTCAGCTTGAAGAGGATTTGTTGACCCTATTAGCTTACGTGCTGATGCCACCACACCAACTCCCTCCCAAACCTTGATAATGTAACAACACTATCTTTTTCTTGAATTTAAGCAAAAACATTTACAAATAGAGTCGAAGGAAAAGTAGCACACACCATACATACAATAGAGCCTGAAGTAATGTACTCGATCAGTGTAGGGAAAAATGACTTGGACTTGAGATTCTTATAGTGTTTCTGCATTTGTTGAAAAATTAGTGATTCAACAATTTTGGTTAGATAAGAATTGAGATAAATATCAAAGTGAAGAGTTATAAGTGTAAGATACGTATGGAGAAGTCTAGGACGTGTGGGATACGAAGGAGGAAGCGAAACGAGACTCAAAGACGTGAAGGAAGTAAGAAAACGCGAAATAGGCGTACAGGGCTGAGCGCCGCGGCGCCCAGGATAGCAACCCAGCACCGCAGCGCTGGGTCCTCAGTGCCGCAGCGATGGGCGCGATAATGCCCAGCGCCGCGGTGCCCAAGGATGAGCGCCGCGGTACCAGACGCGTCAGAAGTTCGTTTTTCTTCGGGATTTCTAGTTTTGGAAAGTTTTGAACTTCCAAAACAAGTGGACTCTTACTCCAACAAGGAATAGGGTTAGTAGGCACGAAATACACCCTATATAAACACTTGTAAACTCTTGATTTCAGATTAAGCATTAAGAGAGACTCTAAGAGAGGAAAAGAACTAGGTAGACACTAAGTGCTTGTGTGCGCTAGGGTGGAACCGTCGTTTGGGTGATCATTGTTCGTGGTAGAGTAAGGGTTCACTAAACGTTTAGGTCCTTTTGACGGTTCTTCATTGGGTTTTCCTTGTAAAATCTCTAGGGAGTTATAATAAGAGAGGCTAGGATCCTTGGATCCACCGTGGACATGGATAATTGGCCGAATCATGTAAGATTGTGTTGTGCTCTTTTGCTTTCTGCTTTGGATTCTTGTTGATTTTGCTTGATTGACAGGTTATTTCACTATGCAAGGAGGTTAGGGTTCTAGGTTGAATATTGGGTTCTTCACTTCAATATAACCTCGAGAGGAAGAAAGATGTTTCCTCCCTCAACAAACTGGTATCAGAGCTAGAGGTTCGATAATACACACCTGGGGTGTTTAAACCATGGCTGCAATCAAGCAAGAAATAGAGAAGTTCAATGGGATGAATGTCTTCAATCTTTGGAGGAAGAAGGTTAGGGCTCTATTAGTGAAGGAAGGGCTAGACTCAACTTTGGAGGAAACCAGCTACTTAAGTAGCGATGAGGCGACAACCTCAAAGTTCGAGCATAAAGATTGGGACACGATCCAGAAAAGGCTCACAACACCTTATTCCTAGCGTTTAGTGATGAAGTATTAAGGAAAGTTGGTGATGAAGAAACCGCTTTGGGGCTATGGAAGAGACTCGAGACATTGTGCATGAAGAAGTCTCTTGCAAATAGACTTCTTGTGAAAAAGAATTTACATGAGCTGACAATGCAGGAGGGAACTTCATTGAGAGCTCACATTGACGAGTTCAACAAGATCATCACAAGTCTTAAGCAACTGGGCATCAAGACTGAGGATGAAGACAAGACCATTATCCTGTTAAGTTCGTTGCCGAAGAGCTATGAGAGCTTTATGGATACGCCGCTGTATGCGAAAGAGTATTTAACGATGAATGAAGTCAAGGCATCATTGAACTCAAAAGAATTGACAAAGAGATCTGAATCCGAGAGTGGAGCAGCTTTACTTGCATAAAGAAGGAAGAGCAACCAATCAAGGAGGAGATCCAAGAGGTGTTTCCTTTGTAACAAGGAAGGATACTTTGTGAAGGATTGTTCGAAATCAAAAGGACAAGGAGGGTGGGCTGCAATCGGTGCTGAGGAAGATATCAAAGTTGTAAACACATTGGTAGCCTCAAGGGGAAAGTACGCTGGCAAATGGATACTAAATTCAGGGTGCAGCGTTCGTATGTGTCCCGACAGATCAATGTTTACCAACTATAAAGCCCAGAGAGGCAAAGCTCTAATGGGGAATGACATGACTTGTGAGATCATGGGAGTTGGTGATATAAGGCTGAGGATGCAAGGTGGAGAAACTAGGTAATTACATGGTGTAAGGCATGTTCCTAAAGTGAGAAGGGACTTGATATCCCTAGGCAAGCTCGACGAGAAAGGGTATTCGGTTAGAGCAGAAAAAGAAAAACTAAGGGTAGAGAAAGGACTTATAAGGTTTGAGGGTGAGAAGCACAATGAGGGGCTTTATGTGCTTACTGGGATGGCCATGAGTGGCCCAACGTGGGGTGTTGGGGTAATACAAACTACTAGGGGACATCCAAATCGTGCTCACCGAGGTGATGAGGGTCGGAAAGGAGTGCAACGCATCCATACCCTATGCAAGGTGCACGAATACCTTTGGAGACCGAAGTCACTAGCACAGGGAAACTTAAGTTTTGGTGGAGACTTAACTGGACTCAACTCTAGGTGATAGAGTATTGGTGTGGATCGGATTCCGAAGCCTTCTTATTCGGAAGATTTTGAATCAAGGAAGGGTTTGTTGGAAAATTAGTGATTTAACAATCTTGGTTGGACAAGAATTGAGATTAATACCAAAGTGAAGAGTTACAAGAAGTCTAAAATGTGTGAGATATATATAAAGAAGTCTACAACGTATGGGACACAAAAAGAGAAGTGAAATGAGACTCAAAGATGTAAAGGAAGTAAGAAAACGCGGGATAGGCGTACAGGGCTGAGCGCTGCGACGCCCATGACTGAGCAAGGTATTTTTCTTTCAACCCCTAGTTTTCTCCAACTATATGCATATTGTGACTCAAATTAGGCAAGTTGCTTTAATTCTCGCCTTTCCACCACAAGATATTGTATTCTAATTGGAAATTCTTCCATTTCCTAAAAATCTAAGAAATAATCAACTGTTTCTCGTTCTTTTGCTGAGGCAGAATATCGTGTCATGACAACAACATGTTGTAATATTAGTTGGTTACTCTGCTTGTTAAAAGATCTTGACGTCAATCACTCTCAACCAGCTAATCTTTATTGTGACAACAAAGCCACCTTACATATAGCTTTCAACCTAAATTTTTATAAATGTACCAAACACATCGAGATCGATTGTCATTTAATTCGTGAAAAAATTCAAATGGGAATCATTCATACTAAATTTATTCATTCAAAGCAACAATTGGATGACATTTTTACAAAACTACTTGCTTCAAATAAATTCCATGACTTACTTGTCAAGATGGTGGTTCAAAATCTTCACTTGCCATTTTTAGGGGGGGGTTGTCATTCATACTAATTTATTCATTTAAAGCAACAATTTGATGACATTTTTACAAAACTACTTACTTCAATTCAATTCCATGACTTACTTGTCAAGATGGTAGTTCAAAATCTTCACTTGCCATTTTTAAGGGGGGAGGGGGGCGAAATGTTGAAAGTATCATTGACTTTAATGACGGTGTTCTTGAAATATGATTAGCTAGCACCTTCTATCCACTAACTAATCAGTTTAAGGTAGCTGTCTCTTTAAATTCATTAATAGCTATCTCTTTTTTTCTTTCCTAGCATAGTCAAATGTCGGCAAATATTGTATATAAAGTTGTACCATTTCTATTGTGTAATAGGTGATTTTTAATAAAGTCATTTCCATATATGCCCGTTCATGTTTTCTTCACAAACAAAAAATAAAGTGAATACAAGTACTGCATAGTAATAAACCTCCATCAGCTCTCTGAAGCATTTAAAGAGCTTCAAGCCAGTAAGCTTGAATCCCTTCTTCTTAAACGTTGAAATTATTTCTCCAACCTACAATAACATAACTTATTTGGTGAATTCAAAACACCAAGATTAGATACTATTGGAAGCATAAGATGTTCATATTGATTATATTACATGTAAATTAAATAGAAGAAGAAAGAAAATTATCTTAGAGTATTTTGATGTAGAGAAATTCTTTTAGCTCCTAACTACTCTTCCTTTTGCTTTAGAGAGAATTTTCTTTGGCTCTAATATTCTCTATTATTCTCAAAATTTTATCTTTCAAGTGTGTGGGCACTTAATTCCATTAATGATTCCAACTATATGGCTCATTTTAAACCATTCTACTTTTATAAAAAAGAAAAAATTAGGTCACAACTTATTTAAATCAAAAGAGGCAAACAGTTATAATTGTGTTTTCTCTTTTCAACCACCATACTCATATATAAAATTAAATGATATTTATTTAAATAAAAGAAGCTAAAACACTTATAATTGTGTTTTGCATAGTCATCGTTTTAGGTAAAAGATAAAATGATAATTTGAACTAGTAAAGGGATTAAAGGCTTATGGACTTTCTAGCTCTAAATTAGAGATTCAAATTCTAGTCATCTCATGACCTATTAGATCTTCTACGTTAACCTCGGGTTATTTCACTAAAAGTTCAAGGTTGTACTCTAGTTGGCTCATGTAATAAATAAACTCAAATTTTAATTAAAACTACTTTAATTAAAATTAATATTAATCATTTAAAAAATAATAACCACTTAATTAACCCTCTATTTGATGTCATAATTAAAGCTAGACTATTATAAAAATGTCATGCCTCTTTAATTATTTATTTGCATCTAAGTCATTGAATACTCTAATAATCATTTTTATTATGTCTATATTTGTGTATAATTTTACAAATACATATTATTATTCAATAACTAATTTATTGAATAAATTACTGCTACAAATTTAAATGATCAAGTATTACAAATAGCTTATATGACATGATTTTATATAGATTCCATATTGTAAGTATATATTTTCACGATTCAAGAAATTGCATCTTCAAGTCATCGAGATTTGACGTCTAATTGAGTCTCACTTCGTGATAACTCAAAAAAATACAATACATAAATGTAAATTTATTACTTACTCAAGATTAAGGTTAATTAAACTTATTAAATCTTTGTGAATTAAGATCAATGACATTTAGTTCACTAGATCAAAATTCACATTAGTCTAGTTTAATGTATCATATATTAATTTTTCTACTCGAAGTCTCTACTTTAATAATTCACTATAAGAAGTAAAAAAATTACAGTCTTACATAATAAAATGCTCATTTCATTAATGACTGTAAACAAGATTTAATTTATAAAGAATTTGTGATCTATACCTTCTGCATTAGCATTATATGCCTAATACACAGATCACATATTTTATAAATATGAGTTATTCAATGTATACTTAATTATGTATGAATAAAATTTATTAATAAAATAAAATATTCTAGATATTACATATCTAACAAATACTAGATAGAATATAAAAGTTGACAACCCAGTTAATGCCCGTCAATTGATTAGAAGGTGGAAACACACACCTTAGTATGTTGTTATAGCATCTCGAAGTTAAGTACTTTAATGAAATTGAATGAGGAGAAAAAAAAGGAGAGAAGGTTTTGTGTTGGTTTTAATTGATTAAACCATTGGCTTTCTTGAACTATACACAATGAATAACTTCAGTTTCAAAATTATTATTTCTTCTTTGTCCTACACTTTCTCAGCAACCAAACCAAGATTAACAACTACATTACACAAACAAAATGGAATAAGACTCACCAGACCACGTTGAACACCATCGAGTTTGACTATAATGTAAGTATCTTCAACTTGTTCCTACGCACAAAAGGGAGAAAAATAAACACAATAATCTCATATGCGGTTCCATTAAATCAAGCAAAAAACAACAATTTCAAGGCTGTAAAAAAAAAAAAAAGAGTAGAAACAAAAACAAACAAGGAAAATGCCATTCATTTAACATAGATGGGTCAAGAAACTCAATTAGGCTCCTATAAATTTACTTAAAAAATTAACAGAAGGAGAGGGAGAGAGAGAGAAATGAGGGGCTACCAAATGGGAAAGGAAGATGCCATTTTTGTTGGAGTTGTGAGCAACGATTTTGCATCGAGGAGGATATGTTTAGAATTTTAAAAAAAGGTAAGATTGTGATTGGAAGGACACGAGGTAGTTGGTGGTGCTTAGGATAAGCTTGTTGTTAGTGTAGGATAAGTTACTGCTACCACAACAACTTATCTTACCAACAAAAGATGGTGACGATGACACACCTAAAGTAGTAAGCCCTTCATTTTTCTCTCTTTTTCTCATCTCTCTCAGTGTGAATCTCCACATCAACGAGCCTATTAAGCTAAAATGCTTTGTTTGGCCAAATTACCAAATTGCCCCTTCCTTGATTTGTTATTAGTGATTATGTTTTTTTTAAAAATTTTTTTGTTACTCTATTATTTTAAATTTTTTTTATTTTAAATAATATATTAAATAATTATTAAGTGATGAAATAGTATAATAAGTGACTTAAAAATTATATTATTTTACTATTTAATAATTATTTAATACATTAATTTAAAATAAAAATAAAAATAACATTTAAAATTTGCACCACTATTCTTGTATTAAATATAAAACAAATTCCTCCCACTTTAATATGACCTATATATATATATATATATATATATATATATATATATATATATATAGAGAGAGAGAGAGAGAGAGAGAGAGAGAGAGAGAGAGAGAGAGAGAGAGAGAGAGAGAGAGAGAGAGAGAGAGAGAGAGAGAGAGAGAGAGAGAGAGAGAGAGAGAGATAATTGATCCAATAAATTACGTAGCTCACCACATGATGAACAACACTGTCATATATTACTGTTTAGTAAATTCACAACTTTTTATAACTTATGTACAATTTATAATATATTACAGAATACTATAAATGTGTCTAAAAACTCAACATGTAGTGAGTTACATAATCCACTAGATCAATTATATATATAGAAAATTTTTGTATCGACATAATTTTTTTTTTTCATTCAAACCAATGTAATTAAATTTGATTATACTTTTTATGGATAATGTTTTATATCAATTTTCAAGTAATGACAACTCTAAAACTCATGATTAAAATCTTCAATTGGCCGTTAATAAACCAAAGAGGTGAAATAAATTGTGCAACAAATTAAAAGATTCTTTGTATTAATTAATAAAATTGAATCTAACAACTAACAAGTTTGATGTGTGAGGAAAGGTTTATTAGAGAGGGACGAAAGCTAATTTTTGCTAGAGAAAAAAAAAATGTAGTTTAGAGTTTTTAGGTTTCATTTACTTAAATAACTAGACTTCGTTTTACAAAAACGCTCTCAACTCTCTTACTTCAAAAAATCATAACTGTTGTCTCTTCAAACTCTCTTAATGGCAAAGCCTCACCACTTCGGATTCTTCTATCTTCATTAGAGATAGCAGCCTTCAACCTTCTCTCTAATGGATACACTCTTTGGCTTTCTTTACATTTTTTTTAAAAAAATTTCTTATGTTTTTTTTAAAATTTTTGGCCATCCGAGCCTAGTAAGCAACCAATTGAGCCTCCATTAGCTTTTGCTGAGCTTCCACCTACTCCTATCGAGCCTCCGTCGATCTCATCTGAGACTTTGCTGGCCTCTGTCGAGCCCCCGCCAGGCTTCGCCATCCATGCTCTCCTCTAACAAGTATTTGTAACTCACTGCCTCTGACAACCATCGGGGCAAGTAGCCCTTGTCATTCAAGCAAGCACTGTTCATCAGTAGCTGCTGCTCAGTCCTTGATCGGGTGGGGAAGCAAATCCCGATGGCTTTTAAGTTACCCATCGCCACCTACACAGAACAATTCTATCACCACCCCGTGCAAGCAAGATCTGGCTTCGTCATTCTTTGGCATTCCAACCGTCTTGATTTCACTTGTTTGGCCACCCAAGTTTGAATTTTTTTTTACATATTTTGATTGTTATTTTGTGTTATCTTTAATTTTGGTAGATACTTAAGGACTTGAATGGGCTAATCGTTAAAAATAATGGAGGATGTTATAAGTCATGTGTTACTAGTATTTTGAGTTTTCTCTTCTGTGAGGACAGTTTTGTCTCTCTTATACAAGGACAGTTTTGTCTCTTCTATATAAAAATAGTTGGTTTATTTCTTGAAAGGGCTTATGTGCCTTGGTACAGGGCCTATTCTCCGATAAGGAACTTAATTAATTCTTTTCGTACGAAGAGTTTGGGTTCGAGCGTTTGTTAATATGTAAATGTATTATATTATCCTAATAATCATCTAATTATATATCGATAAATTCTTTGATATAATATCATTGATTTTTATCAATAATATAATTTTGTTAAAAAAAATTCCTTTTATTTTAGTTAAGCAAGGATTAAGAATATGGTCGTATACGTTAAGATAAATAAGCCCACTAGATATAGGCTATATGTAAAAATTTGAAATCAAATAATAAATTAGTAGATAAATAATTTTTTGATTTAGTTCAGGTTAATTTTTTTTACGAACTTGAAACAGAATTGAACCATTTAATTTTTTTTAGAATTTAAAAATAAAACTAAATTTAAATTGAACTGTTTTTTTTTATTTAAATTTTCGGATAAAAATGTTCACCCTTAATAAAAAGATAAAAGAAAAGAATGACATTAAATATGATAAAATATAAAATTGTGATGTCACAAACGTTACAAAATATCTATTCCTTATTATATTTATGATCTAAAAGTTGGAAAATATAGATATAAGATTAAGAGTCTTTTTAGTAGAATAAGGCCAATCATTATTTACAAAAGATGAAAATTCTAGGTATTTTTTTTTTACTTTATTTTACATTAAAAAAATTACTAAATAGAGATAAACATAATAGAAGATGGCTAGTATTCAAATTCTTTTATAAAGTATATTATTTTTATTGTAAATTATTTAACACAAGTTCTAACAAAAGTCCGCTAAGTAACAAAGAAATTAGGGACTGAAAATATCTTAGTGCTAAACTAAAAAGTCATGAATCAAGCATTGGACATATTATTAACATTAATACATGGGTTAATTTAGAAGTAAGATTGTTGAAAATAAGAACAATAGATGAAGATATTTTAGAAAAAAATTAATGAAGAAAGAGACCATTGGGAACTTGTAGTAATGAGAATTATTACCATTGTAAACATTTCTTTCTAGAAATAATTTAACATTCTATGGAAAGAATGAGAAAATCTATCAAGAACGCAACGAAAACAATTTAAGTTTAATTGAAATGATTGTAAAATTTGATTTAATAATGTAAAAACATGTTTGACGTATTAAAATGGCGAAATCCATAATAATTACCTATAGAGATCACATACAAGCTATCACTTGAAATAACAATTTTTGTTATTAAAAAAGTTAAGAACTCTCCATGGAATTGATAACAAAATGGTTTTATGTTTAATGGTGCTAAGATTGCTGCTTTGAGAGAAAAAGTAGATGTCAATGGATCTTCTTTAGTTCATCTTACACGATTTGAGGCGGTTTGAAACAGCATATTTGGAGCAAGTCACCAAAACCGTAGATTCAGGCATTACAATAGTAAAATTTTGTCAAAAAATTATCGCTGCTTGCCCCGTTGCATCGAGTTTTGCCTGCGATGCCTTTTTACATTAGGGCAGACTAGTCGCGCTCGCATTTCAATGGAGAGCTTATGAAAATACAGCCCACGAAGCTTGTGTGGAGCGAGTTTTCTGCTCTAGTCCATGGCATTGTCCGACTCCATTATTATTGGATTCGGATTCTCCGAGTAGCGAAGTATTTGGGTGATAGCACTTATTTGGGGTGCTCTAGTAACTATGGCTAGAGAAAGGGATGAATCTACTCCTTAAATAGCAACAATTATGGTGGGCGTATGAAAGCGACAATGTGTTGGTAATTTCATCCACACAGTAACAGCGAGATGGTCAATATATAAAGCAGTTGATTATAATAGTCTGGCAAGAAACATTCGTGAATCTATCAAGACAATTAATGATGATTACGTGAGAAGAGTTTACGAAGACGATTCATTTTGCTGTGGAAAAGAAATTGAAGAGTTTCTAAAGAGTAACTATACGGCTAGAATGTTTTGTTTGGATATTTGGGGTGGATTTCCATATAATGAAACTGATTTTGGATTGGGAAAGCCAACATGGGTAAGCACTACCATGAGGCTTCATAATGTTGCGATTCTCTTCGACAGTAATTGTGACGGCAAGGGAATAGAAGCATGGGTGGGGTTGCCTAAGAAGTAAGAATGATTTTTGTTGAAAGATTGGTGATTTAATAATTTTAGTTGGATAAGAATTGAGATAAATACTAAAGTGGAGAGTTATAAGAAGTCTAAAATGTGTGAGACACGTATGGAGAAGTCTAGGACGTGTGGGACACGAAGGAGAAAGTGAAACAGGATTCGAAGACGCAAAGACGCGAAGGAAACAAAAAAATTGCGGGGAGCTTCCAGCTCCATGGTGCCCAGGGCTGAGCCCCGCGGCGCTCAACACAAAAGACCAGCGCCGCGACGATGGGCTCGAGAAGGGCCAACGCCGCAGCGCCCAGGGATGAGCACCGCAGTGCCCAGACGTGTCAGAATGTTCGTTTTAGTTTGGGATTTCGAGTTTTGGACTTCTAAATTAAGTGGACTCTTACTCCAACAAGGAATAGGGTTTGTAAGCACGAAATACACCCTATATAAATACTTGTAAACCATGTGTTTAAGATCAAGCATCTAAAATTTCAAGATGTAACCATAAGAGAAAATAGAAAAGTTAGGTAGGCATTAAGTGCGTGGTGCACTAGGGTGTAACCTTTGGAGAGTGTTTTCTTTAGGTTCTTAAGTCAATAAAAGAAACACTATAAGTCCTTTTGGCTTAGGTGCTCGGACTATTCTTTTTTTCCTTGAAAAATCTCTTATGAGGAGATATTAAGAAGTCTTAGAGAGTTATGGTGATCAAGGGTAGATGCTTAGAGGTCTCTATGGGAGATACTGAGGGGTCTTGTGGGATCATTGATGATGTAAGAAGATACTTAGTGATCTATTTCAATAGTAAGAAGCTGGATCATGAATCCTCCGTAGACGTAGGCAATTTTGGACCGAATCACGTATATTTTGTGTCTTGTTGATTGGTTTGTTTTCTTTATCTTTATTGGTGTGTTAATCTTATGTGTTCTTGCTTATGGTGTGAGTTATGATTTTTCGCTGCGCATAGAATAAAAAAAGGTATCAAAGTTGTGGCTTAGTTGATGCCATAGAGGTGTCAAATTGAAGTGCATGGCGTGATATCCGCAACAATACCCCTTCATTTGAACAAGATTTCGATATCCTTACTTATGCTTCTTTCAATCCAACATATGACCGTTAACAACATCGAGATTTCGGTGTTGCAAAATTTTGGCTGTGCGAAAAAAGGCATTAGCAAAACTTATTTACTGTTTCAAAGTTATTCATTCCTTAAGAGGGTCATGATTTGATTATGTGTTTGGTGCTCACTTGTAATCCGCTGTATCATCGGTAATTGAATGTGTTTGCTAAGTATTTATTCGAATTAAAAATAATTGTCTTGTTAAACACACACACACACACACACACACACACACATATATATATATATATATATAAATATAAATTAGTAGTGCTGTGGTTACAAAATTGGGATGGCATCCCAACTATGTGCACATATTATTATTATTTGAAATAATATTGGAATATATTAATTGAACAACCATACAAGCAGTTAGGTCAGCTACGACACAGGACATCAGAGAAGGAGGGATCGTAGCCATCAAAATTTGCTCACCTTTAATAAAAAGAGAAAATTTGAACAGACCATGGACTATCTTGTTAGTCTCTTTGTTAATATGTACTACATTTTGAATTTAAGAATTTGATAGCAATTCAACTATATTAGCTATCACAATGTCTATTTCTACTAATCAATGTGTTGGTAACTTCAATTAACCCTCTGCTCCACATCAAGCTCTTCCAGATAAATGACGCGGAGTTTGGAGTCTTTGCTTTCAAAAAAGATGAACGAGGATGGTACCATCCTTTAAGAACCCTGGCCACTAAAGAATTAGGCCTAGAAATCATCCGCTAGCATTGTTTAGTCAACATAGCCTTATTGAACATCTCCAGATTTCCGAAACCTAATCCCTATTATTTTTTTGGAATGCATAATTTCTCCCATTTACAATAGTAGAGTTTCCTTTCATCCAAACTGTAATACACGTGTTGTATATATATAAAGTTTGGTGGCAAAAAAAAAAAAAAAGAGAAATAGAAGCAGTGGCCGTTATATATATATTTTAGTTTAGTTTTTTTTTCGTTTAAGAAAAGCAATTGAAACAGAAGAAGAAAGGAAGCAGAGCCGAACAGAAGAAGAAAAGAAAAAGAAAAGAAGAAAAGAAAGGAAAAAGAAAAAGAAAGGGAAAGGAAGAAACTGGGAAGGAAAAAGAGAAAGAGAAGGAGAAAGAAAAAGAAGGAAAAGAAAAGAAAAAGAAAGAAAATAGGAAATTTTAGAAAATTAGTTGGATAGTCAGAATTATACCCAGTGGTTTAGCGGGTAATAGTTTTACGATATTAGAATATTTAGATTTTAATATTTATAATACATATCGGTACTAATGATGTATTTTTACACCCTATGATATAGGAGGTGTGTCGATAGCGGGTAGATCTCAGAATCCAGACCCAGCTCAGGATTAGCGCACTTTTGTGAGTGGATAATTATATATATTTTATATGTTTTTAATACAGCTAATTATGATTTAATTACGCGTTATCAGATTTAGTTATGATTTATTTTAGACAAAAAAATATTTATACTATTTAGTATATTCAGAAATGTTTTAGAATTTATTATAGTACAGTTTATAATTATGTTCAATACAGAAATAATTATTTCAGAATAATTATGGTCATGATATTATATTGTAGTAGTTTTTGAACCACCATATGCGTACCCTCTCCTTTAATGTAGTTGCTCTGCGCATGCGTTAGACCAGTTTAGTTTGCTTTGCCCGAGCGATGCAGCATTCCGCCGAGTTAGACCAGCTTAGATCCCTCGCTCTGCCTGTGCGTGAGTTACTCCGCCAGGTTAGACCAAATTTTCCCCGGGTACAAGTTTGGTGTGGTTTTCAGTATATATATGTAGTACATGTTTCCAGAGTTATGTTACATATATTCAGCTTGATAATAGATTTTATGATAGTTTGCGCTTTCAGATTTTCAGATTCCAGTATTATGTCATGATTTTAATTTCAGCACAGATTTTATGACAGTTCATACTTTCAGTACAAGTTTATTGATTACTCAGTATACAGTTTTATGATTATTTTATCATACAGATTTATACGTGTATAATACATATAAAGTATATGATATTTTCAGATTATGTCCATTCACTGAGCCACAAGCTCACCCTTTTTCCTATTTTTCCTAGGTTGTCATAGGAATTTGTGCAGTATGATACAGTCATTACATTTTGAGGTTGGCTAACGTGTATAGCTGCATAAGTGTCTCAGTCTGTGTATTTGTATATGTTTTGTATAGTGGAGTATATGTGTACACTTTTTGTTGAGGCAGGTAGCCTCATTGTATTATATGTATGAGTAAAGAGTATGTTAGTCACATGTCATCGCAGGATCTGCCTCGATTCTCGAGGAGGGCTCGGGTTGGGTCCTGTCACAAACTACCCCCCACCAAAACTTTGCGCAGAGACCAAGAAGCTCTTGTACTAAGGATTTAGACAATTTAAAAATACTCTTATATAAGGTTTTTCCATTTACCTTTGCTCCCTCTACTTTCTTACGAAGCAAGCATGAGAGTTTAGACTAACATCATTATTCAGCTACAAAAAAAAAAAAAAAAAATCATAGGGCATAATCCAAATTAGTAGCTGGCTCTTATAACGGCACCTTTGCTTTACCCATTTCACCCTCAGCTCCACATCATTAGACAAGGTACTACAAGAAATTTGGCTTTTAGCCACGAAAATTTTTGTATGGCCTATAATAATATTTAGCAACGAAAACTTTGTTCATGACTAAAATTCATTACATTTAGCCACAAAGTGAAATTTCATCACCAAATGTGTTTACATTTAGCCACGGAATGAAATTTCGTGGTTAATTTACTTACATATAGCCATGAAATAAAATTTTGTTAGTAAATGAGCTGATATTTAACCACAAAACTATAATTCGTGATTAAATGTCATTATATTTGATCATAAATTAAATTTTTGTGGTTAAATATCACTATATTTAAACATAAAATAAACCTTTATGGCTAAATGTCAAAATATTTAGCCACAAATTATATTGTTATGGATAAATGTAGTGCTATTTAGCAACGAGTTATACCTTTATGGGTAAATGTCAAAATATTTAGCTAGGAATTATATTGTTGTGGCTACATGTAGTGATATTTAGCAATGAGTTATACATTCGTGGTTAAATGTAGTAATGTTCAGCCACGAAGCTTCAATTCAAGGCTAAATTTAGTGACTTTTAACTACGATGTTTGAATTTGTGGTTAAATGTTGCGGTATTTAGTGGAGATTTTTAGCCACAAAATATGAATTCGTGGTCAAAAGTAGCATTATTTAGTCACAAACTTTTTAATTCATGGTTAATAAGTTTTTCTCCCAAAACGTTTTACTTCTTGCCCAATTATTAGCCACAAAAATTTCATAACTATATGTATTTAGCTAAAAAAATTTCGTAGCTAATACTTTGGTTGCAAAAAAATTTCAAATTAGAAATTTAATAATCATAAATTTTAATTCTTAATTGTATATAAGATCAATTAGAATTATAATATTATGTAATAATTAAAATTAAAATCTAAATTGAAAATGTAATAATTATGAATTGGAACTAAAATCGTAATTATAATTGGAAATGTAATAATAATAAATATTATTAGAATTGTAATTGTATGCAATTGTAATTGTAATGTAATCATATAAACTGAAATTTGAATAGAAAATATATTAATTATCAACATAATTAGAATTAAAATTGTATATAATTGGAGTTAGAATTATAATATTTAAAAAATTAAAATTATAAAATTTAACGTAATTGAAATTAAAATTGAAATAGAAATTATAATATTTAATGTAAATAAAATCGACATTGAAATTGGAATTATAATATTTAATTTAATTGAGATTGAAATTGAAATTTGATTTGTAATTATAATATTTAAAGTAATTGAAATCAAAATATGATTTGCAGTTATAACATTTAATATAATTGATTTCGAAATATGATTTGGAATTATAATATTTAATGTAATATAAATTAAAATTGGATTTTGATTATAACATTTAGCGAAATTGAAATTAAAATTGAAATTGAAATTACAATATTTAATGTAGTTGAAATTAAAATTAAAATTGAATTATAACATTTAATGTAATTAAAATTAGAATAGAATTGAAATTATAATATTTAATATAATTAAAATTAGAATTGGAAATGATATTATAACATTTAACGTAATTAAAATCGAAATTAGATTTAAAATTATAATATTTAACGTAATTGAAATTGAAATTGAAATTAAATTTAGAATTATAACATTTAATATAATTGGAATCAAAATTAGATATGAAATTATAATATTTAATGTAATTGAATTTAAAATTATAACATTTAATGTAATTGAATTTGAAATGATAACATTTAACGTAATTGAATTTAAAATTATAACATTTAACGTAATTAAAATTAAAATTAAATTTCGATTTTTTATTCTAAAAAAGGATTTGAGAATTTCTGACGTGGTTAAAGTCTAACATTTAATGTAATTGAACGTAATTAGATCATGTAATTGAAAATTTTAATATAATTGAACGTAATTAGATTTAAAAATTATAATATTTAACATAATTGAGATTGGTGTTTGTGCAATTTTTTATTTAAAAAATTAAATTTAATTAAATTCTATGTAAATTTAAATAAATATATCTCAACAACATATTAAAATTTAAATTGAATATATAAATAACTAGGGCATATCTCAATTTACTCAAATGAAAATATCTTATAACTAATTTATGATATATGAAAAAAATATTCAATAAATATTTTTGCAAAATAGTATTTCATTCACTTACCTCTACTTTTTATTTGTTATTTTTTTTTTATTTTTGTCAAGTAATATTAATCTCTTATAATTTTTGTATGAATTTTTTTTTAATTTAAAAGTCTTTAGCGAATGTATTGCTCACAAAAAGTTATTTTTTTTAATGCCAACTAAAATCTTAGCCCATTAGCCTACAAAATTTCAAAATCAGAAACCCTAAAGGTCTTTTCACAAGCTTCTCATTGTCATAACCACAAAAATCTTCTTTTTATTTTTTTTTTCTATTGACTTTATTAGTGTACTACAAATGGCCAAGCTAGCTCTAACAAATAATAATAACATAATTTTTTTGTATGGAATTTAGAATAGGAAGATTGTTTCTTGATTTTCTACTGCCGCTGCAATTGCTCTCTTGATGCTACAGTAACATAAGAAATTGTTGCTACAGTAACTTTTGATCTAATCAAACACACTACCTCCATTGATCGCAGGCAGATGCTTGGCTATTTCTTCTCCGATCCTGCTGTTGTTACCTCTATTTTGTAGTGATTTGCTTTGATCTAACTGTTGGATCTCAAAAATCAAGTTTTTCCACTTCTGCAATTTTTGTTGTTCTTGCAACTACCTAGACCAATCCTGTCATTTTTGTTGTTCCTGCAACTACCCAGATCAATCCTTGAAGCTGGAATTTTGATTGTTGTTCACCACCATCTCTATTCATGCACAACATAATTGGTGAAGTTCTATACAATTTTGCATTTTTTCTTTATGCTTTTTTGTTAATTAAGTGACAAATCTTGCATTATCTTGAGATTATTCTGATATTACCATCGATTTCGTTGTTTTTTGATTGCTATAGTTACTGATTACTACAGTAATTAAATATTGTTGATGGTGTTTGAATTTTATTGTTGAAGTTACTAGTTTATTAATAAGATATGAAAATTTAATATCATTCTTATGTGTTGTTAATATTGTGAAGTGCTTATTTTTTTTTAATGCAGTGTTTAGTCTATTTTCTTTTTAAAAAATTTATACTATATATTTTACTAAAATTTATTTTTTTGTCTTTTCAAATAAGGTATTGAAAAAATAAAAAAATGAAAAAATTCTCATGTAATTATCGTGGAGATTTTAAATCATTTGTTATTCATTGTGAAAAACTCTAAGGTAAAATGGTCTTTTTATTTTTATATCTTAATAATTTTTTACATAATTTTTTTAGGTTTTAAATGTTTGGTTTAAACGTAAACTGAGAGTGGTAAAGTAAAAAGTTTTTCAAAATTATTTTTGACTACTTATTATAGTGTTAATAGAGGATGAATGAATTTTAAAATGCAATTACGATATGTAAGTATTTTTGTTGTTATTTTTACATGTTTGGCATAATTTTTTTTAATTAATTTATGTGCTAATGCTACAAAATTATTATTTTGTTAATATTTTACTTTTATTATTTATAGGAGAAGATGATGCAACTTTGAGAGGAGAGAAATATTGTGAGATGTGAATAATTTAGTAATGAACATTTATTTAAAGAAGTGTTTGGAAAAAAAAATGCATACTACTCAGGACTTGAAATTAGGAGGCAATCACATCTACAGAGGATATCTAGTCAAAATGAGTCGACATTATGTAGTAAGTTAAAGCAACAAAGACAGAGTTGTAATAGACCAAGATTATTGTGCAATCCTAATAGTTTATTATTGATAATTTATCTATCCGATTTAAATAATTTGAGACTGTTATTAGTAAGATTCTTTTAGGTGATATACTTTCACTATTAAAGCAATCTTTACCGTTATGATTGTCAATCTTTATTTTTATTTTTTACTTAATTTTTTTTAATTACACTTTGTTGAACTAATTAACATAATTAAGTATTGTATTTTTTTTCACATGTACTCAGATAATTATAATATATATTTTAAATTATCTATAAAAAACTTTATTAATATATTTATAATGAATTAAAAATATATAAATATAAAAGTTTAATTAAATATAATAATTATGATATATTTTAATAAAATTTGTTAAAATAATTTAGTGGCTAGATATATGTAACCATAAAAGTTTTTGATTTTGCAATAGAGCAATTTGTGACTAATATTTTTTTTTACAGCAAATACTTTTAACTAGTAACATATTTAGCCACAAAAATCTTTTGTAGCCAAATAGTATAATATTTAGTCACAAAAACAAATTTTGTGGGGAAATAAAATGACCAAAAGATTTGTGGCTAAATTGTACATTTAACCATAATTATTTGTGGTTGAATAATACATTTAATTATGAAATATTTGTTACTAAATAATATGTTTAGCCACAAAATAATCATGGCTAAATAATACATTTAGTCATGAAATATTCGTTGTTAAATAGTACATTTAGCTACAAAATATTTGTGACAAAAATTTTGTGGTTAATTATGTAATATTTCATGGTTAAATATAATTTACTATGTATTATAAGAGACGAAAATTACCATGCAAATTTTTTGTGTTTTAGTCACAAAAATTATAGTTTTAACCATGAAAAATGATTGTGGTTAAGAGTAAAATTTTTTGAGGGCCACTATATTAGTAACTCAAATCTCTTGGTGCCATGACTATTGCGAACTTTGCCGAGACCTCAATAGCTATCCTTAGCAAAGAGGCAACAACTTGATCTCTAAGAAGGTTCTTTTACTCTATAGCTCATATCTTTAAACTCCTAGATCAATTGCTCCTTAAAGGAAAAGGACTCGGCCATTAATGAATTGTCACCTAACAAACTTATCTCTAGGCCCTATGAGTTATTAGTTCGAGCTCAAGTCAAGAAAAACGAGTAAATAACTCGTTCTTTAAACATGAATGAGTTCATTCTTAACAATAAACTTCCTTACTCTACTTTGATGTACTTCTTCGTCACCGAGGGTGTAAACCTTAGAGCAAAAAACTTTCTTTAAATTTATATTGACTTGAGTGTAGAAGAGCCATCACAAACACCCTCATTTACACTTAGCTTCTTTTATTAAGTTGTTTGTTTCTCTATAGTATGTTTAAATGAATTTAATCGGCTCTCTTGTTATTCCATCCTCAACAACCGACAGCACAAACCAAGATCAACCCTTGAAATCTTCTAAAATTCTTTATCTATGATTTGGATTTGCTCGGTTAATCTCGACTTCTTTACTTAAATATAAATGCTAAATATTTATGTTCTGGTCTCTCAGATTTAAGTATGAACATTATGCATCTTAATTTATTATTTTAATTTCTTTTTATTTTAAATGATGTGTTATTTATTAAAATAAAAAGTATGATTATTCATTAATTAAATAAAAATTTATGTTCACAATACTGTTGGGATACACAATTGAAATGCATGACGAAAGAATTTTAAAATTTAATAGAAATGGACTTTTGGGAGACAAACCAAACCAATATTTTTCTTTTGTACCCCATAAATTCTAATAGGCTTCTCGAAAAATTATTATGGTTGTTTGTCCATCGAAACTATAACCCAAAAAAAAAAAGTTTAAATTTTAATGGAATTGAGATAACTTCTTCAGGAGAAAATTAGAAATAGGTCGTGTTGAGATCATATTTGGAGACAGTACCGGAGCTTGTATTGAGTGTTGTGATATGGCTATTGCAACTAACAACAAACAGGAAATGAAATACAACTCTTATGCATTTTTAGCAGCAACATATAATTTCTTCCTATCTGTGAAATACTGTGAATCCACCATTGCCACAACAAAATTAATATTGAAATTGGTCAATGGAGAAGGCAATAACAGTTTAGCTGGAAAAACTTCAGGAGTCAATAACGATTATAAATGACTAGTTTGTTAAGGGGAAAAGTTCATAAATAACTTTTAAATTATTTTATTATTTTATTTTAATCAAATATAAAATGGTTATATTTTATTAGTCAAATAATTTAATTTTGGACAAATTTATCTTTATATCAAATTTATAACTTCGTGTTTTTTTAAAGAAACTTTAAAGAAATAGCTTACCGAATATTTTTAAAGTTATTATTCTAAAAATCAAAGGGTTGCTGAGGATCGCTTCGAATCAAATTAAAGAAATAGCTCGGGTAAATTTTCTAAACTTGTTAGAAATTAGATAAATTTACATTTGAAGTTAAAAGTAGTTGTTATTAACCAACTAAATGAGTTAGAATGGTATAAACGGCGTTGAAATCCGGCCAAAAATAAGTTTTGGAGTGTGTTTGGCGAAAACCAGACGGCGGTCGCTGCGGCGGCCGTCAATTTAGTCATCGCGGGACACATCTCGGGCCCGAGATGGCCCCACGGCACCCACATTGTGTGCATCTCGGGTTCGAGACGTGCCCCCGCGATGCGCACATAGTGCGCGCCGTGGGGCCGTCTCGGGCCCGAGATGTGACCCCGCGATGCGCTCAGTGTGCGCATCGCGGGGCACGTCTCAGGCCCGAGACGGCCCTGCGGCGCGCAATCTGTGGGCATCGCGGGGGCACGTCTCGGGCTCGAGATGTGCCCCCGCGATGCGCATTTTTTTTATTTTTAAATATTTCATCGTTTTAAAAAATTTTACTAAATTTTTCATTTGTGAACTTTTCCTAATATTTTATGTTTTTTCAGGTCATATGGAGTGTGATGCGATAGTTATTTATTTTGGAGGAAAGTGGGAGAGTTCTAGTGACGGGGAAGAAAGTTATGTTGATTATAATAATTTTGGAATTTCGGTTTCGAAAGATATTAATTTTGAAGATCTTTTAAATGCAGTATGTTATACCTTGGGAGTCGATAATGTGAAGTGTAAGGTGACTTTGAAAATCAAAATTGATGCAATGAGGTATAACCTAAAGCATATTGAGATTAGAAATGACAATGATGTTCAATTTTTTTTAAGCGTCAATAGAAGATCGTACTGTTCTTTATGTGTAACAGTGGATCCTAGAGCTCCTGTTTATGAAGATAATGTACAGCCCCCCAATCAAAATCCACCATCAATTCATGGTCATTTTATGTCAGCTAGCGGTAGCAACCAAGTGAGCCATACATCTTTATCAGTTCCAGCAGTGGTTCCTGCAAACACAATGAACGAGTATCACAATGTTTCTCCTATACCCTTTAATGAAGACCCAGCCTATACACATTACGCTTGTGATGACATTGAAAATGTTGGGGATGTGGAAGGGGACTATGATGATGTTAGAAATGTTGATAATTTAGAAGGGGATGATTTAGCAGAAGGCGAACGTTGTTATGTTTCGACAAGCTCCCTAAATGTTAAAGTTAGAAGAATAGATTTTTGTGAAGCGAAAAATCCCTTTGCGTTTATGCCTTCAATACCACCATCAGACTTGGTCATTTCAGATAAGATATCGAGTAGTGGAATTGACGATGTGTTTGTAGGAAAGTTGTTTGATAGCAAAGATGAACTTCACCAGGCTATTAGTATGGTAGCACTTAAAGGTAATTGGAGCTTTAAAGTGTCAAGGTCGACAAAAGATCATTTTGAGATCAAATGTGATGATGATAGATGTCGATGGCGATTACGTGCAGTGTCGACAGATGCAAGGAAACATTTTATTGTGCGCAGAATTGATTCAAGTCACGTGTGCCAATTAGATCGATTGCGCGATGGTCATCGACAAGCAAAGTCTCGGATTATTGGCAAATTTATAAAAAATAAGTTTGCATCTGCGAGTCGACTTTATAGATCGAAGAAAATCCAAGCAGACATATGTAAGGAGTTTGGTATGGACTTAACTTACCTTACTGCTTGGCGGTCTAAGGAGCATGCATTGGTGTTGATACGTGGTACTCCAGAGGGTTCATATAAATTACTTCCTGCATACTGTCATATATTGAAACAACAGAACCCTGGTACAGTCACACATTTGGAGATTGACGATTGCAAGCACTTTAAATATTTCTTCATGGCTCTTGGACCATGTATTAGAGGGTTCCAGTCTTCCATCCGACCGGTTATTGCAGTTGATGGTACATTTTTAAAAAATGCATACTTGGGAACAATGTTTGTGGCTGTTTGCAAGGATGGAAACAACCAGATTTTTCCACTTGCATGGGGTATTGCTGACTCTGAAAATGATGCTTCATGGAAGTGGTTTATGGAAAAACTCCGAGGAGTTATTGGCAATCTTGCGAACCTTGTATTTATATCTGATCGACATGCTAGTATCGAGAAGGCCATTAAAGAGGTATTTCCTAATGTATATCATGGTGTATGCATCCATCACTTGAAGGATAATTTGGTAGCACGATATAAGATACCATCGCATACAACAAAAGGAGGGGGATACTTGGCCTCCTATTTTGTTGCTGCCAAGGCGTATCGCATAGCTGACTTTCAAAGGAAAATATATAAGATGCGAGAAATGAAACCGGAGACAACGAGATACTTGGAGGAAGAGGTTGGTTTTTCAAAATGGGCTCGATTAGTGGGAGCATTCAGAAGATATGACATCATGACCACCAACATTGCAGAGAGCATTAACGCTGTTGCGAATGATGCACGTGCCATGACGGTGACTGCCTTAATTGAGTGGATCCGAGAGTTAATGCAAAAATGGTTTGTTGAGAGACGTGAGGCTGCAGAAAATATGTCAAACTTCTTGACCACTTGGGCCCATAACAAGATTTGGAAGCACAATGATGATTCCGCTCGCATGACGGTGCATGCAATAGATCGATCTCATTTTGTTGTTAAGGACAGAAAAAGAAATGGAATAGTGGACATTCCGGGAAAGTCATGTAGTTGTCAAAAGTTTGATATGCAGCAACTACCGTGTCCTCATGCACTTGCAGTATGCAGGCAGATCAGATTCCAGTACCAGACTCTTTGTTCGCGATATTACACGACTGAGTGTTTGTTGCGTGCATACAGTGAACCAGTAAATCCGGTTGGTCATCCGTTAGATTGGATTGTTCCAGAGGAGTTGAGAGCTGCTGACATCCAGCCTCCTATAGTACGTCAGCAATCAGGAAGATGTCGGAAGAATAGAATTCTATCGCAAGGTGAGGCTCCCACGAAGAATGTATGCAGTCGCTGTAAGCAGCATGGACATAATCGACAAACTTGTCGAAACCCAATTCCATTACATGGTAGTTGATGTGTTCTTTATGAGTTATATTTGTATTTGTATTTTAAAGTCATGTAGTTATGGACTTTATTTGTACTCTTATAAACATGGAAAATTTATTTTATTTTCTAAAATTTCTGGATTAAAACGGACAGAGTTTCCCCTATTTTTTCTCAAAATCTATATTTTATAAACCTGCAGAAAATACACTTCAAATATTTCTCACATCTCTTAGCTGTAAAGGGAACCTCCCGTCCCTACCCAAATCAATCAACATCATTTTACAATCTTTATAAACATACATAAAAACATACAAATCAATCAACATCATTTCACTATTTTTTTGCACATTTCCATAAGTCGGTCGCCATTTTGGTCCTAAAAAATAACCCATGCTCAGGACCAAAATCTAGGGGATGACAACACATCAAAAACTCTATAAACATACAAACATAAACCCCATAATCTCCACTATTCACTGTCTGTTGTGGCACTCCATCCTTTAATCTAATTACATGAAAAGGGGTTAGGTCAGGTGTAATTCGTCGTTGCTCATATAATCTACAAGCATCTAAGTAACGGGGTAACAACATAGCTAATGGCAGGACATGATTCTCAATCACGCCATCGGCAAATCCCTTGATGCTAGAATCGTAGATCAATATTTGCCGATGCAAGATGTCCACCTCAGCCGTTACCCAATGCTGTTGATTGTAGTTGACAGGAATATAAACCTACATAAAATTCAAATAAGTCTTAGAAATAGTACTACAAGTTATAAACAAAAATAACAACATTCACACAAAATAGTACTACAAGTTATAAACAAAAATAACAACATTTACCTTATCAACCTCAATCCACATACGTGCACCGAGTAAATCTTCTTTAGCGCCTTGAGCATATGCCATCACTTCATCACTCCATACAATGCTAGTAATGTCATTTTTGTGCTGCTCATAAAGGAGTCTAAAAGACTCCTACAAATGCAGGGCCATCGAATAATCAATAAAATTGAAATAACAAAATATAAATAATTTAATTCATCACTCACAAAGAAGTATGAATCCACAGAAGTGGACAATTGAGGCAATGCATTAGTGCAACCGTATTGCCTAAGCCGAATCACCTTCAAATACTCATTAATATGCTGCATTTAGAAACAATAACTGTCAAGTGATTCTATAAATTTATAAAAAAACTGCAAGGGGATAATTATTCAATAATTTACTTACAAAGTCATCCAGCCAACTGTGTAGCAATTCCCGAAACCATGTCGGGTTAGCTTCTAGCCCAGGTAAGCTGACTACACCCTCATCCTTGTCCATCCAAGCCTGAAACTGAACCATGATAGTCGAGTCTATCGGCTGCAACGGATTCATGTCTGCTTGAGGTTGCATTTCAATTTCAAATTTCTTCTTTTCGTGTATCCTTTGTGGAAATGGATTTGTATATGGGGTGTGCAAATACCATGCAGGTCTATACTGTCTCCCAAATTGACTTACTCCCTTATGCGGGGCAGGCAAGATCTCAACACTTGCAGGACTGTCAATCAGTGGTTGGGGCAATATATCATGACCAGTAGCTAGGGTCTGAAAATCATATTAACAGCCTGCCAGTGTGTTCTCTCCATACTACAATATATGTATATATTAAAATAAATAAAACTGTAATTAAGGTAATTGTGTTTAAAATTTATTTTACTTACCATATTATGGCTTTCGTTTTGTTGGAATGATCATGACTGCCTAAACCACATCGTCATTTGCTGCATCTGCTGTGTAAGATCGGTCCGGAGTTAATTAACACTTGTTAAAATTTCATCTTTATCCTTGTCCATTCTTTGTAGAAGTGCAGCTTCAGTATGCTTAAATCTCTTAATCATCTCCTCCCGCAGCTGCTCAATCTGATGTGTTACGTCATGGTCTGCAGATGCACTGTGTTCAGACTACAAGAAACATAATCATAGGTAATGACTTATTTAGAAATATTAGAAATATATTAAAATTTCTCTTTAGTTAATCACGTAAATAAGTAATATACCGTTGCTCCTGCCACTGGTGCTGACATTTGTGGGTTTGTCCATTCATATCCACCCCCTTCCACATCCATAACATCATCGTTAGGGTCGCTAAAATGGGCATAGGTCCTGGGGCACTTGCTCTCGCTGAAATTAGACATATTTGGTAAGTCCCCAGCATAACTTCCGCTTGGAATGCCTACACGTCTAGCCAGGCGCACAATTGCCTCTCTCTTCTCATGGTCTTTTGGTATTAATTTACGATGTACCGAAAGAACCTATAAATCAACCAACCATATTAAGTTACGCTTAAAACAAAATAAAAGTTATAAACCAATATATATATTTTTCATTCATATCAACACATACCAAATCCTTTGCTAACATTGTATCCTGAACCTCATCGAACAATGGAGTCCCTCGAGTCGTCCAATTCAAAATACGAGGGAAGCGATCACCATTATGATAACCAAAAATCTCTCCGCACACTGGAATTGCCTCGAAAATCCATACCTAATATAATTATATTTAAAATATAAGTTTGACGTATACAAACAAAATATATAATTAAGATCAAAAAGTTAAGTACATATGGCGTACCAGAAATGCGTGCGAAAAGCCATATACGTTGTAACTCTCAAACTTCTTCTGTGCAAACCCTTTCATTTTTATTTTCTCAAGTTTTTGGAATGCAGCCTTCTTAAGTGAGTTATGAAGTACGGTCCATGCAATATTGCCCCATGGATATTTATTAAACTCATCAAGGTCATCCACTAAACATAAAACAAAATTTTGAATTCCACTACGCTCGTCACGTGGAATCAAAACACGATGCACAAAATAAAATAAACTCAACTTTACTGCATCTGCATCGTCCATTTTCTCCAAATTTAGACATGCGTACCATTGATCAAGAAATATGTAAGATAATTTCTTTACCCCAGAAAAATATGTATCCCATAATCGAGTGCCCAATTTCCTATGCAACTGCTGGGCGGGAGGGTAATCTCGCATTTGTAGTCCAGTGATTAGTACAAACTCCTGTCGGCTAAAACGGATGCGTTTCCTCCCTATGTAAAACCACATCTCATCATCTACATTAGTGGTATGCATCTCACGCAACAATAACTCGTGCACCAAAATACCAGAGAATGTCAACTCTGACATATCTAAGAAATACCCCATACACGTCTGCCTAAATAATATTTTCTGACTTGTTGTCAGTTTATCTTTAATGCAATTTAGACCTCACATCTTAGCATAAGCCGTCACTGATGCACGAAAAAACATATGCTCTGAAATTCTATATTCTTTCGATACGTTCTCTTTCCTGTAACAATAAAAAAAAAAACAAAATACATTAATATTAAGAAAAATAATAATCAGAGAAAGATTATTTACAGAAACAATTAATTTAACATACATAATACATTAAAATAATTAATTACTAACATATTATAATAATAAAATCAAACCAAACTTAATAATTAATTTACTAACATATTAATATTAATCAACATTAATTATATATTAAAATCAAAATAATCATATATAATTATAATTACATAAGGTACTCACAATAATAATAAAAAATGTTACAAACTAAAATTAATGAGTCATTTAAGCAAATTTTCCCATCTATTAGATCAATTTCTTCTAAATAGAATTTATGAAATCTTTTATTTAATTTAAATAAAATTATATTTATCTAAATTATTAATGTAATTTTATAAATATATTTAATTAATTTAAATATAATTAAATTTAATTTAAAAAAAACCTAATTCAAAAAAATTCGCGCCACGTGGCGCGAATTTTGCGGCATCGCGGGCCCGAGATGGCCCCGCGATGCGCCTGTTGAACGCGCATCGCGGGGTCATCTCGGGTCCGCGTTGTGCACCCCGCGATGCGCGTTAAGGGCGCATCGCGGGGCGCGCATCGCGGACCTGAGATGGCCCCGCGATGCGCCTGTTAAACGCGCATCGCGGGGCCGTCTCGGGTCCGCGTTGCGCGCCCGCGATGTGCCCTTAACGCGCATCGCGGGGCCATCTCGGGCCCGAGATGGCCCCGAGATTGGCAACGGTGGCCGCCGCAGCTCCGGCCGCCGTCTGCATCGCGAATATGACCCAAAAATCACGATTTTTTGCCCATTTTCAACTTTTCTTACACCATTCAAACCCATTCTTCACATAGAATTCAATAATTTCATCTATTGCTAGCTTTAAATATAAATTCTAATAATTTTATAAACAAATTTAAAATTTTCAAAACTTAAACAAAACTCACCAAAAATCGGCCATTTTCTTTGTTTGAAGTGAGAAATCTGTTGTAAAAGCTCCGATCTATGCAGTGATAACTTCAAATTTTTCGATCTAACGAATTTTGATAATTTTTGATTTTTTTGATTGACTTTCGGGTGAGGAAAAAGTTAATAGAGAAAATGGGCAAATGTGTCCAAAATGTTTATGTTTGGTTAATAAAGTATATTTGATTTTAAGTTGGTTAAAATATTATAATAAAAAAATAATGAGGTTATTTGTGAAATTTTCCCTTTGTTAAGTTAATTTTCGCAGGTGAAGTGGAAAATATTGCTGTTTAAGCAGGATTTTCAAGGAATAATAGAATATGGTTATAGTTCAGACAGACTGTAAGGAACGCTTAAGTTATTTGAAAAAGTTGCTTACTTTACTGTATTAATGTATAATATTGTTATTAACGTATAATTTTATATTATCAATAGATAACAATAATATAATATTTTTACTTTTTATAATTTGTAATTATTTTTTTTAATTTTTTAATAGGTTAAATCTTATATAAAATCTCTTATTGTACAGTTTTGATTCACAATGAAATATACAATTCACTATATTTTTTACATGGTATCAGAGTCTAAGTTTTGATTCATTCATTGTCTTGTTGTTTAGCAGGAACTTGTCGAAATCTTTTCGAAAACTCATTGGAAGTTTATCGAAGTTTTGCCGAAAAACCATTGAAAATTTGTTGGAGTTTGCCATGATCAAAATCGCCCAGAGCAAGAAGTTCAGACACTACTGATCGGTTGAAGCCTACCGGAATCAAGTTGATCAGTCGTTGCAAGTATCCCCATGCGCTGGTCAAACTTTTTGCCACGGTTACTGTTCACCTTGAATTCCGACTAGTTTTCGACGCGTTAACGTGCACTGTCAAGACCATTCTACTCAAAATCAACCGGAGATTCCAATGGCACTGGAATCTTTCAATTTGACATCGTACGCACCTCTAAACAGAACCACCGTTTGCTACCGTCCACCTCAGATATCGGCCATTTTTTAGCGCGTGATTTCTCACAGCCGATACCGTTTAACTCCTCATCACCAGATCTATCAACCCATGATGTTCCTTTTTTTCAATTGGTCCCCAAATTTGCAATAAGGGTCTAGTTGTAAATTTTTTAATATTTTGAGATCAGATAGTTATTTTCTATACTTTTGGGATAATTTTTAAATTTGTGAAAGTTTTGAGGTCATTTTATAATTATTACATTTGTAAGGGTTAGTTTGTAATTTACAAAATTTTAGGGGTTATTTTATAATTAATAAAAGTTTTTGGGTTAAATTATACTTATTAAAAGTAGGGGCTTATTCAAAGTTAGTTGAGGGATCAAAAATACATATTTTTTTGAAATCTATGAATAAGTCTGATACTTCTTAACATTATTTCTTTGCTGGTCCTCCCCTACTTAAGTTATGTCATCATTGTTACTTACCTGGACTGTCTTAAGGTGCTACTTTTACAGGACTTGTTGTTACTACTGCATAAAATAATGCGAGTCTCTCTTCCAACTTGGCTAGTAATCTTGAACCTTTACTTCGTCTACTTCTCTCTAGCTCTGGTAAATCCTTTCTTAATTTCTGCATCTTCTAGTATTTCAAGTTATTCTTATTGGGATTTTGACTTTGCATGTTGCAATCATATGATTTCTGATTCTACAATTTTCTCTTCTAAATCTTTTATTTCTTCTTTACCCTCTACCAAACTGCTAATGGTTCACTTATGAAAGTTAATCATGTTGGTTACGTGTTTCGTCATAATATTTCTGTATTTGATACTTTTTTTATATTCCTAACCTCATAGTAAATTTTTTATCTGTCAGTTAACTATGTGAACTTGGTTTTAATGTCTTGTGTACTACTTCTACTTGTTGTGTGTAGGATCCAAAGACAGGTCGAACACTTGAGACAGGCCATAAAGTTGGATGTTTGTATGAACTCATCTATTTAGATTTGTCATCTCTATATCATTTGTCTGTAACATCTACCTCTTTAGTGCCTTCATTACATCTTTGACATTCTCGTTTGGGTCATACGTCAGTCAATCGCATTCGATCTTTGGTATTTAGTGGTCATTTTAGGTATTATTTATGATAATAATAATGATTGTCTTACTTGGTCTTTAGCTAAACAACCAACTTTTTCTTTTAATAATAATAATACTGTCTCTCATCCTCCGTTTGATCATGTACATTCTAATATATAAAGTCTTTCTCCCAATGCCACAATGAGAGGATCTAAATATTTTGTAATCTTCGTTGATGACTACTCTTGATATACTTGGTTGTTTTTTTATAAAACAACGATCAGAATTCACTAACATTTATTGAGATTTTTCTTAAATAATTAAAACCCAGTTCTCATGTCCTATTAAGGTTTTCTATACTGATAATGCTATAGAGTATAGAGATTCTGACTTTTAAAATCTTCTATAGGAACATGATACTATATGTTAAAGGTTTTGTCTTGGTACATCTCAGTAAAATAGGAGAGTCAAACGTAAATACATACATATTTTAGACACCACTTATGCTCTTCTTATATCTTTATCTTATTATGAATATTTTTGGGGAGAAGTTGCATTGATCGTTGTCTTTACTATTAATCATGTTTCTTCTCCTGTTATAAAGAACAAGTTACTTTATTAGTGTCTTTATGGAACTCCATATAATTATAGTCTTTTCAAAGTATTTGGTTGTGTCTACTTTGTCATACTTAAAAAATATGAGTACACCAAACTTGAGCCATGTTCTTGATTATGTTACTTCTTGGTATATGAGATAAAACATAAAGGTTATAGATATCGAGATCCTATATCTAATAGCCTTCATATTTCTCGTTATGTAGTATTTCTAGAGCATAAAATATTTTCCTCTGTATCTAACTTTAATTATGTGTCTCCTTCTATCTTATAAGTTTTTACAAATAATTTTATTGATATTTTTCTCAATACTGAACCTATAGATACTTCTTCTGAGTTTCATACATGTGAGTTTGCTGATATGACGCCTGCTTCTGAGCCTTCTACCTCGTCTAAAAGATCTGCTCTCGAAATTTTTGAGGCCTCATTTACATCATATCTTCGTCGCTCATCTCGGGTAAGAGAAATTCTTGTTAAATTTCGTGATTATCATTATTTCTCTACTACTCTTTTGTAATATGAACCCCACTCTTATTCTGAGGTTAGTGCTATTCCTGTTTGACAACAAGCAATGAAAGAAGAATTGTAAGCTTTTGAGAAATCGCATACTTAGAATTTGGTTACTCTTCCACATAATAAAACTGTCATTGGTTGCAAATGAGTGTACAAGATCAAGACCAAGTTTGATTAAGTGATATAAAGTTCGTCTTATTGCAAAAGGTTTTACTAAAAAATATGGAATTGATTATGAAGAAACCTTTACCCCTATTGCTTGCCTTACTTCTGTTCAGAGATTGTTAGCTGTTGCTTCAGTTAATAGTTGGACATTATTTAAGATAGATGTGAAAAATGCATTTCTTATGGTGATATTTTTGAAGAAGTCTATATGAAGCCTCATTTTGGTTATCCACATACCCTAGGCAAAGTCTGCAAACTTCATTGGGTTTTGTATAGTCTTAAACAAACTCCTCATGTTTAGTTTGTAAAATTCAGTAGCACTATTTCTCAACATGATTTTTTGTCTAGTCCCATAACTCAGCCCTTTTCATCTGCAGAACAGACCGTAGTTATGTTCTACTACTTCTTTATGTTGATGACATGATTATTACGGACAATGATTTTATTGATATTTCTACTCTTAAGGATTTTCTTCAGCAACATTTTAAAATAAAATATCTTAACACCCATAGTTATTTCCTTAGTCTTAAAGTACTGTTCGACTCTACTGAGTATTATCTCTCACAGGCTAAATATGCATCAGATCTACTTGCTAAAGTTGATTTAATAGACAGTAAGACTACCTCTACCCTTCTAGAGTCTAATATTAAACTCTGATCTTCTGATGGTACTCTCTTCAGTGATGTCACCTTTTATCATTAGTTGGTTGGTCGTTTGGTCTATCTTACTATTACTCGTTCAGACATTACTCATGCTATTCATATTATCACATAGTTTATAGTCGCTCATTGTACTTCTTATTATGCAACAGTTCTTCATATCCTACATTATCTCAAAGGTAGACTTTTTTATAGCCTTTATTGTTGAAGTGGAAGCAATCAAACAAGTAATAAACCTAAAGTATATAGTGCAATCCAAGTAATTAAGAAATCTAGAGAGAGAAAGTATGCATTTTACAAAAAAGAACTATCTCTCTTGTAAATTAAGGGTTTCTCTTACTAAGAATCATAAAGTATACTATGATCACAAAGATGTATTTACAAGCCAATAGAAGACCTTTAAATAGGCTTTAGGATGATCTAAATTAACCCTAAATGTGTGGGAGTCATTTTGAGGGAGTAATGAAATAAGTGGGAGACAAAACAAATCAAACTAAAACGGAAAATTGTTTTCCACATTGGGCGCTGTGGCGCTGGATGTCCCTTGCCCAACATTGTGGCGCTGAGCACCTAGCATCGCGGCGCCTAGGTGCTGTTGGCACGTCCAATATATAAGAGTTATTCCAAAGTGCAGAATTGTCGAGGTAATAAATAACCCGATGAGAACGGGGTCGATCCACAGGGAAGTAGAATTAAAATTACAAATTATAAACACTTTAAAGATAATTAATGCAGTATAAGATGTTTGCAAATATTATTTCAATTAACCAATTCAAATAAAAAGTTGAGGTTACGGGGATTCACTCTTGGCATAAGAAGTAAGAATATATTTAATTTTTTTTTTATAACTCAATTGGAATCCTCACACAAATGAGGTTCCAACCAGAAAATATAGCAATTAAAGTTCATCATCATTTATATATTGATTAGTATTTATTTCTTTCAATTATTATACACCAAATCTTATAAATGGGTTCAAGTATTTATTGTGCCAATCTTTATATTTGTCTACAATAAATCAATCTTTATATTTGTCTACAATAAATCAAGACTCCCACTTTACAAGAAAAGTTATATACAACAAATCTTGTAAATGGTTTCAAAAATTTATTGTACCAAGTATTAAGTTTGTCAATAATAAATCAAGAATCACCACTTTAGAAGAAAGGGTATTAATTCTACAAACAAAATAAATACATCATATATAAATTTGCATAACTTAAAAATGAAGCATTAAATTCATGAATAATTATTAAACATATCTTATTACCTTACCAAGAGCTTCACCCTTTCACCTTAGCTTAAAGAAAATTATTTGGACATAATAAAACTAAAAAAAAATAAAAGAAATGGAAGAAGAAATAACATAATTTAATAGTAAACAAGAGAAATAAATTTACAAGGAAATGGATACAAAGGACAAGTATTTTGAACTAAATTCTAACTTTCTAATTACATTCTTTAGGCATAAACAAGCCACCTATTTATAAAAAAATATGGATAAATCGAGACAAATTTGGAGGGAACCACTTGGTTGATGAAAGTCAAGAATGGTGGCAAAATAATTTGCATTGATTATCACTAGGGCACCTACTTGATTATCCAATTTGGAATTGATGTGATCCGAATTAGCTGTCTCTCAAAACATCAAAGTTGTAGATAAGTCTCTTATGTTTTCAAATTAAGTGATCTCATACATATTAGATACGTATTTCTATAGTTATGGGCCAAATACTGATAACTGTTCAAATTGGGCCTGTACTGGAGATCAGTTTTATTCTAGGCCATTTTTCACCCTCTAAACACTCGAATTTCAAATGCTTTGTGAAATACAATATGTTAGACCATTGAGTCAGATCTTCACAGGATTAAGAATCACCTCAATTGGATCTTTAGGTAAAAAGTTATACCTATTTTACCGACCCTGCCACAAAATAGTTAAAAGATAATTAAGTACAATATTGTAAACATACTTAAGTTAAGAAAATTAAATACACTAGTAATACAAAAAAATCATGTAAAACTCTTATTAAATATATAATTTCAAGTGTTCATGAGCTGTCAACGGCACTGGCTCTCTGGCCCCATGACACCTAGCTTTGGGCATCAATTTTGTCCATTCGTCCTCATTTTGCGTCCGTCTTATTTCCTTGAGTATCCAACGCACCTAACTTGTTCTCTAAATTATATCTCAATTTATGTGGTTTACGTTCACGATGGATCAAGACCACGTTATCTTATTATTGAATCACAAGGCACTCACAAAGTATGCATTTTACAAGAAAGAACTCTCTTTCTCTCTTGTAAATTAAGGGTTTCTCTTACTAAGAATCATAAAGTATGCTATGATCACAAAAATATATTTACAAGCCAATAGAAGACATTTAAATAGGCTTTAGGATGATTTAGATTAACCTTAAATATATGTGAGTAAATTTGGGGGAGTATTGAAATAAGTGGGAGACAAAACAAATCAAACTAAAACGGAAAATTGTTTTCCACATTAGGCGCCGTGGCGCTGGATGTCCCTTGCCTAGCATTGCGACGCTGAACACCTAGCATCGCGGCACCTAGGTGCTATCAACGGCGCTGGCTCTGTGGCCCTATGACACCTAGCTTTGGGCATCGATTTTGTCCATTCGTCCTCATTTTGCGTCCGTCTTATTTCCTTGAGTATCCAACGTACCTAACTTGTTCTCTAAATCATATCTCAATTTATATGGTCTACGTCCACGATGAATCAAGATCACGTTATCTTATTATTGAATCACAAGGCACTCACAAAGTATACATTTTACAAGAAAGAACCCTCTCTCTCTTGTAAATTAAGGGTTTCTCTTACTAAGAATCACAAAGTATGCTATGATCATAAAGATGTATTTACAAGCCAATAGAAGACCTTTAAATAGGCTTTAGGATGATCTAGATTAACCCCAAATGTGTGGGAGTCATTTTGGGAGAGTACTAAAATAAGTGGGAGACAAAACAAATCAAACTAAAATGGAAAATTGTTTTCCATATTAGACGCCGTGGCGCTGGATGTCCCTTGCCTAGCATTGTGGCGCTGAGCACCTAGCATTGCGGCGCCTAAGTGCTGTCAACGATGCTGGCTTCCTAGCCCCATGACACTTAGCATTGGGCATCGATTTTGTCCATTCGTCCTCATTTTGCTTTCGTCTTATTTCCTTGAGTATCCAACGCACCTAACTTGTTCTCTAAATCATATCTCAATTTATGTGGTCTACGTCCACGATGGATCAAGATCACATTATCTTATTATTGAATCATGACGCACTCATAAAGTATGCATTTTACAAAAAAAACTCACTATCTCTTGTAAACTAGGGGTTTCTCTTACTAAGAATCACAAAGAATGCTATGATCACAACGATATATTTACAAGTCAATAGAAGGCCTTTAAATAGACTTTAGGATGATCTAGGTTAACCCTAAACATATGGTAGTCATTTTGCAGAGTCTTAAAATAAATGAAAGACAAAACAAATCAAACCAAAATGGGAAACTGTTTCCCACATTGGGCGCCGTGGCACTGGATGTCCCTCGCCCAGCACTGCGGCGTTGAGCACCTGGCACCGCGGCACAGTGGCGCTGGCTCCCTGGCCCCTTGACGCCTAGCTCTGGGCATCGATTTCTCCATTCGTCCTCCTTTCACGCCTGTCTTATTTTCTTGAGTATCTAACGTACCTGGCTTGTTCTCTAAATCATATCTCAATGATTTTTTAATCAACTTTCTCACATCTATTTTTCGATTTATTTTCTTCTCGTGTTACGAGCTTATGCCGATGTGGATTGGGCAAGTGATCTTACATATCGATGATCAACTATTGGATTATGTTTTTTCTTAGTTGATTCTCTTCTTTCATAGAAAAGTAAGAAGCAGATAATTACTGCTCGCTTTAGTACTGAGGTTGAGTACTTTACCCTTGCTGATACTGCCTAAAAAATTGTTTAGCTCTGTTGGCTTCTTGAAGATATAAATATTTGTCACATTGGAGCTATACCTATTTATTGTGACAATCAGAGTGTTATTCAAATTACTCACAATAATGTTTTTCATGAGCGAACTAAGTACATTGAAACAGATTATCACTTTATTTGACAACATATTTCTCAAGGAACGGTTATGCTCTACTTTATCTCTTTTAAAGATCAATCTGCTAATATCTTCACCAAATCTCAACTTACTAGTCATTTTTTAATTCTAGTCTCCAAACTCAAACTTACTTTTACTCCATCATCTTAAATTTGAAAAAGATATTAATGTGTGATACTGTTATTAATGTATGATATTATATTATTAATATATTTAATATAATTTAATTATATTAATAATATAATATTTTTACCTTTTATAATTTATTATTTCTTTTTATAAATATTATTATTTTTTTTATTTTATAAAAAATTAAAATTTATATAAAAACATTCATTATACAATTTTAATTCACAATAAAATATACATCTTATTATATTTTTAACATAGCACTTGCAAGAGAAATGACGGTGATCGTCAAAAGCAGATTATAGTTTATCTTTTTTGGTCATTTAAGAATCAATGGAAAATGAATATATATATATATATATATATATATATATATATGTACAGTTTGGAGAAGCAGTCTATGTGCACAGCGAAACCAGCAATACATAAATCTTTATTTCATTTATTCAAACACCTGAACAGCTCACACGGAACACTGAAAATCAAAATAACTTTCACTCCAGACCTCCAGAGTTGCAACATGCATGACATCATAAAAAGGACGTATTGGTAAAATAGCTGCCGAGTTACCATCAAAACCCGGGTAACTTTATTGTATCAGTTCACGCGGAACTGTGAATTAGGCAACTCTGATTTAGAATTTCCAGCAAGAAGTAGCAATTATTGGCCTAGATTTCCAGCCCAGAACCAAGCAACCTTTCTCTTCCAAAACAGTGTAACCTTCACAAGCTTTCTTGTTCTTGAGCCATCTCTGGGCCTGACCCATCATCTTGATGGGTGCAGCCTGGAACCCAGCACGGCTCATCCTCCGCCGCCACTGATCCACCCTCTCATGTCGCTCCACCCTTGCAGGCCCCTCACAGCTCACAATGTTCTTAATCTCTTCTGCAAAGTAAAACTGTTCCATCTTGGCCCGCCTTGTGTCATACTTGGGCAGCATGGCGTCCAAGGAGTCAAATATTGCTGAGTAGTAGTGCAATGCTTCCATGAATCTCCCAAGAAAGAATGGCCCATTATGGCTTGAGTCCTGCTCAACTAGAACCAATACTTTTGGTGAGAGTTCGTGAATTATTTGGAGAACTGAATTTAGAGCTCCTCGACTTTCTTTGACCACGCAATGCAGCTGAAGGATGCTATTGACGACAAGAACTTCATTTTCAAATACTTTGATATCTTTAGGCCGCAGGTTTTCCAAGTTGCTTTTCACTACGGAGAACTCCAAATTTATTCCATACCTTTTTGCATAAGCCTGGAGCTCATCACCGATGATTTGGAATTTGTCAACACATAGGCCAACGGCAGTTATTCGAAGGCGGTTTGGCGGTTGGCCAGGACGGTTGGCGAGGCTTTCAATCAGCAGACGCCATTGGTGGCCATGTGGCAGGCCAAGGGTCATGCCCAAGTCCACCACATGAACAAAACTCTCTCCCTCAAAGGCTTCCAATATTGATGAATTGGCCACGAAGTGACCAAACTGAATATGCGGGCAAATTTCATAGACAAGGCGCAAAGCTTCTTCCTTCTCATCTGAGCTAGCAATGTCCATTATATTCAATGTGGGTGCAACAAAACCAACCGCGCCAAGGGGTTGAACCAACGCAAGACGGTCAGTAAGGCCTTGAACGAAGCAAGAAGCAACTCGTTGAAAGGAAGAGCCAAAGACCAAAGCATTGGATCGAAGTTCTGACAACAAAGCTGAGGCTTGTGACTTATCTCGGCAAGCTACAGCTTCAGCACAAGCAATGAGAAGCTGAACAAGCCTCATATCGTCAGTATTTCCATCTTCTTCACCTCCACCATCCTCAGCATCGGCCATGGCCGCCGCCGCCTCTTCAACAACCTCAGCAGAAAGGTATCTTTGAGTATAAGTCCATATATGATCACTGAAGTGTAGCTTTGTCAAACTATTAAAGCTATTAGTGCTGCTATTGCGGCTAATAGTGCTTCCACCACTATAAAGGCTACTATCGCTTGCAATGGAATCAGCAATACTCATCGTTCGTTTAAGCCTCTTTTGATCTCTGCTCTGATCATCTGAGAACGAGACATTAATCCAGGAAGCAGCCGTATTTCCCAAAAGAGGCATGTAAGGATAGCAGTCCACAGTTGAAAGGCCGAGTTGAAGGCCAATCACTTCATTGCTCCATTGATCATTATAGAGCTTATTTGACAACAACTCATGATCCATTTTTTTTTTCTTAACAAACCTTGTCTCTCTCTCTTTCTTTTAATATATTCAACAAAGCTCTGAAAGAACCTATTACCATGACAGGATTTCCTATATAAAAAAAAACCCTCCTTGTTGCGCGGAAATTACAAGATACCAAGAGTTTAATTGGGCAGAAAAGAATTGGCCTCTATAGTGTCTCCCTAAAGAGTAGCATACAAAAATAGTATTAATAAATAGGTAGGCTGGAATAGCATTGTGCAATCAAATTACATCTCGTCCGTCCTTTTCCTAGAGTTTTTGATTATTTAAACTTGTCCATCTTCCAGCCTAGGAGGTAACCATATTTCATACATGCTGTAATTGAAAAGTCTTCATCAGTAAATGTCATTTCTGCATAGTCTTTTTCATTCCAATTTCATAATTCTTTTTTTTGGAAATTTTCTTTTATTTGTACACGGCGGAATGAATAAGTTTACCGAGTCGTATTCATGATCATGTTCACTCCCTTGATTTAACTTAAATGATTAAAACTAATGGCTTCCGAAATCACCTGCAGAAAAAGGTAAACTAAAAATACAGTCTAGTAGTTTTTGATTTAATTTTTAGTCTCTTCAGTGACAAATATAATATAGATTTTTTTTTTAATATTTAGAAGTAAATTTGATTCAAATAATGTCCCGAAGCACTTACTTGAATGGTTTAGTAGTAAAGTACTTGTAGTGTAAAACTCCACTAAAATGAAAATCTGGTATTCAAAATCTCCTCTCTCTCTCTCGTATAAAATAATAATAATAATAATGTCCCAATAAACCGTGACTTTAGTGCTAAAATTTAAAGAAAATGTCTTTTATGCATAAGAAATTTTATAACAATTCTCTCTTCTTTTTTTTTGAAAGAAAATTTCATAGCTATTCTTTAAAATTTAATTTCTGTCATTTCAATAAAAGAAAGAGAAAGAACAAAATTTTGTAACAAGTATTTGCTAGCATAGTATTAAATTTTCTTAACCTAATTATGTAACCCCTTTTTATCACCGTTCACCATTTCTTATAAAGGATGTAAATTATTATGGGTGACAAGTTATGATATGATTATTTAATACGAATTTGATATATTTTAAATAAATATGAATAAAAATTAATTTATATAATTAATAAATAAGTTAAATTCGTGTTATTCACTTATTAATTGTGTTTAAATATTACGATTCAATAATTGTTTAAGATATATTACTATTTAACTTATTGTTAAATTAAACTAATCCTTCGATTAACTACAGGAACATACGTAGGTACGAACGACAATTTCCTCTATCATGAGCTTGTGATTTCTGAAACCTGCATGCAAATCATTAATATAACATCGATAATGAATTTTAAAAATGGCCTGGCATTGCCGGCCTTGTTGAGTACATGGAAAAAAAATAGAATACACAATATAATTGTGAAGGTGCAAAGAGATGTTTTTGGACTTCCTACGATTCTAATTATATATATCTTATATACATCAAACACATATTTAACTTTTATGAATAGATTATCGACATGGAATCACCTTCTCTTTTGAAATGTTTGGAGTAGCATATTCTGAGGCACCATTTCCTATTTCTTAGCTAACTTGTGAGGTAAATTTTAAATTTGCGCATATTTTGCTTCTAATTACTAGTTAAGTTCTGCACTGAGGATTTGTTTTAGTGGTAAGCTCTATACACTTCTTTATCTGAGGTCAAGAATTTGAGTTCTATCAAATATTAGGATGGTTGATTTGATTTAATTTTTTTTATTTTATGGGAGCCTTTTAGTATGAGCGAAATATACTCAAAATTATACATGTTGTTTTCGATGATCCCAGTAGTATAATTTGAGTGGAGCGTACTTAAAAAATATATGTGTTGTTTTAAAAAAAGTCTTAATTGTATAATCTAATTATAATATCAGTAATGTAATTTAATATAATATCAATATTATTGTAGTATCAATATTATAATATAATTAATATAATCTAAAAAAATTACTAGTTAAGTTCCAACTTTGAAGAGCCATGAAGGAAGCTTCTGAAATTAATCTGATAGTTTTGGCATGGCTAAATTCACTTTCATCCTTTAACTTTGTTGTTTCAAATGATTTTATTAATTGAACTAATTAATACTATTAAATTACTTCACTTTTTTTGAACTTATATTACAATTATAGAGGGCGAGGGAGGGGAGAGCAGGGATGGGCTAAAAAAAATAAATTATACTGCTTTTTATTACAATGTAAGTTATCTTGTACTGCTTCTATCTAAGGTATTACTGCAATGTCAATCTTATTGTGCTACATAAGTATTACTAAAATGATTAATGATATCAATATACAGATTACGTTTTAGTTTTTAACTCTTGACTAATATTACATTTCTTAATTTAGATTTCAACTTATTTTCTTTATGAGTGATGTGACAAATATCAATTAAATGATAAAAAAAGAATAATGATTATTTAGAAAATTACAGAAATTGATCATTTAATTGATTAATGCCACATTATTTGATATAATTAAAAATTAGAATATAAATTCAAAAGTATATCATTATTTTTAATTCTTTTAGCATATAATCTATATTTCATTTATTTTTAGACTACGTCTATTTTTCAATTTTGGATCAAGAGATAAGTTATCAGAAATAGTTTGTTATAAAAATATGTTAGGAATGCAAATAAAGTCTCACATTGGTTACAAATAAGAAAGATTATTAGTATATAGGGCAAGGACAGTATTTCTATTAGTACGAGACCTTTTGGAGTAAAACTCAAGAGCAAATTTATGAGGGTTTAAGTTCAAAGTAGATAATATTATATTAATATGGGTTATGTGTAGTTTATTGGTCCCTACAAATGGTATTAGAGTCATACCTTAGAATTAGTTATATGAAGAAAGTTTCAATGTCGAACGAAGGTAGTAAGCTTCGGTTAACCTGTAATGGGATCTATGATTGAACTTTTTTGGTCAGGTGGTGTACTTTGGTACTTCATGTAAGCCGTGCCTCCACCAATACAGTAGTGAAGAGTTGACCTGGATAAAGCAAGCTCTCAAGGTAGGTGATACTTTGAAGCCTTCACTAATACAATGATGATGAGTTGACATAAATAGAGTGAATTCTCAAGGTAGGCGATACTCTAGTATTTCACTTAAGGCATGTGCTCCAATGCAGTGAAGATAAGTAGCAGACTCAATGGAGTGAAGTTTTCATAACAAGGAAGATAGATGGATTAATAATTGTTTAAGAGGAGACTCAAACTATGAGAAATGACGTGATCCTTTATTCAAGGAGATGATTGTTAAGAATGCAAACATAGTCTCACATTAGTTACAAATGAGAAAGATAATTGGAATATAGGGTATGAATAATATTTTTATTGATATGAGGCCTTGTAGAATAAGGTTCAAAAGTAAATCTATGAGAGTTTTAGTCTAAAATGAATAATATGATATTAATACGAAAATTTATATAATTTATTGGTCCCTACAAAATAGAATAGTATCTCAATTTAAAGCAATATATTATGCACTCTATCGTGTGGCAATATTTAAAATGTGTATGTCCTTTATAATATTTTTATTCATGATTGGAGTATATTTATCATAATTTTTCAAAATAATTAAAAGTCTCTAATTGCAATTTTTGATAATTATATAAATAAAACTAATAATTTTTTTCTTAATAGTTTATGCTATATCAAACTTGGAATAAACTCTAAATTATGTACTCAAATTTTTATTATCTTAAATAAGTAATTATTATTTTTTTCAATTTCATATGTTCTTCCATATAATGGTATTTTTTTTTAATTAATAAAACTTACTTAGACTGTTAAAGTTTTATGAACTATAATAATAATAATAATAAAAATTAGCCCAATCGAAACTAAATTCTGGTTACTTCTTTGGGAGGAGGTGAGATGATTTGAACCTATAATCTGAATGCACAAGCAACAACCAGCTCAAGACTCCAGTTGCTATAGACGGGAAAGGTTAACTATTTGACTTGCCTCAACTTTCACCCCAAAATCATGTTTTATTATTTGTATTTAGTCTCCATGTATTTGTCTGTTGTATTATTTCTTTTTGGCACAATCATTTTTCTGCGTTTTATTAATAACCCAGTTAGATTTAAGCATAGATGTTAATGATAGTTTAGTCCCTCATTTGTCTAACTTTTGAACTCTAATTGAAAATATTGTCTTCGGTCATCACGAGTATCAAATTCTTCACGTTGCACATAATGTTATAAAGTGTTGCTAAGTACCCTATAAAGATTTTCAAATATAATCTGAAAATTATATTCTTTTTCTTTTTTCTTTTTTTAAATTGTCGCTTATGATGGTTGTAGTTTAGTAATAAAGAATTTTGCAATGTAATAGAGGCCTTAAAAATTATCCTTTTCAATATTTAATTCAGTGTGACTTTGAAATATATATTAGTAAGTTCATGTAGTATTAATATACTTGTGTTAATAGTCCGATGATAAAGAGTCGAGTTCAAATCTCTTTTCACCAATGTCAAAAAAATAAAGTTCATTTAAAGTACACTACACTACTAATGCTATGTTTGTTTAGTTTGAGCCTGATATGATGGGAGTTTAGAGGTTCTGAAAGTGGAAATTATCAGCGTTATTACATCGGAATTATATAATTTTTTTTTTTGTAACAATTAAAACTTGTGACAAAGATTTCTCTAATCAATTCTAAAAACTTGGGTTTCTCTAAACGATCGATTCGTTTTTGCAATGTAAAATACAAGTTAAGTGGATGAAGAAACACTATGATATTGCACGCACCTTGCTTTTATACTCTATATTATGAGTTGGAAACATAGCATTCTATGCTAAGCCGACTGGCATCTAAACTTAGCAGGACTGCACCGTCTATTATATATGAGACCAAACTGCATGCGTCCAGGGCTGATGTTTATATTGATAAAACCAAAGTTTGTATTGGAAAAGATGTTATAATTACATCATATTGACTTAATCACATGGTTTATAAGCTCGCTGTTACTAATTCTGGTTACAACTCTATTCAACTTAAAGGCTTGATCGAGCTCTAAAATGGTTAGCCAAAGGAATCTAATCCAAGCCAAGCAAGGAGGATTTTGGCTAGCCCTGATCAACATGATCAAGCTTAATTATATATATCTACCCGGTCGAACCCATGTTTTTATGAAGTAAGGTATGGATATTGTTCATTTAACATGTTATTCTCATGTGTTCTCATTGAGTATTCTTCAAAATTAAGAATCACATCCCATTAATTGAAAATCAAATATGAATATGTTTAGTAATATTCTCATCCCATTAACCAACGTAATGTATCTTCACAAAGCTTATGGCTAGGAGGGTCTAAGTCCAACTATCTCATTACTTTTTAGTCCTTCGCAATCAATTTGAATTGAATGCACTACTAAAAATATAATTTTTATTGATACTATGTTACTGATACTTTTTTAAATGGTGTTAGTAAATGAAAGTGTCAATAAATTGTTGATACTATGATATTAGAAAAATGAAATATCAATGTATTGCTGATACTGTGGTATCAGAAAATAAAGTGTTAGTAAATTATTGATATCCTACTATTAAAAGGTTATTTTTTATTTAAAATTTTTAATTATTAAAGTAAATTTAAAAATTTAAAATTCATATAATGCTTAAAACGACATCATTTTTTTAATTTGTTTTTATGAATTAGCTAAATTTAAGTGTTTATACTGTTTATGACATTTTTTGTATTTTTATGTTGAATGTTATAATTTGTCCAGCTCCAATTTCAAATTTAATTAATTTAAATGTTAGAATTCCATATCCAATTTCAATTTTTACTAGGTTAAATGTTATAAAGCTAAATCTAATTTCAGCTATGTTAATTGTTAAAATTCTAAATTAAATTTTAATTTTAATTATATTAAATATTATAATTCATTTTCCAATTTCAATTATGTTCAATTAGAGATAGAAAAATCAAGATTCGAGTTTTACTTAACGCGAATTTTTTCAAGTAACAAAACTCGGATTTAGCCCAAATTTTTCCAGCCGAATCTAGTTAAGCTCCTTTTTTTTTTTTAATTTTTCCAATTTATTTTTTAAATGTTTTATTGTTTTAGTAAATTATAAATTTTTGGGATATTTATTTTATAAAATAATTGTTAGATTTGTATTTATAATTTATTAGTACCTGAGAGATATCATAGCATGGAAAGTTTTTTTTTTATTAAAAACTTTAATTAAATTAATTAATTTAAATTCAAAAAATTAATATGCATTCTTGAAAAAATAATTATTTTGTTGGTTTATCAAAATTGCAAACGATATAACAGTCATCGGGAAAGATTGTCTTCTATTGAAACCTTAATACTAAAACTCTCTCAGAATCAAAGTTTGCAGCTACCACCCCTATAACACACTTCCACCCCTCCAGCCTATTTCCTCTTTTTGTTTCAGCCCTCTTTCTATTAATTTCTCCTGACTTTGTTATCTCTTTATCTCTCTAGAAGGCTTCCTTTAGTTTCAGTGACAGGAAAGAGTTCACTTCTATGGTGCCTTGCTACAAGGCTGAGTTCGATGTCGTGCTGTACCAGCCATCAAAGGCTTAACGGATCTAGCCACAACAACCAACAAATATTTTTTGACTCTATACAATGGCGCGTCTGTCACTCCTCTCATCCGACACCATTGCACATCTTCCTCTCTATTGATTCATGGGCCTGCCGATTTTCAAGCCATCTCTGCTAGCATTCCTCTGTGTTTCGCAACTTCTTTCCAATCATTGTAGCTCGCTGGCACATGGTGTGGTACTCACCGCTTGTGAAGTTATTCTCGAAAACCTAATATTCATTCTATCAAAACCACATAGATAAAATTTTAAATTTTTGTGTGGGAATGGGAGAGACAAGAGACGAGTGTACGAAGATGAGTTTCTCGACTACGAGGAAGAAGATGCCCAAGCTCATGATTAATTTTTAATTTCATTTCCTTTTGTAACCGATTTTTGAAATATTCTTACTCACCAAAATTAACATATAACAAACAAGCATGGAGTTGATTCTTCTTAATTGCATATACTCACTTTTGTTTCATCTATCCAAGAAGCTCAGAAATGAATCTTCAACCTAAAAAAGATCTTTGTTTCGATACTCGACGGTGTTACAAAGAAGCAAAAAGAGATTCTCTGTTTCAATCTCAACAATGCCGACGACATGTGAAACTTCAGTTGACGGCGGTTAGCCTTGTTGCAAAAAATAAAGTCTAGTAGTGCTATAGAGCAATTAGATATCGAACGCAGCAATTGTTTCAATCTTGGCTATATCATGATGCATCAGATAAACATTCAAGTTTTGTTAATGTTTCATCTTAATTTTTTTAAAATGTTTTTGCATATGATGGGCTTATAATAGTTGTGTAAAAACCATCAAATTATGATCTTAGTTTTAATTGTTCAAAAATTTAATTTGGGGTCCAAGTAGTAGTTAATGTGTTCACGATGATCAACGTCATAAGTTTGACATGACATTATGCTGTTGTATTTTTTTTTTCAAATTGATTTGAATTAGTTTTTCTTACACTATGGTTAATGATTGATTACACTACATTAAATGGCAGTGTTAGAACTTAGAAGGGTCTTACAATTTTTTGGCTGACAGTGGTAATGAAGACTCTATAGTATATATGCTGAAAATTTAAACACTTATGTCCTTGTTATATGAAAATGTGCTTTTTTTGGTTGACAAGTATGAATAATAGTTGTTCCATGTTCTTTTTAACAATATAATCTTGATTTTCTTTTTTCAAGGGTTGAGGTTTTGTATCAACGTATCTTCTTCTAAATACTTGAATTGTAGATTGTTTGCTTGCTTAAGTAGCAAACTATTTTTTCATCACATTTTTCTTTATTTTTTCTCCTGATGCTCCATTTAGTTTTGGCAAAATGTTTTGTTGCACAAAAGAAAGAAATGACACCTCTATATTCTGCATCACTTTAATTATGTTCCATTTGAGATCACTTTAGTTTCAATGTAATTTCTTGTTTCCATTAGACCAAAATGTTTGGCGAGTGCTTGATTCATGCAGCTTTTTTTTTTTTATAAAAAAAATATACTTTTATCTCAGTATTTAATCTAAGAAAAATTACTGCATATGGTAGTGAAAAGCACGCACAAGTTTTATTTTCATGGCTCTATATTGCAAGCACAATCTCGAGGTATCAAGTTTGGGTTCCATGCCTTTTCTGAAAGTGTGGAATTTTAGGAAAAACAAAGAATTTTTATGTAAAATTTCTAATGGTATATTTTTTATGATGATTTTTGTATCTTTTTCCTAGGCTGATAGAAGTGGTGTAGATGAGCCATTTGCATGGGACAACAAAGAATTTTTTAGGAAGCTCTGTATAGAAAAGTTTCTCATTTTTATAATTGTTGATTATTTTTTAATTGTTTCATTTTTCTTGATAATATTGTTTGTTACACCAAGTTCATTAAAGTTGTTAAATGTTTGTTTTGTCAACTACCAAAAATTGTAGTGGTAGCATCTGGATATAGTTGTCTTCCCTTCATGAAAGCTTTCTTGGATAATTTGATAGATCATGATAAAATCCATTATTCCATCGATTTCTGAAATCATATGAATTCACCCACTCTTAGCACTACAAGAATAGGGTTTTAATTTCTTAAATTTCTATGACAATGGTGCAGCAATTGATATTCCTCTTGATTCTGAAAAGGTACATTGCCTTTTAAATTTTTCTTTAGTTTGCATACGCTAGTTAAGCAACGAGTTTTTCTTCATCACTCTTCTAAATTCTTAGGAGAATTTATGTTCTTTTCTCCTAGACATTCATCACTTTTTGATGTCTTCATATAAATGAATGAAAAATGTCTTGTATGGCAATAAATCAAATCAGGAATTCTTTTTTGCAAACGATATGTATCCAATGATGCAGCTTATAAAATAATCACACTGTTAATGAACATACCAAAATATTTAGGGATTATATAGGATTTAGAGAGTTGATGTAAGCCAAATCCAATATTTTGATGTCATGGTGTGGCTGCTATAATCTACATCTGCGTATATATTGTTGTTAATTTTTTATTTAATAATAGTTTTTCACTTGGCTGGCCATGAAAGTTGAAACTTGAAAATGATGTGTAATACATTTGTTTACTTTTGTTTATGCATTCTTGGAATGTATTAATTTGTGAATTAGGTACTGATAAAGGTGCTGTGCTAAGGTTCAAGGTTTTGCTTTTATTTAACATTCTAAACTAAATATTTTAATCTTCTAGTTGAGTAGTTTCATTTATGTTCTGTTCAGAAATTTGGGTAAGGTGGCTAATTCATTTGAAATTACAGCTTGTAGTTAGTGGAGGTGGTGGAGATATTAGAAAGAAAATCAATAATGGTGGTGGTGATAGAGGTAATGATGATGGTGATAAGGGAGATGAAGGTGGACTTTTCAGGAGTCAGAAATTTCTTGAAGAGGTTGGAATTTATATATGCTCAGATACACACTTTATAAACATTTGTTGATTTCATTTATGTAACACCCTAGGCAAATCCTACATCGCCAAGACATTAGAGAGATGCTGGGTTTATAAGGGGTGACCCACACCTTAATTGACAAGATGCGTTTTGGGTGAAGGACGCTTGCGTGAAGTCCAAGAATAAAATCGTGCGGGCTTGGACTCAAAGCGGACAATATCTTGCCAAATTTGGATTGGGTCATGACAGATGGTATCAGAGCCACTCATGGTGAGCAGCAGAATGGTAGTGAGGCAAACCTCAGTAAGGACGCTGAGTCCCTAAGGGGGGGTGTATGTAAAAACCCTAGGCAAATTCCACATCTCTAAGGCATGAGAGAGATGCTGAGTTTATAAGGGGTGACCTACACCTTAATTGGTAAGATACGTTTTAGGTGAAGGACGCTTGTGTGAAGTCCAAGAATAAAACCGTACGGGCCTGGACCCAAAGCGATTAATATCTTGTCAGGTCTGAGTTAGGTCATGACAGTAAGTGTGATCCTAAAAAAAATAAAGAATTCAACAACAATATATATTTCTCTAAATAAATTGTACTAATAAAAATGTATTTTCATACCAAAATTTAATACTATAAGGATTCCAAGTTTCAATAAAAATCTCTAAGAATTCAATTTTACATGAATTTCTAAAGTAGTGACTGCAAACTTGGAAAACAGAAATTTCATCACTAAATCCAAATTTAGAAAATAGTTTCACCTACCAAATGATATTAAAAAATTCAAAAATTTTATATACCAACTTTCACATATGTATAGTTATTCTAGTTTTAATTTCACAATTTTTAGACAATTGTAAAATATTTTATGAACTAACTTATCAACTATGTTCATATACAAAAATTGTTTGATAGATTCGACAAAGCAGAAATATTAATTTATTTTTAATAATTTCGCTAAACTAAATATTCTGAAGAAATTATATGTTGAACTCTTATGTATTTACTATAGATGATAATAGAGTTTATATGAATCCGATATACAGAATATGAGATATGAATTTTGGAGTATTTATTATTTAATACTAAAATAGATAGGAGAGTTATAGGTTGATAAATATATCTAGTTAGAGAATGATTATGAAAATTAATTAATTGTTATCTTGATGAATAGGATACTTGAGGTATTCGGCAAGTATTCGTACAAGTAGAGATATTCTTTGAGGTATTTGTTTTTTGTTGAGGTAAGTAACTTTATTCATAATATATCCATTTTATTTTTAAGTAAGAAATGTTATTATTATGATATTCGAAATATAAAAAATGCTTAAAGATATTTATAATTTGTTGTTACTTCTAAAACTTATTTATGATTTTTCAATTAAATCATTTTCTATTAATTTTGATCAAAGAATGAATATATCTTTAAAGTTTATGTATTATTTTGAGTTTTCAAATAAATGATTTATTTATAACTTTTAAACATCTCTTTAAACAAGATTGCCAAATTATGAATCTTTACATGATAACTCAAAATTAGAGGTTCGATTTTGGGTTAATTGGATACTATTTACAAATACGTTACAAGCTATGTTGTTATGAATGATTAGAAGTTATGATATTTGAAATGAATTGATTATTGAAACTGAAATTTAAAGAAAATATTTTGGCTAATTATCTAAAATTATATGATATTGAATGATTGACATAATATACGATTTGGACCAGTTAGTATTTATTTTGAATGTGCACACTACAGATGAATATTGACCGGGTCGCTGGGGGTACAAGTGAGATTATAAGATTCTACTATTGGCCAGGTCACCAGGTGCACATATGACATTATATGATATAAGCAACCTCTGTATACTTTTGATAGATATGAAAATTTACAAGAATTGTTATCGAATTGATTTTCATATTGATTTATGATATTGAAGCATTTTGTTTTGATAAATTTGAAATTAAAATATTTTATTGATATTATTGATGATATTTTAAAAATGCTTGTAACCTTTTGAACAAGAACTCTCATATATTATGAATGATTTTATTTACCGAGTCGATGACTCATCCTTTACCATTAACATTTTTGTAGATTACGATTTAGCCTGATGAGTTGCTTTAGAGTTGGAGTTGTGCATTCAGGAAGCTATCTATTGCTTAATAAGAGAAACTTATATCTCTAGTAGTTTTAATTTTGATTTTCTTAAGTTTTAAGAATGATTCAAAAATTGGGTCTTTATTTTAGAGATTTATTTGTCTTTATGTGGAGAGATATTGAGAACTTTTAGTTTGATCAATTTTCATGAAAAATGTGAAGTATAGTTTTTTAATTTTATAATAGAATTAGTAGCATCCTCTTTTTGACTCGTATTTTATACATGTAAAATTTGGAGTGTTACTGTTGCGGACATCAAGTCATGCACTTTAGTTTGACACCCCTATGGCATAAATTAAATCATAACTTTGATACCCCTTTTATTCTATGTGCAGCAGAAAATCACAACTCACTCCATAAGTAAGAACATATAAGATCAACATACCAATAAAAATAAAGAAAACAAACCAATCAACAAGACATAAGATATATGTGGTTCGGCCCAAAATTGCCTATATCCACGGAGGATCTATGATCTAACTGTCGGCGGATCTAAGGCACGTGTGGGTGTATGCATGTGCAATTGTATCTATTGCCTAATGCAGCGAAAATATATAAATTTAGCAATAAACACAATAAATAAATATATTAATCACATTAATATATTTTTAAGCTAGAGAACTCACAACAACGTGTAACGTTATACATAAATTTTTCTGGTGAGTTAGAATAGCAGCCCTTTATGCAACATCGATTTAACTCTTAAATTCTAAAATGGTCAGTGTATATTTCATCCTTTTCGCCAAAAGTATAAGAAATGGAGAATTTGAATCAATTTATAATTGCTCCAATTAGAAGCATAGAAAAAAAGAAACAATTTCATTTTCTTTTTTTCCTTTTCTTTCTCTTCTCTTCTTTTCTCTCCATTTCTTCCTCTCTTTTCGGCCAATTTGGCCGAGACACCTTTTTCATCTTTAAATTCTCTCTTTCTCTTTATATATATATATATATATATATATATATATATATATATATATATTAAAATATTAAAAAACTATATAATATAATATATATAATAATAATATAAAATTAGTAATGGGTGCCAACTATTTGGCACCCAAATATAATATTAATATATTATATTATATAATAAGAGAGATATTTTGATTATTTAACAATTAAATACTTAAAATGTGAAAATGATCATTTTGCCCCTCATGTATAGTTATCAAGTCTACCCTCTAGTGGGTTCCACCAAACTCGCACTTGGGTAAACTCAACCGAGGGTCCATAATGCGCCACGTGTCATTATACAATTAGTAAATAATAATTATTAACTAATTATTGTATTTAACACTTAAATATAGACACGCACGTATTACAGTGGTATTGCTGAATATTGCTAGATTAAACACTTTAATTCGGCACGCTACCCTAGTGCACAACGAGTACACTCCATATCACGGGACTCCTTAGGTCATATGCCCGATTCTTCAAATAGAACTATTCTATGAGTCCATGACCTATGCCCTATGCACACGTCACAGATATACAAATCAACGCGTTAAACCATGCAAGTTGAGGTTACAACGTATATGTATAGTCATTCCGTCATAATATCCTAGATGTGCGGGGATATAGATTATCACCGTCAAATTCCCATGTGCTCATCCATGTCTTATCTCCAGACTTATATCTCACTAAACAATATAGGCAAACTCTTTTGCCATATTGTTCTACCTTGACGGAACTCTTTTCTAGGATGATTGCTTATGGCCACAAGACTTTTTGAGATACAGTCTCAAAGTATCTGGATATCAAACTCCATATGGGAGCTGACGGATCCCATATCTGTACGCACCGAATTTCATAAACATCAGACCATACCCAGCGACACCCAGCGGTCACCCCATGAAAGGTCTGTGACATGCGTGGAACCAAAGTATGGTGGATCACTTACAATTGAATGTCTATCGGAGGCCCTCGTGAGTCTGTTTCATATCCAGTCCTAACTGAATACCCATATGTCAATACCAGCTCCAAGTTCACAGTCGGCTAAAAACGACCATTTGTACTCTATAGGTACGACATATGCTGATCTATATAAAAAGGTATCTACTGACAGACCCGCATCGGCAGAAATAGATTAGGGACAATAATTCGAGAATATACTTGCGCAACATGCATTTTTTGGCACCCGATTGCAACTCTTGCAACTAAGCAGTTATTAGTATATTCTCAGGTCTATATCCCATTACAGACAAGGCTCCAACTCTTGGATCTGCTAAGTATTATAACCAGCTAACACTTAACTATGCTAACATTTAACAATTATATGTCTCATCGTGGCTAACTATGAGCCATTATCTAAACTCTTTAGATCTAATCCGAACTCCTTTAGATCTATAATTTCTGTAACGTTACATGCATAATACCATATAAATGGGTATTAGCGATTTAATGAGAATATACACTTGTATAAATACATAAGTATATGTACATTCAGGGATGACACGTAAGCACCGACCCTAACACTAGCTTCTTATTATTGATATGGATCACTAAGTATCTTCTTACATCATTAACGATCCCACAAGACCCCTTAATATCTCTCATAGAGACCTCTAAGTATCTACCCTTAATCACCATAACTCCCCGAGACCTTTTAGTATCTCATCATAAGAAATTTTAACAAGGAATACAAAAATAGCCCGAGCATCTAAGTTAAAAGGATTCATGGTGTTTCTTTTGTTCACTCAAGAACCAAAATAAAACATTCCCCAAAAGGTTACACCCTAGTGCACCACGCACTTAGTGCCTACCTAGCTCTTCTATTCTCTTTTATGGTTATATTTTGAAACTTTAGATGCTTGTCTTTCTCTTGTATTTAGAAGGGTTTATATAATAAATAAAATACCCTTAAAAATCCTAAACCTAGTTGGAATAAGAGTCCTTACTTGTAGGAGTCCTAATTTAGTTTAAAGAAGTCAATTGAGCCAAAATAGAAAATACCCTAAAGTAGCCGTGTAAATAGTACCTCGATGAATAGTACCCTATCGCCGCGCACACAGTGCTCGGTGTGAACAATATCGCCACATAAAAAGTACCCATTCTTTTTGGCTTTCCATTTTGCTCCTCCCTTGTACACCCAGTGCGTACTTGACTTCATAATGACTCTTCTTTTAGTATTCATCTCAATTCTTACCCATACAAAATTATTGAATCACTAATTTCTAATAGTTACATAAATGTTCTTTCAAGTAACAGACTCGTTTCAAGGCTTGCAAGTCATGCTTTAGTCGAAGCTTGGAAGCTTCGGTAGACACGATTGACAATATGTATGATGTTTGACCTTGTGAATGTGAGATATTGAAGACTTTTTACAAGGGTTCGATATTTTGTAGCATTGAAAGATTCATGATCATTAGTGAAAGGAGTTGTTTTAATAGCTGTTGGTGTTTTGATAGGACTAAGGAGAATATTCAAGCATTTTGGCCTTGTTTAAGAGATCACGTATGTCTTTTTTTTTTTTTGTGAAAGGAAAATTCCTTTGCTGAATTTATGGATTTCAATTGTCACAGTTTTTCTCGGTGGTATGAAGCCTCCTTTCAGGTTCAAGGTTCGCTGTTCAAAGATGCTTATGGATTTTCCAATTGCTATTTTGATTGATTATTGTTTTCCTTTTGTTTTCTATCTTTTTTTTTTACTTGATTGCTTTCTTTGGTTTTGTTTTAGCCTTTTGTATATTCTAAAGAGTAAGCCTCGTTACACCATATTGTTATTGCCTTATTGTCATTCTATGTTACAATCAAATCGTCAATATATATTAGTATGATGATAATAACAAAAATATTATAAAAAGTGAATAAAAGGTTATCAACATTTCTATATGAAATTTCAAAAAGAATCTAGCCAGCTCGTCTTGTACTTCATTTTCATTCTGGTTTGTGAACTTTTTTTGGCTCATTTTTGGGGGTTGAATCTTTTTTTTTTTAATTAAATCCCCAGCCTAAGGAAAGAGTAGAACGATTAGCTCCTAAGCTTATTGATCAAAAAGTTAAGACCTCTATATTTCTAGGACTTGGTACTTAAGACTTGAGTGTTGAGAATAATGGAATACAAATAGAATATTTGTATTAATACAACAAACTCAAAACTTACAATACAAATTTTAGAAACTCTCACTTTTTCTCACTTACAACACAACACTCACAACTCAACACTCATACACTCTTTGTTGAGCTTATTATTTGCTCAACTCTCTAACACACTAAACTCTCAACAATTGATCAAATACTTGATCAACTATTTATTCTTAACTTGCTTGCTTACAAAACTAAATGAGGGAGGGGGGGTATTTATACTTAGTTTCAACAAACTAAAATACATAAATAAAATAATGTAAAATTTTATTAATCACATAAATTTATAGTATTTATCTCCTTAATTATTAACTTTAAAATATCTTACCTAATCTAGAAATTTCAAGAATTGAGCTTGTAAATATTTGGGCTTAATATTAGGCTTGATGTTATAATTAACTTCATTTGGTATTATAATTTAAACACTCTCTCTCAACACCAACTTCCGTTCTTTTAACCACGTTGAGTTGTCTTCGAAAATTTTTAAAATTATCATCACCTAAGATTTTTATGAACAAATCAGCCACTTGATCTTCGGTCTTAATATACAGCAACTCAATTTCTTCTTGTAGAACTTTTTCCTGGATAAATTGATAATGCACTTCCACATGCTTTGTTCTTGCCTGAAAAATTGAATTTTTTGCCAAACAAATTACTGACCGATTATCACAATATATTGACACTTTATAATCTCTTAACTGATATAAATTCTCCATCAACTACATCAACCATGTACTTTCTGTTGAGATTTTTGCTTACGTGCCATCCTATTATGTATGAATATTTGTTTAATATTTATACTAGTGTTATTATTTCAATAAATTGCTAATTATATTTATATATGGTAAGATGCTTGTAACGTTTCAGACATTGTACGATCTGAAAGAGTTCAAATTTGGTCTAAATGAGTTTAGATCAGTACTAAGAATTAGCAACACTGAGAATTATAAATACTAAAAGTTAGCACTGATAAGAGTTACTAGGTTATAAGAGTCAGCGTTATCTAAAGAGTTAGAGCCTTGTCTGAAATAAGACAAAGACCTAAGAATATATTAGTAAAGGCATAATTGCAAAGAGTAACAAATAGTACTAGAAAATGTCATTATGCAAATATATTCTCAAAATATTATGTTCCTGATCTATCTTCACTGATGCAGATCTGTTAGTGAATACCTTAACAAATATATAGATTAGTGTATGTCTATATCTGAATGGTTCAGATGGTTAGTCTTAGCAAACCATGAGTTTAGTGGAAGCTCGTATAGAGATATAGGTATTCAGTAAGGACTGAATACTGAACAGACTCACAAAGATCTCCAATAGACATCCCATAAATTCGTCAATAGAGGATCTTTCGAGTTGAGTAGTATTCGTGGTTCTTTGACCTAAGTGCCACGGTGGGCTTGTGAGTGATCCACCATACTTTGGTTCCACACATGTCAGAAACCTTTCATAGTCTGACCGATGGGTGTTGTTCGGTATGGTCCGATGCTTATGAAGTCCGGTGTGCATAGATATGGGATCCATCAGCTCATTTGTGTGAGTATTATATCCTAATACTCTATAAATTATATTTTAGAAAGTCTTATGACCATAAGTAATAATTTTCGGGAAAAGAGTTTAACCCTAGGGATAAATAATATTCCAAAAGTGTTTGAGAATATTATTTATTGAAATACAATTCAAGAGATAAGCTTTCAGTCGGGCATATGGAGATTTGACGGTGTTGATCTATATCTCTGCTCTACTTGAATATAAATGATGGAGGGATTATATGAATATGTTATAACCTCAACTTGTATGGTCTAACGCGCCGCTTTGTAATATCCGTAACGTGTGTGTGGGGCATTGTTCACGGATGTATGAAGGAGTTCTATATGACAATTCGGGCGTGGACCTAGAGAGTCTCACAATATGAAGTGTACTCGTTATGCACTGGGGCAGCATAATGAATTGAACAATTCCATCCTAGAAATTCCAGCAAACCGAAAATATGTTTCGGGGATCCTCAGGTTGTGCACTTGTTTAAACTTAAATGTTAAGTATATTATTTAATTAGTTGACAAGAGTTATTAACTAATTAGATATTAACAAGTGGCACAATTTTATTGTATGAATTGTTTTACCATGAATTCAACCATTTACCATATTAGTAAAATCAAATAAGGTAAATATTAATTATTCAAATAGTTTTTGAATAATTAAATAAATGTTATTTAAATAAATAAAAAATAATTTTATTCATTTGTTATTTTATTCTTAAATAGAAGACATACCTAATTTAAAAAACATAAACTAAATTTAGTGGAGCACCATTTTATGATTAATGATTAATTTTATTAGACTATTAAAATGGCCACCAAAAATTGTTTTAGTAGTTGGCCACTTAATCTAATTTTGGTGGAGCACTTGTGAAGTGTGATAACCACTAAAAATGGTTGAGTTTCAAGTGTGTTAACAAGAGAGTGAATGAAAATTCGTGCAAGTGTTGAGAGGAAAAAAGAGAGTTGATTTTGAGAGAGTTTTTTAAAGAACAAAGACTTGTGAGAAAAACTAAAGGAGAAAGAAAAATAAATCTTTTATATTTTTCTTTATAGTAATCAAAACCTTGTTGCTAGAGATCATATTGCAGCTATTCTAGCTTCACAATCCCACCGGATTGTTGTGAACTAGAATTAGACAAGAGTGCACTTCAAGGTGAGCTCAAAGTTGGGGCAAGGATATCCGGAATTGGAAATCTTCATCGGAGGTCTTCAAAGGTATATTTTCTGTATTCTTAGGTTGTTAAGAATTGAACTACATATGTATATGTTGATTACTTGATAAATTTCGCTGTCAAATTCATGTATATGATGCATATTTTTAATTTTTCAATATGTACATAATCACATGCATACACCCTAAAATACGTTAACAAGTGGTATCAAAGCATGTTTATTGTATTTTTGGGTTGTTGGAGTGTTATATGAAATGTTTAGAATGCCTGGAAATAATAAAAATTGCATTTTGAAGTGTTTAAAATGTAGAAATATAGTTTCTGTCAAAGAACGTCGCGGCGTCAGGAACCTAACGCTGGGGCGTTCATGTAGTAATATGAACGCCGCAGCTTTAAGTACCGAACGCAGGAGCGTTCAGAGTAGAACGTGATAGTGTTATTAGTATAACGCTGTGGCATTGAGGTTCTTGACATAAGGGCGTTGGAAACACAAAAAGCCGAGGCGTTTATGTGTTGAACGTCGGGGCGTTTATGTGTTTAACCACGTTGAGTTGTCTTCAAAAAATTTTAAACTTATCAACACCCAAGTTTTTTATGAACAAATCAGCCACTGATCTTCGGTTTTAACATATAGCAACTCAATTTGTTCTTGCAGAACTTTCTCCTGGATAAATTGATAATGCACTTCTACATGCTTTGTTCTTGCATGAAAAACTGAATTTTCTGCCAAACAAATTGCTGACCGATTATCGCAATATATTGACACTTTAAAATCTCTTAACTGATATAAATCCTCCATCAACTACATCAACCATGTACTTTCTTGAGATGTCATTGCTGCTGCTCTGTACTCAACTTCAGTAGTTGACAATGATACAGTCGGTTGCCTTTTACTGCATCAAGAAATTGTTCCTAAACTAATCTTAAAAAAATATCCAGTGGTCGAACCTCATGTGTCATGATCTCCAACATAGTCAGCATCACAATAACCAACTATTTTACAATCTTAGTCTTTCTTATAGAAGAGACCATAATCAATTGTGCATTTCACATACTCAATATCCGTCGAACTGCTTCTAAGTGAGGTTTCTTAGGATTTTGCATGTATTGACTTATTACTCCAACTGCATAAGAAATGTTTGGTCGAGTCAATGTCAAATTGATGAGACTTTCTACTAGTTGTCAATATATAGTTCCATCTTCTAAATCCTTTCCTTCATGACAGTACAACTTGTCATTAGTTTTTAGCGGTGTTGAGATAGGCTTGCACCTAGCATCCCAAACTTCTGCAACAAATTTTTGGCATATTTTTGTTGTTATAGAAAAATTTCTTCTACTGTCCAAGTGACTTCAAGCCTAAGAAAATGCTTAAGTTGTCCAAGCTCTTTTATCTTGAAGCGAACTGCCAGATTCTCTCTTATTCGACGAATCTCTTCTTCATCATCTCTAGTGATAATTAAGTCATCCATATATACCAGTACAATTGCAAGTTTCTTTCCATTAGCTTTGACGAACAAATTCAAATCAGCTGGTGCTACAGAGTAATCACTATGTGTTAAAAATTCTCCAATTTTACCATACCACTCCCTTGGAGCTTGCTTTAATCTATATAATACCTTTCTCCATTTGCACACATAATCAAGATGAAATTTACTTTCAAATTTAATTGGTTGAATTATGTAGATCCCCCAATCCAACTCTCCATGTAGAAAAGAATTCTTTAAGTTCATTTGCCACAATATCCAACCTTTGCTAGCTGCCATTGCAAGTAGAACTCATACCGTGGTGATCTTGGCTACTGGACTAAACGTTTTATCATAGTCTAGTCCATACTGTTGAAAAAATGCTCGAGCTATCAATCGAGCTTTATGCCTCTCCACCGATCCATCAGGAAGTCTTTTGATCTTATACACCCACTTACAAGATATGGATTTCACATCCTTTGCTTTGACACTAAATCTCAAGTTTGATTTTGCTCTAACTCTATGATTTCTTCTTTCATAGCTTTAATCCATTCAGAGCCTTATGATGCTTTTTCAAAAATCTCAGGCTCCTTAACATTTTCCTCTTTCACCATCGATGCATTAACATATTTGAGATTAGGATTTTGTATTCTTATTGACCTTCGAGGATGAGATTGAAGGGTTGCAGGTTCTGCTCCTTCATATTTTACCTCCGTTGTTAGTTGTTGGTAGATTCCAGTTTGCCAAGGACTTTGAGTTGTCTCTTGCTTAGTGTTGTCATCACTGCTTCCATTATTAAGGTCTTCTTGGCTCAGTCAGATTTTAGCAATTTGTTCATCTATCTTTTGTTGTAGTCATTCTTTTATTTCTTTTTAATCTGGAAGCTCCTATTTTTGTGGCGACCACCATGAAGATGCTTCATCAAACACCACATTCTTTGACGTGTAGTATCGCCCACTAGTAGGGTCACAACATTTTCATCCTTTGCTTTGGTTATTATATCCAACAAAGATACACCTAATTGCCTTTTTGTCGAATTTGTTTCTTAGGTGACTTGACACAAACACATAGCATATACAATCAAATACTCGAAAATAACTCACAGTAGGTTTCATATCCCATAACTTCTCAAAAGGTGATATGAACCCTAACCTTGATTGAGAAAGCCTATTAATCACGTGGGTTGCAGTCTTCATTCTTTCAACCCAAAATCTTTGTGGTACATTTTTTGCGTGCAACATACTTCTACAAATCTCTGAAAGATGTCGATTCTTTCTTTCTGCAATACTATTTTGTTGTGGTGTGTTGGCATATGTGAACTGATGACGTATCTTATTTTCTCGAAGATATTGTGAGAACTCATCAGAGGTATATTCTCCTCCATTATCTGTGCGGAGATAATTAATCTTCCTTCCGACTTCTCCTTCAGTTGTTTCTCTAAATTCTTTGAACTTCAAAAAAGTATCTGATTTTTCCTTCATAAAGAAAACCCATACATAGCTCGATAAGTCATCAATAAATGTCACCATGTACTGCATGCCACTAATTGATGGCTGCTTGACAGGTCCAAACACATCAGAGTATACCAACTCTAATGGCTCTTTAACTCTAAACTTTGACTCCTCATATGATAGTTGATGTGCTTTGTCATACTGACATCCCACACATACTGTATCCACTCTCACATCAAGTTAAGGTAGACCCTTAAGCATTGCCTTATTCATCATCACTTTTAACTTATGATAACTTACATATCCCAATCGTGAATGCCACAAATCTATTGTCTCATTCTTTCGAGTCTTGTCTACATAAGCTAACTCTGCTGATAGTACATAGACCAATTCTAGTCGTCGTCCTTTTATTATTGGTGTTCCCGTGATTTTTAAATCTTAGTACACCTTAATATCTTGTGGACCGAACAAGACATAGTGCCCAGAAGATGTTAATTGTGATACTGACAATATATTCTTTTTCATGCCAGGGATATGATAGATATCTTGAAGTGTTACCTTGTTAAGACTGTAACAAGGTGCAAGGACTGTGTTATCGATGTGAAATATAAGCAATCTTGAGTTATTGGCTGTCACCACCACACAACCTCCTTTGTACTTAGTCCTATCTTGTAGCTTTTCTTCGTTACCAGTCATATGATTCAAATATTCTGAGTCAACGATCCAATCATTTTCATAGTCAATCCGTCCAGGCATTATCACTGAGAGTGATAGGTCTTCTTCCTCTATAGCGACAAACGCTTCAGCATCTCATTCATTTTCACTTTTTCTTTCTGAGTTTGATATGGCAGCATTACCCTCAGCAGACCTTTTCTTAGACCAACAATGTTTTGCCATGTGTCTTATTTTTTCACAATTGTAGCATTTTCCTTCAAACTTTTTCTTTTGGTTGGACTGATTACCATTACTACAAGTCCTCCATATCCCTCCTGTCTATGAGCTACCTTCTTGGTGATGACTCTTTATCTTGTCATCATATCTTTTAGATCTTCCACCAATACATTGTTTAAATCGACCTTTCCTTTTGTTGATGTAGAGTGCTTCTTCATCACCTTTTAAAGAGACCCTACTCATTTGCTTGACAATCGCTTCTTGATCAGTAAGCAAATTTTCAAATTCAATGAGAGATAGTTGGGTTGGCCAGCCTTGTACAACAGTAACAAAACTTCTATGCTCGAGCATCAAACCATGGATGATAATTCTTTTCATCCTAGTTTCAACAATAGCAACGGCAGGGTCTAACTCAGATATTTTATGGTACAAGGACTTTACTTTTGTGAAGTATTGATTAATCGTTATGTTGCATTGTGCAATTGACAACAGTTTATTCTCTAGAAGCTATAGTTGCGTGTTATTTTTTTAAGAAGAGTGATGCAAAAGTGTCTCATGCTTTATTCGACGTCTTGGCCTTCTTTATGCGCTCTAACATTTCTTCTTCAACTGTGGTCTTAATGGTAACCATTGTCTTACCAGTTTTTACCTTCCACTTCTTTAAAGTGGTTTCGTCTGTTGGCTGCTTTACTTCATTCCAGCCAATGACCTTCCAAAGATCTTGGCCTTGAGGTAAGACTCTATCAACTTCGCCCATGTATTGTAATTTTGGTTGTTGAGCTTCTTGATTCCTCTAACAACTTGAAGGTCACCCATCGTATTGGCAGTACCTCAATAATACCAAACAAGTTTTGTCAACAAACTTACAGAGTCATGGACTACTCATGACACACAGAAGCTCATTCACTCACAATTTCTAAAAACCTTTTTTGATGTGGAAGATCAGTCAAAACTGCAACCACAGAGCATACTCAGAATTCTTAGAAATCCTACAACTTAAGCAGTCCCAGACAGTCCCGCTCTGATACTAATTGTTGAGGATAATGGAACACAAATAGAACACTTTTATTAATACAACAAACCTAGATCTTATAATACAAAATTTAGAAACTTTCACTCTTTCTCACTTACAACACAACACTCACAACTCAACACTTACACACTCTTTGTTGAGTTTATTATTTGCTCAACTCTCTATCACACTAAACTCTCAATAATTGATCAAATACTTGATTAACTCTTTATTCTTAACTTGCTTGCTTACAGAACTAAATGAGGGAGGGGAGTATTTATACTTAGTTTCAACAAACCAAAACTACACAAATAAAATAATGTAAAAATTTATTAACTACATAAATTTATAATACTTATTTCTTTAATTATTAACTTTAACATATCTTATCTAATTTAGAAATTTCAAGAGTTGGATTTGTAAATATTTGAACTTAATCTTAAGCTTGATGTTGTAATTAACTTCATAATGTTGTAATTTTAACATTGAGGTAAGCATTTGAACCATGCCCTTGCTTGCTTAAGGCCGTATAAGGATTTGTGCAGTTTGCACACATATAAGGATTGATTATGATCAGCAACACCACGGTTGTTCCATATATACCGTTTCTTTTAAGGTGCCATGGAGGAAGGCATTTCAAACATGAAGTTCGATTTGCCATCCTTTATTAACGTTGAAGTTTCATTGAAATCAATTCCTGGAATTTGTGTAAATTATTTAGCAACCAAACATGCCTTAAACCGATCAAAAATCCATCTTCTTTGTATTTGGTTAGATACACCCACTTTTGAGCCAACAATGTTGGTGTCTGGTGGCCTAGGAAAAAGGGTCAGGTTCGGTTAATTTAAATGGCTTGAATCCAGTGTCTTATGTTTGAGTGCTGCTTTTAGCCTTTTTGGCTCGGGGAAGCTTGTAACTTGCAGGGCTAAGTGTGGATTTTGCTTGCGTGTTATTCGTAGTGATCATGGGGTTGGTATTGGTGTTTGAGAAGGTGTTTAAAGCCAAAGGGTCTGTTTCGGTTCGATGTCTTTGGTCAATAAGGAATTCTATGCTTAATTATTGGTTTGATATGTCTTGGCTATGGTAGGATCGCCTTGATCTTCAAGCGTGGTTTGAAGATCTTGTTGTATAGGGATTTCAACACTTAATTGGTTAGATATATCTGGAAAATTTTCAGTAGCAAGTTGTACTAAAATTGGACTGCTTTGTGGTTTAATGATTTTGAGCATTGTTTTTGGCTTGTAGGGCTACTACTTTCAGCATCTTGGAATTTTGATATAGCATTCAGGTCATTCTCTAGAAGTTGAGTAAGATTTGAATTTGTTACAAGTTACAATTCAGGTTGCTATTTATTGTTTGATATTAGGACATGAGCAACAATACCGTGATCAGTTTTATTGCTTTATTCAGCTAGTTGAAATTTATGAGTTGTAGAGAACCATTCATCATGTGAAAGGAAAAGAGCTTACATTGCCATTATCCTGCACAGAAGAAAAATTGTTTGAATTAGTGAAAGGAAAGACTGTTTCATCAAATACTACATAGCGAGATATATAAACGCGATTGGTTTGAGGATGCAAACATTGATAACCCTTATGTAATGTATTGTAACAAGGAAAAAAAAAACAAAGTTAAAACTTGTTTTTTTAAAACTTTTTTTTATGGTGATAAGTTACGACAACAGTTCTTAATTGTATGTTGAAAAGTGATGACAACAGTTCTTAATTGTATCTCGACTGTAACAGTACTTTTTTAATGAACAGTGCTGACAGTGTATAATATTGTTGTGTGAACAGTAATTAATAAACAGTACTTAATTTTCTGGCTTTCTATTTTTGCTTATTTTTTGTGCATATGCATATTTGATTTTATAATAATTCTTTTTTTAATATTTTTAACAATTTTTACTTATATAAAATTATTAAATACGAAAAACTTCAAAAACTAATTGAGTCATAATATAGAGCATATTTAGCTAAACTATCAACTACCCCATTGACACCTTAAGAGGTGTACAAAAGCTTATACAAAGGCAAAGAATCAAGCGAATATGAGATATCTTGAATAATAACTCCTAGTTCAGATTAGGAAGTCACAGACTTCAGCACAAGGTCATCCAAAACTACCTTAGCATCCGATTCAATATCCACATAATAAAATGTCAAGGAACCAACAGCTAAAAAATCTTTCAGGATAGCTATGCCCTCAGCTATAGGAACCAGTTAAAGGAAATCAAACCCCTCAATTCCAGCAAGTAGTACCTCACCCTAGTGATTTCATACGACAACTCATTCCCGTTCGGTTTTGCCGCTCGTCAAGCATCACATCGGAGTGGATTTTGATAGCATTACAAACCGATGGACGCCATTTGGGTGCAGCCTCAAGTTTTGCTGAAAGCGTGACTTCTCAGGCAGCCTTGGATTCTGCCAAAAAAGCTTTTAGCCAGCCTATAGTAGCTTCAACTCCATGAATATTTCGACCCTGCATATGCTGATTTTGACCGGGATCATGGCAGAAACAAACAACTCACGGGATTACAAGTGAGCACCAAACGCATAATCAAACAAATTAAGGACAATTTTAAAATACATAATCACCTAAATAGTTCAAAATAACCAAAAAAATAAGTAAGTCCATTTTTTTTTACAACATAAAATAGGACAAAATCCATGTAAAAAGCGTCCTATGTACAGCCTACATCAGATTATAAGTGAGCACCAAACACATAATGAAACAAATTATGGACAATTTGAAAACAGTGAATAAGTTTTGCTAACACCTTTTTTGGCACAGCCAAAAATTTTGCAGTACGAACTCTCTAGGTTAATTATATGGTAAATGTCATTTATTTCCTTATTAAATTTGTTAACTACCAAAAACTATTATAGTATTTGATAACATCCAAAAATTCTATGTTATAATAACTGTAATAGTATAAATTAATTTTAAAAAGTTATGATAGATTTTTTATTTAAAAAATTAACAATTGCGTATTTATAATATAAAACAGTAAAAATACACTGTATAAATAATAAAATTAGTACATATTTATTATTATATTTGTTAAAAAGACTTATATTATGAATTCTTATCTAATATAAATGTTTTTATTTTTGTTAAAATACAAATATTCAATATTAATTATCATATTAATATAATAAATAAATAAAAATTATTAATTGCAACACAATATAAATTCATTATTTACACAATACTATTTAACCATTTAAAATTATATTATACAAATGTTACTATTTAAAGAATCTATTACGGAGATAAATGATAAATTCCCTTAATTATATGGTTCTATTCCCTTACCATCACAAATGTCCAAGAGAATTGCAACATCATGAAGCCTCGTGGCAATGCTTACCCATGTTGGCTTTCTCCATACAAAATCAGTTTCATAGTATGGAAATCCACCCCAACGATCGAAACAAAACATTCTAGCCTTACAGTTACTGTTTAGAAACCCTTCAATTTCTTTTCTACGGTGATTCACAAATGAATCGTCTTCATAAACTCTTCTCACGTAATCATCATTAACTGTCTTGGTAGGTTCATGAATGTTTCTTGCCAGATTATTATAATCAACTGCTTTATCCATTGACCAACTTGTTATTACCGTGTGGATGAAGTTACCAACACATTGTTGCGGCAGCGGTGGATCCATTTGCTTTCGTACGCCCACCACAATTGTTGCTATTTAAGGAGTAGATTCATTAAATGCATCCCTTTCTCTAGCCGTAGTTATTTTAGCGCCTCAAATAAGTACTTAAAGAGCCGCAAATCGTGTTGGACGAACTAATTAAGATGATCCATTCATATCTATTTTTTCTCTTAAGCAGCAAGCTTAGCACCATCAAACATAAACCTTTTTGTTATCAATTCCATGGAAAGTTCTTAAAACTTTTTTAATAATAGAAATTATTATTTCAAGTGATAGCTTATATGTTATGTCCAAAGGTAATTATTATGGATTTCACCATTTTTAATACGTTCGATCATATTCTTACATTACTGGACAAATTCTACAATTATTTTAATTAAAACTTGAAATATTTTCTTTGCTTTCTCGATAGACTTTCTCTTTCTTCCTTTAATTTATTTCTTAAATATCTTTATCTATTATTGTTTTTTTCAATAATCTTACTTCTAAATTAACCCACACATTCATGTTAATAATATGTCCAATGCTTGTTTCATGACTTTTAAGTTTAGCACTAATATTTTTTCAGTTCTTAATTCCTTTGTTACTAATTAGCTGACTTTTGCTAGAACTTGCATTAAATAATTTATTATAAAAATAATATACTTTATCAAAAAAATTTGAATACTAACTAAAATTTCCGGTTATTTCTTCTTGAGAAATTACTTCTGTGCCATTGAATCTTTAAAGTGTTTTTTAGAATAGCCTTTTGTCAATGTCTAATTGGTTTTAGGATTGTCTTCACGTGACAAGGCTGTCCTCTTACAAAAAAAGACACTATGACACTTAAGTTAATAACAACATAAAGAATTAAGTGTTGTGTGTGGGAGTGTTTATCAAGCAAGTAAAAAGATTCTGTTTTTTGTGTGTGGGTGCTCTCAAAAACTATTTAAAGATCTCAAAAATACTCGAGTTCTTGCTTATGTTTCTCAATGTGTTTCTAAATATTTTTTTGAATGAATGTAATTGTATTTCGCCTTTTTATAGTGCAAAGTGACAAAGTTTAATCAACATGTAAATAGTCTCGTGATAAAGTGAAGTTCAATCCGTTTTAGGATTGAAGTGATGTATACATGCATACACTTGATCCCTGCTTGACAAAAGTAAAAGGAAACCTAAAATCTTTAAACTACACTCTTATTACCCCCAGCAAAAATTAGCTATCAGTTCCTCTCCAATAAACTTTTCCTCACCCATCCAATTTGCTGGTTGTTTGTCCCATTTTATTTTCAAAAATCACCCCATTAATCATCCGCTCAAAATTATCTTTTTCTCGAAGCTAATCATCCAGAGTTCTCCACTTTCCTCTAATTTGGTTGTTTTGCATTCCAAAGTTATTTTTCAATGATATATATTAACATATCTTTTATTTTTTGACAGAAATATATTTTAACATATCTTAAACAATAATTGTGTATATATTGATTAGATAGAGATGTCAACATATTGATTAGCATGTGTAAATATTTTGTTTTTCTATTTCTTTTTGTTGGTTTCATTTGGTTTTGATATATTGGGATGTGCGTTTGTGAGGATTCTAGATATGCAATGGAAACGAAAAAAAAAATGAAGATTATTGTTGTATAATTAAAATTAGAAATCGAATCGAACAAAAAATAGAACTGATCTGTATTCACCTTTATTTTTCATTATCCTTAGATTGGAGTTTATTGTTCAATTACTAATTCTTCGTTCGAATTTATTCTTTTTTTTAAGTGCTGTTGACAAACTTATCAATAGCTTTTTTTAAAAAAAAATTGAGCTAATTATTTTATTTTTCTCATTATTTTGAAATTTTATTATCCATGTGCATATATTTTCTATTACATCACAAACCAAACAAACACAAAACAAGAATAATCTGCAAGAAAATAATAACAATAACTACTTAAAAATATAATAACTTCATTCTAAATAATAAAAATTCTATGAAAAAAAATCTGCTAAAATTATATTAGAATGATAGATTTTGAATTAACATTATGATGGCAAATTAAATTGTGATTGACAAATACTTTTAATTTCAGTAGAGTTAAAAATTATTGATGTATGAATATTTAGATATATTTATATATATATATATATATATATATATATATATATACACACACACATATATCTCTTTATGAGTATAACAATACAACTAATTTTAATTCAAATAAATACTTATTAAACTCTCTTAATTGCCAATCCTACATCAAATCACAAGTGAGCACCAAACACATAATCAAATTATGACCCTCTTAAGGAATGAACAACATTGAAACAGTGAATAAGGTTAGCTACTGCGTTTTTCTGCACAGCCAGAATTTCGCAATACCGAATTCTCGGGTTTAATTAGGTGGTCATATGCATGGATTGAAAGAAGCATAGGTAAGGATACCAAAATCTTGTTCAAGTTTGAGCATATCATTCTTTGGCAATCCCACCCATGCCTCTACTCCCTTACCGTCAAAAGTGTCCAAGAGAATTGCAACATCATGAAATCTCATGGCAGTGCTTACCCATGTTGGCTTTCCCCATCCAAAATCAGTTTCATAATATGGAAGTCCACCCCAACCATCGAAACAAAACATTCTAGCCTTATAGTTACTCTTTAGAAACCCTTCAATTTCTTTTCTATATCGATTCACAAATGAATCGTCTTCATAAACTCTTCTCACGTAATCATCATTAACTATCTTGATAGATTCATGAATGTTTCTTGCCAGACTATTATAATCAACAGCTTTATCCATTGACCAACTGGTTCTTACCGTGTGCATGAAATTACCAATACATTGTTGCGGCAGTGGTGGATCCATTCGCTTTCGTACGCCCACCACAATATTTGCTAAAGGAGTAGATTCATCCCTTTCTCTAGCCATAGTTATTAGAGCGCCCCAAATAAGTGCTGAAACAGCCTCAAATCGGGTTGGACGAACTAAAGAATATCTATTCATATTTATTTTTTCTCTCAAAGCAGCAAGCTTATCACCATCAAACATAAACCTTTTTGTTATCAATTCCATGGAGAGTTCTTTTTCGAATAAGCTCCTCATGATGCTTCTCATTGAATCATGTGGGGGAAAGATCGACGTGCAATCAAGTACCACATCGCCGATATCACTAGAACCACATGCAACTGCAGCCCAATTTTTAACAAAATATGCAGCTGCTGTTGCATCGGCTATAGCATGCCTAAAACAAATACATATTGCCACTCCACCGCAGTCAAAATAATTGAGCTGGACAACAAGATTGACTTGAGTAGTCACCTTTCCATTCGGATTGTATGGCAGTAGTTGTTCTAATATATCGATCTCTGGCGTTTTAAGAACCTCGGACATCTTATAATTGGATACGCGAGCTTCAACAAAAGTTGCACCGCTATCATCACAAACAATAGAATAATCATCTTTGACTCGTCCTGAAAATGGATAATAATGGGTTAACGTTTCTGAGAGAGATGTTTTGAGGTGATCAGAAATGTTGACAGTAATTTTGTCTTCTCTCGAGTAAAAGATAAGGAGTGGGTAGTAAACATCCAGATATGCTTGATCCATAAGAGACAGCTTATGGGTTTTAAGGTGGTGAGGAGTTGGAGAAGAAGGTTTGATGGTTTCTGTGGAAATGATTTGGATCTCCATGTGTGGTTTGGTCTGTAGGAAATTGCAAGTATTATCTTCCTAACTAGAGTAAGATGAAATGAAATTGGCTTTGGCTTGCTTGGATGCAAGACTACGATGTTAATTTATATGGCATTAAGGCGCTTAAACCGACATGAATGATTTTATTGCGATGTTGATGGAAATTATCTAATACCATCTTGTTTATGTTAATTTTACTATTTTTAGTAGCATTATAGTAGTACAAGCTCACACATATTATTTTAAGTGGTAGCATAACATTGAGAGGATATATATTTATATATAAGAAAATTGTAAGTTTAGTTTTTAAAATTTAGTTGAATTATTCAGTTAATTTCAATAAATTTTTTAATATTTTGATTCTTTTTTGTCATTGAAAAATAAAATTGTACCTTTTTTAGATAAGTAAGATATATTTGAGAAAATATTGGATAATTTATCATGATTATGCTTGACATTGACATTATGTAGATCAACATAATATTATTCGTTTAGACATTAACATTACAACGTTGACACCCTTAAGTTTGGCAAGACTAATATTAGTTTAGGGCACAGCTAGCTTAAATAGCTGTAACAGTACAATAATATACCACAATCAATAGAGCAACTACGGTTGAGGTGAGGCTACGTGGCATTAACAAGCCGCCTTTGTCTATGAAAGTTTGGGGATATGGGTTTAGGTGTTATGTCACAGGAGGAAATAAAAATAAGCGGCAGGCAGTAATATTATTTAACATATTAGCTTTTTAAAATTATTAGAAAATGTTTAGTCTGCAAGTGATATTAGAAGAGGCCTCATGTTTTAAAATTATCTAAAGATTATGTTTCAATCTTAATAGAAATTATTAAGTGGAATGTAAATTTTTTATGATTAATAAAGAAGAGCTATACATACCATATTAATTGTGGAGTTTGGTTCAAATTATCATATAAATAATGATCTTTTATAAATAATGAATATGAGTAATATAAATTAAATTAACGTTAAAATTTGAATCAGATTATCACCTAAATAATAAGTCTCTCATAAATAATAATGATAGATAATACATAACTTTAAAATTTATGTTAAATATAATAAAAGCATCACGCTGATTTAATAAATAAAAATATTACATCACATATTAAATATAAATTAAATAAGTTTTAAATATATATAAATTATTAGATAATATTATTTAATAAATTAATCATTTGACTCAACGATAAACACAAACAATCCGATATAAAAGTAACAAATTTCGGTTAAGTCATACAAAAAAAAAAAATAATAAAGCTACTGAATTTGAATTTGGAGACATAAAGCTATAGGTTAGATTCAGCTAGAACATAAAGCTAAGTGCGTTAGATTTAGCTAGATTTGGATAAAGATATAGAATTAATACGTTAACGGTGGGCGGTTATATGTTGGGCCTCGTGCATATTATGGGCCCATTTTCTGTGTGACTTTTCTTGTGTAAGCGAAGTGTTCGTGCATGGGCCTTCAAGATTTAAATGAGATTAAGAATGCCTTTTTATTGGCACAAGACAGGATGAAAATGTTAAAAATTGATGGGTTGTAAACCGAGTGGGTGTGTTAAAAATATTTGAGTTGAGATACATAGTTCCCACCTTTGATTGCATTAAACTAACCCTTAAAATGTCATTACAATAGGAAGTATATCTACGAAGAGAAATATTCAATGAAAAGGGCACAACCAGTTTCTTGAAAAATGCGACATCAACTAAATATATATTGGGAGTTGTATGATGTTGTGAAACGACAATAATCAATAAATTAACGAAACTCACCATGTAGACACACTTAACACCTAAGCATGAATGTACATAAAACTCACAAATGTTTACAATATGGGCATTCAATTTACAATACGACAATATTATGTATTTTCTATTTAATTATATTTTTGTGTAAATGTTATAAATGTGGAACGCTTTCGTATATATTCTGGTTCAGAGTTGCAAGTGTATCGTGTCCGGTAGTTTTCACAAAGAGGGTTGATAGAGAGGAGAGCAAGAGATATAATAGTTGACTCTTGTATTTGTTGCAAGATGGAAATAGCAGAGAAGGAAGTGATCGAGAAGGAATGAAGTGAATGTAATTTAAGAAGGAAAATTGATATAAAGCAATTTGTCATACATTTGTTGAGCTTAGGTATACTTATTTAATTTGTTACCTAGGTCTAAAGTAATGTGTTATGGGGCATAAAGATAAGTATAACACATAGTGTGATCGACAGTTATCAAGTATCATGGAATTTTGTTGTTACATGATGTTTTGGTTGTGAGTTTATGTTGAATATGTTCATAATTTATCTATGTTAATTTGACATTAAACGTAAATTTTCCTATACATAAACAGTTTGAAGTTAAGATGCATTTTCACACCCCTAGTAAATGAAGCATAACTTGATTATTGTGAAGTAGATAATGATTTAGTAGATTAACGAAAACAACATATTCAATCCTCTTGTCAGAGTGACTGTGATACACTCATTCGTGCACTTCTTCCAGTATTTTTTTCCCTTTTTTCTCAATTACGCATTGCATGTATAGACCAATGAATGCTCTTCTGTGCAACTCTACTTCTATGAGCGCAAATCTTTCCACTTTACTTCTAAGCTTATCTGCCACCTTTCTATCAACCAGGAATATCTCTTTTGAAAAATTACTTGACTGCTAAAGCTTCTTTGGTCAGCTTTTCTATTTCTGTGTTACTGCTTCTGGGAATTTGATTGACAGTGACTTCTTGCAATAGTTTAGCTGCTTCTCTCTCTCTATATAGGTAGCTTTTCATCATTTTTTTCGTTTGCAGTATAGTCACCATTTTATTAGGAAATGACTAGGGCAGAATTTGTGCACACTTCCAGTTTCTTCATCATCACTTGTCTTGTTACCATTAGTCCTTCATTTAGGGCCTTGTACCATGTCGAAGATAATAACCTCACTGCACCATGTTCTAAAATTAACCCTTCTAGACTTTCTATTCTGATTCCTAGCCCTGAGCTGCTCTAGTTGGAGGACTTATCTATATGCATTTGTGAAGCTCTTTCATCTTTTTGGGGTTCTGGAAGTAATGTACTGTTGTCCACTGCTGGTTCATATTCCAACAAAAAACCAGCCATTACCATATTGTTAACCTTTCCACAATATTTGGCCTGGAAAGAATGCACTTTAAGGGGTAGGAAGTGTACGTCACTATTGGATGAGCCTTAAAATATTGTCTTAATTTCTTTTTGGCCTAGCTCAGGGCTAGCATAAGCTTCTCAGCTGCTGAATATCTTATTTCGGCATCCAATAAAACTTTGCTAGTGTAGAAGACCGATTTTTGCTCGCCTTTGTCCTCACTAAATAGCTGCGCAAACCATTGCATTAAAAACTATAAGATACAAAAATAGAGTTTTATGAGAAAGTAGAGAAGATAAGATTGATGGCTTTCTTAAGTACTGTTTAAGGTTTTGTAATGCTTATGTCTACGTCAGCTCCCATAAGCCACCATTCTTAGCTTTGACGACTTGAAAGAATGACTTGTACTTGTCCGACATCCTAGAAATAAATTTGTTGAGCACAACTACCCTTCTAGTTAGTATCTGCACTTCCTTCAATGTTTTGGAACCGTAAACTATCTCAAGGCCAACACTTGGGGAGAATTAGCTTTGATTCCTTTTGCACTAATTACAAACTATAAGAAATTTCAGACGAAAAACTAAAGGTGCACTGGTTGGATTTAAACACATCTTAAATTCGTCAGCACATCAAACACTTCTTGCAGATCTCTCAAATAATCTTATGTATTCCTTCTTTTGACTACTATGTCAACAATATAAGCCTTTACTGTCTTCCCTATCATCTTCCCAAAGACTTTGTTGACCAATCTTTGGAAGGTGGCTCTTGTATTTTTTAACCCAGAAGGCATCACCTTATAATAGCAGATCCCATGCTCTATAATGAAGCTTGTATTTTCTTTATCTTCTGGGTTCATCGTAATCTAATTGTAACCACTATAAGCACCCAAGAAAGAACGATTGATGTATCCACTTTATATGGTGTTAATAGAAAGCAATTTTTCTTGGGAAAACAAACTGAGGATCACTTATGCTATTGTCCATGGAAGCCTCCTGATTTGCACATTATTAAGGATTCTTAAAGTGGTTTTTAACTCTTCCATGAAAATGTTATATGTATTGTGTTGTCCTATCTTTATAAAGGATGAAGATTGTTTTGGGTTGGTTAATAAAAGATTGAAAGATAATAGATGAACAAGGAGAAAAAAGAAGATGAAAAAGATCAGTTCAAAAATAGAAAATGGGGGAGCAGGCACAACCATGGGATATTTAAGGGCAGTAACAACACACATGGTTGTTTAGGAGAACGGAAGCGTCACCAGCATTTAAAGAGATGAGACGTTATAAAATAGTACCAAAGATTGACATACTTCAGAGAAGTGGGAAATTAAAAATTAGAATGGACAGGTGGTATCAAGAGATTCAAAGAAAGTAAAGAAACGTGCCATAAAAACACTCTTTAGAGGGTCACAATTCTTCACTCGTGGGGGGAATCTGTTGAACCCAAATCTAGTTAGCTAAATCAGCAATGCCACTTGTTCATTATTTCTGAATTTAAAGAAAATCCACATAATGAGACACATCGAAAATCTATTCTTATCAATTCAAATTAAGTTAAAACATTCCTATAAACTAGCTAAATTGACGACGTGGAAAATCAAGCAACTAAAAATGAAAAATGTTGATCTAACAATCCAACGAACGAGAAGGATTTGCAGGAAAATTTATATTTTCCCTCTAAATCTAACTTATAGAAGGAAATTCATTTTTATTTCAGAGAATCTTTCACTATTTGTACAAATTCATAAATTAATACAAACACTTCTTCTTTGAAATTCTTATTAATATATAATTCTTTTTAAATCATTTTTCGAACCATATTTTTCAGTCTAATACAATTTTACTTTAGCATCGAAAAATCTTTTGTAGGTGAGCAAAAAGGAGTTTTGTGGAATTAAAAGTGAAAAATCAAGGACAAAAAAGACTTTTAACCGTGGAAGTCTATCCACGAAACTTCAGTTACTGTTAGATTGGTTTACTAGATGGATAATCTATTGCCAGATTGACTGAAGCCGGTTGTAGACAAAAAAAAACACAGACTTGACTTAATACTTTTGGCTCAAAGATAATAATGCAAGTAAATTTCTTATTCATGTGATAAAAGCAAAAAAACCAGATGCAAAATTTTTACAAGACTGTAACGTTAGCAGGCATAAATAGTTAAATTACTATATAAGAACTGATTCATTTTTCTTCTTGTATTTTTTTTTTGGTTCAAAATAATTTCCTGCTGTAGCATAGATGAAAATTAAATCTTTCCAGAATAGACAATGTCTGCTGCATAGCATTCAACCCATTTAAATAGTAAGTAATGTTGTTATAACTTCTCAACATACAACTAAGATTCTAATTTCAAAGTCGATATTCCAATGGTATACTTTCATCTCAAAATTTGAACAATTGTCTAGCTTCCATCTTAATTTTAATTCCAAATCAGCAAATGCAAATAGCTTATCAACAAATTCATTAATGATGCAATGGTACTCAAGTTCCAGATGCATTCTTGAAGATTGCAATAATACTTTCTCTTGGTCTTTGTCGATTAAGCCAAACGCACTCCATATATAAAGATTGTTCTGGCTGTTTTAAATTTTGAATTTTTTTGCTTAAACTGATATGATGAAGAGTATTTGCTACATGAGGAACAAGTGAGAAAAATAGTAATATACTCATGAAAAATATACTAATTATAATAGAAATAATAATGAAGTGCTTGCTTAAAATGGCCAGGTGATTTAACGGTTTACAGTACATTTTTTAGGTTTGAGGTTCGATTCTCCTTTCTCATGTATCAAAAAAACAATACTAATAATAATAGCTACTAAATTCTTGGAATATCAACGTCTCTTGATTTGTCAAGAGATAGAATCATGAGAAAATACATGCAACCACTTGACAATAAAATCAAGAGATAGGAATCATGAGAAAATACATGCAACCACTCGACAATAAGGTGGGTAATAAATTTAAGGAGACATTTATTACAAATTTAATTTTCCATAAACATTTTCTAATTACGCATTTAATTGTGATTTGTCAAAGACGTGAATGTTGTTGGACATTATTTAATTTTCCAAGAAGAGTGTGTTGGATCTGGAAAGCGAAAAAGAAAAGCGAGGAGCGGCGGCAAAATTTTCAATTATGATTAAAAAATAATAATTATAAAAATGGTATAAAAAAGTAATGATCCAGGTTTGGCGCTATGGCACGGGCGCATTTGGTGTCCAGGCGTTACCAGATTCGATAAATTATCATGGCTAATTTTGACATTCTTAAATTAGTTTTAAATTTTTATAATATATGAACTTTGTTTCTTTTAATTTTAAAGTTTTTAAGGTTATGGTAATCCTTACATAAATTTTTGTAATTTATTGTATTCAATTAGTACATCAAATTAGCACAACAAAAAATAAAGATTTAGGTCACAATTAAATGTTTTAAAACAAAAAATAATGTAGTATAAATTTTTGGTAGTTCTTGAGTATTTGAGTATTCTTTATCACTCTTGTGAGATTTTTTATGTACAAAAGAATTGAGAATAAAAAAAATTATGATCTTTATATTCATTATAGACACATGCGAATTTTTTAAACTACGTAAATTAGTGTATTCTTTTTTTTTTTATTATTTATCTTCTCGTTGCATAATCTTTTTTTTTGGTTGTTTACAAAAGTGAGACTTTTGCAGTGCACTAAAAGTATTTTAAAGTATACACTAGAATTTTCTAAACAAACTAGTATTAGAGAATAAGTTAGTATAACCATGACAACAATATGAAATAATAAAATTTAATAGGCGAAATGATTTTAATCTATAGAAAGTAAAAGTGAAGGTGATGACTTTTCTGGTAAGTCAAGGGTTTGACTCAAGCAACAAACAGTGATTGAAAAAAGCCGGTAAAACTTGGTGATTTAGATGGAAAAAAAATTATTCGAAAAATAGCCTATGGTATTATCCTTGAGTGATAGAGTTTTGAGAGAAATGGCTGGAGAGAAGACACCAATAAGTCTTTGAAACAAACTTGATGCACTACAATGACAAAGTCTTTGGCAAATTATTTGTATGTGAATAATAAGTTATATAAGTTAGCAATGATTGAAAAAACTTTCATGAGCGACTACATTGATGCCTTTAATATGATTATCATTAATCTTGAGACGATAAACATTAAGATCGAGGATGATGTCAAGACTATTATCTTGTTATGCTATCTTACACCAAGTTATAAATACTTTGTGGACACACTCATGTATGATATGGAGACTTTAAGGATAATTGAAGTTAAAGCCTTGTTAAACTCTTAAAAAAAAAGGAAAAGATCGAAATCTGAAAGTACAATAGGATTAGTTGTAAGAGGATGAAATGGTAAGAAAAATTAATGGGGTAGATCCAAGAGGTGCTATAATTGTAATAGGGAAGAGAATTTAAGGAGAGATTGCCTAGTAATAAAGGCAAATAGTGGATCAGGGGCTGTAATAGTCTATAATAAAGATTTGGAATATTGTAGAGTCTTTAGTAATTTCTAGTGAGAAGTATGCTAGTATATGATACTTGATTCTGACTATAATTACCATACGTCCAAAAAGTTCTTATTTATCAATTATAAAACTATTAGGGAAAAAAGATATTAATGAAGAATAATATAACTTGTAGAGTCATAATGATTGATAATATTAGATGAGGATACATGATGGGGAGAAGAGGGAATTATATAGGTTAGACATGTTCTTAGAGTTATGAAGAATTTGATATCTCTAGTAATGCTAAATCAAGAGGAGTATTCATTTAATGCAGAAAAAGAAATTTGGATGTAAGGCAAGGATTTATAGTTATGATAAGTAGAAGCACAAAGGGCTATATGTGCTTGTTGGCAATGCTATGAGGTCTTAACATGGAGTTTTTGGGGAGATGCTTACCGAGAGGCAATATTAAAGATTTACTCACTGTAGTAATAAGGGTCAAAAGATAATGTATGGGAAGGTTACTGCTAGGTGTTGTGATGGTGTTAAGAGTGGATTGAAAATCATAATGGGGAGGGTATTTAAGGAAAGATGCATTTGTATCTTTGGAGACCGGAGTTATGAACCCAGAAAGAGTAAAGTCTGAATAAAGACTTAACTGATGTTAACATTGGATGATAGAGTATTAGAGTGGATAAATTCTGATAATACTTTTTGAAGAATTTTAAATTAATAGGGGGTTTATTAAAAATTAGTGATTCAAAATTAAAAATGAATTTTTGATTTTAAGTTGGAGATGATAAAGAATTGAATGAGGTCAATGATGCATTGGAATGACAAGGAAGGTAAAAAAAAAATGAAAGCTAAAAATGAGGAGGAACATGAAGCGTGGAGGAAAAATGAAATGAGCTCGCTTTGGTGGCTTGGCGCCATGGCCTGGGTACATTTGGCGCCTGGGCACCACCAGATTTGGGAATTTGTTATTTTTGGCCTATTTTGACGTCTCAAGTCAACTTTTGACCTCTACAACTTATAGACTCTTATTTTAACTAGTTTTAAGATTTCTCAAGAAATTATAATCACTATATAAACTCTTAACCCCTTGAATTCAATCAAGGCATTAAATTGGTACAAGAGATCAAGGCATTAAATTGGTACAAGAGAGAATAAAGAACTTAAGTTATATTTAGTATTTTGAGCACACAAATGTGGTATAAATCCTTAATAATTTTTTAGTATTCGAGTATTTCTTATAACTCTTGTGTAATTTTTTAGATACAAAAAAACTCGAAATAAAAAAAGTTAGAATCTTCAAATTTATTATAAATATAAATGAATTTGTCTAATTACGTAAATTATTGTATTTATCTTTTTTAATTGTTTATTCTTTCATTGTGTAATTTTTCTTTTCTTAATTATTTGTAAATATAAAACTTCTGTAGTGCGCTAAAAATATTTTAGAATAAACGAATTCTCTCCACACATATGGAAATCCACCCTATCCACCTAAACAAAGCAGTCTCGCCGTAAGTTACTGTTATAAAACCCTTCAATTTCTATTCAAGGTGATTCACAAATGAATCGTCTTCATAACCTCTTCTCACGTAATCATCATTAACCGTCTCGATAGATTCATGAATGTGTCCTGCTAGACTATTATAATCAGCTGCTTTATCCATTGATAAAATCCTTGTTACCGTGCGGATGAAGTTACTAACAGATTGTTGCAGCAGCGGTGAATCCATTTGCTTTCGTACGCCGTCATAATTGTTGCTAATTAAGGAGTAGATTCATTATATTCATCTCTAACTTTAGCCATAATTATTATAGAGGCGCAAAATAAGTGCTAAAAGAACATCAAATCGTGTTGGACAAACTTAAAAAGATTCATTCATATCTATTTTTTTCTCTCAAAGCAGCAAGCTTTGCATTCTCATACATAAACCTTTTTGTTATCAATGCTGTAGAGAGTTCTTAAAACTTTTTCAATAGTAGAAATTGATATTTTAAGTGATAGCTTATATGTTATGTCCAAAGGTAATTATTATGGATTTCACCATTTTTAATACGTTCGAACATATTTTTACATTGTTGGATCAAATTTTTTAATTATTTTAATTAAACTTAAAATATTATAATTGGTTTTTTAATAAATTTATTGTCAGAGGTCTAATATATATGGGTGTATATATGTACAATTATGTCTATTATTTAAAATACATATCATATACATATTAAACGCGACAAAAGCGTAAAATTAGATAATAAACACAATAAATAAAATATATTAATCACATTAATATATTAAAAAGGTTGAGAACTCATCTCAACGTGTAATGTTATATACGTATTTTTTTTGAATTTGTATGGAGACTAACTCGTGGATAGTTCTAGTCACTACACGATGGACTTGGTGAGTTAGAACAGTAGCCCCATAAATGGCATGAGATTAACTCTTAATTTTCAAAATAACCGGATGTATGTTTACATCCTTTTATCTAAAATGAAAAAAAATAGAGATTGTAGCAATTTTCAATTGCTTTTAATAAAATCAAAGAGAAAAATAAAATAATTTCATTTCTCTTCTTTTTCCTTTTCTTTTTTCTTCTTTCTTCTTTCTTTCTCTCAGCCAAATTGCAACACACACCTCTCTCTTTCACAATATCTCTCTTTATATATATATATATATATATAAAGAGAGATATTGTGTGAAATATATATAATAATAATAATAATAATATAATAGGTTCCAACTCACACCCATTATATTATTTTTTGATTATTATTATATTATCACTCATTATATAATATAATAATATTATATACACAATATTATATAATAAGAGAGATTAATAATTATTTAATAATTAAATAATTATTGTGTGAAATAACTATTTTACTCCTCATAAATAATTACCAAGTCTACCCTTTAGTAGATTCTACCAAATCTCACACTTAGGTAAACTCAACTGAGGGTTCACAATGTACCACATGTCATTATACAATTAGTAAATAACAATTATTGACTAATTATTGTATTTAATACTTAAATATAGACATGCACACATTCCCGTGGTAGTGCTGAATATTATTGGATTAAACAATTTAACCTGACACGCTACCTCAGTACACAACGAGTACACTCTATATTCGGGACTCCCTAAGTCCACGCCTGATTTGTCAAATGAAACTATTCCATGAGTCCGTGAGTAATGCCCTATGCACACGTCACAAATATTACAAATTAGCGCTTTTAACCATACAAGTTGATGTTATAACGCATACGTATCGTTCTTCCGTCATGATATCCTGGATGTGCGGGGATATAAATTATCACTGTCAAATCTCCTAGTGCTCATCCATATCCTATCTCCAAACTTGTATCTCATTGAACAATATGTGCAAACTCCTTTTTCATATTGTTCTACCTTGGCGGAGCTCTTTCTCGAGATTAATGCTTTTGGCCAAAAGACTTTCTGAGATACAATTTCGAAGCATCTAGATATAGAACTCTCTATCCGAGCTGACGGATCTCATATCTGTACACACCGGACTCCATAAGCATCGAACCATACCTAGCGGTCACACCATGAAATGTCTGTGACATGTGTGAAACTAAAGTACAGTGGATCACTTATAAGCCCACCGTGACACTCAGATCAAAGGACCACGTATACTACTCAATTCGAGAGGACTATCCGTTGACAGCTTATATAGGATGTCTATCGGAGGCCCTCGTGAGTCTGTCCTATATCCAGTCCTAATTAGATACCTATATGTCAATATGAACTCCAAGCTCACGATCGGCTAGGAATGACCATCTATACCCTATAGGTACGACATATGTTGATCTATATATAAAGGTATCCACCGACATACCCGCATCGATAGAAATTGATTAGGGACAATATTCGAGAACATACTTGCGCAACTAGCATTTCTTGGCACCCGATTGTAACTTTTGCAACTATCTAGTTACTAGTATATTCTCACTTCTATGTTCTATTATAGACAAGGCTTCAACTCTTAGATCTGTTGAGTATTATAACTAGCTAACACTTAGCTGTGCTAATATTTAACATTTATATCTCTCAGCGTGGCTAACTATGAGCTCTTATCTAAACTCCTTTAGATTTGATTCGAACTCTTTTAGATTTGATCCAAACTCCTTCAGATTGTACAATGTCTGTAACGTTACATTGTATAGTATCATATTAATGGGTATTAGCAATTTAATGAGAATATATACTTTTATAAATACACAAATATATGTACATTCAGAAATAGCACGTAAGTACCGACCCTAATAAAATTTTCTCACTTTTTCTATAAAATGTTGAATTATTTCTAACAAGAATTTTTACAATGGTAATAATTTTCATTACTACTAGTTCCTAGTGGTAATAATTTTTTTTAAATGTCTTTCTTTTTTTTTCTTTTTTTTTAACAATCTTACTTCTAAATCAACCTATGCATTCATGTTAATAATATGTACTCCGATGCTTATTTTATAACTTTTCAGTTTAGCACTAAGATTTTTTCAATTCTTTATTCCTTTGTTACTAATTAGATGACTTTTGTTAGAACTTGTATTAAATAATTTACAATAAAAACAATATACTTTATCAAAAAAAAAAAATTGAATACTAGCTTTTTTCTATTATATTTTTCTCTATTAAGTATTTTTTTAATACAAAATAAAGTAAAAAAAATTACTTAGAATGCATTTGATAACTTAACTCAGTGATAAGCTTTGTGCATCTTTCTGACTGAGGTTAGGAGTTTGAGTTCTAACAAATATCATGGTGGTTGATTTATTCATCCTATTTTGTGAGAATCTTCAAATCTAAGTGAGATGTACTCAAAGTTATACGTATTGCTCCTGATAATTCTAATAGTATATGTTACGCTCCAGATTCGAAAAGATTTGACACGCGGCATGACTTATACTTATTCAATAATATATGCTCATAAATAATACTGTATAAATTTCAAACTTAAGTTTTCACATAAGAATCCTCGGTAAGTTGCTAGTAAGATCATCACAAAATTAAACCATGAACATACTTAGTTAAACATAAACCAAATACAATTACACTTAATAAAATAATACATAAGTACTTATTCAATAAATATAAGTCAATTATCTCAAATAAAATGTTCACCAATTAAATACTTAGTAATTTAGGAAACTTAAGGGACGACAGAAGTCTTGCTAAATACGTTAAGCATATATGTATCTTGTTTAACTGAAATCACAATAAACTATAATGAGTATAAAACTCAGTAAGTATACTAGTTTTCATATACCAAAATACATAAATATTCATATACATAATTCATTATCATAATATGCCATGATGGATCACAATCGAAAATCTTATAAAAATCACATGTCAAATAAGAGCTTATACATTCTTTTAAAATATATAATAGGGATACCGTCACCCACCTACTACTTAGTAGGCTTCACATATCACATAACACATAATGAGTAAAATGTTATTCGTCAGTGATATATTGTACGAGAGAAATAGCGCAAGTGAGGTTTAGATTATACATATATAATGCTCATGCCTAAAAGCAAGAGCCAAACTCACATCCTAATCATTAGCGAGTCCTGTCATATGCACTAATATGCCACCATACAAATGTGATGACTCACACTTCCTTTAGGGTAGCTCTATGATCCTCCCTACATACGAAACACATAACAAATATACCAATCCCAAAGGAAATACTACATATAAAAGCTTTACATATCACGTAAAGTGCCTACTAAGCAGATAGTGAGTTCAAGCTCCTCAAAACAAAAAATGTATCTTATAGACATATTTAACTTCAAAAGCTTCTTTTTGTTAAACACATTTCATTTTGAAAGCTCATTTTCATAAACACATATATGTTATGTATGTCCATACTCAATGTCAATGCTCACATTCATAAACAGATATCTTTCATATTTCATACCAAAGTATACTTTAGCATAGCATAAATATATCTTAAAGTACATTTACAAAATTATTCATAAACAATCACTTTATTTATTGTTATTTTAATGAAAGTCTAGTATACTTATATCTCAACACTTTTAAATACAAGGCTTAATTCTCCTTAACCTAACAATAGAGATCAATCTTTTCATAAGCATCGCCATTCACACAAAACACTTTAAATAGCTCACAAAGTTACACAATACTCTTATTACTTTAAATTGGTCAAATGACTTGATTTCTCAAAACCTGTCAATTCTGACTACTTATAGTTAACAAAATTTTCTTATATATTAAATGATATCAAATTACTATAAAATCAGAATATTTCATTCTTAACTCATATATCCTTCTCTTACATGGATATTTCATAAACACTATTAATCCAAATCATTATCATACCAGAATTCAAATATTTACTGGACAGTATTCAATTTTCTAATTTTATAAAATTATATACCGGTTTAAAAATCATAAAACTATAATAGAATTACTCTTGACACATCTCAATCCATGGTAAATGTTTTACTCTAAAATCTGTACCAAAAGTATTTTAAAACTATTTTATTCCATAACTTTAAAAATCTATTAATCAAAAATTGCAGTAAGCTGATAACATTTAGAAAATCATAAAAATTTAACCATATTGACCTAAATGTTCAATTCTAAAAATGTCACACTGGACATATAAAATTATCATATTCCAAAAATTCGTAACTTTTGAAAATCATTTGTTGATCAAAATTTGTTCATCACTTGAGCATACTATTAACATAGAAAATTTTGAGAATTTTAAGGTCATTTTCATAAATTCACTAAAAATTCAATTTGTAAAATTTTTAACAATTTAAAGTTTTACATAATCCTAAACATGTCTAGTTTTATATTTTCAAAAATAAAATACCAGAATCAAACTACAAAAAATTATAAAAGGCTCAGATTAAGATACTGTTATACAGAAATTCTATAAATTTATCATGATTAATCAATTTATTTATATAATCATCATCAATTCTCAACATATCTCACAAAATCTACATCAAATTCCCAATTTAACATATTTTTATAAAACAAAATTTAAAAAAATTAATTTAATTAACACCAAGAAACTGAGATAAATTTATGATATACCTCTTAAAACTTAAAATTCTAATTTCTCATTCTTCTTCTCCCTTTTCTTTCTTTCTTTTCTCTCTCCAAATGGGTAGCTCGGCCAAAATGAGTATATTAGGGTTAAAAAAATGTGTGTTTTTATACTAATATGCTAATTTTAAGTAATTATAAATTAGCCCTAAAACTTTAAAACTATTACGATTTGGTCCTTAAAATAAATTTAAAGCCTTACAAATAAATCTAATACTAATAATAGATTCTTAATCTATACAAATAATACTAATAACAATATATAAATCAAGTATCACCTATGTACAAATAAAATATGAATATTATATATATAAATATTTATTTTATCAGTTGTGAATAAACGGTTACTACAGTGTAGCTTGAGTGGCTCCCAGTAGGATGTGCTCAAAGTTATATGTATTGTTTCTGATGATCTTGATAGTGTAAAAGACTTGGAAAGGTCTTGTTGAGAATCAGACTGACAAAAGAGTGAAGAGGTTGATAACTGACAACGGCCTCGAATTTTGCAATAGAGAGTTTGATAGGTTTTGTGCCAAGCATGGGATTGCAAGGCATAGAACGGTAAAATCAACACCACAACAGAATGGGGCAGCTGAGAGGATGAACAGGACCCTACTTGAAAAGGTTAGATGCATGCTTACCAATGCGAAGATGTCCAAGACATTCTGGGGAGACGCCGCAATGATGGCAGCTTACTTGATTAATAGAAGTCTCTCCTCAGCAATTAACTTCAAGACGCCAGAAGAGAAATAGTCTGGCAATCTTTCGAAGTATGCCCACCTTAGAATATTTGGTTGCCCTGCCTTTGTACATGTTAAGGAGGTAAAGTTGAAACCTATAGCTATGAAAGGGGTATTCATAGGATATCCCGAAGGAGTGAAAGGATATAAGGTGTGGTGTAAAGACGTAACACCACCGAGGAGTATCATAAGCTGTGATGTGACATTCGATGAGATGACGATGCTGAAAACCTCCCAAAGAGATGAGAAAGAAGAACCTGTGCCCAAGGAAGACTCAGCACCCGAGTCAATAGAAGTTGAAGTAGAGCTTGAACATGGATCTGATATGCCCCCAGATCAATACTTCAACGAGGAGATCCTTAAAGATGAACCAAGAACACCGGCGAGTTCCTCCAAGTCTACCCAAAAGAAGACTAGAACTCCTGAGTTAGAACTTTAAGAGTACTAGCTTGCTAGAGACAGGCTAAGGAGAACGATTAACCCACCAGTCAGGTATGCACAAGTAGACTTAGTTGCTCATACTTTTAATTCTGCTTACACTCTTGAGTATGATGAGCCTAGGACATATGGTGAGGCTATGAAGAGTGAATACAAGAAAGAATTGCAGCAGGCTATGGAAGAAGAAATTTGTTCTCTTAGGAAGAATAATACCTGGAAGTTGGTGGAGAGACCTCAAAAGAAGCTAGTTGAGTACAAGTGGGTGTATAAGGTAAAGGAGGGGATACCGGAGATTAAGCCTACGAGATTCAAGGCTAGGTTAGTAGCACGAACTCAGAGAGAGGGAGTTAATTTTCATGAGATATTCTCTCTAGTTGTCAAGCACACATCTATTAGGATGTTGTTAGTCATGTGTGCAAACCTTGATTTACATCTAGAGTAAATAGATGTAAAGACAGCCTTTCTACATGGAGAGCTTGAAGAAACAATATACATGGCACAGCCGCAGGGATTCGAGGAGCCCGAAAAAGAAGATCATGCTTGTTTGCTAAAGAAGTCATTATACGGGTTAAAGCAATCACCTAGACAGTGGTATAGGAGATTTGATGAGTTTATGATAGTTTGTGGCTTTAGTAGAAGCAAGTATGACGGATGCGTGTACTTCAAGAACATAAGTTGTGGGATGATGTATTTGCTTCTATACGTCGATGATATGTTGATCGCGTGCAAGAATATGGAAGAAATACAGAAGCTCAAGAAGCAGTTGAGTGGCGAGTTTGAAATGAAGGATTTGGGAGCAGCAAAGAGAATTTGGGTATAGATATTGTGAGGAAAAGAAGAGATGTTATCTTTTTGTCCCAACAGCGATATATAGTCAAAATTTTGGAGAAGTTTGGTATGTCAAACGCGAAGGCTGTCTCTACTCCTTTAGCCATGCATTTCAGACTTTTAGCAGCACAGTCGCTGACATCCGATGAGGAGAAACTGTAGATGAGCAAAGTATCGTATGCAAACGCTGTAGGGAGCATCATGTATGCAATGGTTTGTACAAGACCAGACATAGCACAGGCTGTGAGTGTGGTGAGTAGATACATGGTGAATCCGGGAAAAGATCACTGGCGTGCAGTAAAGTGGATTCTGAGATAGCTCAAGGGAACGTCGAATCACGGGTTAATGTATAAGAGGGATGAGGATAGCAATGAAATGATAAGAGGGTACGTAAACTCAGATTATACAGGTGATCTTGACAATAGAAGATTGTTAACGGGCTACGTATTCACAGTGTTTGGGTGTAGTGTGTGTTGGAGATCAATTCTACAACACGTGGTTGCACTATTTACCACAGAGGCAGAGTACATAGCTGTTGGTAAAGCTATCAAGGAGGCTCTGTGGTTAAAAGGCATATGTGCGGAGGTATTGGCTAGTAAAGATGTGAACACCGGTGTGTATTATAATAGTCAGAGTGCCATACACCTAAGCAAGCATCAAATATTCCACGAGAGGTGGAAACACATTGATGTGATGCTCCATTACATTCGTGAGATTGTCCAAAGTGGTGAAGTTAGTTTAATAAAGATAGCGTCATTTAAAACCCTGTTGATATGTAGACTAAGCCATTACCCTCGGTTAAATTCATCCTATGCAAGGACTTAACCGGAGTCATTACTTTGTGAAGGTAACTGAAGATGCAGAAATAAGAGATCGAGTTACTTTGTGGATGATTTTGAATCAATGAGGGAATTTTTGAGATTGTTGATTGAAAATCATCGGAATATGATTTGGAGATCAAGCCAAGTGCGTAGGGTGCGTACGGATCGAAGACGGACTCGAAATGAGGTAAAAAAATGAAGAAGGGTGCACCAGGCGCCGGCGCTGCGGCGATCAGGCGTGAGCGCCACGGCGCCTAGTCCAGAACCTGAGCGCCGCAACACCAGGAAGCCAGCGCTGCAGCGCTCAGCAGAAGCGCATCAGCGCCATGGCGCTGGAGATAGGAACAATATCCCGAAATAAGAAAATTTCCTTATTTTATTTCTCACTTATTTCAAGACTCCCTAATACGACTCTCATACGTATAGGGTAAACCTAAGTCATCCTAAAACCTATATAAAGGTTATCAATTGGCTTGTAAACACATCTTTGTGATCAAATATAGATTTTATTGATCAAATATAGATTTAGGTGATCTTAGTAATTTTAGTGATAATCTTTGTGGTTATTTGTGAGAGAAAATTTTTAAATTGCAAGAGAAAATATTTTTTGTAATTTGTCTTGTAAAATGTATACTTTATGAGTGTCTTGTAATTTATAATAAGAAAAGAGTGTAATTTTGATTTATCATGAACGTAAATAAATTATCAAATCACGTAATTTTTTATGTAATTTTTTTTTATTTATTTTTTTATTTATTTTTTAATAATTTATTTTATATTATTATATTATTTAAATAAATTTTTTATTTGTTTACTTGCCTCCGCTTCTACATAAAAAAATTCTTAACCGTTAAAGCTTTTTTGGTCAGCTTTTCTACTTCTGTGTTACTGCTTCTGAGAATTTGATTGACAGTGACTTCTTACAATAGTTTAGCTGCTTCTCTCTCTCTCTCTATTTAGGTAGTTTTTCATCATTTGTTTTCGTTTGCAGTATAGTCACCATTTTATTAGGAAATGACTAGGGCAGAATTTGTGTATACTTCCAGTTTCTTCATCATCACTTGTCTTGTTACCATTAATCCTTTATTTAGGGCCTTGTACCATGTCAAATATAATAGCCTCACTGCACCATGATCTAAAGTCAACCCTTCTAGAATTTCTATTCTGATTCCTAGCCCTGAGCTGCTCTAGTTACTTATCTATATGCATTTGTTAAGGGTTCTGCAAGTAATGTACTATTGTCCACTACTGGTTCATATTCCAACAAAAAACCAGTCATTACCATATTGTTCATCTTTCCACAATATTTGGCCTGGAAAGAATGCAACTTAAGGAGTAGGAAGTGTACGTTACTATTGGATGTACCTTAAAATATTGCTAGCACAAGCTTCTCAGCTGCTGGATATCTTATTTTGGCATCCAATAAAACTTTGTTGGTGTAGAAGACTGATTTTTGCTGGCATTCGTCCTCTCTAAATAGAACTGCGCTAACCATTGCATTAAAAACTACAAGATACAAAAATAGAGTTTTATTAGAAAGTAGAGAAGATAAGATTGATGGCTTTCTTAAGTACTGTTTAAGGTTTTGTAATGCTTATGTCTACTTCACTTGAAAAGTGACTTCTACTTGTCCGACATTCTAGAAATAAATCTATTGAGCATAACTACCCTTCGTCAGTATCTGCACTTCCTACAATGTTCTGGAACTGTAAATTGTCTCAAGGCCAACACTTGAGAAGATTGGCTTTGATTTCTTTTGCACTAATTACAAACCATAAGAAATTTTCGGATAAAAAGCCAAAAGGTTCACTTGATTGGATTTAAACACATTTTAAATTCGTCAGCACATCAAACACTTCTTGCAAATCTCTCAAATAATCTTATGCATTCATTCTTTTGACTATTATGTCAACAATATAAGCCTCTACTGTCTTCTCTATCATCTTCCCAAAGACTTTGTTGACCAGTCTTTGGAAGGTGGCTCCCATAAGGCATCACTTTATAATAGTAGGTCCGATGCTCTATAATGAAGCTTGTATTTTCTTTACCTTCTGGGTTCATCTTCATCTAATTGTAACCACTATAAGCACCCAGGAACAATCGTTGTATCCACTTTAAATGGTGTTAAAAGAAAGCAATTTCCCTTGGGCGAACAAGTTGAGGATCACTCATGTTATCATCCATGGAAGCGTCCTGATTTGCACATTATTAAGGATTCTTAAAGTGGTTTTTAACTCTTCCATGAAAATGTTATTTGTATTGTGTTGTCCTATCTTTATAAAGGATGAATATTGTTTGGGGTTGGTTAATAAAAGATTGAAAGATAATTGATGAAGAAGATCAGTTCAAAAATAGAAAATGGGGGAGCAGACACGACCATGGGATAGTTAAGGACGGTAACAACACACATTTTTGTTCAAGCCACCAGCATTTAAAGAGATGGGACGTTATAAAATACTACCAGAGACTGACATAATTCAGAGAGGTGGGAAATTAAAAATTAGAATGGCCACGTGGTATCAAGATATTCAAAGAAAGTAAAGAAACGTGCCCTAAAAACACTCTTTAAAGGGTCACAATTCTGTGGGGGGAATCTGCTGAACCCAAATCTAGTTAGTTAAATTAGCATATGCCACTTGTCCATTATTTCTGCATTTAAAGAAAGTTCACGTATTCTTATCAGTTCAAATTAAGTTAAAACATTCCTATAAACCAGCTAGATTGACGATGTGGAAACTCAAGCAACTAAAAATGAAAAATGTTGATCTAACAATCCAACGAAGGAGAAGGATTTGGAGGAAAATTTTATATTTTCCCTCCAAATCTCACTTATAAAAGGAAAGTAATTTTTTATTTCAGAGGATCTTTCACTATTTGTACAAATTCATAAATTAATACAAACACTTTTTCTTTGAAATCCTTATTAATAAATAATTCTTTTTAAATCTTTTTTCAAACCAAATCTTCCAGTCTAACTCAATTTCACTTAAGCATCAAAGAATCTTTTGTAGGCGAGCAAAAAGGAATTTTGTGAAATTAAAAGTGAAAGATCAAGGACAAAAAAGACTTTTAACCGTGGAAGTTTATCCACGAAACTTCAGTTACGGTTAGATTGGTTTACTAGATGGATAATCTATTGCCAGATTAACTGAAGCCAGTTCGAGACAAAAAAACACAGACTTACTTAATACTTTTGGCTCATAGATAATAATGCAAGTAAATTTCTTATTCATGTGATAAAAGCAAAATTACCAAATGAAATTTTTTTACAAGACTGTAACATTAGCAGGCATAAAATAGTTAACTTACTATATAAGAACTGATTCATTTTTCTCTTTTTTTTTTTTTGGTTCAAAAAATTTCCTGCTGTAGCATAGATGAAAATTAAATCTTTCCAGAATAGACAATTTCTGCTGCATAGCATTCAACCCATTAAAGTAGCAACTCAACTCATACGGTGGGCAATGCCATTGTTGTAGAATTCCTACTCCTGTGGGACCTCTAGCTTCCCCAAACAAATGAAAGAAGACATTCAATAATTTTGGCCAGTTTCTGAATTTTCCACTGATCCACAGGTATTTAGGTTTATATATTTGGCCAGCAGTAAGATGATTTGATATTAAAGCATCTTATAATGTCCCGATCCTCCTCACTTGTATATATTTGTTTGTTTATAGACACCACCCCTTATTAAATATTAATTTTTAAACCAATCACTTCTACTTTCTTATTCATTAATTCTGAGTTCAAGATTATGTACTTTCCACTTAATTTCCATAGAGATTACAATGTATAATTATTTTCAAATCATGTTATTAAGATTTCATTTATTTTTTTTCAAAGCAAAAGTAAGGTTAAGATGTTTTTTCAATTTAAAGTCTTTCGTGGTTGATTTTTCAATTCCTGGATCCTTTAAGTTGACTTGAGTTTTCTCTATCTAAATGAATATCGGGTATCAAACTTTCAGCTGCAAGTCTTCAGTTCTAAAAGATTAGCTCTCCCTTGCAAGTTTGATCATGGAGAAACTTGGAAGCCACAGAACCCACAAATATTTACTTCCTCTTATTTTTGTATTCAAGTTATTACCCCTTGGACTTTCATCTTCGGATTACACTCTCCCAGACAAGTACTTCATCAACTGTGGTTCAGACAACAACGTGAATAAGGCCACCCGGATGTTCACCGGGGACCTGAATTCAGATTCCATCGCCTTCTCAAAGCACAGCGAAGCTATCACTGCAGACAGCGGCTCGTTCCAGGATACACCAGCTCTTTATCAAACAGCGAGAGATTTCAGGCAACAAAATTCTTTCTACGAATTTGAGATAAGCAGCAATGCTACTCATATGGTACGTCTTCATTTCTTTGCTTTTTCCTCTCCAAACAACCTATCCATGGCTACTTTTAATGTTTCAACTTCCGAGTTTGTGTTGTTACATGATTTCACTGTCCAAAGCAGTATCCAGTCTCCTGTAGTCAAGGATTTCCTTATTAGCCTGTCTGTAGGAAAATTCAAGATCTCCTTTATACCTCAAGCATCATCTTTCGCTTTTGTCAACGCCATTGAAGTCTTCCCGGTGGACCCTCCTCCTCAAAGTTTCATTCCTGATAATGCCCCCCATATTAGTTTCACAGGAAATAAGACTAATTTCCAGGGTATACACTCAAAGGCTTTAAAGACAATTTATAGAATCAATGTTGGTGGCTTACCGGTAACACAAGATAATGACACTTTATTGAGGAACTGGGTTCCGGATGATAGTTATTTGTACAATCCAGACACTGCAGAAAATATTTCGTCACTAGGTAAGATTAAATATCAAGGAAGAGTTAGCAAATTCACTGCTCCCGAATCTGTCTACCAGACCGCCAAACAGATGAATCTAAATACCAGCAGGCATTCTATTAACTTCAACTTAACCTGGAGTTTTAACGTGAGTAAGAATGTAAGGCACTTCATTCGGGTTCACTTCTGTGACATTCTTAGTGTAGCAGAAAATGTTATAACCTTTAATCTCTATATTGGTGGCAACTACAGGCAGGTAATCAATCCACAAAATAAATATGAGCTTTACCTGATGACAGCTGTGTACTTTGATTTTGTGGTTGATTCAGATGATCATGGAATTATGAACATTAGTGTAGGTCCTGTACAACCTAATCAAGAAACTCCTACAAATAATGCCTTTTTGAATGGGCTGGAGATAATGGAGTTAATAGAGAAATCGGATTCATTTATTCCAGGGACGAATGGACCCAAGAATAAAGATGTCTTGCTTGTGGTTGGTTCAGTTCTTGGAGGTTCTGCTCTGATTTGCCTTTTGGCAGTTGTGTTAGTTTTTGTTTTGAAATACAGAAAGAAGAAGCCCGCAGGATTACCTTTGGATTGGTCTCTGTTACCTTTATATAGAGGAGGGAGTGCTCATAGTAGGATGATTAAGGGAACCCCAAATGGCATCCCTATTCATAATTTAAACCTTGGATTGAAAATTCCTCTGGTGGAAATTCTGTTTGCGACGAACAATTTTGATGGGAAGTTGGTGATTGGTAAGGGAGGATTTGGACCCGTCTACAAAGGAATTCTCAGGAGTGGCATGAAAGTAGCTGTAAAACGAGGTGAACTAGGATCAGGCCAAGGCCTTCCAGAATTCCAAACAGAAATAATGATCTTATCCAAAATTCGCCATTGCCATCTTGTTTCCTTAATTGGGTATTGTGATGAAAGGACTGAGATGATACTAGTATATGAATTCATGGAAAAGGGGACTTTGAGGGATCATCTGTACAAAACAAAGTTGCCCTGTTTGCCCTGGAGGCAAAGGCTTGAAATATGCATTGGGACTGCAACAGGGCTTCATTACTTGCACAAAGGTGCAGCCGGGGGAATCATTCACCGTGATGTTAAGTCCTCAAACATTTTGCTTGATGAAAACCATGTTGCCAAAGTTGCTGACTTTGGCCTTTCGAGATTCGGTCCTCCTGATGAAACCCATATTAGCACAGCCGTTAAAGGCACTTTTGGTTATCTTGATCCTGAATACTTCAGGTCACAACAGTTAACAGAAAAATCTGATGTTTACTCGTTTGGTGTTGTTCTTCTTGAGGTACTATGTGCAAGACCGGCTATCAATTCCTCACTTCCAAGGGAGCAAGCGAACCTAGCTGAATGGGGAATGTTTTGCAAGACCGAAGGGCTACTTGAAGAGATTGTAGATCCTTTGATAAAGGACCAGATCACTCCAAACTCACTGAGAAAATTTTCTGAGACAGCAAAAAATTGTTTGCAAGAAGATGGTGCTGACAGGCCAACAATGGGCGACGTGTTGTGGGACCTGGAGTATGCATTACGGCTTCAACAAGCTGCAACGAAGAGAGAGCCACATGAGGATAGTACAAACGATGCTTCATCTGCATTACCATAGCCTAATGTTAGGCGTTTACCTTCATTTAGCATGTCGATTAACAAAGGTGATATGCCCATTTTGAGTGACAAGGAAAGTGTTATCTCAACAGAAAGTAAAGTTTTCTCTCAATTGGGAATGGAAGATGCCAGGTAAAGTTACACAATTTAAGTTTGTTTTGTTAGTCTCTGCAAATTATACTAGGTGAATAACCTTGGCAAACTTGCTACTGCTTTCTCTGTTTAGAAACTCAATTTTGCATGTTTTTAAAACAGTGTATTGTGCTCTCGTTGTCCCGGATTTGCTCAGTTTGCAAGTAAGATGTACAAATTGGTGTATGTTTAAGACAACAACCAGTTTTTGTAATCAATTATGTAGTGGTATTATAACTGCTTAAATAATTATGGCTAAAAATTGTACGGGGTTGAATTGCATTAGAGAAATCATTTATTTGCTCACAACTGTTTTATCACGAGGATTCCTAAGTCAAAGTAGCATGCAGATGAAATTTGGTCCCATCACCATGGGAACCAGCACTATCGACTTCTGTCTTGGGGCTTAACAGGCACAGACTGGAATGTTTTATTTAGTTTGCTAATTGAGCCAGAACAAAGTACTATGGCCTGCAATATTTACGTTTTCATTGGTTAGATTATAATGCGTCTAAATGCACCGCTAAAAATATAAATAATAATTTAATTATTATTAGAATTAGTAATTCAACAAACATATATGAGTATGAATTGAAATGAATATTAAATAAAAAATTTAGTACATAAAAATTATATGAGAAAGGAGCAAAATAGAGAGTTAGAAGTAAGGAGCGCGGCATTGGCTTGGTAGTGCCGTAGCCAATGCTGCGCTCCTTACTTCTAACTCTCCATTTTACTAGTGTCGTAGCACTGCAAACAGAATAGCCAATGCCGCAGCGCTGTAAATAGAATAGTCAATAGTGCTAGTTTGTGCCACAACGCTAGTCTTTGGCATCGTGACGTTCAGTTTCGAGAACTTTCATTTTTGACTCAATTTAATTTCTTTGAGAGGGTTTTAATCTCTTACATGCATAGACTCTTATTCTAATTAAGTTTAGAGTTTCCAAAAACTTTGTAAACATTATATAAATTATTGTAAATATTTTAGAATTAAATCAAGCATTAAAAAAATATTTTAAGAGAGAAAAAAGAGTTAGGTAAACATGAGTGTTTATTGTGTACATTATAGTAAAACCCTTATTGAGTGTTTATTGTTCTTGTGTGAACAAAAGAACGTCAAATAAATTCTTTTGAAAGTTTTTTATTTTTTATTTTTGTAATTTTTAAATAAATTAATAAAAGAGATTAAAATCCCTTAATTTACTGTGTACGTAAATTTTTACTGAACCATTTAAATTAATCGTGAGTGTTATTGATTTGATCTTATTCTTACTTTTTATTTTTATATTTATTTATAATTAAATGTTTCCACAATAAATGGATATTAAGATTAAAAACTAATATCTAAAAAATATTAGTACTAAACCTAATTTCTTCTCAACACATTTTTTGATAGTGCTATTTGAACCCTATTTTTTTTTTGGTTTTTTTTCCTTGCTAGAAAAATCTGTCAGTTTTCACCGTTCCTCTTGGTGAAAGGGGTTCCCAGCAGCAAAGTGTGATTCTACCAAAAAAAAATTTACTCTGTTTTCTTCATTGTAAAAGTTGTTTAGTTGCTTTAAGATAATATAAATAAATTTAGAATAGGTTGAGCAGATACTAATAACGTTAAGAAATAATCACTCAACAAAATTGTGAAGGATAAAACAACATCTGCCATAGGAGTGGAGGAAAATTCCATAGATCAGAACGTGAAGAAGAGAAGAGTATAGGGCACTTTCAGAATTACAAATGGGGTCTTCTAAAAGTAGGAAGCCAATTTTAAAAATTCTAGTGGTGTTCACTTGAAAGATGAGACTTGGTAAGATAAAAAAAAATGTCTTGTGAAACTATTTCTTAAATCAATAACATTAGGCTTATTAATTTGGGATATAATGTTTACATTTCAAACAAGTGTCACTTATCATAATTGTTATATATTAAGTAATTATTGACTCTTTTATTCTCTTATTAATGTGTAACTAAATACTCTAATAAATAAATCACATATCAATTATTACATAAATAATGCTAGACATTCTAAAATTTTATTTTAAATTGTATCTTAAAAGTTATGTATCATGTAAACATTAAGTGTAATAAAATTATTTTAAAATTTACACTATTTTACCACTTAATATTTGTTTAACACATTACTTTTAAGAGACAATTTAAAATAAAATTTTGAGATGTCTAACATTATTCTTATTACATTAATTAGAGTTCAAATTTTTGTATAGATTGTTAAATACGTCTTATCTTAATTTAAAAAAAAACAGGCCTATTTTGTCTAAGAAGATTTATAGTGTATTCAGAATTATTTATTTAAAAAAAAATTATGTGTAAACATAAATATAAATATAGCAATGAAAAATAATTTTCTCATAAAAATTAAATACTCCCGAATACACTTTTTAAGTGTATTAAGGGTTGGTATTTGATAGGCCTAGAGCCAAAGTTGAAAGTGGGGGGATAAAATGTACAGTTAAAAGTTGTGGGGTTAAAATGAAGAAATTATAAGGTCAAAGTCTATATGGGGCATGATTGTTACAATTCGAAAGCTGTAGGGGTCAAAGTTAAGGAACTTTATTATTAGAAGGTAAAATAAAAAATAACGATCATTTATTTGAAACAATCGGGGGCTCTCCAGGCTCCACCAGCTCCGTCCCCGATAAACTTGTGAAGGAGAGTCAAGCGAAAAGGGGAAAAAAAAATTGTTGGTATAGCTGAAAATCAAATCTTTAATCAATGATATGTGATCATGTGTATTAAAGGCACGTACCAGTGAATAAGTTTAAAAACTATAAAATTGAAATTGTAGGTATCAAATTAAGAGTAATGCTAATTATTTTAAAATTTTATTTAAATTATATTTTAAAATTATTGTATCAAATAAATATTATGTGTAATAAATAATTTTAAAAATTATACTATTTTATTATCTAATATTTATTTGACAAATCTCTTTTAAAATATAATTTGAGATAAAATTTTAAAATATATAACATTACTCATCAAATTAAATATAATTAGTATTAACTAATTATTATACTTTATTTGTTCAAGAGCATTTGGTGGATAAAAAATAATATATACATATAATATGAATAAATTTTAGATTGTAAGTAAATTCAACCTTTTTTTTAAAAAAATGGCCAACAAAAATAATGAAAAGAGACTTAAAATTAGTAAATTGAATTACTACATGCATATGTTACACAGGAGTTAAATGTATACCCTATAAAAATAGGTAATCATTCATTAACATTAAATTTTATTGAGATTGATTATATGCAACTTTAATAAAATCCTATTTGTTTATACATACACTCCTTCACACACAAATATTCTCTTTCTTTCATAAAAATTAATTTGAGCGTTAAAATATTTTTTTTCTCATAAGAAGATGGAGAGTGAATTCATTAATTAAAGAAGCAATAAAAGAGTTAGAAGGTAATTGATTGCGGAGGTTTCGAATCAAGAAACTTTGGCAGCGTTTCTATATCAACGTTTTGACTAAGAAAATACTTGCAAAAAAAATTGAAATAAAAAAAAAGAACAAAAAAAATAAAGAAAAAAAAACAAATTCTTACTAATTTGGGCTTCTAAACCCACCGAGTCCCTGAGCCTTGGGGCTTACCAAATCTAACATAAAACAAAACCTTATAAATTTTACTTGCATAAAAGCTTTTATTATATTGAGTTATAATAATTTTTAATTATTTAAATTTATTATTTTTAAAATCGCTTACAATTTTGAATTATTTTTTTTTAATAAGTCTATACGAGTCTTTGAGTTTAACGCAAAGTTGCAGACATATAATTCTCCTTATTTTACAAGTCATATATTTTTTTAATTTAAATTCTTTAAGTCATTACCACAAATAAATATTTATAAAATTATTTGGGGTCACCCTAAACACTCAAGAATTTATTGAGTTTAAAGAAAATCGAGCTATTGAACTTAATGATATCAATAATTAGGCTTGAACTGAATGTCGAGTGGTATTAAAATTGGGACAGAATTAGGAATTTGCTAAGACTAGTTAAATTTGGAATTGTGTAGTAAGGCCCCGCAAAATACAAAAAATACTAGATTAGAGGCAAGCGTTGATGAGGTAGTCAGCAACGGCCTTCCAACACTTAAGTAAGACTATAATTTAGCGGTGAAAAATTTTCTAATGTTTTTATCCTAAAAAGAATTTAGTAAAGACAGAGAAAGTAGTTTTTTACTATTATTTATATTAAGTAGTTTTTTACTATTACTTATATTTTAAGTTCAAAATTTGTCTTATTCAAATTCAAAATGAGAGATATGTAATGAGTGTAGAGAAAACTAGTCTGATGAATAAATAGTCATCTCTAGTAAAGAAATTTTAGAGAAATAGCAAAATTAGGGATTCTTTGGTAATTGTGGCCCCAACACTTTAAGTACAAAGTATCTTTGAATTAGTTACTTTTTAAGAGAATCAACATGAGATCAAATAGGTTGCAAATACTACCTCTTAAGTTCCAATGAACGTAGTGTTGATCCACTTCATTTGTCTTAAACAAACCCTATTCTTTTGTTAATAAGGGGATAGAGTTTTATCGCGTGTCAACGTAGAGACTTGATAGTGATCTATTGGGATTTCCTTCTCTAGAGTCGTATGCTTTTCTCCAATTGTCATGTAATGTATTCTAACAAGACATTTGATGAGCTCGATAATAACGTCAAAAGTGATTGGACTTCACTAACGTATACCTCAATTGTGAAATCTAATGTTAACTTGCTCGTATCAACTCATTCGAGACTAAGTGGTAATGTAGAATCATGAATAAATTCCACATATCAAGGCCGTATGACAGAGGTCAATAGACCTAAGCTGACACTAAATCAAGTGGAATAACCTCGAATTGGATTAGTTGCCTTCTACATAAATTGAACCCAAAGAATGAATCTTAAGGAACAACTCAAATATCACCTTAATTTCCACTCAACATAAACTATAGATCAAAGTCTTGTAGTTAGAGTTACACAAATGGTTATCATTTTATTTTTTATTTTTATAATCTACATCACTTTCGTACATGGGGAGTGTAACAGACAATTAGAATGAGAACTCCAAACGGTTAACATTTTATATTTGAATATAAAAAAACCATACACACACGCAGCCGCCCTTGAACCAAATGTTAACCCCAATCATGGCGAATTTATGTTAAGACCTACCAAATCTTAAAAAAATTTAATTTCATAAAATAAATTTTTATAATTTTATTTTTTAAAATAAATATTTTTATTATTTATACTTCTTAAAATTTTAAATCTAACAATAAAATCTCTATATAATTAAACTCTAATTTTATATAATTTTTTATTTTTACATTTGACTCCTCAACATTTAAATTCTTATGCCAACCCAACCAATGTCAAAACTAAAATAACTGTCGCAATGTATGCGCAAATAGCTGCATTTTACTGAGAAATTAACATGTCAAATCCCAGTCAAAACAATTACAGGAAATACACAAACAGCTGCCGTTAGGTAAAGATTAAACATTTAAAGAGTTAGAATACTTGGTCAATAATAATAATAATCAACAATTCTTCAAAGGGCGAAGCCGCCATAAACTAATGAGTTTGGAATTTTACCAATCACGCCACTGCTGCCATAAACCTTGTTCAAATGAACGACTTCAAAACACATGCGTGGAAGTTGTGGGGCTGCTATGGAAGTCACGAAGAATGCAAACCGGGACCCTCTAATATATTTGAAGGGATATTATCAGCTAGGTCCTTATATTTTAGCGAAACATTTGTATATTCCCATTTAGATTTTTGTATTACAAATATTCGTAATACTCCTACCAAAGATAGCAATGTCCCAAATAATATTGCCTTAGAATCATTTTTGTTAAAAAGTGTTAAAAAAATGTTTTTGCCTCATTAAAATTCTATTGGTGGAATGATAATGAATATGCCGTGTGTTGGGGTAAAATAAAATGACACTTATCTCACTTAAGAAAGTTCAATCTGGCATTTAGATTTAATATTTTTCATAAACAATCTGACCTAAAACAAGTTACTTCAATTGACTGAATATAGACTTAAATATTTAGGCCTTTATAACGAACCAAAAATACCACCTAATAGGACATGTGTCAGGACACATATTACCACCTAGTACTGGTGTTAGCAAATATGTCATGCACGTCCTAGACTCCTGCCTCGTCATCATGAGCGCACCAGCAGGCGTACATGTCAACATGTTTAATTCCCATCATGTCATTATTGAGACTCACTAGAGGTGCACCTGGATGCCACATTACCCAATTACTAGACCTAAAAATAAAGTCTAATGAGAAAATTCTCAAATAGCTAATGACCAACCTCTATGTCAGCATGCACTTGGTCTCTGTCTTCTACTTACACTACTAACACAGTGGGTAAAGCTGTTTGAAGTTGTTGGAGAAACTCAATACTAAATCTGCTAAGCTCATGGGAACAAAAGTAGACGACCCTTTAGTACTCTCGGGTTTACTTACTTAAGTTGACTACTCCAAAGAAACCAATTAGAAGACACCTAGTACTCCAAACGTTATGAGAGGTCTAATTAATTACCTTCTTGCTCCCTCTGACCAAGTTCTCTAAAATGCCCCTCATGATAGAGACATTTTTCTAATAGTGTTTCACTACATATTGCATTTGAAGAGTAATTTTAGGCCAGCTCCCTCCATCTCTATGGGTTGTCTCTATGATAAAAGCCTCACTTTCTTTAAGAGAATGGGTGAGATGATAAGTCATAAGTTGAAGCTCCATTATTATACTTTTCTATATTCACTCATTCTCTTCACTTTATCTTCATTTTCATATTAGGGTTTGCATTACAAACCTACTTGACAATCTTTAATCATCCACTCGTACTAAGGAAACATTCACCAAAACATAAGAAATGGCCTCTATAAGTTCAAAGAGAGGAAAAATATAGGAGCTCCTAGCTTGTGAGTAATATTACTCTTATTGTAACTTACGTCTTCTAATAACTTCTTCATATAGTAGATTTTAATGATGAGCTCTGCCTGTGGATATAGGCCTTTAGGCTAAACCGTACTAATTTATGTGTTGATTCTCTTTATATAGTATTTTCTTATTAGTCATGGTAGCATTGAGCTGTGAGCTTAGTCCAGATGAGCTCTACTAAGTTCTACTTGTTATAATTATCTTTGAAAAACTTCCTGACCTTAGTTTTAATTTAGACCACCTACCGACACTCTTATAAATTCTAAGTCTCTCTCAGCCTCCAAAATATATTTTACGCTCTTCCTGACTCAGCTCTACGCCCCTTGAGCATCTCTTCTAACCCCTAAACATGACCTCAGTAGCCTTTTCAAATCTAACTTAGCCAAATTATCCCCTCTAGGTAGTTCTCCACTCGATAGTCCTGAGCTCTAGCAAACTCTATTAAGCCGTTGCTCACCCCTAGTAAACGAATTCTCATTGGATTAGGATCATGAGATGGTTAGGCCCCAGAGCTCGTGGACCTACCAAATTTAACCCCGAACAATAGGTGTCGTCTGTGAAAAATGCAACAAAAAACCCTTCTATAACTAGAGCTTAGATCTCTACTTGAAAACTTACTTAAGAAATAGTATAAGAAGTTCAAGAGGATGATATATGATCATATTTGAAAGCTACTCTCTGATGTCAGAGGTTAAGGTAGATCCAGCAAAGAAAGACGTGCTAAGAGCTCTAAGTCCATATTCGAAGGTAAAACGCTAAAAGCAAACTCATCGCCAAAAATTTAAGGCACCATCTACTCTTTCTCATTTTATTTGTTATGTATAAAGAATCATAACTCAATGCTGAGTTGCATAGACATATTTAAGGTTGAAATCACTGAATATGTAGTAAGAGCTCCTAAAAACTATTTATTAAGACCTTTATTGATATTATCATCAAGAACTCTTTACTGAGTCGCGTTAAGATCTATAATGAGATCTGAAGCACATGGACCTTCTCTCAGTTGTAAATCTAAAGCCTTTAAGGCTCAATGCATCAAGACTTTTAAAAAGGTCAAGATCAATATGTTATAACCTCTTACAGTTATATTTTGAGACCTCTACTAAGGTTACAAGTATATATATGTCAATATAAAAGCACCAAGACCTTCATAAAGGTTGAGGTTATTGAGACCCTATAACAGTCCATACTCAGAGTTTTGTAGTGCTCAATTTTATCTTTAAAGCTATGTAAAGCTCAATGTTGAATCTCTAAGGCTGTGTAGAGCTCAATATTGAATTTCAGAGTCTTATAAGAGCTCATTTATATTCAAGAGTTGTGTGGAGCTCAAAGTTTAATAGAGTTGTATAGTACTAAATTTTCTTTTTAGAGTTGTGTAAGAGCTCATTTGTATCTCTGGAACTATGTGAAGCTCATTTATATTTTTTAGCTATGTAGAGCTCAATGCTTAATCTCTAGAGCAGTGTAGTGCTCAGTTTATCTCTGAAGCTATGTATAAGCTTATTTGTATCTAATTGAAGTTGTGTAAAAGCTTATTTGTATCTTTAAAACTATGTAGTACTCAGTGTAATCTCTAAAAGTTGTGTAAGCAAGTATATGTATATATGTATGTGTGTGTGTGTGTGTGTGTGTGTGTGTGTGTGTGTGTGACTATGTAGTACTCAGTGTGTGTGTGTGTGTGTGTGTGTGTGTGTGTGTGTGACTATGTAGTACTCAGTGTAATCTCTAAAAGTTGTGTGTGTGTGTGTGTGTGTGTGTGTGTGACTATGTAGTACTCAGTGTAATCTCTAAAAGTTTTGTGTGTGTGTGTGTGTGTGTGTGTGTGTGTGTGTGTGTGTGTGTGTGTGTGTGTGTGTGTGACTATGTAGTACTCAGTGTAATCTCTAAAAGTTTTGTGTGTGTGTGTGTATGTGTGTGTGTGTGTGTGTGTGTGTGTGTGTGTGTGTGTGTGTGTGTGTGTGTGTGACTATGTAGTACTCAGTGTAATCTCTAAAAGGTGTGTGTGTGTGTGTGTGTGTGTGTGTGTGTGTGTGTGTGTGTTATGTAATTTATATAATCTCTTAATTTATGTAAAAGCTCAATATGTAATTTATGTAAAGATTGCATAAAACCCCAAGGTTTTCCTTTTTAATAAGGGTTATGATTAATGCTATAGTAGCTAAGTACAAGCGCACGCTATCATATTAAGTAATATAGGATTTTAAGTTCAAGTATCGATCTCACAAAGACTATGCGATCTAATTCTATAAATCAAGTACTAAAATTGTAACAACCTAACTTTTATTCAGAAAATCACAATCTGAAATTTAATTTACTAATCTAACTCTATCAATTAAACTAAATAAAAGTAAATGATAGAATTTATAAATAAAGATAATCTAAGGTTTTGACTTGTCCGCTAATATTTCATTAGATTCATTAACCACTTAATTAATCCCTTAATACCAATTGATTGGTTTAGACACTAATCTCATCACAAGCCTTTATCGATGGTCAAGTGACTATATTACACATTCTAACAATCACCTATATGTCTATGGTAATCAAATCAGAATATAATTAATTAAGATCAAGTTTAAATTATATCATATATGCCACCTAGGTATATGTCTATCCTAGATGAAACTCATAGTTGTTACCCTATGATCATTTATCAAACTATCCTAAGCTAAACACATGAATCCCTTTGTCGAGTTCATCATTGTTCCTCAATTATTCAAAATATTAATCAGGTATAATGAAAGCATTAAACATAAAATATAATGAATCAATTAAATGTATCAAGTTCATAAGTTAAAAATTAATACAATCCAAATCCATACTAGGTTCACATAGTCTAATCATAGATCAACAATTTAACCCATCACAAAACTAAAAGTATCAACCCAATTCATAAAGATCAACAAGAACAAGAATATAATGATAAAGAAAGAGAAGAAAAACTAATCAAAGTGACCACTTGATGTGCTTCTTGCTCAATCTTGACTTGAAACTTGAAACTTGAATCTTGATCTTGATTCTTCAATCTCTGGCTTTGATATTTAATTTTGTATTGTAAATTCTTTCTCTAAGTTTTTGCCTATTTTCTTTCTTTTCTCTTCTTTAATTAGGGTTTTAGCATTCTATTTATAAGTTTATGTCTTCAAATTAAGGTTAAACATCAAATACAAATCAAAGTAGGATTACTATTCATGAATACTGTATCAGCTGTTCACAACCGCGGTGCTGAATCTTGGGCGTTGTGGCACTGAGATATTATTTTGGGCATTGTTGCACTCATCTCTAGGCGCTGCGGCACTGATACTGTAGCATGTTACTGTATCATATCACTGTAGTAGGTACTGTAGCAATTTCATGTTTTTGGCTTATTTTCATTAAAGTTTCAACCCTTTTTACTCCATTGACTCCAAACTTACAAAAATGATAATAAAATATATCAAAAGCCAAATAATCTTAATTTCCACGAACAAATATTAAGTTTGGAAGATGAAAATATTAGACTTAATGAACCCTTATCAAGTTACCACAATCAACTTATGAGACAAGACAAGGCAAGGCCTAAACCCCAGTGTGCACCAATGTGATTTATCTTCATTTAACATAAAAGGGTTAAGCCTCATGTTCTTTACTGCCTTCAGTCTGCACCCATGGATGATGCCTTAAGGATGTTGAAAATGATGTGTTTGATGAATCATTTTTTATAAAGGTTATTACACCTGATTACTAAAGCCCCTCAATGAGCAAAGTACCCTAAGGATGCCAAAAATTAATTTGTGAGATGATTTTTATGTCAAAAATAGTTATATGTTAAAATCATTTTTGATGGGATTATTTTATCCAATAGAGGTTGAGCCTAAATGTGTAAATGTGTCTCTAAAGTGATTTATCTCTATTTGGCACTCAAAGATTGAGCACTAACTTGTGCCAAGGTATCTCCAAAACAAATTATCTCCATTTAGCATGAAAAGTTTGAGCCTTAACATGTGTCAAGGTATTTCTAATGCGGCTTAATTCAGTTGACACAAAGGGTCTCCAAAGCGGTTTATCTCTATTTGGCACTAAAAGGTTAAGCCCTAACATGTGCCAAGTACCATACTTGGGATGTGTACTCAGAATAATGAAAAAGAAAGAGAAAAAAAGTGAAGAGACAAGCAATAAAAGCTTATCATGGGTCACTATATATTTATATATTTAGTTCATATTGTCTCCTCATATCAACACTAGGAACTTAGAGGGTTGATGTGGAGGGTAAAGTTAAGTGACACTTAGCCTACTCAGGGAAGCCTAATCTGACATTTAAGCATAGTTCTCTCTATGAGTATTCATACTTAAAATGAGCTACCTCAACAAACTGAGCAGAGGTCTAAACACTTGAAACTCTATAACTTGGCCTAGAAAGCCACCCAGTAGGATTCTTGTCAATACACATGTCACCACTCAATACTGGTGTCATAGAATATGTCACGCATAACCTAAACACCGACCACGTCATCATAGATTCACCAGTAAGCGTACACATCAGCATACATGTTATTAAGGAAACCCACTAGAGGTGCACCTCAACAATATATCACCTAACTACTAGACCTAAAGATAAGGTCTAATAAGGAAATCCCCAAAGAGCCAATGACCAATCTTTACCTCAGCATACACTAGGTCCTTGTCTCTTACTGACATTGCTGACACTACTAACATAAAGAGCAAAGCTGTCTAGAGTTGTTGGGGAAGCTCAGCATCAAATCTGCTGAACTGATGGGGACAAAAACAAATAACCCCTCAATGCTCCCAGGTTTACCTAATCAAGCTGACTACTCCAAAAGTAACTAACCAGAAGACACTTAGTACTCCAAACGTCAGAGGATGTATATTTGAGGTGTGAGTTAAGCCGAAAGTTATCCATTTCATTCTGCCTTCACCTTAACCATATATTACAAGTTAGATAAAGTCCTATTTGGTTCTTGATTATGTGTGTGCATATATTAGTGGAGAGTAATGCTAAAAATAAGCTTATGGAGTGTTAATTAAATAAAAACTCATACAGACTATTTTATTGAGTTGTATGCATAAACTAATCCAAGTGCATATGACTAATGATACTAACTATACACACACGCATTCAAGTAGGTCACTTATGGGGTAGAACAAGTATAGGATTGGCATGTTGAACTATTATGACATTTAGAATTTCCTTGAAATGGGTCATGAGAAATTTTTTAGATAAATTGCTAATAACTTACCGACCCAATATTTATTGTCTTCTTGTAGTTTTCTCTCATTTTTAGCTTTTAATTGTGAGTCGTGCTTCCTTACTCAAGGACAAGCAAGTTTTTAAGTTTAGAAAAATTTGATGAGTGCATTTTCCTATCTATTATTTTAATCTCTTAAACTTAATAATTTCTCAATTTAAATAAGAATATATGATTTATTCTGTGTGTTAATGTTATTTTGTATGTTTCAAGTTAACAGAGCTATTTAAAACAAAAATCTAAGGAAAATACGCAGAAACATCAAGAGGGAACTGAAATGCTCAACATATGAGCAATGAAATGAATAGTATTATTCATGGGTATTGTTCACATGAATGGTACCCCCCACCTGGGCACCAAAAAACCTAGTTCTTGGTGCCTAGGTGCCATTTCATGCAAAAAAAAAAGTTAATTTGCCCTAATTTTAAAGCCTATAAATTAGAACTTTTGAGGCCATTTATTCTTTTATCAAAAGGAGGCATAAAAAACACAAGAGAGAATGGCTTGAACTCAAACTTGAAAAAGAGAAGAAATGTCTCCAAGATTTTTTTAGGATCGTTGAAGACACTTAAAAAATTGAAGTCATAGAAATATTCCCAAATTTGATTTCTTTTTCTTTTTCTTTTGTTTTTTTTTTTTTCTCTTTTGTTTGAAGTTTGTAATTACAGATTTTAGTTGTATAAACATGTTTGTACTTATGAATTTTTGAAAAATCTTCGTTTTGTACTTAGTTATGATTAGATATATTTATGTCTAAACATTGAATTCTAGGATTTGATACAGTTTTGTTTATACTATATTTGATTGATTTGGTAGGTTATTGCTTAATTCATTTATGTTTTTATATGCTTAATGCCTATAATTGATTGAAAAATGAATAAGTTGTTGTTGATTAATAAGTTAATGCTTGGGAGATATTTATCCATTTGTTGATTTTGGAAACATAGCTTGAAATTATTATTGAGTCAGAAAGCTAATAGCACTTAAGTATTCAAATGGTTGTTCAATGATTATATATGTAGACAAGTTAGATAGATATATCAACTTGAAAATATATGTTTAGGATCTCTCATTTGACGCTCAAGAGAAGTAATGAGATTAATCTTTAGGTAATCAATTTAAAAGTTGCGTAATGCAAGTGTAGGTAGACAAATTAAATAGAGATATCAACTTGAATATGTATACATAGAATCTCATTTTACGCTTAGGAAAATTAATGAGATTAGCTTAAATTCTTGACTAATGAATTGAACAAAATCACTAAATAAAAAAAACATACGAATAATAGAGCGACATCAAGTCTTTAAGATCTCATTTATTATCGATCCACTATTTATAAAGATTATCAATTTTAATTGTTGTTTTAATTAGTTTGTTAGTTTAGTTTTTCTTATTTCTTGCATTTAAATCAAAGTAATCTAAATAAAATTGAGTTGTAAAAACTTATAATATTTAGCATAAATTCAAAAGATTAATTTTCGTGAAAACAATACTTACTCATTATTTTATTACTTATTTATAATTTATAAATTTATAATTAATATTTGTGTATATTAGTTTCACAAATACTTTACTTAATTAAACAAATCCTAACTTTAGTTTTCTACGAATCTAAAGTAATTTTATTTCTAGCAGAAAAGTGAACATACAGAAATTCTATCTTTTAATTTTACACATAAATAGTACCAACAAGCTTTCAAAAAGGAGAGAATAAAAATGAACAGTACCAACAAACTTTCAAAAAGGAGAGAAAAGAAATGGCGTGTACTTTTTTTGACCTCTATTTCCAGATTCAAACTACGCAACTAGCCAACTAATCAATTTAGCTTTGTTACATATTACGACTTTTCAGAGTCGGCAATTTCTTGTTATCATTTTTGTCGATGCAATAACTCCTTGATGCTGTATAAATTCATCTGGAGAATTTTCTGCAAAGCAAAACCAGACATGGAGCCCCGCATAATTTCCACAGAAATTGTTACGCCCTCTTCTCCAATCCCTGACCACCTTAAAACCCATAAATTATGCCTTTTGGATCAATTTGCTCCAGATATTTACTACCCCATCATTCTCTTTTACACAGAAATAGATGAAACTACTGTCAAATTCTCTGATCACCTTAAAAAATCTCTCTCGAAAACACTAACCTACTATTACCCTTTTGCAGGACGAGTCAAAAATGATTACTCTATTGAGTGTGACGACTATGGTGTTACTTTCATCGAAGCCCACGTAGCCGATAAGATGTCTAAGGTTATCAAGCAACCAGAGATCGATGTATTGGAAAAGCTAATGCCATTGAATCCGAATGAAAAGATAGGTACTCAGGTAAACCTCGCAGTCCAAGTCAACTACTTTGATTGCGGTGGGGTGGCAATATGTGTTTGTTTTAGGCACATCATAGCCGATGTAACAGCAGCAGCAAGTTTTGTCAAAAACTGGGCCGCAGTTGCTAGTGGTTCCAGTGATATTACGGATGTTATATTTGATTGCGCATCTATCTTTCCTCCAGAGGATTTGATAACAAGCATCTCAAAGAGAATTAATGAAAAACACACATTGACAGAATGCGTAACAAAAATGTTTGCGTTTGATGGTAGTAAGATAGCTGATTTGAGAAAAAAAATTGGCAATATTGGATCAGATGTTGACCGTCCAACACGCTTTGAGGCCGTGTCTGCACTTATCTGGGGCGCTCTAATATCCATGGCTAGAGAAAGCGATGAGTCTACAGCTCCTGGGGCAATAATTCCTGTGAACCTACGAAAGAGAATGAATCCACCATTGCCACAACAATGTATTGGGAACATCTTTCACGCTGTAACGGAGAATTGGTTCATGAATAAGGCAATTGATTACAGCAGCCTAGCAAGAAAAATTCATGAATGTATAAAGATGGTGGATGATGATTACGTGAGAAAAGTTTATGCAGGGGGGGCTTTTGTAGATCACTTGAAAAAGAATGCTGAAGAATTTCTAAACAGTACTGAAGTTAATAAGCTGTTTGGTTTCAGCGGTTGGGTTGGACTTCCATTTTATGAAATTGATTTTGGATGGGGAAAGCCAACGTGGGTAAGCACCGCCATGAGGCTTCATAATGTTGCTGTTCTCTTAAACACCAGCGACGGCAAAGGAATGGAAGCATGGGTTGGATTGCCCAAGAATGAGATGGCCAAATTTGAACAAGATCCCGGTATCCTTACTTATGCTTCTTTCAATCCAAGCATATGAACATTATTGATGCAGGAAAATTAATAATCACCCTCGTGCCATCAATTATTAATCTTGAGATTTGATTTGAGTACTCGAGAATTCTGAATTTGCACAATACAATAAGTTAGCAAAAAGTTCGCTTCGCTGTTTCAAAATTCTTCATTCTGTGTCACGATTCGTATGATTGTAGGTCGATGCTCACCAACAAGGAGAGAGCCGAGGATGTATCGGTAGATATTCAGTTTTATTGTTAGCTAAATGCGTTTGATTATGTGTTTATTTGAAGTAAGAATAATTAAATTTCTTGTCATACAAACAATTTATTTTGGACACCTATGTTCACGGCCCCAGAATCTATAAAAGCTTTAATATTTTTTTTTTTTAAATATTTATGTTGAGAAATTTTGATATCTTGAGTACAACATGTAAGTCGCTTATTGCCCAAGCTGCAGCAATAATCAACTATTTGAAGAAATATGCAATTATTCTTTAGAATTTCCCTAAATCAAAATGTATTTAATTTGAATTCATTTAATAGAGTTACGTTGATAAAAACTTTTTTTCATATCAAAGTTTTTTTGTTTGAGATATTCGTGATCAATTATCTTTTTATTTTTACGTGATTTCTTTAATTAATGAATTCACTTTTTGTTATCTTATAATAAAAAAATATTTTAATATTCAAATCAATAATTATATAAATTTTAAAAAAAATGTGTTTATGTATAAAGAAGTGCTTACACGAACAAGTAGAGTTTATGTAATAATCTCAATAGAATAAGTGATGAATTTTGTATATAAATAAATAATTCATAAATAATTACTCATATCTATAAAGTATAAAATTAACTCCTTTTTAAAATATGTGCACGTATATTTGGTTAAATCATATTTTTATTGACCCAGCTTTCTATTAATATTTTTGTATTGATATAAAAACTTTAATTGAGTTCTTTAGTTCTGACTTAGGTCCAATCTCTTCAGCCCATCCAATAATAAGAAGACATTGTTTTACTAAAGCACAAGCTAATTAGGCTTATTAAAATTAAGCTTAACAAATACCTTCTCATATAACATGCGTTATATGTTTTAGCTTCTAAGTTTCTCACTTATCTATGGCATTACTATTGTCGCATCTCTTTAATTACAAATAACGTTTCCATTCCTCCAACGAAGGCATGGACGGTTTGTTTTCCTTCTTATAAATTCCAACAACAATCTTTCTTTCTTTTTGTAACTTTCCTTCTCCTAAAGCTTGAAAAACTCCACACAAAAAAAAAAACCTAAGCTTTCTATTTTTTTTAGTTTTTCACTTCTTTCTAAAATTAAATATTCGAAAAATTTTATAGAACACAATAATAGTTAGAGGACAACACTTTTTCTCTGAATGAATTGAAGTCCGTGTTCTAGATTTCAGATAACGTCTAAATAAGGAATTTTTCCACGGAAGAACCGCACCGAAATCACCCCTCCTTAAGATCTGGGAAACTTCCACTATTTCGAAAGTAAAAGAAAAAAAAGTGAGACGCGAAGAAAGCATAGAAAAGAGACAACAGTAATCTAAAAAATTCTTAAAATCAACACAAGAGAGGGAACCCAAGAAAATCGCCCCCACGCTACTTTAGTTAATTGCCCTTGTAGGTTGCAATGTGAAAAGCAAATGGGTTTGAGCTGTCAGATAATTATATGTCTTGGAAATATATAATAATAATTTCAGGAAAACAGCAATGAGATTTGTGCAAAACAACAAATTTTAGTATTTTATCTTATTTGAAAATGTAACTGTAGCATTGCAACCATCTAAAATGGACTAACACACCAAAAGTCTAAGAAACCATTATGAAAACTACCCAATTTTTTCATCCAAAAACAACACATTAAAATTCAACGAAGAGAAGAGCACCATTGATGTCTATGCAAACCACCATCAATATGAAGAAAACACCTACAAACTCAAGTGATGGCATGCAGATGAATGGCGGAGTAATCAGATTCAAGAACAGAATATGGGAATGTGGAAAATGGGTTGGACTAAGGATATTTGAAAGTGAAGAGAATTCTAACAAACTCTACTTTTATTGTATTTGGAAGTCTAGTTATGGGTTTTACACCTTTTAGAAGCCAACTACTGAAGAGTTGAACCTTCATGAAGCATCTAATTTATTGTAAAGTATATGGCAAAAAATAGGAATGTTAACGGGGGGTTTAATCAAGTTTAAGAACAAGAATTATCTATGTGGTGAAAAACTTGAGGTTAGAATTTTTGAAACACCTAGAAATCCTAATAAACTATACTTCTTTGGCAAACAAAAGTCAAAATGCAAGTATTTTAGATTCTAGAACCTTACTAGTAAAGAGTACAACACCCATTATACTAGAGGAGAAAGACTCAATATTCCATGCAATGAAGGATCATGCAATATCTCAGGCACATTGAATGTTGATGAAGTTGAAGGCAATATTCACTATAAAACACTTGCAAAGATTAACAACAATTTTGCAATGCTTTTGATGATATTGAATATCACCATGATAATGTTATGTTTTTTTTATAATGCTAATGTGGAATAATACAAAACAATCATGTACACTTTTTTAAATGACAATAAAAGTAAAATAAAAAAATTTTGGCAACAAAGATATTCAACCAAAAATAATGTCCTTATTCAATAATCATGAGAAAAATATATTTTTTTTTGATAGCATTGTAGTTTGCAATTACATTAATAGAGGAACAAAAAACTTCACCATCATGTATTATGTTTATCTTTTCTTATAATTTAATTTTGTTGGGCCCATTATTAAATAAATCTAGCAACCCACTCTATTATATCCTTTTAAAGAAAGCCTGTGATAAGTTAAGTAAACCTAAACCGTCTGAAGTTCAAAATTCAACCCAACACCAAAGCTAAATTGGATATGTGGATCAAGTAAACCTGACCTGCTAATTCATGGACTTTAAAAATAGGTCATGTGAGGTATGACAAGTGTAAAAGGATTTGAATTACTATTTTAATTGAATTATGACTTAATAAGTTTAGTTCTTCATAAAAGAGGAATCCTTACAAATAGGAGAAAAAAATCTTTAGGTTTCTCTCCTAATTTGATTATATCATGCATTATAATTGATAAGAACCCTAATTAAAAATAAATAAATAAACCATGTTATAAGTTCTCATGCATTATCTAAATATGATTTGGACTAATATGCTGTAAAAAGAGACGATTTTCTCATTGTTGACTATCGACTTCATCATTAACTAGTTGTGTATAAAAGCATCCTACTTGTTTTTTAAGTACTATACACATAAAGCGTCCATTTCTTAAGTAAAAGACTAACTTGAGCGTCGGAGTATCTTTTTTTGTAAGAGGACAGTGCTTTTCAAATAAATTTGTAGAGTTTTCAAGGACAAAGAGATCAATCCATAAAGTTCTAAACTTGGAGGTTTCAAATCTCAACACATAACTAAGATTGAATTATGAACACAAGTCCCATGCATATTTGAATGGACTATTAATATCATCCATGAACAAAATCGAAAGGTTCTATAATATTCTAAGAAATACACTATGTAAATAAAAATATATAGGTGGGTGTTGCATTGTAATTTTCAAAATATTCCTATCAAAAGTTAACTGCATCATGCATCAATGTTGCAATGGTAAACATACAAAAATAATGAGGATAAGAACCACTAAAATAATATATAAGAATTTAAATACTAACAAACATCATATCTTGAAAATCTTACCCTTTTCATGTTACCTCTACCGTAGGGTTAGGAGGCTAATGGTTATGTTGAGCATACTTTATTATATTTTTTATAAGGGTTAATTAGGTTTAATATTTGTATCTTTCAAACTTAATATTTGTTTGTTGAAATTAAGATTATTTGACTTTTTATATTTTTTATTGTTATTTTATAGGTTTAGAGTAAATGAAGTAAATAGGGATAAAATTCTAATGAAAATAATCTAAAAACATCAAATTATTACAGTAGATTGCTATATTAATTTTGCTACAGTGCCTAGAACAGCGCTAAAAAATAGTATGTACAGTGCCCCAACGCCCAGAATCCAATGTCACGACAATGTATAAATAGTGCCCTGAACATTATGCGTGAACAATAATCCTAATCTGATTTGTATTTGATGTTTTACCCTAATTTGAAGACATAAACTTATAAATAAAATGCTAAAAGGCCTAATTCAAGAAATCAAGTAAAGAGGCAAAAACTTAGAGAATGAATTCACAATACAAAATCATATATCAAAATTAAGAAATCAAGATTCAAGTTTCAAGTCAAGATTGAGAGAGAAGCAACCCAAGATGTCTTATTGATTAGTTTTTCTTCTTTTTTTCTTATTATCATGTTCTTATTCTTGCTGTTATTTATGGATTGATTTGATACTTTTGATTTTGTGATGAGCTAAACTTGTTATTCTAAGGTTAGACTATAAGAATCTAATATGTAGTTGAATTTTATTGACTTTCTTAGTTTATGAACTTAATACATATAATTGATTCATTCTATCTTATATTTATTATTTTCATTATATCTAGCCAATATCTTAAATGATTGAGAAACCACGAAACTTGACAAATGAATTTACGTGTTTAGTGTCACGCCCCAGATCCAAAAGATTCGATACACGACATCACTTACATTCATTCAATAATATGCACTCATAAATAATATTACATAAAATTTCAAATTTTAATTCAATATAGGAATCCTTAGCAAGTTGCTAATAAGTTCAACACTAAAATCAACCTATAACCTAACATATAAACATAAACTTCTATTGACAATATTTAAACATTCATTTCAATTTCTTTCAGAATTATAACAATTGAATTATGACTGGGGCAATTAGTAAACCGGAAATACGTAGAGTTTTCTCAGAGATTAACACTCTACGACGTCACCAGCAGAAACTTTGTTACCGAAAACTCAAAATATATTCATTACAAATTCTTACTTAAAATTAATCCATAACCACACTTGGTGAAACTTAAACCAAATACAACTACGCTCAATAAAATAATATATAAGTATTTATTCAATAGAGATAAATCAAATATCTTAAACTACATGTCCCCAAATGAAACACTCAGCAACCTAGCAACTTAGGGAACCCAAGGGACAACAGAAGCCTTGCCAAATCGGCTAAATACACATGTACCTTATTTACCTGAAATTACCATAAACTATAATGAATATAAAATTTAGTAAGCATACTAGTTTTTCATATATCATATTACAAATACATATATGTACACAATGCATGTGTATGATATGTTGTGATAAATTAAAATCATAATCTTATCAAATCACATGTCAGGTAAGGGCTTACACATTTTTTTAAAATATATAATAGGAATACCATCACTCAACTACTACTTAGTAGGACTTTCATATCACATAATGATCCAAATGTCACCCGTCGGTGACATACCGTATAAGAGGAATAGCACAAGTGAGGTTTAAATTACACATATATAACGCTCATGCCCGAAGGTAAGAGCCACACCCTCACCCTGATCATCGGTGAGTCCTCTCACATGCACCAATATGCCACCACACGAATGTGATGACTCATTTTTTCTTTAGGTACCAATAGGATCCTCCCTACATACGAAACACATAACATATATCAATCCCGAAGGAAAGGCCATACATAAAGGCTCTAAAAATCACATAAGGTGCCTACTAAGTAAATAATGAGTTCAAGCATCCTTAAAACACAAAACGTATCTCATGGACATTTTCCTCTTCAAAAACTTTCTTTATTAAACACATTTTATTTTGAAAGCTCACTTTCATAAACATATGTATGTCCATGCTCGATGTCAATGCTCACATTTATAAACATATGTCTTTCACATTTCATATCAAATATATGTTGGCATAACATAAACATATTTCTAAGTACATTTACAAAATTATACATAAACAATTACTATATTTATTGTGATTTTAGTAAAAGTTTAGTATATTACCTCTTAACATATGTCTTTCATATTTCATATCAAATATATTTTGACATAACATAAACATATTTCTAAGTATATTTATAAAATTATACATAAATAATTACTATGTTTATTGTGATTTCAATAAAAGTTTAATATACTTACCTCTTAACACTTTTAGCTACAAAGCTTAAATCTCCTTAACCTATCAATGGAGATTAATCCTTTCATGAGCCTCAACATTTATATAAAACACTTAAATAGCTTATAAAATTACACATATTGTACTTATTACATCGAAATGGTCTAATTACTTGGTGTCTCAAAACTTGTCATTCTGACCACTTACACTTAAAAAAAAAATTTATACATCAAATGATGTTCAATTACTCCAAAATCAGAATATATCCTTCTTATATATGAATATTATATCATAATTCCTACACAATCCATTCCATAAACACCATCGAATCCAAACTACTAACCTGACAGGATGAAGATATTTACTAAACAGTATTCAATCTCCCAATTTTATAAAATCATATACTAACTCAAAAATTATAAAACTACCACAGAATTACTCTTAACACATATTTCAATCCATGATAAATATTTTACTTCAAAATCACTGTCAAAAATATTTTAAAACTATTTTATTCTATAACTTTAAAAATATATTAATCAAATACTGCAATGAGCTGATACTCTTTAGCAAATCATAACAATTTAACCACATTGATCTAAATTCTCAATTCTGAGTATATCATATTAGACATATAAAATTATCATATTCCATAAATTCATAATTTTTGAAGTTCATTCAGTAGATCAAAAATTATTTGTCTCTGTATCATACTGCTAACACAAGAAAGTTTTAGAATTCAGGATCATTTTGGTAAATTCACTAAAAATTCAATTTCTTGAATTTTCAATCGATTCAAAGTCTCAAATGATTCTAGACATATCTAATTTTTTATACTCAAAATCAAAAATCAGAATCAAAGCATAACAATTTATAAAAATTTTGGATCAAGAGACTATCAAGAAGAAATTCTGCAATTCATCATGATTTATCAAGTTATCTACATAAATCATCATCAATTCTCACAATATCTTACCAAATTCACATCAAATCCTCAATTGTACATATTTTTGAAAATCAAAACTTAAAAAAATTAACTAAATTAACACCAAGAAACTAAGAAAGAGTTATAATACCTCTTAAAATTTAAATTCCAACTTTCTTCTTCTTTTTCTTCTTCTCTTTTTCTCTCCTTTCTTTCTCTCTTTTCTCTCTCTAAAGGGGTGGCTCGATCCAAAAATGAGTAAATTAGGGTTTAAAATATGTATTTTTATACTAAGAGGCTAATTTTTAGTATTTATGAATTAGCCCCCAAAACTTTCAAAGTATTACAATTTGGTCCCTAAAATCAATCTAAAGTCTTGCAAATAAACCAATACTAATAGTATATCCTTAATTTATACAAACCATACTAATAACAATACATAATTTAAGTATCATTCACATACAAATAAAATATGAATATTATATATATATATATATAAATATTTATTCTTTTCGGTGTTAGATAAGTGATTACTACATTTAGCCTAGGATAATTTGATGCATGATCATAAGATAATAACTATGAGATTCATCTATAATAGACATATACCTAGATGGCATGTATGGCATAATTTAGACTTAATCTTAATGAATTACATTTTAATTTGATTATCATAGATATATAAGTGATTGTTAGAATGCGTAATATAGCCACTTAACCATCGACAGAGGCTTGTGATAATATTAGTGTCTAAGCCAACAATTGGTATTAAGGGATTAATTAAAATATTAATGAGTCCAATGAAATATTAGGGGATGAGTCTACACCCTAGATTATTATTAATTAGTGAATTTATCTCTTTGTTTGTTAGTTGTTTAAGTTAATTTAATTGATAGAATTATGTTAGTTAATTAAATTTCAGATTTTGATTTTTTTAATAAAAGTTAAGTATATATAATTTTAGTAATTGATTGATAGAATTAGATCGTATAGTCCATTTATGATCGATACTTGAACTTTAAATCCTATATTACTTGATACGATAATGTGCGCTTGTACTTAACTACTACAACACTAATCAATTTTGCTATTTCCATCTTCTTTAGATTATGTCGGTTGGCTTTAATCTCTTGGTTTACATACTCTAGTGCATTGGATTTTGAGATATAGATAAGTTAGTAATTATTTTTTAAATAGAACCATAAGAGATAACCTTAAACACCAACCTTTATTGAGAAATTGACAATGTTGGCATGCTCTTTTAACCCCAATACTATTGAGTAAACATCAAGTTGGAATTAACATTTAATATCATTCAATATACTTGATGAATCAAATTTAAGTATATCTCAACTTTTTTAGGGCATTTTCTTAAATTATAGTCATTCCATCATACTTCTTACATTTCAAAGTGTATATGGGCTTTTTTCTTTTCTTAAGTGCTTATTCATTTGTTTCTTTCTTCTTATTAATTTTAGGCTTGTCAATCTTCATTGAGGATGTATCTTAGGCTTGTCAACCTTTAGCTAATTAATTTTTTCAGGTAATTGGTGAATAGTCTCATAATGTGACTCCTATAATAGGCTCTTATCAATAAAACCTATTAGATTAGCATGATTTTTAACAATTAAAGCCATTGCATGCTTCTATAGTTACCCATTTATCCGTTAAGCCCCACAATCACAAATCATCTTTTTAAGGTGTGCAATATAATAACTATCTTGATTCAAGACATAATCCAACACTTTAATTTATATGGACTGGCTTTAATAATGCTGGCCTTGTTTAATGCCTTGGATATTTTTTTCAAACTTTTTGTGTACCCACTAAATGGCAATGATATGTCTTAATTAATAGACTTCTTTCTCCTTCTAATAAGTCTCTTTATAAGCTTTATCCTTATAAATTCTAACAAATTAATGATAGGCCTCTTTTTGAAATTTTTATTTTTTTGTGACCCATTCTATGATTATGTCATGTTATAGTAACATGATCAGATTTAAAGAATGAGTGAAAGTTGTAAGCAACCCAAGATTCATAGACTTCTCCATCAACTATTATAAGCTGAAACTTCTTCTTAATTTCATTCATGATTATTTCAAAATCAACCTTATTAGTAGATTTTATTGCTTTAATAACTCTTTTATGTTATTCTTGAAGTTGGTATATATATGCCTTGCACAGCACCTAATTAAATACCCAATAAAATTGTCTTTAAGTGTTGAAATGAGACCCTTATACCTGTCAGACATAATGGTCATGGATAATTTATTTTGTATATCCATCTGCACTCTTTAGGCAAACCTAAAAACCAACTCCAATTGTCTTTGTCCTCCTTCTCACATATGCAAAATGCTAATGGAAAAATGATAATAAAAATGCCAATCTTAACATCCAAAGCTACTATGGAGAGTAGCATCCCGCCACAGTACATATTCAAATAAAAAGTAGTAATCCTTGTAAATCTCTTGCAGCCCATCAAGAAACCTTTCTAAAAAAAACATTATAACTCACAAGCAAACTCTAGAATAAGTGGTCTTCCCCTTCAATTTCTTGCTTAATCTTCATAGTTATCCCAATGTCGGTCTTTAGAAAAAATTTTGCACAGTCATGCAATTTCGCATAAAAAAATATATAATCTCCAGCAACAATGTTTCTGACTATTTTCTTAACCTTATATAGCCTTATCTTTGTTGTTACAGTTCTATACCTCCTGACTAGGTTAGTTGCAATAGTTAAGATCTTAATATTTGGGTTATGTTTAGTGAAAGTCAATAGTTTCTTTGCAATCTAAGTGTTAATGACATATAGCTTCTTTTGGTTCTTCAGACATGTGTGTGGATCTCTTTTTAATGTCAAAATCATAAAAGATACATTGTCAACCAGCAATGAAACATGAATCCTCCATTCACACCCTTTTAAGGCACATTCAGTAATCATCATGTTCCTCTAATTCTTTATTCTTTAAATAACTGGTGTTAGAAGTTGAAGGGGAGTTTAGGTTTAGTACTAACTGTTGGGGATCTACTGTGTTCAGGTGTATGCATGTGGTAGTGTGTTAATTCAAAAATACGCATCTAATATATATTTTAACGCAGTGGAATATAAAACATACAATTAACACAATAATAATATATTAATCAAATTAATACATAAATGGTAAAATTAAAAAATTACCAATACGTGTAACGTTTTACACATATACTTCCGGCGTCCATCTGAAGTTGTACTGGTTGACAGTTCTAGTTATCAACTTGGTGGGTTTGATAATCTAGAACAGCAGCTCCTTGATCCAACGTAAGATTAACCCTTAATCTAAATGGCCGGTACTTAATCTATTGCTTTTGTTTCTCACGTTGATGAAGTAGAGAATTGGAAGCAACAATTGCTTTTCAAAAACAAAGAGCATGAAACGAAAATTGATAAAAGAAAATAACTCTTTATTTCCTTTCTCTTTCCTTTTTTTTTTTTTCAATTGAATTGCTAATTCAATTCTTTTTTTTTCTGATTTCCGTTTCAATTCACACGTATATATCTCTTAGGATTAAAAAATAATATCACAATATTATATAATAATAATAAAAATAGCTTTATTGGCAAATATAATAATATAAAACTATAATAATAATATTATATATAATGCATGACGACTATCATGCATTATATATATTATATTATTATAAATAAAATATAATATAATAATATAAAATATTAGAGATATTTAATTATTTAACATTTAAATAATTAAAGTGTGAATGACCATTTTATCCCTCATGAATAGTTACTAAGAATACCCTTTAGCAGGTCCCACCAAACCCCACACTTAAGTAAACTCAACCGAGGGATCACAATGCATCACGTATCACTTTACAATTAGTGAATAACAATTATTAACTAATTGTTGTATTTAACGCTTAAATACACACATGCACGTATTTTTGTGGTTACGTTGGATATTACTGGATTAAACAATTTAATCCAGTACTCTGCCCTAGTACACAATGAGTACACTCCATATCGCGAGACTCTCTAGGTTCACGCCCAATTCGTCAAATGAAACTATTCCATCAGTCCGTGATCTATGCCCCACTCACACGTCACGAATATTACAAATCGACGCGTTGAACATACAAGTTGAGGTTACAACGCACACGTATAGTCCTTCCATCATATATATCTTAGATGTGCAGGGATATAGATTCACACCGTCAAATCCCTATATGCTCATTCATAAACCTATCTCCAGAATGGTATTTCAATTGAACACTATGAGCAAAACTCTTTGCCATATTGCTTAACCCATGGAAACACCTTTCTGGGTTAATTGCTTACGACCATAAGACTTTTCTGAGATACTATCTTGGAGCATCTAGATATATCACTCCCTATGAGAGCTGATGGGTCCCATATCTGTACACATCAGACTCCATGAGTATCGGACCATACCCAGCGACACCCAGCGGTCAGACCATGAAAAGTCTCTGACATGCGTGGAACCAAAGCATGATGGATCACTCACAAGCCCACCGTGGTGCTCAGGTCAGAGGACCACATATACTACTCAACTCGAGAGGACCTTTCATTGATGGCAACATAGGATATCTATTGGGGTCCTTATAAGACTGTACAGTATTCAGTCCTAACTGAATACCTATATGCCTATACAATCTCCAAGATCCTGGTCAGCTAAGAATAACCAGCTGTACCTGACAGATATAGACATACACTGATCTATATAAATTAATGGTATCTACTAATAGATCTGCGTTAGTAGAAATAGGTCAGGAACTATATATATTTGAGAACATGCTTGCATAATGACATATCCTAGCAAACTATTGCAACTCTTGCAACTATATCATTATTAGCATATTCTGAGGTCTTTGTCCCGTTTCAGACAATGCTCCAACTGTTGGAATATTTGCTAACCCTTAGCATCGGTCTAAACTTCTTTAGACCGTAACCGAACTCCTTCAAATAAAACAAAGTCTGTAACGTAACAAGCATTAAACCATATAATTAAAAAGATAATTAGCGATATAACAAAATATATATGTATAGATATCAAATATTCATACAAAATAGGAACGGCACGTAGGCACAACCCTAACACTAACATCTTCTTAAAATTAACCTTTTACCCTAATACCCATTTGTTAATGAAAGCGTATAATTGTAAGTAAATATAATATCAAGAATATAATATCCAGATCAATTAAGAACACAACGCAACTAATTTATGTGATTTGAAAAAATCCTAAGTCCACGGTAAATTAAGGGATTTTAATCTCTCTTATTAACTCTTCTAAAGATTACAAGAAAAAACAAATAAAGAACTCTCAAAGGAATTATATGGCATATCTTCATTCACACAAGAACAATAAACAGCCACAATGGTTCCACCCTAATACACAAAAGCACCTAGTGTCTACCTAATTCTTTAATCTCTCTTAGAGTATCTCCTTTAATGCTTGATAATTCTAAACAATGTTTACAAGATTTTATATAGAGAGTAAAACGTCCCTAAAAATCCTAAATCTAGTTGAAATAAGAGTCCATGCATTTAAGAGTCTGAAACCCCCTCAAAAAAGTCAAATCCAAGCCAAAACCAGAAGCCCTCAAAACTAAGCACCACGGTGCTGAAGCTTGGTGTTATCACCTCATCTTTTCGTGCTCCTTTTTACTTCTACCTCTTCATCATGCTTCTCCCTCGTACATCTATTACGTACTCGACTTTGTGATGACTCTTTACTTGATATCCATCTCAATTCATGCCCATACAAGATTGTTGAATCACCAATTTTTAATAAATTCTTTCATGATTTAAAATCTTTTATAAGAATGCTTTTGGATCCATCCACACCAATGCTATATTACTTAGAGCTGACTCTAGTTAATTCTTTGTCAAAACTTAACTCATCTTGGGTTTGCGACTTTGATCTATAAAAGTATGAATGCTTCTTGCATAAGGTATGGATGCGACACATTCTTTTTTGACCCTCATCACTTTGGTAAGTTTGTTTTAGATGTCACCTCGTGGTCTGCATTACCTCAACGCCCTGTGTTGGGCCATCTTCGGCCATCTCTTTTAGCACATAAAGCCCTCATTTGTGCTTTTTACCTTCCATCCTTATACATCATTTTACTACCCTCAGTTTTTTTCTTTTTCGCTCTAACCGAATACCCTTATTTATCAAGCTTCCCTAGGGATATCAAGTTCCTCCTAAATTTAGGAACGTGCCTTACACTATGTAAGTCCCTAGGTTTTCCATCTTACATCTTCATCCTTATGTAACCAACCCCCACAACCTCACAAGCTATATCATTCCCCATTAGAACTTTACCATAATAGCTTTATAGTTTATAAATAAGAATCTGTTATGATATATATGAACACTACACCCTGAATCTAATATCCACTTACCAATGTACTTTACTTTAGAGGTAACCAAGAAGTTTACAACTTTAATGTCATCTTCATGACTCATTAATGCAGCACTTTCATCCTTTCCTTTTATTTTAGGACAATCTCTCATAAAGTGTCATTCCTTATTACAAAGAAAATACTTCTTAGATCTTCTTCTCAGTTGGTTGTTCTTTCCTTTTGCAACTAAAGCTGTTGCATTATCGATTTCAAATCTCTTCTCTAATTCTTTTGAATTTAATGATTCCTTGACATCAATCATTGTTGGAGTCTCTCTTTCATATAATAGTGTATTCACAAAGTTCTCATAACTTAACGTTAATGAACTTAACAAGATAATGGACTTATCTTCATCATCCCTCTTGATACCTAGAGTCTAAAAACTTATAATGATCTTATTAAAGGCTTCAATGTGATCTCTTAATAAAGACCCTCGGACATAGATAATTGGTACAGTTTCTTCTTCACATGTAGACAATTAGCCAAAAACTTCCTCAGGTATAAGGTATCGAGTTTCTTTCATAGACCCAATGTTGTCTCTTCTCCATCTTCCTCCCTTAAGACTTCATCACTCAACACTAGTATTATAGTGTTATAGGCTCTCTTCTAAAGGGTATCTCAATCTATCTCCCCAGATTTCAAAGGTATCTTATCTTTACTAGCAGTTGTTTGAGTTTCCTCCAAAGCTGAGTCTAACCCTTCCTTGAATAGTAGAGCCTTAATATTTTTCTTTCATAAATTAATTAAACTTCTCTATATAGCTTGACAGTTGCCATGGTTTAAATACCAGCTAAGTGTATTATCGAACCAAGCTTTAATATCACTTTGTTGAAGGAATCTCCTCCTTCTAATAAGAAGATTAGGTTTAATGTTAACCTCTCGTTAAGATTAACCTTTTGCCCTAATACCCATTCAATTTGCAGAAGTGTATAATTGCAAGCAAATATAATATCAAAAATATAAGAACCAGATCAATCAAGAACACAACACAACAATTTATGTAGTTCGACAAAAGTCTACGTCCACGGTGGATCAAATTGATCTTAACCTCTCTTATTAACTCTTCTAGAGATTACAAGAAAAAACAAATAAAAAACTCTCAAATGAATCTATATAGCATACTTTCATTCTCTCAAGAACAATAAACACCCATAATAGTTCTACCTTAATACACATAAGCACGTAATATCTATCTAGTTTTTTAATCTTTTTTAGAGCCTCTCCTTTAATGATTGATTGTATCTAAAGAATTTACAAGTATTTATATAATGATTAAAATGTCCCTATAAACCCTAAACCTAATTAGAATAAGAGTTTATGCGTTTGAGAGTCTAAAATTTTCTCAAAGAAGTCAAATTCGAGCTAAACAATAATTGTCGAAGTCGTATCGCTACAGCGCAAAATAATTTTCCCCTACAGCACTAGAGAGCCAAGGCGCTAAGGGTCTAGGGTTACGGCGCTGGAGCTTCTATTTAATTCTCACGTTTCTCCACTCTTTTTTATTTTTAATTCTCCATCTTACTCTTTTCTTGTATAATCGTTACGTACTCGATTCTATGATGATTCTCTACTTGATATCTATCTCAATTTATACTTATATAAAATTGTTAAATTACTAATTTTTAATAATATATTATGTTAAAAAATTGCATTTAAAGATAATTTGCATATGAGTTGTGTGATTTTTGTAGTTTTAAATTGCATTATATCATTAGCTGCAACAGGACAAATTATCGCATAACATTTAAAAGAAGCTAATGTATCAATATTATTGCACCCAACACCGTGTAATGAAAAATAGGAAAACCAGCTAGACAAAAGAAAATAAAAAAATGAGTTTGAACTTAATTTTGGTTTTAATATTATATAAGTAAAATTATTCAATTTAAATATTTAAACTATTAAATAAAAATATAATATTAAAATTATTAATAAGTTCAGTGTCAAGAAACAACAGTAGCAGTATGCAGTGTTGTAATTGTTTGGTCCAGTAATTCGATCACTGGCCCGCTGCCCGCCCATGTGTATACTGCAGCAAATTGCATGTGCTTGATTCTGACAGTAAATACTACAGTCGATAATGAGTACATATATAGAGAGAGAGAGAGAGAGAAAGAGAGATTCTTTTCGCTCCATTGTTAAGCACGTTCAATTAATTATTGTAGAGCTAGCTTCCTTTATATTACGATGAAGATGCTTTAGCTAGCGTGACACTTTCAGACCTCAAGACAAATAATGACTGCTGCTGCTCCCCGTCTCGTCCCCGTCCAAAATTAAGGAGTGGGGTTTGGACTTTTTCTCGCATATAATTGGCAACTTCAATTATATGTTCATTAATTAGAGTACTATTACTCTTTTTAATTTAATTTATTTTTTAAATTATTTGACAATTGACCGGAATTTTCGTATTTGTGTCAGACATAATCATAAATAAATATTGGTAATCATAAAATATAATTATCTTAATTTATTATATCAAATTATTAAAATAAATATTAAAAAAATTTATTTAAAAATTTTATAATAATTAATAATAAGTAACTTTTAATAAGAATCAAGGTATAGCAATTTTTCACAATCAAATTTAAATAGTATATTGTAGATATCAAGTCATGCACTTCAATTGAATACTCCTATAGCATCAACTAAGCTACAACTTTAATACCCTTTTTACTCTATGTACAGCGTAAAAATTATAATTCACCATAAGTAAAAACACATAAGATTAACACACCAATAAAGATAAAGAAAACAAACCAATCACAAGACACAAGATATACGTGATTCGGCCCAAAATTGTCTACGTCCACAGAGGATCCATGATCCAGCTTCTTACTATTAAAATAGATCACTAAGTATCTTCTTACATCATCAATGATCCCACAAGACCCCTTAGTATCTCCCATAGAGACCTCTAAGCATCTACCATTAATCATTATGACTCCCTAAGACCTCTCAGTATCTCCTCATAAGAGATTTTTACAAGGAACACAAGAATAGCCCTAGCATCTAAGTCAAAAAGATCTATGATGTTTCTCTTTTATTCACTCAAATAACCTAAAGAAGAAAATAGCCCCAAAGGTTACACCCTAGTGCACCACGCACTTAGTGCCTACCTAACTCCTCTATTCTCTCTTATGGTTATATCTTGAAACCTTAGATGTTTAATCTTAAACAAGGGTTTACAAGTGTTTATATAGGACATATTTTGTGCCTACAAATCCTATTCCTTGTTGGAGTAAGAGTCCACTTGTTTTGGAAGTTCAAAACTTTTTAAAACTCGAAATCCCGAACCAAAACGGACATCCTGACTCGTCTGGGCGCCGCGGCGCTCATCCCTAGGCACTGCGGCGCTGGTCTTCTGTGTTGAGGGCCGCGGCGCTCAGCCCTGGGCACTGCAGCGCTGGTCAGCTCCTCGCGATTTCTTTATTTTCTTCGCATCTTCAAGTCCCGTTTCACTTCTCCCTTCATGTCCCACACATCTTAGACTTCTCCATACGTGTTCCACACGTCCCACACATCCTAGACTTCTCCATACGTGTTCCATACGTTCTAAACTTCTTGTGACTCTCCACTTTAGTATTCATCTTAATTCTTATCCAATCAAAATTATTGATTCCCCTTTCATGTCCCACACATCCTAGACTTTTCCATACGTGTTCCACATGTTCTAAACTTCTTGTGACTCTCCACTTTAGTATTCATCTTAATTCTTGTCCAATCAAAATTATTGAATCACCAATTTTTCAACATAACACTTAATAGGCTTCTCTCACAATAATAAAAAGAAGAGAAATTTTACGAATAATAATTTAATTTAGAGATCATAACTTTAAAAGAGATATTTATATACTAGATTGACTATCATCTTGTAGTTTAACTATTATTAGGCGGCATATAAATATATTTACATCATAAAATTTTATTATTTAAACTTTTATGGTTTAAAATTTTAGAGCGAAAAAGTTTAATATAGGGCCATTTTAAAGTTACACGATAATATATAGCTATATATTATATGCTTTTTTTTATTTGTTTGACTCATATTTGCTTTTTGTTATGCTATGTCCTTTATAGTGATGATTAAAAAATCATAGTCATTGAGCTTGTCTTTTGCATTACCTCGCGTTTCCGTTTTCATATTCTTTGCTGGTTTCCTTCGACTTCGAGTTGGATTAAAGTTAATATAGATAAGCTTTTAAGGATAATTATATTATTACGACTTGTGGAGCTATCTTTAGAGATGAGAGTGTTATTTTTCTTGACGGTTTTAACTACCCTTAAGGGATACATACTAGTTATTACATTGAAATTATGACGGTTATATTTACTATTGAACATTCCTTCAATGAGAGTTGACACAATTTAGTTTTAGAGAATGATGCCATACTAGTGATTCATTTATTTTTCAAGCATCTCTACGTTCTCCTTGGCAACTTTAATCTCGATGGCTTAATTATTGGCATTATTATGTTAATATATCATTTATTTATTATCATGCTTTCAGAGAGGTTAATATTGTGGCATATTCTCTAACCAACATGGGGTTACATTATTAAAATTTTACTTAGTGGACTGAAACCCCTCTCGTGATTCGGGTTTAGCTTTTCAAAGTCGCTAATTGTTTTTCAACTATCATTTCGCTTAAGAGTTTTTGTTCTTTGTTTCCTTTTGGTTTTGTTTTATTTCTTTCCCTTGGCATTATTTTAGCTTTTTGCATATTCTGGGAGAAGGCTCAATGCATTCCCCCTAATAGATGTATTTGGTTTTCATTATTTTATTTGCTTTCTCTCATTTCGTTGAGGTTTATAAAATTTTAAAAAAAAACTACTATTTTAAATTATGATATTTAATTTTATTATATAGTGCATTTAGAAGTGTCTTTTTTATTTTTAAAAAAAAAGACATTTTTCTAACATATAAACATAGATATGAAATAATATGAAAAGTACTTTTCTCATATAAAAAAATAAGTGCTCTCAAACACACTCTTAAGTAATACAGTAGAATATTGATGCATTTATACTCAATAAATTAATAATCTCAATTGGTTAAGTAATTTTTTGGTTGGTTCAACTTGTTGCTAATATGTTAGATTAGTAATTTGATAAATTTATAAGATAATAAATTATGAAAAAAAATATATCCTTATTGTTTCATATAGGACTCACTTACTATATAAATTAATATGCAAATAAATATGTTTAAGAGGTCTTCACAAAATATGTATATGTTGTTGCTTGCTTCTTCTTAAAATTGATTTCAACTTAGATCTCATCTCTGACTTTTGGTTAAATATTTGTAAAATAGAATAATATAGTATATTAAATGATACCTTAAAAAAAAAGGAGAGTAATGAATTTTACTTGTTTATAAACAATACATAGAATATAGTTAATTCACAAAATATAATATGTAATTCACTTGTTAATAATTAAAGAGTATTATGTTTAATATTTTGGGAAAATAAGAATATTTTCATAAATTAATAATTTATCAATTAATCAATTTTTTTTTTCAGAGGGTATTAATTTACCGAAGTTTTACTGTATATCATATAGAAAAGTAGAAAATAAAGAACTCAATCACTTTTCCTCGGAGTCAGCAGGGTTATATTAGTATACAAACAACTAAAATTTCTATAAATAGAGAAGTTAAAATGGGAAAATTATGAAGCACGTTCAAGAGATTAATATAAGAGTAAAGGAATTAACACAATAACCTTCTCACAAAAAAAAAAAAAGGTAACAAAAAGTAATACAAGAACAGTAACAAGATGGAGATGGGAATGAGAGGATGAGTTTGAACTTAAAAGCTAGTGTTACTCTATCAAGACTGGTGCTAACTAGATGGGGTGAAAGACTGAAAAAAAAAAGAGAGAGAAGACGAGAAGTAATTGATTAAACATATAATCTGAAGTCTATATATGCGATATCTTTATTGATGTATCCACGATATCAATAGGAAGGAGTGCAGGCAATACAAGCAAGCAAGAGAATGGCAGAGGAGACACCATCTTCTTCAAGACTGGAGCTGCTCCTTTTGAACTTGCTAGCTTTGCCTTTGTTGCATTGTATCTGCAGCTGCTTCTGCTGGTGATGATTTTGCTGATGATGAAGATGGGAATGCTCTCGACGACCCGCTTGCTGTTGTTGTTGTTGTTGCTGCTGCTGCTTTCTCTTCATGGCTTCTTCCACTTTGGACACCATTTTTGTTATCCTTATCAATTATTTTGAGAACTAGTTAGCTAGCAATTTGTTGATAGAGAAGGAGGGCCGCGCTTGTGCATGGGGAACAGCCATACATGCACCTCAATTTATAGCCCAGAATTGTACCAAAATGCCCTCGGCTTCTGCCCTAATTATCATGATATTAATTAAGGGACTTATTACTAGGCTTTTGGATCTTCCAATTCCGAGGACCCACCGCATTAATTTTAGAAATTATTATGATATTAACATATGCTATCTGATAGATATACATATGTATGGATGGCATGGTTAATAAGCTGAGGCTTCTAAAAATTTGTCCTCCAATAATATTTGAAGATATTTAATATAAGCCAACGCTGTCCTTCTCCAGATTATATATAAAACAATTTATTTAAAGAGTGATTTTGACATTACACGGAAAAAAAAAGACAGCTTTCAAATAATTAAAAGCAATTTTATATTTGTAATGTTAAAATAAGCTAAATTATTCTTCTGATTAAGGAAACCCGAAACTCAAAACTGTTTTTTTTTTTTTTCCTTTGATAAAACACAGACTGAATCCTTAACCTTTTGCAATATGAAGTTGAAAATATTCTTAAATAGACCAATCTTTTAGCCATTCAATGAACATAATTTAAAAAAGGAATTAAAATCATCTCCTAAGTTAATCATTCTTGTATTATTTTTTTTAATAATTATTAATACTTACCAATCACATGCTTGTAAAAATTAGATGAAAGTTTAGCTTAAAAAAAAAATTAGATCTCTAAAAAAGATTGTTGAACCAGAAAGAATTTGATGAAATTAATCTACTAATTCATATACAACATTGCAGCTGGGAATTTTGGCAAAACTTGCATTGGATTCTCTTCGAATGCTCAATTATTAAGATGAGCAAGTTTCATTTGTATTAGCTGGTGTTAAATTAAATAATCAGTATTCAATACATATGGTTTAGTTAGTTAATTGCATATATATATTATATATACTTATATATATATATATACTTAGTATATAAAACAAATAAAGAAGTCTCATACTTGACCAACTAACCAATTATAATGATATAAATACAATCATTTTTATGATTGGATATTTGGATTTGTATTCCAAAGAGGTGTTATACATATAAATATAATAACTGAAAATATAATAAAATAAAAAAACAAACCCTTGTAATAAGGAGGTCAAATTGTAGTATTTTGCAAGTCTATGCCCCAATTGAGCTTGATTTATCAGTCCTTGTCGTGACCTTAGATTAAAGAGAGGGGTCTTCATGTGCAAAGCCATGTGAGCATGTGTTCATGTTCTCGTCCTCCGTTGGCTAACCCACATTCATAGGCCCCAAATGTCATCATCAATTTTAAAATCATTAATTTTTTTTTTTTTTTTACTTTTGCACACATTTTCTCTTCCACTTCAGCAGTCCAATTTAATTATTTTTTTCATGTAGCTAGCTCACACTTTCGGGCTACTAAGATCCAATGTAATCTTTCATAATTCTAAGTAATTGAAATTCTTTCTTTTGAAAATCCTTCATTCGCGCAAACTTTGAGTCAGCACATGAATGTTCAAGTAATTAAGCATATAGATATAACCCTCGGCAGAATTAGTTCTCTTTTATTTGTATCTAATTGGATTCAGTCATTTAAACTGTATTTGTTGTACTTTCTATAAGCGTTTTCAACCAAATTAGTACTTCCGAATCTTGAAAAAATAAAGCACTTCGTAATGAGGGTTTTGAACAATAAGGGTTTTGGGAGATGATTGAAGAAACATTCAGGAGCTGGGCATTTAACAACATGTCTTGTCTGGGGATAAGTTCATACATGAACAGTCACCGGGCCAAGCTTCACAAGAAATGTTTGTTGTGATTGAAAGAGACAAGCAAATGGAGGTTATGAGCCCATAATTCTAAACATGCAGTGGCCACGGCTTTAGAAAATGGGATGTTGGCCATTCTCAAAACATCCCATTCTGGTTTTGTTTGACCCCAAAGAAATATAATGGAGAACTCCATTGACCCACTATTAGTTTTGTTATTTAAGCAAAATCAATGCATTTTTCCTTGGCCAGTGTATGTATATTTTTCCTTGTTTCCTGTTCTCGTTCTTTAATTATTGCACAAAACCCTAATTCGATTAATAAGCATTACAGAGTGGATCTTTGTCTCCTTTCACATATGTATATACCTAGGAGTGTACGTCCATATATACATTAATCAGCTGCCTAGCTAGATGTCTCTATGATTGACTATGTTTAGTTGAAGACTTGGATAAGAAGAGCAAGGCTGCTGGATCAGTTTCAACAGATATTGTTTCGGTCGTACTCACAGGTCGTGGGGGCCCGGTAATTGTGTGCACTATTTTGTTATCAATCATGCAATTTTTCATTCAACGGAGTAAAAATTATTTATTCACTGTTAAATTCAACACACTTAGATTCAGTGGAAACGGAGCGGAATCTGTAGGTTAGATATGACGAATGGTGATTAAAATTATATAAAAGATGGTCCGGTTAAATTATAGAGAAGGAGGCGATATAGAGTTAAAAATAAAGTAAAATGACGAAGTTGAGATTGAAGTTAGTAGCTTAGAGCTGAATGCTATTTTTAGGTTTGAATATTGCATGGCCAACAGGACTACCTTATTTAGGATTTTTTGTTTTAGTTGCTTTAAACTTTTTTTTTTTACAACTCAGATTAAAATTTGTATCGGATAAGAAAAGCTATAAATAAATCTTTATTTTAGCTTGAGAGGTATCACCAAATAAAAAGAGTATTTATTGTATTTTTAAGATATGGATCTTTATGAAAGATCTTTTTGACTTGTGATTTAATAAAAGATGCTAGAATCTTGATCCACCGTAAATATAAATAAACATCAAATCATGTAAATTTTGTGTTGTGTGCTTTGACTTCTTATTTTTTTATTCTCTTTCAACCTTTACAATTTCACATTCTCAACTACTTATATGTGAAGAATCCTAACATTAGAGAATTAGAATAAGAGACTATGAGTCACACGATATCAGGTTCAAATCTCTCTCCGCCCATAACCAAACCAAAATTGGATGATTAAAGGCGAAATTAAAATTTAGAGTGAGGAGGGTCATATGTTAAAGTTAAAAATTATATTAAGTTAGAGTTTAATTGTACAAAAGTTTTAATGTCAGACTTGAAATCTTAAGAAGGCAAATTACAAAAATATCTATTTAAATGAGTGAAAATTGTAAAAATACATTGTTAAATTTTAAAAAAAAAGAAAAAACAAATTAGGGCTTAAAGGGTCATGCTCCCCTTAGTCCTCTACCAAACACTGCTGCTAAAATAAAATTTTCACTGTAAGGAAAAAAATGACTAAAATAATAAACAAAAGCAATAGAATTTAAGCATGAATTTTTTATCAAAATAAAGTAGTTTTACTGTAGCAATCCATTACCACACAATATAATATTGTCTGCACAATTTTGTTCTTGAGTTTTTCTAAAAAGACTCATACTGATTCAGAAGAGACTCTACATATATAGCTCATAAACTTTTTCTAACCAGGTGATATAGGATTTTAGCACCTAATCCTCATCCCATCCATCTTGGCTTATTATTTATGGCCTTAAAAATCTTGGATCTTGGGTGTTATAATATATCCCCCTTAAGGGGACACACGACCTTGTGTGCGCTAGGCCTCTAAGGATATATGGCTAACCTATATAGGCTAGACCCCAAAGATTGCACTACACGTGTGCGTTATCTGTAGCCCAAACTGCTGGCTCATTGTCCCACATTACAAAGTAGGTCCAATTCTAATACTATTTGTAATGACCTGCTCCTACACAGTATGATATTGTCCACTTTAAGCAAAGGCCTGCACAGTTTTGTTCTTAGGTCTCCCCAAAAGGCCTCATAGTAATTGAGAATAAGCTCTATATATAGCCCATAAACTTTTTCTAACCAGACGATGTGGGATTCTAACACCTAACCCTCACCTCATCCAGTTTAGCCTTATTATCTATGGCCTTAGAAATCTTGGATCGTGAGTGTTACACTTATTATTTTATATATTTATCTTCTTTGGTCAACTTGTCATATTAATATTCGCTTGTTATCATTAGAAGCCTAAAAATAATATAATTAGTTTGAGAAATGAACATAGATCTAGTAAGGTTTATTTACATTGGCATTGATCAAAAACACCAACTCCTCTTGATGTAAGATAAGTTATAAATTTAAATTCTTGTTCAAATTTATTTTTTAATTTCATTGAGTTTATTTTATTAGATTTTCGTAATTAGTTATATTTTATTATTTTAATTAAGTTAAAATTTAAGATTGTTTATCTTATTTTAAATATGATTTAACTAGTTTGACCATGTTGGGGACTTCATCTCGAAGATTGCCTTGACCTTATTCAGATTAGCTTCAATTCTCGTTGACCCACCATGAATCTGAGGCACTTTCTTGAAATAACCTCAAATGCATACTTTTTATAATTGAGTTTCATGTCGTGCTTTTTTAGGATCTCAAAAATCTTCGTAAGATCCTCTATATGATCCTTGGATTGTTGTGACTTGGTAATCATATCGTCCACGCAGACCTCCATGGTCTTGTCGATTAATGATTTGAATAAATGGTTGACTAGTTTCTGATATGTGGCCTCTGCATTCCTTAAACCAAAGGGCATGACTTTGTAGTTGTATATCCTATAATAAATGATGAACGAGGTTTTCTACTGGTCCTAAGAAAATATTATGATCTATTTACAGCCCGAGAATGCATCTATGAAGCTAAGAAGTATGTTCTCGGCAGTGGAGTCAACTAACTAATCTATCTTCGATAAGGGAAAATTTTCCTTTAGGCAAGCCTTAATTATGTTGGTGAAATCTATATACATCCTCCAAGTCCCATTGACTTTCTTCACCATAACCACGTTAGAAAAGCCATTCTAGGTAGTGAACTTCTTGGATGAATCTTGTGATTAATAGCTTCTCGACCTCTGCTACTATGTCTTCATTTATTTCTTAGTTGAAAATTCTTCTCTTTTACTTTATTGTTTTGAAATTTGAATTAAATGCTAACCTGTATAGTATTAATGAATGATTGATACATGGCATGTCCTCGTATGACCAAAAACAAAAGGCTCAAAAATTTCTTCAACATGGTACTCAAGTTTTCTTGGAATTTAAGTTCAAGATTGGAATCGATTTTGACCACTTCCTTGGGGTCATCTTCCTTTAGCCAAATATTGATTAGCTCGCCCAAAGGCTCTTCAGATTTTAGCTTTAGCTCTTTCTTAGGGTCTATTATGCTGATGCAGAATGTCTTTTCAATTGAGGTCGCGTAATAGCTCCTCGTTATCTTTAATCACTTGAAACTATTTTTACTCATTCTCTTACTAAGTACTTAATTTTTTAGTAATGGATGGACATTGTCACTCTTGAATTTTTTATAAACAGTTTGTTAGAGTTAGTGCTCACGTGCTATTCCAATATTGTATGAATATTAATTGTTAATATTTATACAATAAACATTTCGAATAAAAATTGTTAATATCAATTTATATGGTATAATGCTTGTAACATTACAGACATTATTTGATCTGAAAGAGATCAGATTAGATCTGATCTAAAGGAGTTTAGATCATAACTAATAGTTAGCAAAGCTGAGAGTTATAAATGCTAAGAGTTAGCAGGTTATAAGAGTCAGTAAGGTCTAAAGAGTTAGAACCTTGTCTATAATGGGACAAAGACCTGAGAGTATACTTGTAATGATATAGTTGCAAAGAGTTGCAATAGGTGCTAAGAAATGTCAGTATGTAAGTATGTCTCAAACATAATGTTCCTGATCTATGATCACCAATGCGGGTCTAAATTCACTTTATATAGATTAGTGTATCTCTATATGTTCAGATGGTTGTTCTTAGCTGATCATGGGCTTAGAGCTTGTATAGGCATGCGGGTATCCAGTTAGGACTGGATACTGAATAGACTCACGAGGACCCCAATAGATATCTTATGAAGCCGTCAAAGGAAGGTTCTCTCGAGTTGAGTAGTATTCGTGGTCCTTTGACCTGAGCGCCATGGTGGTCTTGTGAGTGATCCATCATGCTTTGGTTCCACATATGTCAGAGACCTTTCATGATCTGATCGCTATGTGTCGCTGGGTATGGTCCGATGCTCATGGAGTTCGGTGTGCGTAGATACAGAATCCGTCAACTTACGTAGGTAAATTGTATATCCAATGCTCCGAGATTGTATTTCATAAAGTTTTGTGACCACAAGCATAAACCTGAAAAAAGAGTTTTTCACAGGGTTAAACAATATAGTAAAAGTGTTTGCGTATATTATTTATCGAGATACGAATCTGGAGATAAGTTCATGGATGAGCAAATAGGAATTTGGCAGTGCTGATCTATATCCCCGCACATTCAGGGTATAAATGATGGAAAGATTATACGTATACGTTATGACCTCAACTTGTATGGTCTGACACGCTGATTTGTAATATTCGTAACGTGTGGGTGGGGCATCGATTACGGATTAATGAAATAGTTTCATTTGACAAATCGAGTGTGGACCTAAAGAGTCTCAATATGAAATGTACTCTTTGAGCACTTGGGCAATTTACCATATTGAATGGTTCAATACAGTATAATTCAGCAATTTACTAACGTTAAGTTAACTAAAGTATATGATTAAATGGTGGGACCTATTTTAGGTTAACTTGGTAACCTAGTAAGGATATAAAAGTAATTTTACTTTATGATTATTTATTTATTTAATTGTTAAATAAATGATTTAACTTAACTATGGTTAAAGGTTAACCATATGGTTAAGTTAAGTTAACCTTACTTAAAGTTAAGTAAATGTTAACCTAATTATGGTTAAGTTAGTTAACTATGGTTAAAAAATTTAAATATTGATTAACTTAAAGGTTAAGTTAAATTAATCTAACTATGGTTAAATGTTAACTATAGTTAGGTTAAGTTAAATTAAATGCAAATGAAATTCAAATTAGTTTGAAATTAATGCATTAGTATATAAAGTGAAATGAAATTCAAAATTCAAAATTGTTTTAGATTTTAGATTTTGCAATTTTGGTGACTATTTCAATTTGAGAAATTGAAATTCTTTATTTTATGTTTTAAATGTTAGAGTAACAAAACAAATAAATTAAATGGCTACTAATTGTAATAACTAAAATAGATTTGTTTTAATTATTCAAGAGTCGAATAAAAGAAAAAATAAATTTGATTAAGTTAAAGAGTTTAACTTTGAATCAAGTTTAAGAGTTAAACAAAATGTTGGATTAACATACTGCTATTCTAGACAATCAAAGCCACCCTTATTGATTGCTAGAATTGATCAAAGTTTCATTTCATGGTGGACTTCAAGCAAATTAATCCTAAGACTTCATGGGTTATATTTCTCAATCTCGGTTTTCATTTAATAAATATGTATTACATATGTTCATTATATTGTTTAATCTTTCGTTGTGCACATATATGTATGAGATATGTATATTTGTTGTATGATGAACACATCCCACATGCAAGCACCCTAGGATAATGAACACCCAACAATTGCACCTTAATAGGTACAACCATTAAACCTTAAAGGCCTATAAGGGATGAGATCCCAGGTTCAACACGGTTGAGGGTCATGCATGAGGCAGATTATATGGGTGCGCCAGTAAATGCTGAAGTGTCAGGCACTGGTTGGACCAAAGTAGTTGCTGGGCCTCACATAATCTTACACAGTTGCCCTATGAGAATTCTATATAGGAATGGTTGTTTGACCATCATAAAACTAACCATCATAGTCTTTACATAAGGCTTCTTTCTCATAGAAATAGGGAGAGTAACAATTCGTAAAGGCATAACGCAGCCTTCCCTAAAATCGTAAAGTAGGGCTTGCATTCTTTCTACCTTTTAATCTTTAAGGTAGAGCTCTTCCAGAGCTACCTTAAAGATTATGTCTACAAAACTCCTTAGATTGATGAAGAGCTTATTTATATCTATATCGATCATATGTAATGTGATCACTAGCGCATCATCAATCAGATAACTAATCCTATGAATGTCTTTAGTGAACATGATAGAAATGTCTTGAATTTGAGGTTTTTTAGTGGTCAAAACGTTATAAATTACTTTGGTTTAAAAAAAAATGGCATTACTTTGACTCGTGTGGCTAGGGATGGCAAAAAAATTTGGATTCGGAACCTAGCCCAGAAAAATTCGGGTTTTTATTTTTGGATCCAACTTTTTTATTTTTTATTTCAAATTTTTTTTAATTAATTCTTAATCTTTAATATATATATATATGTAAATTTAATAATTGTTTTACAAAATAAATGTCCCAAAAGTTTAAATTTAACCTAAAATTTGAAAAAACAAATTGTAACAAGGATAAAAAAAATATATTTATACATGTCACTTATACAAATTATATATATTAAACTATAAATACAAATTATACAATACAAACTATAAATACAAATCTAACAATTCTTTTATAAAATAAATACACTAAAAGTTTAAAATTTACCAAAACAAAAATAAATAAAAATAAAAAATCAGATTTAACTTGGATCCAGTCCGATCCTAAAAAACTCAGATTCTAAAATCGAAAAAAAAAATTAAATCCAAATTTAAGTTAAACAAAACCAAAATTTGAATTTGAATTTTACCATCTACTCATACCTATTCATTTAAACACAAAAGAATTAGGTCAATAGTCCACGTGCCATTACCCAACTTTTGTAACGTGGGCTACTTAAAGCTAGCCTCTTATTTGGGTTGGGCCTTCTGAGGCCTCGAGATATGAACCCATTTGGTGTAGCATTTTATTTGTGAAACCACTTACCAAACAAGTTGCCGCCAACTACAAAAACCGGTGGATCAATTCACCATTGGGACCACCAATACCCATATCTACCATTTAAGTTATAGAATTTTTCTATACCTGTGTCAACATCCTAGCGATAAAAGGATTGAGAATACATTTTACTTCTATTAAAATTCAAATTTCTCGAATTTAAATCTCTCTCTTTCGTATTAAAAAAAAAAATTCTAAGGTTTTTTCTTTTAAATTATAATTTCATCATGCTAAATGTATAATACCACTCAATTTATTAAATTAATTAAATATAATTTTAATTTTCAAACAAATTACTTTAAAAGATCAAAAGAAGCTTTTAAAAACTAACTACACATCTTTTTTCTTTTCATGAATGATTAAGTTTCTTTCTTTCTCTCTCTCTCTCTCCTTTTTTTTCTCTTAATCTATTTCTTCTTCTTGTCATTCTTTTTTTTTTTGGTTTGTTCATTTTTATCTTTTATAATTTAGTTAACTACAACCTTTTTTTTGTCATTTTATGTTTTTTTTGTTTAATTTCTCCCACTCTTCTTTTTTATAATTTCCTTCTCTATTTGTTTCAATTTCGAAATCTCTTTTTCTTAAGAAAAAAATTATTTTGCACAAATATCATGTCTCTATTTCATTTTAACTTATTTTTTTCTGCTAATGTTAGTTTTTTTAATTATTTTTTTGTTGTCAACAAGATGACATGCCCTTGTATTATTGTTTTAATTTTATTAACAAGAATAATGATAATAATGATATATAGAAATTTATTTTTAAATTTTAAATTTTTTATGATAATTATTAAAAAAAAGGTTTTGAAAATATGATTTTAAAAAAGTGATATATAATTATCACCACTATTTTATCGTTAAACTGCAAATGCCAGTGATTTTAGTATAATAATAATAATATATTTAGACTCTCTTAGGTTAAGAATTTAATTATTTTGTAACATATGGCGAAGAAAAGAATTGTTATTTGTTAGACAAGGGGCTGAATTAGAATTTAAGGTGGGTCAGAGGTTAGAATTAAAAATTATATTTAATTATATTAGAATTAAAATATTAGAGACTAAATTATAAAAAATTTCTTTTAAATAAAGAAAATTATAAATATTTTGAGGCCTAGGAGCCATGTCCCCTAAGCCCAACGAAGCGTCGGCTCTTGGTGTGGACAAAAAATTTAGGTGACAAAGGGACTCCAACCCACGATTTTCCTACTTTTAACAAAATTATTTTGACAATAAGCAAATTTGTATTAAATATAAAGCTTAGTTTCACGTGATAAAGATATTGAAATTTATTTTAAAAAGCCTTTAGCTTACGAGGAACCAACAAGTGGACGGGGGTTGTCATGGACTAATGGTCTCGACGATAATTCTAGAATCCTGAGGCAAGACACCCACTTGTCAACCAAAACGTGCCAGGTGTCAACAAAGATGGTGACGTGGCAACCTAACAGCCTTCAACATTTTTCAATGTTGAAGATTATGTAAAGCGGCTACTTGTCTTCGACAGCGATCGCACTGGACCGTTGCATTATCGTGACACCTCACGGGGGCCAAGATCACACGGCTCCGGATACGGAATTAGGTAAATCACCGAATCGGGCAGCGCAAAATAAGCAGAACGATGATGTCTTTTTACACCTTAGTTTAGATAACGGTGACCTTCTAGATACCGGTCTCTGGTCTATGTCCTTTATATTAAGGGAAATTTCGCTTTTGACCCAAAAAAGAGGTGTATTAAATTTTGACCCAGGTCAAATTTTTTAAAATATATTAATTAAAAATTAAAAAATATACCTATTTTGTCTCTTTTACTGTTTTTATTTAAAAACTCTCCAAACTCTCTTTTTCTCACTTTGCCCATTGTTAGATTTTGTTCCAAAATTTATAGATTTACTTTAAATATTATATTATTTGAATATTTAAATTAAAATAATCAATTAAGAAGTTTAAAAAATTACAAATTAGTGAAAATTGATAAAATTTTATCCTAAATTTAATTTTATTATGCTTTGGTGTTATTTTTGTATTTTAATTGTTGAAATGTATAGATTCATTGTTAATAAGGTATAAAAAAAGGTTGAAAATAAGTATAAATGATCGAAAATAGTCAATTTTGATCATCCAACTTGTGACGCACTGTTTTTCATACACCCGACGTGTGTTTTCACGCACTGGGCGCATGAACACACGCGCTCAGCACGCTTTGGTGAGATAAAGCGCCTACATTGGCTCTTACACACGCCCATGGCACTACCACGTGGTAAATTGTTTTTAAAAATTTTTAATTAATTAATTTAATTTTTAATTATAAATATTAAAATTGTGCCTAAATTATTTGATTTTAGTCAATATTTTAAATTTTTTTGTCATTAATATATTGTTTATTAGTTAGTTGTGATTTTGTGTATTGAATTTGATTTTATTTCATATTTTGTTATTTTTAAATTTTAGTAATTATTTGAAATTGTATTTGTAATTAGTTAAAAAAGTTTTAATAATTTTTTTAACAATTATTTAAATTATGTAATTGATTATATACTAATAATTATTTTTTTTCAGAAAGTAAAACGTTTCAAATGAATATATAATTGTTGAAAACAAATTCTATTAAGCGATAGTGAAAATTTCTTGAAAGTGTGGGCTATCGATAAAATAAAAATCAAATTAATTTCAAGTCATATTCAATTATTTAGAACCACATGTTTTTGGCATTTTTTGGATGTATAGAAGATTGCATTCTAAAGTATATTAGTACATGAGATTTTATTAAGACGAGTACATACCAAAAATTTACATGAAGCATTGTGATTCTTTATAGGTAAGAGGTGAATTAGATTCTCTCGTCTAGAATTTTATTTGATTATTGGTTTGAAGATAGAAGATTATCCCTCAGTAAGGGAGTTGGATTCAAAACTGGATAATAGACTGTGGTATAAATATTTTATGAGTATAAATGAGTTAACCTATAAGTATTTAAATCCGTAGTTCAACAATGTTACGTTTAACGATGACATAGATGCTGTGAAAATGTGTCTATTTTATTTATTTCATAAATTATTGATGCCACGTGATCGATGTATAGCTGTCCAATATTTTGTGCTTCGCTTCGTAAATGATTTGGATGAGTTTAATGTATACTCTTGAGGCACAATTGCAAGGACTCTACTCCACTATAACTTAAGCGCATCACCAATTAAAAAGTTAATTAAGGTCAAAAAATGGGGAGCTCAGGAGAAGGAAGCATACAACCTTTACGCATTTGGTCAGTGAGTAATTCTTTTCTTTTCAATTCATTGTTGATTTATTATTATATTGAGATGCAAAAAAAAATTATTATTTTTATTTTGCATTAAAGAAGATAAGAAAATAGTAATGTTATTTATTTGAGATTGTTATTTTTTTAATTATCTCAAGTGTGGATCTAGGCGATCCAAAGATGTGGCTCGGTGTTTGCACACAAGGATAGTCACCATTTTTTTCATCATCTAAATTGGTCCAGTAAGAGCCTTACATTATACGAAAACATCGAAAATGTTCTCTTCAACAGTGCTACAGTTAGGGTATATTTTTAAATTCAACGAAATATATATATTTTTCCTATAAATTTTGTTATATTTCCTATTAATGATTAATAATTCTAAAATTTTGTATAGGTTTTGAAAGTAAATAGGAAGTTGGTGCCCCATAAATAAGATAAGAATGCGGACTGTCGTATGGCAACAAAATTGTGTATTTCACTAGGAGAATAGGGAAGGACTCTGAAGCTGGATAATGTTATGATGCCGAACACCTGATTCACCAATCATCAGGTTAATATAGATGTTCAGCGTGGGTATGAATTCCAAGCCCCGCCAACTTCTAAAGTAACGGTATACTAATTTAATTTTTTTTCTTAGATTCACTATTATATGCTATTAATGAGTATTACATTGTGAAGATTGATTATATTTACTTATGTATAGTTTGAGTCGAGCACGTCATCGCAGTATCATGTTCTAGATAAGAGGATTAATGATCTTAAAATAAAGCTAACCAAAAGGATTGATACGATTAATTCAAAATTTTAAGCAGATCTAACCATAAAGATTGATATGGTTAGCTCAAAGCTTCAAGCATAGCTAATGAGTAAGATGAATAAAGACAAAAAAGAGATCTTGCATTAGATGACTCTTATGATGTAGCATTTCAAGTCATCCAGAATCTCTAAGGATGCAGATCAAATTATAGTACGTTTTGAACATAAATTTTATTGGATATAAAGTTAACAAGTCAATACATTGATTGATATTTTTTTTAGTAGAGAGAATTCATGCCCGGTGACTTTCAAACTTACACTCTTATGACTGAGTCTCAGCATCAGCCCATATCAAATATGCAACATGTAACTGAGATCCCCGCAAGTGTATAAATTTTACCCACTACTATTGCGAAAGAAATGAGTAGATATGGGCTATGAGTGCTAAATAACCTAGGGTGTATACATGTAGGTATTGTATCTATCATTTAAAACACACATTACAAACATATCTCATACATTATAGTAAGCAATAGAAGAGCTAGAAATCTAATTTTCTAATGATAAATACAATTAAGTTTTATATGTATCCGATAAATGTAAATTACAAAGGGATTGAGAATTTATTATCTTGACAAGCCTTTTGAATTTTCAATGAATAGAGAACCGTGATAAAGTAACTCATTCACAATTATAATTCCTTCACACGGTGAGCTTAAGAAAGCTAAAATAACAACTTGATTCTAGCTAGGATTTAACCCTTAAATCCTATGTTTATCTTTTAAATAAAAATGCTTAACCCTTAAGCATTGGACTACTTAGAGAGAAAATGGAGCAGATGTTTAACTCTTGAACTTTTACCCAACACTTTGGAAAAAACTAAAGCTTCTCACTCTCTATATCTCTCATTGGCCGAACACACACACTTAAAGGGATGAAACTCTTTCACCCTTTTATAAGTTATAGGGTCCCACCAAGTATGACACAAATTATGCTTGTCTCTTGTTTACAATTGTTTACACTAAACAATTAAAACAAAAGAGCATGTGTGTGTGTGTGTGTGTTTAATTTTTTTATTTGCTTTTTTTTACACATTTTGGGCCTACTTCTTACAAGTCATGTATTAGTATATGTATTTGTATATTTAATCACATTAAAATATCAAAAATATGTGTCACATGCATTATAATATTATTGTTTGACTTATTTATAATATCAAATATTATAATTGTTATTTTATTTAATAAATAAAATAATGATCTTACCTGTCCAACAAGTAAGGTTATTTTGATAATTTTTAAGTCAAACAATGATAGGCCTACAATGTGTCACGTGTCAACATTCCATTGGTCAACAACTATTATTAACTAATTGATGTACTTAACTCTTAAGTCTTACCACGTGTACGACCCGAGAAAAACTAAAGCAAATGTTCTGTCTGCTAGAATTTATTGGATTTAACTATTCATCCTGTACGCTGCCCCAGTGTACAACGAGTATACTTCACATTGCGGAGATATAGATTATCATCATTAAATCTCCATGCGCTCATCCGTGAACTTATCTTCAAACACGTATCTTGATAAACAATATACGCAAACACCTTTACGATATTATTTGACCCTGTTGTAAACTTTTTTTTCAGGTTTGTTGCTTATGGTCATAAGTCTTTCTGAGATATAGTCTTAGAGCATCCATATATACAACTCACTCATGTGAGCTGATGGATTCATCTGCACACACTGGACTCCATAAGCATCGGACTATACCAAACGACACATAGCAATCAGACCATGAAATATCTCTGACATATGTGAAACCAAAGCATAATGGATCACTTACAAGTCCACCATGACGCTCAGGTCAAATGATCACATATACTACTCAACTCGAAAATACCTATCATTGACGGTTTCATAGGATGTCTATTAGGGTCTTTGATGAGCCTATTTAGTATTCAGTCCTTACTGAATACCTATATGCTATACGAACTTTTGGTAAGCCCATGGTTAGCTAAGAATAACCATCTAGACCATCTAAGTATAGTGTAGTAACCAGTATCCATAACCGGTAAGAATAAATATGTATATTTATATATATATATATATACATATTTTATTTGTATGTGGGCGACACTTGATTTATATATTGTTATTAGTAGTGTTTTTATAAGTTAAGGATATTCTATTAGTATTGGATTTATTTGCAAGACTTTAGATTTATTTTAGGGACCAAATTGCAATACTTTGAAAGTTTTGGGGGCAAATTTATAAATACTAAAAATTAACCTCTTAGTATAAAAATACACTTTTGAAACCCTAATTCTCTCATTTTGGTCGAGCTACCTCTTTTAGAGAGAGAGAAGAGAGAAATAGAGGGAAGAGAAAGAGAAGAAGAAGAAATTGGAATTTTGAATTTTAAGAGGTATATCACAACTATTTCTCAATTTATTGGTGTTAATTAAGTTAATTTCTTTAAGTTTTGATTTTTGAAAATATGTATAATTGAGGATTGGATGTGTATTTCGTATGATATTTTGAGAATTGATGATGATCTATAAGATAGCTTGATAAATTATGATGGATTGTAGAATTTCTGCTTGATAGTCTCTTGATCCAGAAATTTTATAAATTGTTGTGATTCGATTCTGATTTTGAGTTTTAAGTATATGAAATTAGACATGTTTATGATCATCTGAGACTTTGAATCGATTGAAAATTTTTGAAATTAAATTTGTAGTGAATTTACCAAAATGACCCTGAAATTCTGGAAATTTTCTGTGTGAACAGTATGATACAGTGGAAAATAATGTTTGGCCTGCTGAATGATCTTCATATATTACAAATTTATGGAATATCATAAGCTTATATGTCTAATATGATATACTCAAAATTGAGAATTTAGATCAATGTGGTTAAATTGTTATAATTTTCTAAAGTGTATCAGCTCATTGCAGTATTTGATTAATAGATTTTTAAGGCTATGGAATAAAATAGTTTTAAAATACTTTTGGCAGTGATTTTGAAGTGACATATTTATCATGGATTGATATATGTGTTAAGAGTAATTATGTGATATTTTTATAATTTTTGAATTAGTATATGATTTTATAAAATTGGGAGATTGAATACTATTCAGTAAGTATCTTGATCCTATCAAGTTAATAGTTTGGATTTGATAGTGTATATGGAATAGACTGTGTAAACATTTTGATATAATATTCATCTATAAGAAGGATATATGAGTTAAAAATGATATATTCTAATTTTGGAGTAATTGGACATCATTTGATGTATTAGAAAAATTTGTTAAGTGTAAGTGGTCAGAATGACAGGTTTTGAGAAACCAAGTATTTAGATCAATTTGATGTGATAAATGCATTGTGTATAATTTTGTAAGTTATTTAAAGTATTTTGTGTGAATTGTGAGGCTTATGAAAGGATTAATCTCCATTGATAGGTTAAGGAGATTTAAGCCTTGTAGCTGAAAGTACTAAAAGGTAAGTATACTAGACTTTTACTGAAATCACAATAAGCATAGTAATTATCTATGTATGATTTTGTAAATGTGTTTAAAAATATGTTTATGTTATGCCAAAATGTATTTGATATGAAATGTGAAAGACATATGTCTATGAATGTGAGCATTGACATTGAGCATGGACATACATGTGTTTTTGAAAGTGAGCTTTCAAAATGAAATGTGTTTAACAAAGAAAGCTTTGAAGTATAATATGTCCATGAGAAATATTTTGTGTTTTGAGGATGCTTGAACTCACTGTTAACTTAGTAGGCATTTTATGTGATTTGTGGAGCCTTTATGTGTGGCATTTCTTTCGGGATTGGTACATGTTATGTGTTCCGTATGTAGGGAGGATCCTATTGGTACCTAAAGGAAGATTGAGTCATCACATTCGTGTGGTGGCGTATTGGTGCATGTGAGAGGACTCACCGATGATCAGGGTAAGGGTTTGACTTTTACCTTCGGGCATGAGCATTATATATATGTAATTTAAAGACCTCACTTGTACTATTCCTCTCAGACGGTATGTCACCTACGAGTGACATTTGGCTCATTATGTGATATGTGATATGTAAGTCCTACTAAGTAGTAGTTGAGTGATGGTATTCCTATTATATGTTTTGAAAGAATGTGTAAGCGCTTACATAACATATGATTTGATAAGATTTTGCTTTTGATTGATCACAACATATCATAAATATGCATTGTGTATATATATGTATTTGTATTTGATATATGAAAAACTAGTATGCTTACTGAGTTTTATACTCATTATAGTTTATGGTGACTTCAGGTAAATAAGGTACATGTGTGCTTAGCGGATTTAGCAAGGCTTCTGCTGTTTCTTGGGTTTCTTAAGTTGCTAGGTTGCTGAGTGTTTTATTTGGGGACACATGGGATAAGATATTTAATCTGCCCCTATTGAATAGATACTTATGTATTATTTTATTGTGTGTGGTTGGATTTAGTTTAAGTTTCATCACGTGTGGTTATGGATTGATTTTAAGTAAGATTTTTTAATGAATATATTCTGAGCTTCTGGTAACAAAGTTGCTACTGGTGACATAATAGAGTGTTAATTCCTGAGAAAACTTTGCGTATCTCCGGTTTACTAATTGTTCCAGTCATAATTCAATTGCTATAATTCTGAAAGAAATTAAAATGAATGTTTAAATATTATTGAATAAATGTAAGTGATGTCATGTGTCAGATCTTTTGGGTCAGAGGCGTGACATATAGTATACACTGGTCTATTAAAAAGGGTTCCACTGATAAACCCGCATCGGTGAATAAGACTAGGAACTTATAATTTGATAATAGACTTGCATAATAACATTTCTTAACACTTATTACAACTCCTTACAACTATATTATTACTAATGTACTCTCGAGTCTATGTCCCGTTACAGACAAGATCTTAACTCTTAGATTTTTGCTAACTTTTATAACCTACTAACTCTTAGTAGTGCTAACTATTAATAATTATAATTCTCAGTGTTGCTAATTTTTAACGCTGATTTAAACTCCTTTAGGCCAGATCTGAACCCTTTCAGAGTATACAATGTCTATAACGTAACAAGTATTGTACCATTTAATTAATAAAATTAGCAATTTAATAAAAATGTACTGTATAAATATTATAAAATAAAATATTCATATAATAATAGAATAGCATGTAAGCACAAATCTCAATATGGGCACCATTACAAGAAGGAACAAGCTCAAAGCAATTCTTATACCAATTTGTTTCGAATACCCTAAAAAGAAAAGTTGTGGAATTAGAAGCAGAAGCTACATTTGACAGATACTGGCAACTGCTTTCTATAAATGAAGCAAAACTTAATGAACTTATAGATTAGATAAATAATAATGACCCAACGCAGTGTGTTGCTTTAGATAGGCCAATACCGATGAGAAGTGGTTTAACGAGTTCTTGTATCACTGGTTAATGATGCTGTAAGAACTTTTTATTTTTTATTTTTTTATGCGAGTTAACAGTATCAAAACTTATATATATGCTATCGCAGAGTTACAGCATATAAATGAGTATCTCAAGGTTTTGCATACACGACAGTATATATTTCGCGAAATGTACTCATAAGATTACATAACTGCAGATGCAAATTTTTACGTAAATATTTTTTTACCCGTATATTGTGCACATTGTATCATAAAATCGTTGGTTAACTTTAATGAGCTTAATGTCATTTATGTTTATTTTTAGGAGTATATTAGACTAATGGAACAACTGTCCAACAATTCTGGCGATGATGTTCAATAGGTCGTAGCATTGTTGGCGTATGCACAAGGAACAAAAGAGAACTTACTTGGTGCTAAAACATAGGCTTTTGTCTGGAAGTATATTAATGAAATTTTGTCATTATTAATATAATAAGTTCAAAATAATACAAAAATATTATATAGGTATATATTCCATTGAATGTTAATTAGGAATATTGATTTGCAACAGAGGTTGATCTTACTGAAAAAAGGATTACGCTATGTGATTCAAGTGTGAATAGAAACTCTAACGAAGCCATTCAAAAAAATTTGGAACCTCTTAATGTTTTCATGCCATTTTATATTTGTAGATGTAGATTTTATTAATTAAGGGAAGAAGTGAATACAAATATGGCGCATTTTCCAATCATTCATTTAAAGGATAACATATCTTAACGGGCAATCGAGAGTGAGAATTGCAGCACATTTACCTATATGTTTATTGAATATCTTGTGTTAGGTTGACTATTTGATTTCTTCTCCAAGATTGGTGCTTTTTATAGACATAAGATGGTCGTAGATTTGTGGACCACTACAAACAACAATATATAGATGTGTAATATATTTTGTATATGTACACTTGTATTATATAATTATTAGATGTCATTGTGTTTAGTGGATGACGTTATGTTTGATGGATGTCGTTGTGTTGGCGATGTGGTAAAATGAGAAAATTTTTATATAATTATATAGAAGTGTTATTTTTTTAATACGCAGATTTAAGAACATTCATAAAATATGGAAAACTCTGTCGAATTTTGTTAAATGAAAAATACATCTATATTCAACAATATAAATGCCTTACAAAAAGTTACAAAATTGAAAACCATAACACAAACTAGCATAATTAAAATTGGTCTATAATAGCCCTCTATCCAATGAAATATTTCCACAAAATTATGCATCAAGATCCAAGTCATTTCCATTCCCGTCTAAAAAAAATATTAAACTTATATTATTGTAAAATTTAAATATAAATTTTAGTTTCATAAATAAACATACATCACCTGCAATGTAAAGCAATAGAGTTTCGACATGTTTTTCGGTTATGTCCATATTGTCTATAACAATTGCAAATATTCTTCGATAGTTCATCTCCTTGAGATGGAATCTGATTCGTCTAGCGCCTGCCTACTTAACGACGTGTTATCGGAGGCTAGATGTTAATATTTTTTACATTCTCTAGGACTATCAAATCCGACGGATGGCCAACCGGAAGTAGTGACTCGCTGTAGGCACAGAATAAAGTATCAGATGTGTAATAAGTCGAACAAAGACTCTCGTGCGATAATCTTATGTATCTGTATATGGCGAGTGCATGGGAACAAGCCAGTTGTCAAAAGTCAAACTTTCAACAGCTACGTATTCTTTTGTGAATGTCTATTATCCCATCTCTGCCACTGTCTTTGATTAAAAGCATGAAATATCCATTGAGTAAACTGTTATTCGACTTACTTCATCATTATGTTTCATCCCCTTGCAATTTACCCAAGTCATCAACACAGTTATCAAAAGTCAAACTTTCAACAGCTACATATTCTTTTGTGAATGTCTATTATCCCATCTCTGCCACTGTCTTTGATTAAAAGCATAAAATATCCACTGAGTAAACTATTATTCGACTTACTTCATCATTATGTTTCATCCCCTTGCAATTTACCCAAGTCATCAATACAGTTGTCATATTTTGTGCTACCATCCGTCTATGATAAAATTATTGGGTGTCGATTATTATATGGTGTATGCATGTGATGTATGTGTTCATTATATAAATATACATATCTCATGCATATACATGCACAGTAGAAGCCTACAAATTAAACAATGAACACATATTAATATAATTAATTACAGAATTGAGAATTTTATCCTTGAAGTCTTTGGATTAATTTGTTTGAAATTCATATGAAATGAATTTGTTGATAATTCTATAATCAACTTAGGTAGGTTAGATTAACTATAATAGTAGTATAATCCAACATTGATTTAATTCTTTAAATTATTTAGATTAACACTTAATCTAATAAAATTAATTTGTTTTATATTTTGTTCAAAACGTGAACAATTAAAAATAAATATATTTTGGTTATTATAATTAATAGCCTTTTATTTTTGTTTTGATGTTTTAACACTTAAAACACATAATAAATAATTTCAATTTCTTAAATTGAAATGGCAGCCACCAAATGTTTTCAAAATCAAAACCTACGAATTTATAATTTCATTTCACTTTATATACAAATGCATAAATTTTAAACTAATTTAAATTTTATTTACATTTAATTTAGCTTTAACCTAACCTTAGAATTAACTATTAACTCTAATTAAGTTAACTTTTATTTAATAATAATAAAAATCTAAAATCTAAATATTTATTTAATTTAACCATAGTTAACAATTAACATAGTTGAGTTGAGCACAAAATATCTTTTAACATAACCATTTGGTTAATAATTAATAATGGTTAAGTTAAATTTTTATTTAAATAAATATCTTAATTATTTAATAATTAAATAATTATTAAAGTAAAATTTACTATTATACCCTTATTAGATTACCAAGTTAACCTAAAATAGGTCCTACCATAATTATATATTTTAGTTAACTTAATTATAGTAATTTGTTGTATTTTACTGAATTGAACTATTCATTCTGATATATTGCCCTAGTGTACAATGAGTATACTTCATATTGCGAGACTCCTTAGGTTCACACACACGTTAAGAATATTATAAATTAGTACGTTAAACCCTATAAGTTGAGATCAGAATATATTAATCCTTCCTTCATTATACCTTAAATGTGCAGGGATATAGATCAACATCATAAATCCTCATTTACTCATCCATAAATTTATCTTCAGATTCGTATCTCGATGAATAATATACGTTAATACTTTTGTGATATTATTTAATCCTAAGAAAAATTATTTTTTTAAGTTTATTACTCATAATCATAAGATTTTTAAAATACAATTTTGAATTATCGAATATATAACTTACCTATATAAGTTAACGAATTCTATATTTGCGCGCATTGAACTCTATGAATATCGAATCATATCCAATAATACATAACAGTCAGACTATAAAAATCTCTAATATATGTAGAACTAAAATATAATAAATTACTTATAAGTCAACCATAATGTTCAAATAAAAAATTATGAATATTACTTAATTTCATGAATATTAATTAATTTGATGAATATTAATTAACTTAAAAGGACTTTCAGCTTCAATAACAGTGAAAAAATATTAAAAAACAATTTTTTACCACGTGGTGGGTCTGGGTGGTGCCTATTGGTGCCAAGTTGAATTTGAAAAAAAGACAGATTTGAGTTAAGGGTGTATTTTGCAAAAGGGGTAAAATGGACAACTTATCCAGACAATTTTAACTTTGTCAAAATAAATTATGTATCTAATAATTCGGTCAAATTGGAAAATTTCCCTTATATTAAACCCTTTCTTTTCTTTTTCCACCACTACTGATCTCTGCCACTGCTACCGCTACCGCTACCGCTACCATTATTCTCATTTCTCACTAGCTCTTCTCTCTCTGCTCGCTTTCTGGCTCTCGAGAATCATGGGTACTTTTTTATTTTCTTTGTTCTTTTTGGAAATTTGGTCGTCGGCATTCATTTTTTGATCTAATGTTTTGTTGATTTATTTTTTTGTTTTGTTTTGTTTTGATTTACTTACAGGGAAGGTCAAGATCGGAATCAACGGTAATAGATCTTAACTTATTATGATCTTGTGAAGTTTCACGTTGGATGTGATCTTGCGATTTGAGGATCTGATATTTTTTCGCATGTGTTTGATAAAATAACGCAGGTTTTGGAAGAATCGGTAGGTTGGTGGCAAGAGTTGTCTTGCAGAGGGATGATGTTGAACTCGTTGCTGTTAATGATCCCTTCATCACAACCGATTACATGGTACTTCGTTTTTTTTTTTTCTTTTGGCTTTAAATTTTACTTCGACCTGAGATGTATTTACGGTAACGGGCTCTAAGTAATTAAGTTTATGTTTACTGTTTTGGATAGACATACATGTTTAAGTATGATAGTGTTCACGGTCAATGGAAGCATCATGAATTGAAAGTTAAGGACTCTAAGACCCTTCTCTTTGGTGAGAAACCCGTCACCGTTTTCGGCGTTAGGTATGCGTATTTTTTAAGCTTTTTATCATGTCGTTCATTTAACTATATATTTGTGTGCTTGTAAAATTCTGCGTTTTTAGTTAAGATGATTAGCGTTTACACTTATTTTTATTGAAAACTAGAAACCCAGAGGAGATCCCATGGGCTGAGACTGGAGCTGAGTACATTGTGGAGTCAACTGGAGTCTTCACTGACAAGGATAAGGCTGCTGCCCATTTGAAGGTTTGTTTTTCAAATGTCTCATAATTTCTCTATGTTATTTTTGCGTCATGATGATAATTGATGGAATTATTCAGCTCTTGTGTTTCATGCTTATAACATTTTACGATAAATTTCATTCTTCACCTTGCCTTTACGGGACTATCTGCTTTTTTATGTTATTATGAAATAGTAAAGTAGGATTTGCAGAAAAATGAAAGAAAGAACACAGTGATGCTTAATTTGATATGTTGATATGACTTGATTGTATGCAACACTATTCCTCCAAAATACGGGCATGCTTACTTGTAAGTAGCTGTTGAGGCTTTCCTTGATTATATTAGTTATTGGAATAATCTCTGGTTGTTTGTTATCAGGGTGGTGCTAAGAAAGTCATCATCTCAGCCCCCAGCAAGGATGCCCCTATGTTTGTTATGGGTGTAAATGAGCACGAGTACAAACCAGAACTTGACATTGTATCCAATGCCAGCTGCACAACCAACTGCCTTGCCCCACTTGCCAAGGTTATTCGCTATATACTTTCTTCTTGTTACTTTTAGGTGCATTCTTAACATTATTAAGAGGCCATAAGTTTTATTTGGTATTTAACTTGTTCTAGCTTGTGTGCAGGTCATTCATGACAAGTTCGGCATTGTTGAGGGTCTGATGACCACCGTCCACTCCATCACTGGTATTGTTGCTCATTATTGATTTCCCCTCGTAATTATTTATAGTGTGCTTTGCATTTGTTTATTTCTTATGCTTACTTTTTATGTTGATTTAGCTACACAAAAAACTGTTGATGGGCCATCATCCAAGGACTGGAGAGGTGGCAGGGCTGCTTCATTCAACATTATTCCTAGCAGTACTGGAGCTGCTAAGGTAGGATTTAATTAATTGAGTTGCATTTGTATATTCTTCTGTTGGTTATTTGTAGACAAGGCTCTTTGTAAACGTTTCAACCTGCATGAGATCAGTAGGTGAATGTACTCTATTGTGTGTATATATATATTTAACGCTGTTTGTCGAGTATTATTTACATAAATTTCATAACTGATTCTATTCTTTTACATCCATTTGTTTATTTCAGGCTGTTGGAAAGGTCTTGCCATCTTTGAACGGAAAACTCACTGGAATGGCTTTCCGTGTACCCACTGTTGATGTCTCAGTGGTTGACCTCACAGTGAGGCTGGAGAAGGAGGCTACTTATGATGAAATTAAAGCTTCCATCAAGTAAGAACAATTCCTAATTTTACATTGATATGCAGCAGATAAATTTTGCCTAAAAATTTGTTTGTTGCTGCTTGTGGGAGACTTGGTTTTCAGCAAATCTTTTGGGTGCTCAACATATTCAACTGCTATTATTTTTTGGCTTTTACTATTGTCTCAAATCTAATCATATGTGTATATGTGCCTCTTAGGGAGGCTTCTGAGGGAAAGCTGAAGGGTATTTTGGGATACACTGAGGATGATGTGGTTTCCACCGACTTCATAGGTGACAACAGGTAAGAATGGATGTTAAATGCTAGTTATTTCTCTCAAGACTTCTGCTGTTTTTTCTTTAATATTATTTGTTTGAGACACTGAATAGAAGTCTTACAAGAGGTATTCAGATGGGATTTTGCCCTCGCTTTTACTCAGGTTTAATCCTGTGGTTTATATCTATAGTTTCTGTAGTTTGTAATTGATTGATTGCCAGTCTTGATCGGCAAATATGCACATGCTTATGTTTAGCCCCCCTTTACTGTGTAGTGTGCCCTTGAGAAAATGACCAAATGAGAGAATTTTATTTTCTGTTCAATTGTCCAGGTCAAGCATCTTTGATGCCAAGGCTGGTATTGCTTTGAGCAAGAATTTTGTGAAGCTTGTCTCGTGGTATGACAATGAGTGGGGCTACAGGTAAAATTCTGGTCCACTTTATCTTGCTATTTTTTACAACTGAATGAAAGTAAAATTTTCTGGTAGTGCAAAAAAATAAGCAAAAGATTAAGATACCATTTAATCGATGGACAACCATAAATATGTATAATTCATGTAGCATTAAGTGTTCAATCGGTTGTTACTTTGCGGTACCAATGTTTTTAATTTATTATATATGGTTTTGCAGCACCCGTGTGGTTGATCTGGTTGTCCACATGTCGAAGGCCTAGTAAGTTGCCGGGCTTCACTTTGGCTTGGGGCATGTATGCGCCTGCTCTAAGTTTGGTGTTTGTGTCATATGTAGAGAGTATGTTGAGAATCACAAATAAAACAGTTTTCAAGACAACAATAACAAGAACTTTACCTGCATAGCAGGCTGTTATTTTTTACTTCTTGTTGTAAGAGAGTCAGGGTGGTTTACTACTACCCATTTGTCTTGTTCGCGAGATGAGTTGAATTATTATTAATTAGTGGAACTTCGCTTTTGTATCTTCCATTTGGTTAGTACTTAGTACTGAAGACTAGTTGTTCCACATTGATTTCCCATTCTCATCAAAATAGTTAGTGGCAAATATTATTTTCAATCAACAAATTTCTAGGGAGCATTTCAGTTGCAGATCGGTCTGCTTCTGTTGTGGAGCGAAAACAATATTCATCTCTGGCTTCCCTCCGGAATTGGGTTCTCCGAAAATCACGCAGGACGATTATGTGGAATTTTATTAAAAAGATAAAAAGAAATATACATGAATCTCGATTTCTCGAAAGGCAAGACAATGAAATAGTCTGCATGCGTAATAAAGTAGCCGTATGAGCATAAATGGCTGGAATAAATAGTTGGGACGTTAATGAAAATCATAAAGGATACTGGATGTGTGGTTGGATGTCGATGTGATTGGCTCTGTATTTTGAGGAGGGAAATAAGGAAGATGACAGTTGTCAAAAATTTTTTGTTTAAAATTTTGTAACTAAGAAGCCAGATGTACGTTACAAATACGACATTAAAATTTTGAAATTTCAAAGTTATGTAAATAATTCAGTAATGGACCCCAGACGATACTGTATATATATTTTCATGCATGTTCATTACATAAATGGTTATATAGAAATAAATCATGTGTATAAAGAAATTAATGCCTCAAAGAACAAAGAAAAAGACCAAATGGGCAGTTAGTCATATGATAAAGTCGAAATTTCCAACCAAAAGCCAGGGCTAAAACCGTCCTCTTTTTAAAGCTTGAATCAGTCCGTTTTTCAAATTTTCCCAAATTTCGATCTCTCCGCCAAACCCCCATCTTCAAACATCTCTCTCTCCCACAGCGACCGCTCGGCGCTCACTTTCTTCTTGTGAGCTGAGCTAGGCAGCTCTCTCTATCTCTTCATTTATATGAATAAGAATACATTTAATTCTCTTATTCAAATTAAATACACGAAACCGCCCCCATTTAATCCCTAATTACTCCTTATTTCTCACGCTCACATATTTTTTTTAATTTATAATTATATACACTTAATCTAATAATTTGTTAATTTTTCTTATCATTTTCTCGGCCGGAAAATGGCGACATCGGCCTTCAAATCCACAACGAAGAGAACGTCAATCGGTAACTCGACCACCGACGACTCCTCGTCCTCTACCAATCGGAGCTCCGCAGCTCACCGCCGTTCCAGAAGCCTAAGCCGATTCTCCCGCCCTCTGCCGGCGCAGGATGTCTTTTCCTCCGAGGAGACTCCTAGAGGTAGGTTCGTCAACAAGCTTAGAGGATCAGGTTTCCCAGAGATCAGCCTCGACGATCTTGCGGTTGAGTTCTTTGACTCTTCCGGCGACAGTGGACGGTCGGCCTCGAGGAAAGACGACGTCAGAGTTGGCAGAAATGACGGTAGGGGTAGCGGCAGCGGCGGGGGGAGTGTGAAACGAGGGAGGTCGGTGTCGAGGCAGGGAGCCAAGGGCAACGGCGATTCTTCTGGTGGTGCAAGGGTAGTTTCGGGAAATAATATCAATAATAATATGAGGAGGAGAAGGTCGGTCTCGGTGGTTCGGTATCAGATTAGCGATTCAGAGGTGACTTTTGCGTGCTTTTATTTTTTATTTTTTAATTTCAGTATTTTGGATGTTGTTTTCTTCGTGTAAATGATTTCACTCTTTACTTTTTGATTAGTTCCATAATAGTGACTTTGTTTCACATCATTGTGCGTCAAAGGTGGTTTAATTAAGTCTTCATATGGGCTTAGCTTTCGAATAGAGAAATCTTCAGTGCTTTTAGTATGTTTCGAGGTAACTGTGTGCTTTTGGTTATTAAACTAACTGATTTCATATTTAAAATACAGTTTTATCAATGTTCTTGTGCAAGAAAGGATTTCTTATTTTCCTGGTAGCAACCATGCTTTTTGATCTGCTTGATTATTTAGCTCTTATTCAATTCAAAGATTAAGATTGAGTGTAATTCTACAATCTTTGATTGTGCAATAACATGATTATTTAATTGGTATATACTTGTTGTTTTTGTAAATGGCAGAGTGATCTAGAACATTCTCAGAATTCAACTAATCGTTCTACTCTGAAGAATAATATTGGTGGCTATGATCAGATGCCCTCAATGCATAAGCCCTCATCTACAAATCATAGACCAGCACTGAGAAGGTCTCTTAGCCAAAGAGACTTGAAGTACAATGATGGCTATTCTGTAAGTATTATTTATCACTTCTGGAAGATTTTGTTGTAATTTTTGTTCATCATTGATCATTAGGCCAACAATTAATTGGGGTTTTGTATTAAAAGACTAACATACATAATGGTTCCAATATTTTTGTTGATCCTTGGTATACATTGACCTTTTTCAAAGCCTTTGAACTGAACCAAATTTAAAATGTCTATGGACCTGTCAGAGTCAGTCTTCTGCCCTAACTGATGATGAAGGGAGGGATACTCATAGCAGCAGAAATGGAATCGAGAAGACAATACGAGCAGTTTATGCACAGAAGAAGGTTGGATAGTTCATAGATATGAAGATTGTGCTATGGGCACTGCAATAGTTTATTTTATCTGCCAAGTTCACTTGTTTCTGTATTATGCCTCAGGTAGAACATCCCACAGGGGATGATTTAAACAATGGGTTGTATGATGCGATGCGGAAAGAACTTAGACATGCTGTGGAAGAAATCAAGATGGAACTTGAACAAGTGTGTCCTCTGGACCTGCTTTGAATTGTCAATATCTTCCCTCCTTGGTTTTGTCCGCTAAAACTGTTAGAGTTCCTTGCTTCTTGTGCAGGCAATGACCAAAACAAAAACAAATGACAATTGTTTGCAGTCCAAAAATTTTGATTCTCTTCAGACTGTTTCTACTATTAGAAGGAATTGTGCAACTAAACTAGAACAGGTATGAAATATCTAATTGTACTAGTTCTGCATGATAGTTCTTCTTGCATGAATCCTTTTGACATGTTAATACAATTTGTATCCCGTTAAAGTTGTAAATTGATAATAATTGCGTTGAATGTCGTTTAGGCCCAATTAATAATGCTGAATATCATTATCCATTAAAAGGTTTTTTTGTGACCCACGGTTTGACTGGGAAGACAGTCTTCTTGCTTCTCACTTTCTACTCTTTAATTTATGGTATAATCATACAAAAATTGAAAATCTGAAAACAGAATTTGCTATCATCGCTTACTCATTAAGAACTTATAAATTTCTTCTTCAACTAGCCATCTTATTTATGTTCCATGATTTTATTTGCTAAGAAAAATGTTGATGATTTATTTGTTTACTTTTTGTCAAGTTTCATACAATAAATTTTCCTTGTTGACCTTAGTTGTAGCAACCTTGAGGTGATGATGGATCTTCTTTCTTGAACTGCAGTCAGAGAAGCGTAAACAGGATCTAGTAGCTGAAATCCTGCTGGAGGAACAACGTGGTAAGGAGCTTTCTAAGATTGTGAAGGAATTGCTTCCTGATCCAAATAACTCAGTTGCTGAAAAACCATTGCGTGCCAGAAAGGTATCATCTCCTTTCTGCATTCTGCCAGATTTGCAGGATATGCAAATGAGGTTTGTTCTTTTGGCTGTGTAAATAACACGTGTAATTTGTTATCCAGAGAAGTACTGACAGAAGTAGGATGTCTAAGCGGTTGACTGAAGAGGCAGAAAAATATATTGAGGACTTCATTTCAAACGTTGAAGATACAGATATTTCATCATTAGATGGAGAAAGGAGCGATACAAGTTCAACTCTGGGAGTAATAACAAAGACAGAAGCTTTTCAGAGTCCAGCAACATCTAAGCCTCTTCCTCTTCCTGTTGAAATGGATGGGGTTGTATTGCCTTGGTTGCAGTGGGAGACTACTAATGATGTTTCTCCTCAATCTTGCAGTAGTAAGACACAACCACTAATAACTCCAAAATCTAAATTTTGGGATGCATCTCAGGTAATCTTACTGTAGTGAGTCGTGCTGGAATTTTTCTTTCTTTGCCTCTATTTCTCTGATTTACCTTTTCTTGCTTTCAAACTAATTTAATAGGAATCAACTGCACAAGATTTAAGCTACCATTCCACCAGCAGCCGTGGGAGTTGGAGCCCTGCAGTTGTTGACGAATCTCTGATAAAATTTGGAGGAGATAAAGATAGTAAATATGAAGAACGTGGAAGTTACCAAAACCAGTTTTTGCCAAATGGAACAACAAGGTTACAACTCGATATAGATAAGTATCTCAAACCTCAGAACAACGAAGATTATCTTTTGGAAAAATGGAGGCAACGACAGAGAATCAGTTCAGGGGGTCTCCTCCTTTGTAACCAAATGTATTTTTAGCTATAATCATTTGTGAAACTTGCAGAGCCCCATTGTTAAACTACAATAATTACTGTGTACAGTTTGGACTTAAATTATCGAGTAGCTTTTGACATTTTAGACTAGGCTAATTGGCTGGGCTACGCCGTCTGCTGCCATGAAAGAAAGATTAGGTGGGGTCAAGCACACGCTAACTCATGTTATCCATGCATGCATGCTTTGTAGCTTCCTATGTTTTGACAGGTCTTATCGTATGGGAGCTGCATGTCAGGTAAGTTTGTTAAACATGCCTCCTATGTTTTGACACTGGCGATTTCGCAAGGGTCGGTTTGAAACTGGGAGTGATACAAGTTTGCGAGACGACTAAAAAGAGCTGGATGGCATGCTCTTGTTTAGTTTGGTGACAGTATTCGAAGAATTAGAATTCTTTTCTAATCTAATTTTTTAAAAATATTTTTACTTGCGTTTTTATTTATTTTACTCGCGTTTTGGAATTAATCTATTTTTTTAAAAAAATAATTATAATTTAAATAAAATGAAAGAAGGAAATAGAATTCAACCCAAAGACAAATTCAATTTCAACAAGAAACAAACTCAAAGTGGAATTTCATGCACTCCTTGTATATTTACACATATCCCTATAAAAATGGAAAACAAAATTTTGATCTGTTACGAATTAGATGCTTAAATTTGCATCCGAAAAACTTTCGGGATTAAGTTTCATGATCAACTGATACTGCAGTTTGTTTTGTGAACCCCCAAAAAAAAAAAAAAGCAGAGACTCTTCGTGAATATTAGCAAATTAAAAAAGAATGGAAGATATTGATCGGAAAGAATCAGCACCAACAAAGAATGGGAAAGATCTCAACGAGTGGCTTCCGATCACGAAGTCAAGAAATGCAAAGTGGTGGTACTCAGCTTTCCACAATGTCACAGCCATGGTTGGCGCCGGAGTCTTGGGCCTCCCTTATGCCATGGCTCAACTTGGATGGTAACTGATCTTCTTCATGCACCATATAATCATACACTAACTTCTCATTGAATGGTTTTTTTGTTTTTTGTTTTTTGTTTTTCTTTCATTATTTTTTAGATCTAAAGAGAAGATTGAAGGAAAAAGTTACATATATATATATATATATATATGTGTGTGTGTGTGTGTGTATGCAATTTAAATACAACTCTCAAATACTGAAGAGAAAGTGTATATTCAATAAGAATTTTGCGAGACATTTACATGTTGAAACTAAAGAATAAGTCTAGTTCACGAGCTTCAGATCCATCCAGGGTAGTTTCATGCAAAGCAAGATCATGAACAATTGAATCTGTTAAAAAAAAAAAAAAAGAATGCCGCCCTCAAGCATTTTTGCCAGTCTCAAATCTTGCAAATATAGTGTTACAAGCACAAATAAATTTCAGATCATTGTAGTATATACAACTCTAGTCTCCTAACTGAATTTGTTTTAGGGGTCCTGGTGTTACTGTAATGATTTTATCATGGATCATTACTCTATACACGTTATGGCAAATGGTGGAAATGCACGAGATGGTGCTTGGGAAAAGATTCGACAGATACCATGAATTGGGGCAGCATGCCTTTGGCGAAAAGTTGGGGCTCTGGATCGTAGTACCCCAACAACTAATGGTCGAAGTTGGTGTTAATATTGTGTATATGATCACCGGCGGCAAATCTTTGAAGAAGTTCTATGACACCGTCTGCAATTCTTCTAGCTGCAAAGATATCAAAACTACCTACTTCATAATGATCTTTGCCTCTGTCCACTTTGTTCTTTCTCACCTCCCCAGTTTCAATTCCATCACCGGCGTCTCTCTAGCAGCTGCTGTCATGTCGTTGAGGTATATATAAATGAATTCACAAGCTGATATTTTCCATTGAACAAAGGTGATGAAGTATCTGAATTATGAAATTTTAATTTGTTTTTTTCCACAGTTACTCTACTATTGCTTGGGCAGCTTCTGCTCATAAAGGGGTTCAGCCAAATGTAGATTACAGTCCAAAGGCTTCGACCACAACAGGGCGAGTGTTCAACTTCTTTGGTGCTTTGGGTGATGTAGCCTTTGCCTTTGCTGGGCACAATGTTGTCTTGGAGATTCAGGCATCTATCCCTTCTACACCCGAGAAACCATCCAAAAAACCCATGTGGAAAGGAGTGGTTGTTGCTTATATCGTTGTTGCTTTGTGCTATTTCCCAGTTGCTTTCGTTGGTTACAGGATGTTTGGCAAACAAGTCGAGGACAACATCCTCATATCACTAGAAAAGCCTCGTTGGCTCATTGCAACTGCTAACCTATTTGTTGTTATTCATGTCATTGGAAGCTATCAGGTAACAATGAATATTGAGTGAGTTGTCATATTTACTAGATAGATGAATTTACAAGTAGGAAGGTCATTTCACTTAATAAGATAGATTTTTAAATTGGACATCTAAATTCTAGGCTAGTGGTATGAGAGTTAAACACCCTGGTAGTCGAAACGTAAATGGATTCATTGTGTTAAACAAAAATGTCTCTGTGCTCCCACCTACTGAAGTTTCGTTCAAAGAAAGGAGAATGAGTTATCACAAGATACGTGAATTTATAAGTGGAGGATCACGCTACCCAATAAACTAGTTTCTTAAATTGAACACTCGAATTCTAAGCCAGAGTCTAGTTCTATTGTTAGGTAATATATCTTTTAATGTCTCATGTGTTATCATTTTTCATAACATGTAGGTTTTTGCTATGCCAGTGTTTGACATGACGGAATCATTTTTGGTGAAGAAGTTGCATTTCAAACCATCCAAGCTTCTTCGCTTCTTAACTCGAACAATATATGTTGGTGAGCATTCTTCCCTACTATTCACAGCCATTGTTTTCAAACAATTACATTAACTTGATCAACATTTCATTTCATTTCATAATAATGGCCATCTTTGAATGCAGCAATTACCATGGTCCTTGCAATGACATTCCCATTCTTTGGTGGGCTTCTCAGTTTCTTCGGAGGATTCGCTTTTGCTCCAACAACATACTTCGTAAATCCTTTTTTTTTTTTGGTTATGTTATATTTCTCTTCATTTGTTGGAACTGCTTTTAACTGTAAATTTTTAACAGTACAATCTTATTACATTAATATTTACAGCTTCCTTGCATTATTTGGTTGGCCATCTACAAACCAAGAACATTCAGCTTATCCTGGCTGGCAAATTGGGTAACATTATGCTCATCACGTTCGAAAACTCTCTAAATCCCATCTTCAAAATTTTGTTTAAGCAAGCAAATCTAATATTAGTTCTCACTATTTTCCAGGTCTGCATAATCCTTGGTGTCATTTTGATGATTTTGGCCCCTATCGGTGGGTTAAGGACCATCATACTTCAAGCCAAGAGCTACAAATTTTACTCCTAGCTATTACATCTTTGATTGCTTTGGCTGAGTAATTTTTTTTTTTAGCCAAACATCTTGTTTAAATCCTTAAGACCTCTTTCTTTTTCCTTTAATTTTATTCATGACATAGCTTTGTATGGGTATATGAAATAATCAATTATGTGGCCTATAAAAAAAATTTCGATGAATAATGTTACACTTTTTAAATGGTATTTTAATTTTTTTATTATAAATAATGTGTTAAATAATTATTAGATGGTAAAATTATATAATTTTTAAAATCACATGTAATCTATTTTATTACTCGATAATTATTTGACACATCAATTTAAAATAAAAAATTTCAAATACTATTTAAGAAATGTAACATTATTCTTTTTTAATATTTACTTGGTACTTTAGGTTTTGAATTGTAAAGTATAATGCTATACTTCTTCATTGTTATCCCAAATTTTTTTATTCTAAATAATGTATTAAGTAATTATTGGATGATAAAATAATGTAATGCGTGATTTTAAAATTTATACTATTTTACCACATTGAATATAGACCGTTAGATTAAGTGAATCTTAATCATCCATTATATATAATTTTAATTATAAATAAATGGAGCTCTCATTTGAACAAATTATTTATCAAGAGTTATAGTTCTTTAGCTTTGTAATTTCTCTTTAGTATTAATATAAGAGAGCATTCTCTCAAACACTTGATATGTTTTTTATTTTATTTTTCTTTAAATAATTGATCTTGTAAATTACTTTGCACTTGAAAAGTGTTTAAGACTGCACGAATTTAAGAAATAATCCGTGACACTGAGCATAGAAGAAATGTAAATTCATCTTCAATAAATCTTAATTATATTTGAGTGAGCATTGGAAGTAGTGTTAATCCATCTCTTCTACTTTTGAAACGTTTATGAGTTTTATTTTTCATCCAAAAACTTAATTAAGATAAAGCTAATAACTTTATTCTAAGAGATATAAATTGTATGATATAAAATTACGATATAAAAATTAATAATTATTTCTAATAGTACTTACAACACAATTGGAATTAAATAACCAGATTGAAATTAATTTGTAACTATATATATTAGAAAAAAATATTTTATACTATTTTTAATTTTTATTACCTTTGCCCAATTAGACGAGTAAAAGTGAATACTGAATATCTTTAAAAAAAGGTATATGAATAGGATAAAACTCCTCTTTTAAATTATTTTTAAGAATTATTAGTGTTATTCTATAAAATTTTACAAAGACTCAAATTAAGTGTTAGAATTAATAATTCAAAATTAAAGTTGAATTTTAATTTTGAGTTAGAAATTAATAAAAAATTGATACGAGATTGATGATACGTTAGACGGACGAATAAGAGAATAAAATAGAGAACCGAAAGTAAGAAGTATCTAAAACACACATGGGGGCATTTTCCAGGCTTGGGCGCCAAACTTGAAATTCTCAACACTATAGCACCATATCGAGGTCGTACCAGTGCCGCGACGCCAACGTAGCAGCACCCAATTTTAAGAAGTTATATTTTTTTAATAGAATTATATCCTAAAGTCAATTTTAGACTTATACAACAAATGTATTCTTTTTTTTTTGTAATTAAAAAATTATTATAAATGCTAAATCCAACAAGTAGTACAAGCAAATAATCAAAGGAGAGACATTACCCCTCATAGCATTCTTAATTACATTTACCAATTAGCTGTAATGTGGTCTATCCTTTGGTTATTGATAGCACTTATACATCGGATATAGACAATATCTTTGATATTTTGATAAACATAGCTAGTAGAGGGCATTTTTTGTTGGAAGACAACTAGATTTCGCTCTCTCCAAATACAATAGATTGTAGCACAGAACGAGACTCTTTTGATCTTGCTGAGCATAGTTTTGCCTTGAGTTTTTCTGCAGAGAAAAGAGATCACTCGTTGCCATCTATCTGGGCATTGGTTGAGTTGGCACGCCATAAGTACTTTGTGCCATATATCACTACTAAACCTGCATTGAAAAAATAAGTGTGGGATGGTCTCCTTGTCACACCCACAGAGAGGACAGTCATCTGATGAAATAATTCTCCATTTTTTGAGTCTCTCCCTTGTAGATAATCTATCATTGAAGGCTAACCAAGTAACGAAGCTGTGCTTAGGAATATGTTGCGGCCCCTATATCAGTTTATACCATCCCACCTTAGCACCATTATTCTTGAGACTCTTCCAAGCACTCGCAATAGAAAACTTTATAGTGGGGCTTGTCGTCCATGAAATTCTATCATCTCTTTCAGCAATTGAGATTTTGTGCCGCAGATATTCCCATGCTTGAGCAGTGTTCTCGTCCAAAGGATCATGGAGATTCCACTGACCATGGTTCCATAGATCATTAACCTTAGCATCCCGTAGAATGTCCGTATCAAAGAGGTCAATGTGGGGGAATTTATCCACAATGGATTCCCCACCCAACCATGGGTCCCACCAAAAATAGAAGGATTTTTCGTTACCCAGATCATATGAGAACAATTGTTTTATTTGACTTCTCACTTCAAGGATTTTTCGCTATGTCCAGCTGCAGTCCATTGGCTTTGTGATACCCCAAAAACTTAGCCTCCGCAGTTTGTTATCAGTTATCCACTTTGCCCATAAAGAGGTTTTCACAGCAACTAGCTCCCATATGTGCTTAGTAACTGCTGCTAAATTCCACAAGCTTATAGATTTAATGCCTAATCTGCCTTCTTTTTTTCCTTTGCACACCTCAGTCCAGCCCACTAAACCTCGCTTCCCCTGTCGATTACTTCCATGTTATAAGAAATTTTGGCATTTGCTTTCAATTTCTTTGGTGACTGACTTAGGCAAGGTAAAAATAGAACTCCAGTATACATGTATACTAATTATGACCGATCTTATTAGTTGTAGCCTCCCCGCATAACTCAAATATTTCACAGTCCAACTAGAGATTCTAGCGGTTATCCTATTAATAAGCTCCTGACAATGATATTTCTTCAGGCTACCTGAAATTAGAGGAATACCTAAATATTTAATAGGTAACATTCCTTGTTGGTACTGGGTGTTCTGCAGGATTGTCTCCTTGGTAGCCTGAGGTACATTCCCAAAGAAGATGAAGCTCTTGCTAGCGTTAAGGTGTAGCCCTGAAACCATTGAAAATTCATCAAGCACTTGTTTAAAATGTCCTACCGACCTGTCATCGCCATGAGAGAACAAGAATAAATCATCTGCAAACATCAAGTGATTTAGCTGCAGCCTCTTACACCCCCTGTGGAATATAAATTGGTTATGAAGGATATAGCTCAGGCTCCTACTAAGGTATTCCATGGCCAACACAAAAAGCAGAGGGGACATGAGATCCCCCTGCCTCAAACCTTTCATCCCCGGGAAAAAACCCTCTAAGCTGCCATTAATCACAACTAAGTACTTGCTCGTTCTGACACGCGTCATGATGATATTGATAAAGTGATAAGAGAAATTAACCACCATCAATACCTCTTCTAGGAAATCCCATGACACCGAATATAAGCCTTGCGGAGGTCTATCTTAAGAGCACATCTTGGGTTACCGCAATTTCGATCATAGCCCCTCACAAGTTCATGTGCCAATAAAACATTATCAGTTATCTTCCTATTAGGAATAAAAGCTGATTGACTGGGATTGACTAAATAGCTCACCACATTCCTTAGCCTGCATGTTATTATTTTGGTGATACATTTGTAAAGGACCGTACAACATGCTATTGGCCTATAGTCCCCCAAGCTATGAGGATTATGAATCTTAGGCACAAGAGTAATGGCAGTGACATTTATGGGGGTGTAAAACTGACCTGAGGAGAAGAAATGTTGCACAGCTTCAGTCACCTCCTTACCAATAATGTGCCAACATTTTTGAAAGAAATAACTGTTATAACCATCAGGTCCAGGGGCTTTATCACCATTGATGCTGAAGATAGCATTTTTGACTTCGTGGGCTGTGACATAAGCCTTCAGTATGTCTCTATCGTCTATCTTCAGTTTAGGGCCCGCATCTATGATTCTCTTTTGTATAGGCGCCCTATAGGAACTATTGGTACCCAACAAGTCTTTGTAGTAACCTACAATGGCATCTTTCACACCCTTGGGGTCTTCAACATTTTTCTCATTTTGGCTCTCAATCGAAGTGATTCTATTCTCGGCTCTCCTCTGCTTGACTGACTTGTGAAAGTAGCTGGTGTTTGAATCCCCTATTTGAATCCATCTAATTCTTGATAAGATAATACTTCAACAAGTGGATTCTTATTTCAACTAAAAATATGATTTTTATGAATATTTTAAATAAACTCTTGTAACTCTTTATTAATTAATGAAGTATTAAAACATTAATAAGAGAGATAATACATAGCTTATGTTACACTTGAGTGTGTTAAGTGATAATAATTTGACTTTTTTTTTTAAGAAGAAGAATGTGAATTTATCATTCATATTAGAAATTAAAAATAATATTAATAATTGAATTTATTAATTAAAGTTCTTTCACTCAAATGATATGAATAAATTTGTAATATTAATTTTTTTAACTTTAAAAATTTAACGAGTTTTATTCCTAAACTCACAAAGATAAAGAGAACGAAAATCTAATGCTTGGGCTTATACCATATTTTCGTATAATTAACCATGTAAGCGTAAAATGGCATTCTATCACTTTATGATCTTTCAAAACTACCCATGTAGTTTTTAAATTTTGAATGATTAAGATTTTTTTTTCTTGATTAAACTTACTACAATTGAAAAACTAATAGATGCTAACTCTAACAATTTTGATGTTTAAAATAAAAATAAATTAAATTTTAACAATTTATTTTACTAAGACAATACTAAAATTATTTAGTTTATCCATAAAATTAAATAAAATCAAACAATAAACGTTTGTTAACAAAAAGAAATTTCCTAAATTGGAAATTTTATAATAAACAAACTTATCCACACACACAAAAACCCAAGTTTCATATTCACTCTACACGCACTCTGAAAATGCAAGTCCTCCAATCCTCCCACTTTTTCACTATTCCTAAACCCCTAAACCCCCACTGTCCCATCCTCCGCAACAACCGCCGCGTCACCGTCTCAACCACCACCACCACGACTACCTTCAAGTCGGGCCCACCAAAATGCTTCAGCTCGGACGAGGTCCCCGTGGACGAGGCCTTCCTCGAGCAATTCGGCCCAAAAGACAAAGAAACCGAGGACGAAGCCCGGCGCCGCAACTGGATTGAGCGGGGGTGGGCCCCGTGGGAGGAAATCCTCACTCCTGAAGCAGATTTCGCGCGCAAATCCCTCAACGAAGGCGAAGAGGTCCCGCTCCAATCCCCCGAAGCCATCGAAGCCTTTAAAATGCTGAAGCCTTCTTATAGACTTAAAAAGATGAAAGAAATGGGAATTAGCGAAGACGAGTGGTACAGAAAGCAGTTCGAAATCAAAGGCGAGATTCCGGAGAAGCTGGAGACTGTTTGGCCGGGGCCGCTCGTGGTGACACACGTGCCGCCAAGGGATTGGCCACCTACGGGATGGGAGGTGGATAGAGAGGAGCTTGAGTATATAAGAGAAGCGCATAAGATGCAGAATGTGAGAGTGGCAATTGAGGAGCTGGAAAAGAAGGCGAACATGGAGAAAGAAGGGGTTTGTTTTGATAGGTATAGAGTTTTTCTGAAGCAGTATAATGAGTGGGTTGCTGCTAATAAAGATAGATTGGAGGAGGAGTCTTACAAGGTACTCTTAACAAATTTTCTCTTTTTAGTTTGTTGGATAAATTTGGGAGGAAAACATGTTTTATTTTTAATTATTATTATTTAGTTGTCATTTTATGGAAGCTAGAGTGGCTAATTCATGAGTCTAATATGCTAGTTTGATTGTTTTGAGGCAGTACGACCAAGATTACTATCCAGGCCGGAGGAAGAGAGGCAAAGATTACAAAGAGGGCATGGTAGGATGAATTTCAAGCTTTCATGATTTAGTTTAGGAAATGCTGAAAGTTATTTTCAAGTTTTAGGATGAGGATTCACTGATTGTTTTTATTTTCTGCAGTATGAGCTTCCATTTTACTATCCTGGGCAGGTAAAGTTTTTATAGCTCATTCGCTGTCCCTTTTCTTTGTGGCATGTCTTTTGTACATAGAAGAACAAATAGGATGGAGATATAATATAATAGATCCCCTTAAAAATTTTGTGCCGATACTCTTTCCAGATCAATGATGTGAAAAGGTTGTGTGATGGGTAATTTTTATGCAGATTTGTGAAGGCAAAGTGACTACTTTACACTTATATCAAGGAGCATTTGTAGATATCGGAGGTGTATATGATGGGTAACTTTTATTATGTTCTGATCCTTTCTAGTTTTAATTAGTATGCAAGGTATTCTGGATCTTTTTTGAGTTGTGACCATAACTTCCCATCCTTTTTTATGCGACACAGGGTGTACCTGTAAGGTGCAAACTCCTTCAATATATTGTTATTTTCCTCTACCTCCAGTTTTTATTTATACTTGGAGTTGAAGTGGCTAATTCAAGAAAGTGCCTTAATCTAGTAATCTAGCAGAGGAAACAGTTTTTTAACCAAGCTATTAAGAGATAATCAAGAAATGTCTGCAACTTCTGCTCATACCTTTTTAAATATAAATATGGAAGTATCAGACAAAGTGCCTCCAGAGGCTGAGTTATCTCACCCTATTGTAGCTAATTCAACAACAATCAGATAACCTTTACTAGCTATGTTATTTTATCGAGAAATTATCCTGATATATTCATGCACTTCTTTGTGCATCAGGTGGGTTCCTATTAAAGGCAATGATTGGTATTGGATCCGTCATCACATAAAAGTTGGTATGCATGTCCTTGTTGAAATTCTGGTGAGCACCATCTCTTGTTGTTTTCATCATTTTTACTTTTGTGACAGAATATTGCTTGATATTCTTATTGATGTGTGGATTTTATAATTTCTCTTCTGGGTAAGGCATTGCTTTTACCCTTACTACCACTGTAGTAGATAGGATGGTCACATGTCCAGTTTTATTCTAGAAAGTAGCTTTCTGAACACATATAAGCCAACCAATTTCAGGAAGTGTACTTACAATACGCTTTGTTTACTCATTTGATTGGAAGAGTTAATGGGACTTTGCAGTTTTAGTCATTTTCAACTTCTTGCACCCACCTCCTCCTTCCAGACAATAACTATTAGCTAATCATAAAAGATATTAGTGTCATAGTTTTTGTAGACTAACTGATAGGTTTCCTCTTTCGCAGGCAAAAAGAGATCCTTATCGGTTTCGATTTCCTATTGAAATGCGTTTTGTTGATCCAAACATAGATCACCTGGTGTATGTAAATTATGTATCGGAATATTTCTCTCCTTAAAGGCTGTGCTTTTTTTTTCATCTCTGAAATCAGTCACTATTTAGTCTCATGATCAGTCAATGAAGCTGTTTGAGAATTACTATTCATTCGTGGTTGACATTTGTATCCTTGCTTCCAGATTTAACAGATTTGACTTTCCACCAATATTTCATCGTGATGAAGATACTAATCCAGATGAATTGCGGGTGAGTTCTTGCTCCTTTTATCACATCTACACAGTTCTTTCATGTTGAGACCAAGCGTGCTGTAACAGTCATTGATGGCTCTGACATGCCAAATATCCTAGATTATTTGTGATATAAGTTGGGCTCCATTGTGTCTCTGTATTCTTCTTCTTCTTCTTCTTCCTTTTATTTTTGGTGGGAAGCCGTGAAAATGCTCTCTTGAATTATTTGGCATTACTTTCACAATTTTTGGAGGTATGGTTGTTATATTATTTTCCATGTAATATGGACTATAATTTAGGTCACAAATAATCTTCCTTGCACTTGGATGTGGGACATAAACTAGTGCCTTGTGGGTATGTAATGATTAGTTGATTGGTCTTGTCCCCTTTTTAAGAAGAACTTCTTGGCTTCTTCAAGGAGACGTGATTTGAAAATGAAATACATGTTTTACTATAAAACATTAGGTTTCTGAAGCATTTTCTTTTCTTCTGGATTGTGCGTATGTAATGTAACTCATTACATGGTTCTTGAGATCTTAGGTTTTATATCATGTTTGTGCCTTTAATTGGTCATACTTCTCTTTGCAGCGAGATTGTGGAAGACCTCCTGTTCCTAGAAAAGATCCTGGAGACAAACCAGAAGATGAACCGCTGTTGTCAAATCACCCTTATGTTGATAAGGTACTTACAAGTAAATAATTCTTTATGAAAAGTTGGCATTTAGATTATAAGTTACAGAACTGCACATAAAAGTATCTGTTTCCTATATGACTCTCAGAAGCAGTTTGCTATGATACAAAAACATGCACGAAGGTGTCCATAGTTTTGCAGCATATGGAAATGGTGGCAAACTTAGCTGAAACGTGTGATCATTCCTTTAATTGGCGAACAACTTAAAGAGTGATGTTTTAAGAACCTGGAAACTTGTAAAATTTTAGATAGAGATATATTTTTCTGCATGATTGATTATTTGCCATCCTTCTATCTCCATTGCAATTGAGTTACTTTGGTTGGTGTGCTGGCACACCCAATTAGTCTTACAACAACCTTTTCACTACTGTCAAGTAGTTTGCTGTCCGTTCTGGACACAGAGAAAAAGATTGCTTGTGAGATCAGTGTGGTAAGAATAGCATTTTATTTTGCCCCTCTATGGTGTCCAGATGATACTACATATGATTGCTAAGAGATGAAATGAAATTCCTATGTCTTTAGCACTGAAAGTTCTAGGATCCTTTTTAGACATTTATATGTTGCCTTTTCCCCCCTGTATGAAGGCTTGCTTTTGTCTCAGCTAAGTGGCATTTTATGCCACCATAATTCTCTCGTTTATGAGCTGCATATGATCATTCTTAATCTTGCCTTTTTGTCTTATTCAGTTATGGCAGATCCATAATGCTGAGCAAATGATTTTGGATGATATGGAGGCTAATCCTGATAAATACAAAGGCAAAAAATTATCAGAGTTAACTGATGATGAAGATTTCAATGAAGAAAACAGTGTTGAATATACACAAGTTTACTATAAGAATAGCTTGCTGCCAAAAGTTATTCTGGTGAGCACTTTTCTTTTTTATATTTTCTGGGAATATATTTTGGTGCATTCTTGTGATGTTTTTTGTTTGGGCAGAAAACAAGTGTTAAAGAACTTGATCTGGAAGCTGCCTTCGCTGAGCGTCAGGTCAACTATCCCCCTAACCTTTTATATGTTTTGAATACTTGAGAGCCATGCTAGAGCTTTATTGGATTCTTTCCTTTTGAATGGTTGGTACTTCTTGTGAGGATGAATCTGTCTTTTTTCTTCAAAAGCTTCGGTCTGCAAGTATATTGCTACACAAATTTACTTTGTTCTTTTTTAGCATTCAGTACTTATTTACTAAACTTTTGGCTGTGAAAGTGAACCTGAGAGGTCTTCAGATGTTGGGATAATCAAAATAGTCGTAGTGCTTTCTATCTGCATCTAAGTATGAAATCTCATGTTTTGCTTATCCTTTTGACATGTAAATGGTTTGGTTATGCACTTATGATTTATTCATTTTTTATATATCTTTTGTTTGTCTCATCCCATAAACAATTTACTTTTGGTCCACATGGTTTTTATTTTATTTCATTTGATAAATTCTCTTGTGATTGACAAACTGGCACTGTAAGCGTATTTGGCAAGGTTATACTGATACTTCCGAAAAAATAGAAATTTTTATTGCTGCAAGATGTAAACAATCAGTTGGTTAAGATTCTGGTGAACATTTTGATTCGTCTGTCTTAATTTTCTTGTGAAAAGAATAATGCATCTTCTTCAGAAGTTTAATTTAGTTTTTCCTCTGTTTTCAGCACCATAATAAATTGAGAAGGGAAGCCAAGGAGAGAGGAGAGGAATATAAAATCGATAAACTGAGAAGAAATATCGAAATGGATGAATATGATTTCATTCATTGGCGTCGGTCATTTGAGGAAAGAGAAGCTTTGTTCAGAGATATAAGTTGGTATGTCCATGACTGATTTTGGTTACCTTTGCCAAATCCTTTTATTCTATGCTCTTATGAGCATCCCAAGTTTTATCAATGACCAAGTAATCTGGTCTTCAACTGCATTAACCTTAAGTATACTAAATTAAATCACCAAATAAATATCCCATTGCATTATACTGAAAATCTTCGTACTTATAGTGGAAGTACAACTGTAGTTCTTTTCTTGGTTCTGGAATTTTATGAATAAGTTATCTTTTTGCATCATAATTTGAGTCCCAATCCTGCTGGTAGGTGATTAGAAAATAACCTAATGTTCTATGGAACTTAGTTGAATGGAACAAGCATATTGATTAGCTGTTTTGGCTTGTCTTACAATGTTGAACTTTTCAAGTAACAATCCTGACCACTGAGGATTACCCATGTCATTGACTTTCCTAATTAATGAAGCTGCGTTATCTCTCTTTCTTCTTACTTGAGTGCTGTGGTTTATTTACAGCCGACAAGCTCTCGGTCTGCCACTGGAAGAGCCAGGGAGGTACAAAGAGGCCAGCTTCTTTGGGAAGGATCAGTATGATCCTACAAATCCTTTGTATCGATATGACTACTGGGGAGAACCCAAAAACTCGGAGAAGAGTAAGCAAGAGCGAATCAAAGATGCCCATAACAAGTCTATTGTGGGCAAAGGCGTGGTTTGGTACGAAATGTCTTATGATGATGTCATCAAGCAGAAGATGCAGAGAGAGGCTCGTTCAAAAGGAGTTACGCAAGAAGCTGTTGAAGAAGATTTTGACAGTGATCATGGGGATGATGATGACGACGACGACTTTGATTACAGCATCCTAAGTGAGTCTAGTATTGATTTGTCGGATCAACCTCTAGTTAATGGGACTGAATCTTCTAGCATATCAGATGAAGGCATGTTTGAGAGTTAAAATGTAACAGGTATAGAGTATGTGGCAGAAGTACAAATTTTGTAGTTATTGAGAAGAATAGCTTACATGGAAAACCCCATTCTTTGGGCTTAAAGAGCACTGGAAGAAATTTTGTACCATTGCCCGTCTCTTTTAACTTTAACTATCCTGTTTTAAGATGCCATAATTGCATCATTTATGCTGCTCGTTTGCATTGAAGGCCTATTCCTTCTACTAGTTAATGGTAACGACGAGCTGCATCCTCATCTTACATTCCTATTGATTATCAACCAATCTGTCTTCATAGCAGGTTTAATCATTTCACAAGTGGATCCAAAATACAGAAGCAAAGGTTGCAAGAGGACGAGTTAAGACGTGTATTAGTTCATAAAAAAAACTATTGAGAGTTATAAAAATCTCACTGATGATCAATAGCCATCACCAGTATATTTCTCCATTAACCTCTAGGCAATGAAATTTCTGTTTCTTACGTTTCATTTAGGAAAGAAAATCACTAGTTACAGCCTTTGAACAATAACACAACCTAATATCAAAGTTGCTGTTCAACATAAAATCACAAGTTCTTTCTTTCTGGCCGATAAAGAATGAAAATCATCAGAATCATCAGCAATTACATCTTTCTAAATCAAGAGAAATGAAACACAACACAACGAAATTAAACATATCAGAAAACATGGATATCAATTCGAATGTCAGATAAATTAATTCGATCAATTAATTCAAAAGCCAACACTTTGCCCAAACTTATCAAAATCACAAAATCATTTCCAATAAGAATACTGGGAACAGAAGTTCTATACCTATTCACACGAATAACAACCACACCAAAAAATAAAATGGGAGGAAAAGCCAACTCCTAAATAATCTCACTTCAATTCAACTGTACCGTTGACTTTTTACAATTAATTAGACCACTCTCTCTAAAGATTTTTCATTTTCCTCTCCCTTTTTCTTTTCAAATTTGTTTCTTCTTTTCCAGTTTGAATCCCTCTAAATATGACATGCATAATAACCAGTTATTAGAGGCCAACTAAGAAAGGAAAGGCTGACACCCAAAAAAAAAAAACCCTACCCCTACTCTCTATTGCAGTGTAGTAATACAAATATAAATTTCCTTTTTACAGAAAAACAAAATTTAAAATCCAAACCCCTCTCCCATCAAAACCCGATATGATAATCAACCACCCAAGTATGTCCATTTATGACCTTACGCGCCAGTCTAAGAACTTGTGTCATTTGTGTCGTCTCAAGGATCGCAGAACCAAACCTGAAACATAAGCCATCATACTTCTTTAGCCAGTCCATCTCCATTCTTTGGTCTTTTGCACATTGTTAGACATGGTTAACAGATACTGCAGCACACATTGCTATAACACGTTAGAATCAACAAAATACCTCGAGTGCACACTAACGAAATTCAGAATCATCATTCTGTTTTCACTCCTTAATTAGGGCAGAGATGTGAAGGAAAAGAAATCAGATCAATCAATTTCTCCCTCCTCTACATCTTTAACTGGCACTTTAACACTTTGAGGTGGTTCAACTTCTTCCTCATCATCGTCATCCATCTTCATGTATAAACCTAGTTGTTCCAACGGGTTACTATTGCCCTGGAATTTAAAACTACCCAACCCATTTTCAAGCTCTGGGCTTGTCTCCTCTGTAAAACTTGGCAAATGTTCATCTTGTGTGGTCCTAAGCATTTCCAAATCTTCCATGAACTGACTGTTCTCATTGATATCTACAGTCTTCTCCATCTGCATAAATTTGAAATTTCTTTATTGTTGCACTCGAGATAAGGTTTGGGGTTGGCCTGGGCCATTTTACAAATTCACAATACATCTGTTTTACCTTCTGCAATGCCTGACGTGCAGCTTCTCTCTCAAGTTCCCTCTTCCTTCTGGCTTCAGCTGCAGCTTCAGCTTCGGCCCTTCTTCGAGCCTCTTCAGCAGCCTTGGCCTCTGCTAGAAGCCGAGCTTTTTCTATAAAAACAATAAAAGGGAGAAAAAGACCACCATCCTTCAGAGTCCAAAATTAAAAAGAAAGATCTTTGAGGATCTCTGACAAACAAATGCAGGCTCAACTAAGATTATATAGATTATATTATAAAGCCATACCTTCTCTTTGCCGCCTTTCAAGCTCCTCTCTCTCAATCCGTAATTTCTCAGGGTCACGTTTTTCACCCTGGTGGACCCAACATATCACAATTGTAAATTATCACAAAGTGAAGTTCATGGAAGAATACAGAGCTGTACACACATACAATATAGCAATTGTAGTAACCTTTTCAAGAGCTTTTTCCTGAGCTTTAAGTATGGTGTCAGCAAATCTATTCCTCAATAATGCTGCACGATAGAGCTTTTCAGGGGAGACTTGTCTCTCAGATGGGGCACTCTCCCCTATAATGTTACAGCATGATAGATGAGATGATGCCCAAAGAAATGATTTTGCGGTCTTCTTAATCATTATGCTTACCCTCTTGATGGCCATCCACCTCAATAGTAGTTGGCTTACTCTGGGAATTTAGCTCTACTTGATACACACTGTTTAGAGATGCTGTAAATTGCACAAAAGCAGGCCCAGGTAAAAAATAATGAGAGAAAAACATTCCAGTGAATATTTGTTCAAGCACAAGAGAAGTTACAAATCACCAGCATCACTTTTCTTCTCACAAAAATTTGCTCCTGAATCTAACTTTTCCTACAATAGGAATACATCAAATAAAAAATATGTACTTTAACAAACAAATAACACAAGCACTCAAGCCAATTATTACCAACATTTAAGAGAGAGAGAGGAGAGAGGCCATAATATTTGAATCCACATTGAGACCTAAAGTAGCAGAATTTCACTTGATTCTTAAGATATTAAGAGTTACCTTAGCCGCACTAGCAGGTTTTGGAGCTTTAGCTGCATCTGATTCACTGCCAGATGAACTCCCTGAATCCGAACCTGAAAAGAAAAATGCATTACATTTCTAACAGACTCAAAATATAGGAGGATTTTATCTCTTTATGCTACATAAATGACTACTGTTAACTCCATTAATATAAGTAAAAGACCAAGCATAGAAAAGCCAAAAGTGTTTGGGGAAATTCTCAGATTCAGTGACAAAAATATGCAACCAATTAGATAGTTAGAAGAAGAGCTTTAACAATTCATTACATTGTGCACCCAACAAGATGATGAGGCAAACAAATATTTTGTCAAGCTCAAAAATTAGACAAAAGAAAAAAAAAGTAATAGATTCATTTGACAACTTTTTTTGGTGAATACTGAGAAAATATAAACTATACCTGCAATACTAGAATCTCTTTCTTCTTCTTTGCGTGATAAAAACTTATCACAAAGCTAAATATATATTATTACTGAGGGCAAAGCTTGAATTGACTCCCCCCAAGTACGCATACCAAAAATCTGACGACCATATTCATTTTGAAATTAATGTAAAGGCGCAATAAGTTTAAAAAGCATGTCAGAAAAGTTCGGGCACAGAACTTCTTGCTCTCAACCCACTTAAGTCAGTCCTCAAAGACGGAAAGAGATAGAGCAAAATTTTAAATGAGTATGCTTCAATCAGTAAATAAATTTAAACTAAACTATTGTTTGTTTCATGTAACACGTAATCAATATGATTAGGCAACAAGTCTGGCTTGAAGTCTAAGGCTCCAAGGTAACTCTATGTAGCAGGGGAGGAAAAAAATCATATTTAAAGCCTGACAATTTTAATATTTAGACACTGATATATTTAGAATGGTTTCCAAGCTTATAAACAATTGTCAGGCGGGATGAAAATAGACAACATACACACTCAAGATCTTAAAACTTTATATGCAACAAGTATGGCAGGAAGTCCAAGGCCCCAAACTAACTCTATGATAGCAAGGGAGGGGAAAAAATCATATTTAAAGCCTGATCGAAATAAGAGATGCTTAAAGAAAAAATACCAATGACACTGTAATATTTAAAACGGTTTTCCAGCTTATACACAATTGCCAGGCAGGACGAAAATAGACAACATACACACTCCGGATCTTAAAAGTTTACTTAATAGCAAAAGAAGCTGAATAAACAAGTGTCGGAGTACTACGAACCATTTGATGAAGAGCCTGATTCACTACTTGAGCTACTTGAACTACTACATTTACTGTTTCTGTGAGCATCATCCTTCTCTACCTCTACAGGAGGGATGTTACTAGTAGGAGGATGATTACCACCGACAATATCTACTTCCTCGTCAACCAGGCCATTGCCTGAAAAAATAGATAATGCATCAATTTTTAACTGGAAGAGAAATCCTATGCATGGTACATATGTTCGCAATTTGACTATCAGTAATCTGGCAGGATGTCACAGATGAGCACGAAGTTACCTTTCCCCAATTGCAATGATGAATTACTAAACCCAGACTCATTAGGAATCTGCAGCAAGCAAATTCACAACAAGATTCAAGGATATATCACATAAGCGTAAGGGGTGAAATCCCCAAACTAAAAAGCAAGCAAGCATGAAAATGAGTGAGAAAGAATACCTCAATTTCACAAGGTCCAGGTTTTGCCTGTTTTTGCTGTTTCTCCAGTAAATAATCATCTAAAAGCTTCCGTAATTGAAACAAGGTATCATCACTGAGAGCATCAATATCAATCTCCAGCTCATCGTCACCAGTCTCACCTGCACTGTGCTCTTTTAAGAAGTCAATAATGTTCTCAGACAACTCTTCGAGCAAAGCCTCCAATTCAGTGCTCAAAATATGCTTTTCCTCATTAGTCATGACTCGTCTAACAGGCTCCAGTTTGACCTTATTGTCACTGGGTGAAATTTTTTTCTTGTTCACAGGTGGCATTCCAATCTTGGCTTCAGTTTCTGTAATAATACCTGCTCTTGAAGGCACAGATTGAATATCAGTAGTGACTGGAAGCTTCTTCTCTATAGCTTTCCATCTCACTTCAAAATATTTGCTAAGCGTCTCAGCCATTAAATGGACATCATTCCCTGGCGGGTTGTAGGTCATTGCATTTGAGAAAGTAAGACGCACATCTGCAGCAAACCCTGAAGGACTTGAATATTGACCTGAAGCTATCTTGCTCTTTATCGTTCCCAAATCCATTGGATGCTTGATGACTCTAAAATAATCAGGAATATTCAACTTCACCACATCAACTGGAGTATTAAAGACCCATCCAAACTGATGTGACATCAAACGATTAAGCAAATTCTCCAACTGCTTCATCAACATTGCACTTGAAGTATTTACTGTTGCAGCGGGCTGCCCTGATTCAAAACGCCCAGAATTACTCTTTTTTGGTTGGGGCCCATTACACCCTGGGGGAGCCCGTTTCTTACCCTTTGGAGCAGCGGATACTTCAGATGACCCGCAATGAAAATGCTCTAATGGAGGCCTCTTTTGGCCATCACTACATCTCCGAACATCATTAGAAGGAGATAAAATAACATTGGAACTCAGAGCAGCGACTTTCTTCTGAAGTACTCGGACCTGTTCAAGGTCCACTTTCAATTTCCGTTTCAAACTCTTCCTCTCAGACCGTGACATCTTTGACAGTGTCAAGACTTGCAAAGGCACACCAAAACTATCATAACCATCCACTTTCAAACTAATGCACTTCCTTTTCGGGGCACAAGAATCCTCAGAAGCTGTCATCTCCGTGTCAACTCTTCCCAAGCTGCCAAACCCTTCAGATTCAGCCACGGTCTCAACAGCATGCCGGTAGTCCGGAACAAAACCAGAAGACAGCCCTTTAGAGTACTTTCTTGATTTCCCCATCAATTGTGGAATCAAACACTTTTTTGATTGCTTTTGTCCGACAAAGTCTATGGGAATAGTTGGTGCCATAAGATCACTATTTTCCAGTAACTGCACATATCAACCTTGACCATCAACTTATTTTATTCCCACTTCGTTCAATTATTAAAAAAAATTTTAAAATGCGGTCAAAAAATGATACTAGGCCCAGTAGTACCAGCAATTTCTTTATCCACAAATTGTCTATAAATATATGTATTGGGTTTTATATCGATTCTGAAATATTAACTTTTCACTTCTAATCGCTCATTATTGACGAGCGATATCAATCCCTGTATGTCCACATCACCATTTGATTGATAATACTAACAATGATTTATTTGATTGACTGAATATTCAATAAGACCCTAACTCTGTTACTTTTTTTTATTGAATCCGAGCAATGTACCATATGCTAAACTACTGAATCACTCCTCTTCCCATTACGTATCTCGACAATTAAGTATCTGTCCTCAAAATTGAGGACGAAAGGAATAATTAAACACCAAAAAACTGATCACTTGCAAGAATAAACCTAGACTCCTATGAGCATAAACCCTAGATCGAGTCGAAGCTAAATAATAAACTGCGACGACGCGAACGAATCAAATCCAAAATGTTTCGAAAATAAAATTAAAATAAAAAATAAAAACCCTAGAGAGACCCCCCAAAACGAAACCTGCTTCACAAGGATCCAATTCAAAACCTGGATCTCGCGAGTAGCCGTTGATTCGAAGAAACCCTAAAGTGTGCCAATCATCGCAGAGAGAAAGAAAGCGAGCGAGAAAGAGATAGAAATGAGGGGGAGAGAGAGACTCCAGAGAGTAGATCGATTTTTGGGCTCGTTGGATCCTCTACTTAAAGGCCCATTCCGGTCACTTTTGTCCGCCGCTATTAAACGAATCGCAACCGTACATTAGCTGCAACGTCACAAGTCCAAATCTGACGGCGCTAGTGTGACTTTCTTTTGTCTGTTCGTGTTGATTTATTTAAAAATCCTTATATTCTAGATTCTTAACATGTAGACCTTTTTACATAGCGTAATCCAATTTTCGAAAAAACCTAATTACACATTGCAACCCGCTTGAGTAGGTCACCTTGATACTCGCAAATGGTGAGGCCACCGTGTCATTTCTTACAAGCTTGAGACACGTGGTCTGCTTGTTTTGGCGAGTATGGCGGAAGTATGGATAATTTGATAGGTAAAAAGCAAGAGAGTTAACTCGTTTCCCGATCACGTGTCGCTCTCTTTTGACTTTTCACCGACATGTGACGTGGCTAGTGAACTACTACACGTCTCCATTTGAGCTGTATGCTGAGGTAATTTTTTGTGGCTTTTTAATAGGTATTCACACTTTCACCCCCTAAGGTTGGCACAAATTATACTTTTATAGAATATTTAATTTTAAGTACACTATTAGCCTCAAATTTAATTGAAAAAACGAAAATATCCTTGTAATTTGTAATATAAATAATTAATATATTTTTAAAATAAGAATAATTTCCTCTTTTTAATTAAGTAAAAAGAGTAACAATTTAATTAAAATTAAAATTACCATCAAAATGTAATTTATACAAACCTCAATGAGTGACAATGTTAATATCCCTTTTTAATTTAATATCGACATCAATAATTATAAAATGTGGCTTATCAATTATTATTATTATTATTATTATAAGCTGTGGACTATACTGTTGCTTGCAATCTGAGTAACTATTAAATTAAGATGTGGATCTAAAACATTTATGAATGATAGATAATTTTATTTCTAATGAATATACAATAAAAAGTTAAAACTTTATTTCTTTTATAGTTAAAAAGGGATATTTAATAGTCTAATCTTTATTTGATAATACTATTAAAAAAAAATGAACACAATTGTTTTGATAAAATATAATGATAACTAAAATATTTGAAAACAAATGCACAAAATGAATGACTTTTTGAAAATCAATCTTAAGAAACACACTTTAATTTTTAAAATAAATAATTTTAACTTTTAAATTATCTTTAAAGAAAAGGCAAAATTATTTTTTTATTAACGTCTAGTGTATTTATTTTGTATATATAAGTCAAGTTACCAATGTAATTTTAAAATTATTGTATTTATTTTATAAATGCGTAACTATCAAAATATAGTCATATTACAATATGATTATTAAAAAAAAATAAGGTGAATGAGAAAGGGAAAAATCACAAATCTAAAAAAGTAATAAAAAAAATTTAAGTGTTTTGGGTGCGATTTGTTTCGCACACCTCGTCCCACGTGCAAAATAGTCAATAAATCTAGAAACAAGTGCACTTGTTGTCATGCACCTCTTTGTCGCGTGCATCTCTTTCAATATTCTTTTAATAATTCAAATAGTTTTTTAAATATTTTTTATTACAAATGTTATAAAGTATAAGTCACTTTATATGTTTCAAAGAAGGTGAAAGAGTAATGTTGAAAGTAACGAGAGATATATTTGATGTAAAAATATTTGAATATTTTAAATTCAATGGATGTGAACTATTAATATATTTTTCTATATTGTATGCCGTACAATGGAGCTAATAGTATAGAGTATAAAGTGTCATTAAATTTTATGTTAATACAATGAGATTTAAATTGAGGCAAATTAAGATTGAAAATTATAATAATAATTGGTCTTTACGAAAATTAATAAAATATCGTTATATATTTTATGTATAATAGTAAATTTTAAATTGTTCGTATGTGAAAAGAAAGTACAGTTGTTTATTGAGAATCAACCATCTTGCCATAATCACTTAATATCAATAGGCGATAGCAACCAATTAAGTTGCACAACTTCAACAATACCAAGTATTATATTTTTCACTAATACAATGGTTGAATATCATTATTCTCCTATAATGTTTAATTAAAATTCAATTTGCATGCACCATAATAATAAGACAATTGAAGACGTTAATGGTATTAAAATTGCTGACAACATGAAAGAAAGTGATTGATTGAATAATTTACATGAAGGCAACCGTTGTCATATTTTTAATAGTTCATTCAAAAAGGTGTGTGATAGGTATGATTCGAATAAAAAAGGAGATGAAATCAAAACAAAAAAAAAATACTTTATAGTTTCTTCTTTTAATACTATCATCGAACTTGACCATATCATATAAGGTATCATGTTCTAAAATTGGCTATTAAACTTAACCGTATTGAAATATGCACAATCTGCATGCACAGTGGTCGACGGCTGGGATGCTACAGCGGTCGATATTTGTCTTTGCAAAAATATATATATGGTGATTTTAGTTAAAATTATTTACATTTCTACTTTTTTTTTAACACATTTTCAACATAGATTACTCAAATTTTACTTATTTTAATCATAATCTAATCATTTTTGTATATTTTCAATACAAACTGTCAATTTAATTTTAAATTTAAAAAATTTATTAATTATTAGTCATTTTTCATATTTCAAGTCACTCACTAGTCTAAGAAGCCGTCGATTCAAATACTATTAATCCGAAAGTGTATTTGAGAGACAAATCTTATTAGGTTTGAATGAGTTCTTATTCATTAAGATTAAAAATACAAGTTAGAGGTAAAATTATATAATTTTAAATTTTGTGGCTATAAATATTAACTTTTACATTTAAGGCTAAAAAATAATAATGACTTCAAGTATAGGCGATTTTCAAATTTTTTTTTAAATAAAGCAGTGCTAAACTATATATAGTCGGAATGTAAAATTTGTATTCAAAATGATCTATCATTTATGATGATTACTATTTATAAATAGTTATTTATTTTTTATTTTTTATTAATGTGATAATTTTATAATATAAAATTAAATATTGACACATCAAATATCACATCACTTAACATATCAATTTTATATTTCAAAAATATATATAATATTATATATATATATATATATCCATATAATAATTCTTAAAGATTCTCATATACAAAAGCAATTAGGACGTGTTTACTAATTCAAATTGAGGAACAAGGTCTAACAAAGAGAATCGCAAGGGATTCATTTCCATGTTTATTTGGGCAATTAAAATTGAGAATGAGAATCCAATTAGTAGTTTCTTTGTACAACTCACCCTAAATAGCAAGTGGGAGTTGGTAATTTCACTCCCCTATGAAATTGGACTTTAATTTTAAGCATTTGCCCAATTACTTATTTAATATATTAAACATAATAAAATATTAATTATATTAAAATAACAATATTACTAATTATTATTTACAAAAAAAAAAATTGATATTTTTATACGCAATAATAATATTCCCAACATACCAAAACTAGTTGTTACTCCATTAGTTATAGGGGATGTATGAATTGATATAAATGATGTTGTTATTGTGTTAAATATTTATTTATTAAACTTATTTATTATTATATTAAATATTAAATTTATTTAAAAATAATTATTATAATTTTATATCTACCATCATATTTAATAAAAAAATTAATTTTATTATTATATTTAATACAATAATTATTATTATATTATTTAATATTTTGAAAAAAGATTATTTTTTATTTAATTTTAAATATTACATTATTACTGTTAAAATAATATTTATTTGTTTTTTATATATTGAATTTTTTTTCTTAATATTTTCACATTTAACACTTCTTTATTTGTTTATTTTTTTTTTAGATTTATTTATTTCTTAACATTTTAATATATAAATGCATCATACGAAGCCACATTTGAAAATTTGCAAGAATTCATCCCTTCCAAACGTAAGTAAACACCATAATAACATTAATAATGGTTCCGGTTTTTATTCTTAAAATATAAGTAAATAACATAGTTTATTATGATTCTCCAATTCAATTTTTATATATTCTAATTCTAATTCTAATTTAATCTGATTTTTAAAAAATAAGCACATCATAGTATGAGTAGACATTTCTTGGTTTCGGTTCAGTTCGACCCGAAATTGAAGCAATTGATCCTTATTTCTTATAATCAAATCGGTTTCTCGGTTAATTTACTTTTGAAAAAAGAAGAAGAGTTAGCAATTGATTTGCCAATAACTGAAGAAGACACCCATATCAAACTTAATACAACATAAAAAAATGAATCTAGTATCAACTAATATTACTCTCATTTTCCTTTTTTTTTTTTACTCTTTTTGTTTTGGTTGCCAAATCAATTACAACTTATAAATTGTTAGTGCCAAATAAAAACTTTGATTATTTAATTGATAAATTTCTACTGCTCAATTAATGGCAATGGAGTTGAAGATTGGAATTTGTAATAAGTAAAAAATTGAATAAATTGTTTCCCCAGTAAGAATTATAAATTACAAATCAAATTAGTAAACTGTATTGTTACTATTTTACTTTTGGGCCTTTAGCGGCAAGCCAGATGTAGCAGGGGTGATAGAAGTGGTGGTCCTGGTGGTGGTGGTGGTGGTGGACGTGAGCAGCACTACAATAGCTGGACGTGGACTCTCACTGCTGTGGTGGTGGTGGTAGCGGCCTGGTGGGCGGCAGAGTTCAAATGGTGGTCGGAGATGGTGGCGTCGTGACTTGTGAGTTTGTGTGAGAGATAAAAATCTGGGAAAAAAAACTTTTGACTATAGAGTTTGAGACTTCAAAATTGAGTTGAGAAGTGAAGTTTAAGGGCAGCCTGCTTCAATATTTTTTATCTTTTAAATTCAATTTTTGATTTGGCTGGAATCGAATTGAAAATCGAACAAAAAGACCGATTATATAAAAATAGAACCTATTAATTCATTTTTTATTCGTTTAATTTTTCAATTCTATCGGACCGATGTCCACCCCTAATAAATAGGAGTTAAATATCTCCTTATGCTTTAATCGGGTAATTATTTCAATATCGTGAGGGGCAATTACAAAAAAATCGGGGGTGGATTTATCATTAAATATAAATGGGCTATAAAAGTAAAAGCAACTATCCATAAAAAGCCCAAAACTTCATAGCGCATCTGTCTTCGGCAATTGGCCCAATACCTCTTCAAATGATTTGATCACAACATTCAAATCTTCAACGAGTATCTAGGGTTTCATTCAACCAAATAAATGATGAGCCATAAGCCGAACTACTAATACAAATACACTAACTCAAGTTTGATCTATTTATTGCTTGAATTTACAATATTGTAAATCGTTGATTGCATTCGCAAAATGAATCAATGATTGAACCCTTAAAATCTTAAAGGGTCAATGTCATTTATTCTTCAATAAAATTTGTTAAATATTAAATTTATTTCAAAGTATTTGATAATATTTAAAAACTCTCTTATTGTTATAATATTAATAGTATAAATTAACTTTAAAATGATATAATAGTCTTTTATTTAAAAAATCAACAATTGTATTGTACAATACCAAATAATAAAAATGTAATATGTAAATAATAAAATTAGTATATTTATATTATTAAATAATTAATAAGAATAATACGAAACTTTATTATGTTATAAATTATTATTTAATACAGATGTCTGCCTTTTTACTAAAATACGGATATTCAATATCAGTCGTATTATTATTGTTTACACAACGATAATTTCTTTGTTTACACATCATATTGTTACTGTATAAATGTAATTATTAATTTTTTAAATAATAAAATTATTTTACCCTTTAAAAATAATTTATACTAGTGTAATTATAATGGTAGAGTTTTTTTTTTAATATTATAAAATATTAGAAGGGTTTTTAATAGTTAAAGAATCTACAAAAAAAGTAAATGATAAATTTTTAACTTTTAAGTTCAATAATATATTTTTATAATCTATATTTTACAATAATTTTTTTTATAATTTAATCTCTTAAGATTTTAATTATGACATTAAAATTAAAACCTCTGTATAATCAAAATTTTACATTTGATTTTATTGAAGATTTGGTAATTCAACAATTTTATTTAAACAAGAATTGTGAAAAATATCAAAGTGAAGAGTCACAAGAAGTTTAGAACATGTGGAATACGCATGAGGAAGTCTTGAACATATAAGACATTATAAGGGAAGCGCAACAGGATTTGAAGACGTGAAGAAAGCGAGAAAAGCGAGGTGTACGGTGCAGGGCTAGACGCTGCGGTGCCCAAAACAGTAAGCCAGCGCCGTAGCACCGGGCATCCAGCGCCGACCGTGACATACTCAACGCCGTAGCGTTAGAAAGGGCAAAGTCAATTTTCAATCTGAATTTCTAAATTTTAAAAATTTTGGACTTGCAAAACAACTGAACTCTTACTTCAATAAGGATTAGGGTTAGTAGGCATGAAATAGCTTTTATATAAACCATTGTAAATCCTTTAGTTGAGATTAAATATTAAAAAATACTATAAGAGAGAGAAGAACTGGTAGACACTAAGTGTTTGTGTACACTAGAGTAGAACCATTGTTAGGTGTTTATTGTTTGTGGGAGAGCAATGGTACACTAAACATTATATCTTTTTTAGGATTCTTTATTAGATTTTTCTTGTAAAATCTCTAAGGAGTTAATAAGAAATGCTAGAATTCTTGGATCCACCGTAGACATAGGCAATTTTGCTTAATCATGTAAAAGATTGTGTTGTACTATTTATTATCTATTTAAATTCTTTCTATTTTTGTTTGATATCTAAGTTATTCTGCTGCGCAAAGAAGTTATGGATCAAGGTTGAACTTGGCAAGGGTTCTTTGCTGAAACCTAATCTCACGGGGAAAAGGGTAATTCCTCAAACAAACTGGTATTAGAGTTAAGATTCAATAATACACATTAGGGATATTTAAACCATGGCTATAATTAAGCAAAAAATAGAAAAGTTTAATAGGATGAATGACTTTAATTTTTAGAAAAATAAGATTAGGGCTCTACTAGTGAAGGAAGGGTTAGACTCAATTTTGGAGGAAGTCAGTTCCTCAACTGGCGAAGAGACAACAATCTCAAAGTTCGAGCAAAAATATTGAGACACAATTCAGAAAAAGATTTACAACACCATAATCTTAGCGTTATACGATGAAATATTAAGGAAAGTTGGTTATGAAAAAATCACTTTGGGATATGGAAGAAACTCAAGGCATTATACATGAAGAAGTCTCTTGTAAATAGACTTCTTACGAAGAAGAAACTGCATCAACTAACTATGCACGATGGATCTTCATTGAGAGCCCACATTGATGAGTTCAACAAAATCATCATAAGTCTTGAGCAATTGAGCATTATGATTGAGGATGAAGACAATGCCATAATCCTATTAAGTTCGTTGCCAAAGAGTTATAAGAGTTTTGTGGATACGCTGCTGTATGGTAAGGAGTCTTTAACGATAATGATGTCAAAGCATCATTGAACTCATAAGAAATGACAAAAAGATCTGAATTCGAGAGTAGAGCAGTGTTGCTTGCGCAAGGGAAGAAGAAAAACCAATCGAGGAGAAGATCCAAGAAGAATTTTATTTGTGATAAAGAATGACACTTTGTGAAGGATTTTACTAGATCAAAAGGCCAAGGAGGGTGTACTACAATCGGTAGTCTTATGGAAGATATCGAAGTTGTAGACACGTTAGTAGCCTCAAGAGAAAAGTACGCTAGTAAATGAATACTAGATTCGGGGTGTAGCATCTATATGTGTTATGACAGATCGATGTTTACCAATTACAAGGTCAAGAGAGGTAAAGCTCTAATAGAAAATGACATAACTCGTGAAATCATGAGAGTTGGTGACATAAGACTGAGAATGCAAGGTGAAAAAACTAAAGACTTATATGGTGTAATGCATGTTCCTAATCTGAGGAGGATTTGATATCCATAGGCAAACTCGATGAGGATGGGTATTCAGTTTTAGTGAAAAAAGAAAAATTGAGGGTAAAGAAATGATCTATAAGGTTTGAGGGTGAGAAGCATAATAGGAAGTTTCTGTGCTTAAGGGGATGGCTACGAGTGGTCTAATACGGGGCGTCGGGGTAATGCAGACCACTAGCCGACATCTAAATTGTGCTCACTAAAGTGATGAGAGTAGAAAAGGAGTACAACACATCCATACAATATACAAAGTGCACTAATGCATTTGGAGACCAAAGTCATTAGCTCCAAAAAAGTTAAGTCTTAGTAGAGACTTAACTCTAGGTGACAGAGTATTGGTGTAGATTAAATTTAAAAGCCTTCTTATTTGGATATTTTGAATCAATGAATGTTTTATTGAAGATTTGATGATTTAACAATTTTGTTTAAGTAAGAATTGTGAAGAATATCAAAGTAGAGAGTCAGAATAAGTCTAGAATGTATTGAACCCAATTGAGGAAGTCCAGGACGTGTGAGACATGAAGGAGGAAGCGAAACGGGACTCGGAGACTCGAAAGAAGTGAGAAAAACGGGGAGCGCGGTGCAGGGCTGAGCGCTACAGCGTCCAGGGGTTAGACGCCGCTGAGCTTAGAACAGCAAGCCAATGCTGCGGCACTGGGCATCCAACATCTGCCACGACATACTTAGCGTTGCGGCACCAGGTCCTCGGGATCACGATGCTAAAGCGGACAGAATCAATTTTCATTCCAAATTTCTACGTTTTAAAAAATTTTGAACTTTTAAAATGAGTAAATTCTTACTCCAATAAGGGTTAGTATTAATAAACACGAAGTTTTTTTCTATATAAATCTTTGTAAACTCTTAAGTTAAAACATTAAGAAAGATTTTAAGAAAGAGAAGAATTTGGTAGACACTAAGTGTTTGTGTGCATTAAAGTGAAACCATTATTTAGGTGTTCATTATTCGTGAGAGAATAAAAATACACTAAACATTAGATCATGTTGAAGGTTTTTCATTGAATTTTCTTTGTAAAATCTCTAAAGAATTAATAAGCGAGATTAAAATCTTTGAATCTACCATAAACATAAGTAATTTAGCTGTATCACATAAGTAATTGTGTTATACTCATTATAATCTGTTTTAAATTTTTATTATTATTTTTTTATATCTAAATTATTTTACTGCACATAAAAATTAAAGTTAAATTTAACTAAAATTTTCCGTTTAAATTTAATCTTATTGAGAAGCGGATGATTCTTCCAACACTCTCACCTTGTAAATTCTGATTCGTCTGACTAATGGATGACATATCTTGTTTTTAACATTCCTAGGTTAAATTACATAAAGATGTATTTGAGAAATTACGAACCTTTATCAACATCATGATAGAATTTCGCCAATTTCAGCACCCCGCCCCTTGCTTCTCAAGTTTCATTTTCCAGCAGCTCCTTTAGTTTGTATCGCAAATATCACACAGACTGAAAACGTTACGTACAATGTTTCCAAAAGAAAAAAAAAAAAGAGTTACGTACAACTCCAAAATAATTTTAAAGCATTGATGAATTTTCATCAACGCTAACATTTAACAAGTCAATGATGTTATTCCTAATGCAGCAAAGAACTCTTTTCTTTTACTGTGTCGAATCTTTGATTTCTTTTCAAACAGTGATAATACACAAAGAATTAAATCCAACAATGGATATATATATATATATATATATATATATATATATATAGCCAGCACATGAAGTGAGAGTCGCTAAACGTGCACCGGAGACAAACTAACCAATTGCTACACCGAATTTTGTCGGTTCATTTTCTCCCCTTTTTTATAGGCCCTGGTTCTTGAGCCCATTGAAGAAATAAAATTATTTTCTGTGGGCATAGGCAAAAGTACATGCTTCTGAACTTGATTCCCCCACCCACAGAGCACACAGCCGCACAGCCAATGTAATCGTTCCACAAAAGGGATGTTTCCTCTTCTTTAATCACTAATCTTAGGCATGAATGATTAGCACTCCCAACTTCTCTAGTTTCAACAATCCCCGTTATCATTCATTTCTAGTTTCTCACCTTTTTTTTCTCTTCCTGCTGATTATTATTAATGTTTTAAGGAAAAGAAAGAAGATTTAAAAACCAAAAGGTAGCTCCGATCTCTGCTAAAAAAAACATCCCACCTCATATTTAACAGCATTTAATTGGACATAATTTGGCCACTTCCTTTTAGTTCAAACTTCAAACACTTGAGATCTAGATAGCACTATCGTTACACACGCTCAAGCAAAAACCAGTAACCGGATTGCATGCATGATGCATAATATGCAGAACAGACGGTATACACCCAAAGCAAAGAGAGAAAACTAATACTCTTCAAACTTCATCCACCTGTCAAAAGCATGTCTTTTCTCTTGTCTCAGTCTCACACATCAATGAAACTCCCAGCCTCGATCATGAACGCACCCCAAGGAGTGCTATTCTTGATGGGTGCAGACTTTTTACGAGAGAGAGTTAGTTTTAAACATCTAAAATACCAGACGTTCTGAAACCAAATGACAGCTCTTCAAAATTCCAAAAAACAATCCGTTATCAAACAACACTTCCTTTAATATTCAGTTCGTGTGTTGTGTGTGTTTTTGTGCATGTTAAAGCAACAACTCAACAAACTCACTAATGAAGAAACTGGTGCATATCACATGGGGGGAACCACAAACTCCATATTTTTTTAAAACAACTTTTGATTACACAGCATAGAGCACTCTTAATTAACTTCGCTTCTCAGCCAAATGTTAACGAAAGAACACTAAACACCAGAAAAGAGAATAAGTGCGTGCAGCAACAGTAAAAAGTTTACAAAACTAATATTAAAAAGAAAAAGAAGAGAAGAGGGGATGGGGGTGGAGGAAGCGTATTTACAATTCTAAAGATGAAGCTCTCAAGGTTATTACGTTAATGTTAATCCGTTGGTTTTAACAGTTTGATAGTTGTGGGTAAGCAGGGATTAGATCAGATAAAAAACCATGAATTTATCATCAAGATCAGACGGCTATCGTTCATTTACCGACCCAAAGAAAGAGCAGCCTTGACGTCGAGTCTCCATGCAAAGCCACATGCATCCATTCTCCACACATCACACGGTAAAGTCAGCGAGCTCTTTTCCTTACCAACCGAGTACTGCAGCCTCACCCTGCACGTGAAAGCCGGGTACGTTAGCGGCGTCGTCACTGGTGCTTTCATCACCAACCACACCACCAGCTCTTCTCCTACCTCATGCCCGACCATCTTTCTGTAAGCCTCATTGGCCCACTTGACTCTACCGTATTCGTCGGATATGAACCCTGGACACGTGTCTCTTCCTAGATTAACTCTCTTCTCATTGTCAGTAGTTCCTAAACCGTCTCCATCCACCCACGTGTCAGTCACACATTCAACCGTTACGCACGACCCCACTACCCTCACCGCCTGCGGCATCATCAGCACCGACCGATCTGACGGCCCTCCAAGCCCACCACCAGTCAAAACCACCTGATTATTCTTATCCTCACCACCACCAACACTCTTGTCAAAGCTAAGCCACATAGGCAACTTAGAGTTACGTACTTCCTTATCTTGTGGGCCTCCCTGAGGCGATCTCGCCGGAGAATCGGGCAACAGAGGCAGAGTCACAACGGATTCTGTTTTTTCTTCGCTAGAAGCTTTTCTTTTTCTGTTACTATTACACCGCTTGTTCACACTGCCGCGTTCTCTCGACTTCTTCCTTTTTCCTTTACCAGACCTAGTGAAAGCCTCACTGCTGTTCTCAGTTGGAGAAACTGAACCGCCGATAGCCGGTTTTGGAGCGATCGGCCTGAACCGGAGCATTATCCGGTCAGCTTTTGACATATCGTACGCGCCACCGCAAGCGTACCTCGCTATGCAACAACCTCCTCTACCATCCATCTTATACATTCTCTCTCTCAAAAACTCACTGTTTTTTTTTCCCTCTTCTCTCTAGAACTCGGTTTTGTGATTTCTGTGTTGAGGGCGATATATACGCAAAGGTTAAAGCCGTGCAGGAGCAGCATAGAGAATGGAGGTAATTTATAAGTGATAGTGGGTCGACACGTGGGAGTCTAGACACGTGTATCAACAGTAAGCCTAACAGCGTAGAGAGGCGATTGGTTGAAAAGCGAAACGTGGCTGTTGAGGGAAGCGGGACCCAGGTGAATAGAGAGAATGTGAAGTTGTGATTGGGCCCCATGGGGCAGCCAATGAGAATTGGAGGAGTGTTAAGCACTGGCTCCGTGATAGGGGCACGTAAGCCTTTGGGCCTCGTGGACCGCGTACCAGGCTGTTGTTTGTTCCAGAAGAAGGACACGTGGGCCAGTATTCGTGGAAAGAAAATTGAGATCAAAGCGTTTCGAGGGTTTCAATAATTATCAGGGGATGATCGTGCCACGTGTTCGGCAGGATGACGACGCGTATCCATGTTAGATTGATATTTGTGACGCCATATTTACGGGCAGACGACCTTTTCTCTTGTCTCCGTGATTGGAGAATGGGGAAGGAAGGAGTAGGACCGATTCATTGTAAGTTTTATTCTGCGAAAATACATAAATGCCCATACATTTTTCAAAAACAGATGAAAAAGGTACGCGGGTGTTTCTGGAAACTGAAAAGTGGTAAAACGTAAAACCACGATCTCTTGCTTCTTCTGCAGAACATCTGCCAATAGCAAGATGTAGATCCCCTCAATAATATGCTTCCGTTGATTTCAGGCGCAAAGTTGGGCAATTTGGTAATTTTGCTTTGGATTTGATTGAACGATCTCATCTTATATCAATCAATCAATCAATCAATGAGGTATGGACTGTGGAATGCTAAATACGCATCTCTTGTATTTTTGTCCAACACACCGATTCTTTTTCTAACATTTTTAAATTCTCGTTCAATTTTTGTAGATAATTTTTTTTTTCAAACTGAAATTAACTATTATAATACTAACGGAAACTGACTATAACACATAATTGATTATTATAATATTAACCGAAATTGACTATAATATATAACTGCTTCTAATAATTAAAAAAACTAAAAATTTCTTTAAATTCTCTAATTTTTACCGAGTTTTGAGCCCCCAAGTTAAGTTAGAGAGTACATAAATTTAGCCGTTGGAACAAACAACTAGATGCCGTGTAGGTAAAGTTTTGAATATCTCAAATTGATAAATGTTAATAAATTTGAAGTTATTTTAAATTATTATTATTAAAAAGATAACAGCTCAAAACACAATTAAAAAAAATGGATGTAAGAAGTAACCAAACCTGTAGAAGATAAAAACATTGGAATCTCTAGAAAGAAAAGCTGCAACAACTAAAGGAGCACGGTCCCACTAAGTAAAAGAAAATTTCTTTCAGAAAATTATGCACCGAGTAAAAGATGTTTTTCGGAAAAATAGAATGAAAAACTTAGTAAATTATACGAACATGCATTTTTTTTTTTTCAATCATAGACTAATTCAATTAGGTACTTGGGACAATTAAATTCTTTACATTGAAACACCGACTCTATTTAACTAAGTTGACAATTATACAAGTACGAGTGTATGGATTTTTAGTGGTTGGTACGAGAATGCACCACTTTGTGACGCAACGAAAATGAAGTTGACATGCTCTCGATTGAGAGGCTTAAATTGTTGGGATATGTTTAAAGATTTTTATCATAGACAAATATACAAAGAGGGCTTCGTTTATATGTAAAATAATTTTAAATTATGAATTGATAAAATATCATCACATAATAATATTATTTATTATATATATACATGAAAAAATATTAAAATCAGTTATTTAAGAATATAAAAAATTAATAATTTAATTTATGTGTTTTTATTAATATTTTTATTTTTAAAATATAATTATTTTCATTTTTAGACTAACAAAATTGATATTTTTAAAAATGTTAAGAGACATTATGAGTAATTTAACAAAAATATAAGAATTAAAGTGATATTTTTTCTTAAGAACAACATACTTTTGTTATTTATTTATTTTTAAATTTTCGTTTGAATATATGCTACATACGAGCAAGCAACAATGTCTTCTCAAATCTATTGGCGAGTTGTTTAGCGATGAACCTTGAAAGAGTGGAGAATATTAGGTCCATTTAAGTGGCGCCACGGCCACTAGCATAAGCTCTTGGCTCTTGGCTCTTGGCTCTTGGCTTAGTTGATATACATATACAGGACTTTCCGTTGCATTTGTTTGTAAGTCGGAATTTTTCTTTGGTCTATGAATGTGTATGTTGGTCCAATATATGTCGTCCTCGGCCGAATTTTTCTAATGATAGTTCGGTCCCAAATGGTTTGATAATATGACAACATCTATCAAAATAATAGAGCTTCCAGCATCAATCAATCATCGTAGGGAAGAGAAAAATCAAAGCAAATCTATGTACATTTGAGTGTGTATATATATATATATATATAATTCTCTCGCTCTTCCCATGATCATCAATAAATATATATTCTTATCACACACCTATTCATCATGATCAAATTAATAGGAATTTTCTTTTTGGTTTCGTGTTTCAGGAAAGAACTTTCATCAGGTACCAATAGTTCCACGACACAAGAGAAGAAAGATAAGTATATGAACTCACAATCTTTAGGATTATTGGTCACTCTTGTAGTTGACTGAATAAGATCACAATGCCATAGTATCTATTTTAATTGAAATTTCTCTATCTAAAACTTAAACTATTGCAAAACCATCCTATAATTAATCCCTTAGATTGATGTCAAAGAATCTTAGTATTACAGGGAAAGCCATCATAGAATCAAACACAATGAAGTGCGTGGAAAGTCATATTCAACTTCAAGTGGGTTTTGTTTAAGCAACCATAATAATTATAATAATAATAATAATAATGTAAGATCATCATCCTGTCTTGGATAGTTTAAATCTAGGTCTATTATATAAATTAAACTTATTTAAAATATTATATATACAAATAATTTAATAGCCTACATAATTTACGATATAATAAATAATGCTGTCACATGATATATAATAAATTTATAATTTTTTTTTATAATTTATGCACAATTTATAATATAATACATAATTTTATCACGTATTCAAAAATTTATTATATAATTTATTAAATTATTTTTTTTATATTATATATTAAAAATTTTGAACAAATAAAAAATCTCGCTTATTAAACACTAATCTTGATTTTTTTAATTTAAACTTAAATAATCAAAAGTGTGAAATATATTTACTAAGTATTTGAACGACACTAAAAAGCTACATGCAAAATGTTACATTATTTTAAACATGTCACTAGCATTATTATAAATTTAATTTCGGCTATGGATAGTTCATCCATTTTCTCGAGTTATTATTATTATTATTTTTTTGCGGTGGGGTTCACATTCTGAAGAGGCGCGTGCAGTGGTTGGGCATTCGGGACATGAGTACCCGGGTGGATTTTTCCTTCTCTCTTTCCGGCCAAACAGAAGAAAAGCAGGATTCGTTTTCATGGTACCCTGACCAAAGAGCAACCAATAGGATTTCACCATGTCACGTAAATTAAGAACGTTAAAAGCGAAAGCTTCTATTCCCGTGACAAGTGTCCCTCCTCATTTCCCACTAATCTATTTTAATTTTTCGGAACTGAAAACAACTTAAACCTTACTTTTGCCTTCTCCCATTTTTGTGTGGATATTCATCGTCGTGTTCACGATTTTTGTTTGTTGAAATCTGTTCAATAATTCCCGCAAGGTAAAGAGTTGGTACAAATGGGACCATCACAGCGGTCCAATGCATCATACAGATAAGTGGGTCCCACAAATCGGACGGAACATGGCGGGTGTGATTGAATATACGGTTAAAGATTGATTGAGAATAACTGTTTGGTAGGTACAGAAATGACAATCGAGCTTTTTGTTTGGGTTGGGTGGTGGCAGATCGCGAGTCAATTATGTGAATATTTTGTGTCCCGACCACGGAGCAATAGGCAATTAGGCTGACGTCATTACTAGCAAGCGTTTCGATTTCTAAGAGGTGGATAGTGATGGCAAACGAGCGGCGGTGTACGTTTCGATTTTTAAGAGATTGATTGACAATAAAGCGGGAAGGTCTTTTTTATACACTGTCCTTTTTTTTAACCCTGTTTTTTTTTAATCTAATGGGTAGTGATAAAAAATTCTCATGGAATAATGCCTTTTTTCATTTTCGTTTCGGTCTTTAATTTTTTTTATTGAGCTTAAATATTAATTTATATTTATAAATTTTAATAATATAAAAATATAATTTATATTATGATTTAAAAAAAATTAAACTAACAAATTAGAATATATATAATAGTATTTTTGATAATGTAAATAATAATTAATAAATAAATTTTTTAATAACAAATAAAATAAAAAATAAGAATTTAAATAATAGTCTAATACCTAACATCATTAATATTTTTTATTAATTACTTCATATTATTATTAAAATCAATGACTGTCCAACTAAAAAAAAAAATTATCGTTTACAATTAAAAAGTAGATTTTAGGGGTTTTTATTATATTTATATATTTTATTTTTATTAATAAAAATATATTATTAAAGATTTTAAATTTTTTGTTATATATATATATTATTTTTATTATTAAAAATATATTATTAAAATATGTCCTAGTTAAAATCAAAATAATAAATAAATAATAGATAAATTATTTAATATATATACACTAAAAAAATTATATTTAATATATTCATAAAAAATTGATTGGAGAGGGGCGAGGAGGCTTAATCTCATTCCCAATTCATTAATAATTCAAGAGTAATATATTTTTACACCCCAATTTTATCAAAATTACCTCATCCTTGCCCCATTCATAACAAGCCTCCACGGTCTCTTATCCCTTATGGCATTTTGCTATCTCTAAAGGTGGACACAAGGATTTAACACATACGTCCCCTAAACTTTGATCAAACAATGTCTAGATAGCAATATTAAGAAGTGTATAACTCCTACATCTCATTGTAAATTGTAATTAACTACTCCATTCACTTTTAGTTCACACCTAGATGGAATAATCAAATTGTGATAAGTATTTTTTTTTATATAAAAAATAGATGTTAGATGCAATAAAAAACCCAAACTACTTTGAGATTTGAGATTCAAAGTTTACTTATAAAATTTTTCAATACAATTCTAGCCCTCCTAATGTCATCAAATTGCATAAAAAGAGTAGAAAACTTTTATTTTAAGCATAAATTAAAAATAATCAAAGCCAAATTCATTTAGAGATTACAAATTAACTCTTTAATTAAAAAACAATTGAAGGAAGACTAAAAAAATTAATAATTAATTAATTTTTTTGTATACTCAACATCAAATAGCTGCATACTCATATTTTCTTAAATCCCGAATGATTCAAACCCTGAACTTTAAAACTTTGAAAACGCATTAAAAATCACTTAATTAAGACTATTTTTTCTATTGTGGTATTGATTATATAACAAAGGAAAATTATCATTTATTCCCCTAATAGATTCTTTAACTATAAAAAATTCATAATATTTCCTAATATCTAAAAACCCTTAGTGTTTGATAATATTTAAAAACCTCAATTCATTATAATTGTGATAGTATAAATTAACTTTGAATGGGTATAACAATTTTTTTATTTAAAAAATTAACAATTGTATTTGTACTAAACAGTAACGATACACTGTATAAATAATAAAATTAATACTATGTACCATAGTTTCATATTGTTAAATAGTAAATAACAAATTTACATTGTGCTATAATTAATGACTTATAGTTACCAAGTCTACCCATAGTGAATTCCACAAAATCTCACATTTGGGTAAACTCAACCGTGCATCTTCTCACTTGTAATTCACTTTTTCCATATTTAAGAAACTTTTTTTTTGTACTCTCGAGGTATTTTAGGATATGTTTGACTATCATCAAATAGTGGTCACCCGAATCAGACTGAAATCGACTTATAACTCTTACAGCCAAACTGATATTAGATCTCAAATACATCATAGCATACATCAATCTCTGAAGAGCTGATGTATCTAGTGTGTTAGACACTCTAACTCTCTCATCTATTATCTGAAGAGACACTCTCCTCGAAGGATGAACACCAGGTCCAAAAGATACGTTAACTATCTCATAGTTAATAAACTGAACATTTCTTAGATGCTATTGATATGAATTGATTTGGGAGAGTCCTATTAGATTATTAGCTGTATCTCTATAAAGCTTTATACTTGGTTTAATATAATTATTGATATTGAATATATACATACATTTTAATAAAAATTTAGACGTCCATATTAAATTATAATTTATAATAAAATAAAATCTTGTATTATTCTTATTAATTATTTTATAGTATAAGTATACTAATTTTATTTTTTACATAGTATATTTTAACTGTTTGATCCTGTACTATATAGACACAATTGCTAACTTTTTAAATAAAAAAACTGTTATACTCTTTCAAAATTAATTTATATAATTATAATTATAAAGGTAGATGAAAATTTTAAATATTATCAATTACTAAGAAATTTTTTTGACATTATTGAAGGCGAGGTGAGTAAATGGCTTTCACCCAATAACAAACATAACATGTTCATAAGTTGTCTCCACATTGACACCATATGTTGTCATTGTAAAAACCTATTACATCAAATATTATTATTATTATGTTCTTTTTCATCGAAGTGTAAGAGGGGTCTAAACCTCATTTCTTAATTCTAACAAAAAGATTTTACAAATTAAACTAAACGATTGCCACAACAACACAAGTATATTTAATCAAAGAATTACATTAAAAGACATATAAATAAATAAATAGATAAAAGTCAAGTGTTTGTTTCCCATTTCTCATTTTCAATCATCACGACAAAGAATTTCTTCTTCCACTGCCAAAAAAGTCGTGGTATATTAGAATGCTTTCAAATGAAGAAAATATTGTGCTGTTTTGTAAACGTGGAGTTTTTTATCTGTCTAAATATTCCAGTACATAGTGTAAAAAGTCGGATTCAAAAGGCTGTGGTTATATGATATACCGGGGTTTTTACGGTCCTTTTAAATTCTTATACTTCTTTAATACTTCATCCATCATACTTTTTGATTCGTCCCTTTTTTGTCATGATCTTTTTAATTTTATTTTCAATATTGTCAAACTAGTGATTCTCTATCTTATATAGTACGTTGTTATTTCATACTTTTACGGATCGTTCTTAATTTTATAATCTAAGGTTTTCATTAATCTGTAGATTTTATCTGTATTCTGAACAACCATGGAGGGGGTAATCATGGTCTTTGAATGCACGTTTCTCATAATTTTTGTCCTTATATTAATAGCCTTTATTTCTTTCTCCACAGATTAAACCAAATTATTGACTCAAAAATTTCATCAATCTTAAATCAACGAGTTTTATTTGTTTCTCTAGAGAACCACAAGTGAATTTTTAGAAAAATTAGACTGGAATGGACTAATCCGCCCCAAGGGTACTAAACTTACTAAGAATCCACAACCAAATAAGAGGTTAGGCCACATCAAAAATATTTTAGGTGATGACACTCTGATGCTTAAGTGACCGATGATAGAAAAAAGATAAAAGGAATGAAAAGGGTGACAGAGAATAAAGATATGGTTTGCTGAGTATTTTGAGAGCAAAGGAATATTAGACTCACCAAAAGGTATAAAGTATGTAATGTGTCCTTTAGCTCCGTAATTTGTTACCCTATTTATTGGGTTGAGTTCAATACGTAATCATAAAATCCTATTATGATTGGAAAGTATTAAAAAAATTTCTCATTGCATTCATCTATTAGAGTTTTATCCAAATAATGTCAGACTTTATTTGCTCATATAGGACTCATGTTAAGATTGTTAGAGTCATATTTACAGAATAAATCTCGAATTTATAATTCTCACTAGCAAGTTCGTTTTAAGATGTTCGTGTACTACTAAGGTGGTCAATTAGACTGAATAGGGTATCAATGGTAAGGGCCCATCTGGTGAGATAAGGAATACAAGCTAGCTTGAAAATATCCATTTACCTTGCAGGGTTTTGCTCGCGCTTATGGCCAAGCTATGATAAGACTTTATGAACTACATCTGAGCTTTGTAGCAATTAGGCAAGAATCCAAGGGACAACAAAATTAATAATTAGTTAACTTGTTTACTCACCATCAAACAATTGCATACTCATATTTTCTTATAATCTAAATGATTCAAACCCTAAATTTTAAAACTTTAAAGACACATTCAAATCACTTACAATTAAGACTATTTTTCCATTGTGGTATTGATCATACAACAAACATAACATATTCATAAGTTGTCCACACATTTACGCCAAATGTAGTCATTGTAAAAACCTATTACATCAAATATAGCCTTTTATTATTATTATTATTATTATTATTATTATTATTATTTGAAATATAACTTATACTCTCTTTCATTTAAGTGTAAGAGGGGAGTTTAAACCCTCAAAATGTCTAATTGAGAAAACAAACCATTATTAAATCTACATAAAGTGTACATGATGCTAAATTTTGACTAATTATATATGATATTTGTTGACCTGAAGAAATGATTGTTTGGGTCAACGAGCCTTAAATTTGTTTATGAGAGGAATCAAATTTAGAATTGGACTTACTCTTCGTCACGAGTTGTAAGGAGCCTACAAAGAAAACACGAACATAAGCTCAACGGTGGTTTTGTCAGGGTAGGTTTCGGTGAAGACGCTTTGATGCTTAAGTTAGAAAATGGGGTTCTCTCTTAAAATTGTAAGACAAGAATAAAAAACGATGCTTAGGACGGGGGGAATACTCATTTTCTTTTATTTTATTTTATTTTTTTCGAGATTTTTTCATCATCCCTTCAATGTTTTCCTCTTCCCCTTTTTACAGTGATGGCCTTTCAGGAATTTTTTTGGGCTTTTCTCTGCAGTATTTTTGTTTTGTACTGAATATTTTTGATTGCACTTTTAACACACGTAAAATATCTTCTTATTGTGCCCTTGACATACGTCGAATATCCCTCTGCAGATTTTGACTCCGTTTTTATTGCACATCAGATTTTCCTTCTGATGTGTTAAGCATGTTCCTCAGGGTTATTTCCGCTGGCGATTTTGGTTTAAGTGAGGCTTATTTCAGACGGCTCGAGTCAGATCTTGAACTATCCTCCCTTACTAGTTTAATGTTGACATGGGATTCCTAGGAGCGAAGTTGTAGAATATAGTCAGTATCCGCTTAGCTGTGGTCGTGTTTGGGTCAGTAAAGGCCAAACAAGTTTTCTAGTTTGCGGACTCAATCTCTTGAGTTCGAATTGGTTCTCTGTTATTTCTCTATGGGGGTTTTGGCCTATTGACCATTGCTCCTAGGCTTATCTTTGGATTGTAATTGCTACGTAAATTTTGGCTAACTTTTCGAGAGAGTGGCTTTTTTAAAGAAAACGTCTGATTGGGCTTCCAGGAGCTGACCTCAGTTGAATTTAGGGGTATCGAGCCTAAAGGCAAAAAAATAAGGAGTTTTCAGAGGGGAAGAATATTATTGTGAAGTGTTGTTTAGTTTTCATCGGTAGTACTATCATTATCTAATATTAATATCAAAATATTAAGATCAAGGAACTAGAGCCTTAGTACTGCTTTCATCTTAGTCATTTTACTATTATAATTTATATTATAATACTCGATAGATGCTAGCTCGATATGTTCTCATTGATGGTATAAGGATCTTATGTATTTAGACCATGCTTTGATAATGTATTTATTAAACTAAGAAAGGTAAAGGTTATACTTAACCTAATATTATAGTTTAATAGACACTTTTACCCTAACAAAATTTTTAATACTCAATTTTATCCAAATCCGTCAAATTTATCGTTAGTTTAGACAAAAATAGTGTCCTTAACTTATAATTACAAGTTTATCCTTAGAACTAACTGAATTTTCATGTAAGCATAATGCCAAGTCACCATCCTACCACGTCAGCACCCTACCATTTTAGCACTCTACCACATTAGCACAAGGACACGTCATCACCATGTCATGTTAGCCAAAAATTGAAATTAGAATCGCAGGACTGGAATTAAATAAATATTAAAAATTACAAATTTACCCATTATGTACTGCCCAATTTCTAAGTGCATAGAAATTATAAATTTACCCTTATTAAGTAACTATTTTTTTACTATTGATAGCCCTTTATTGACTGTTACAATGTTCAAAATTTTACCTATATAATGCATAAATGTCCTATTTGTGAATCACAATTCCATTGATTTTCTGGGAATAAATTATTAGGTTGCTTAGACTATACATTCACATCATCAATGTGCACTTTCTCTTCTTGGTCATTGTTCGACCAAAATGCTTTATCATCTGAAGAACTATCCTATAGACTTGAGTTGTGTTCTTGTCTAGCATCTGGAAAAGAACTGTAATAGCTACTTGGGTGATGCCTATTATAGTGCAGAACCTAGAGCCGCACGACTCAAACAGACTCCCTACCTGTGGGCTAGGCTACTTTACTTGATGGGTAGTAGATGGTTAGGGTGGTGGGCTAGGCTGGTTTACTTGCTGAGCAGCAGATGGTTGGGTTGGTGGACTTTAGGTATGTGGCTCATGTACTGAACTTTGGGTATGTTGCTCCTGTATTAGGTTTAGGTGGTTTACTTGTTGGGCATTAGGAGGTTGGGGCAGTGGACTTTGGTCAAACATTAGCTTATGTACTAAGCTATCTCCCAATGGCTTATGTATTGGGCTATCTTTATGTGGCTTATATACTGGCCTTTGGTGTTATTCCCGGTCAACATTTGGTTGGTGGTAGGCTTAGGCTTGGGTGTAAAACTTAGGACTGGAACTCAGCATCTACAATGTATGTGTCATTTCCAGGGGCAAGACTAGTAATCACAATATGACTATTTGGTTAATCCTCTTGGTATACTTGAGAATGGAACTAAGTCTTTTTTCTTATTTCTATGTCATTTTTAGGGGCAGAAGTAGAAGCAGCATTAGCTTGAGGAGCAGGCCCAACATCAATCTCTACTTCTATTTCTGTGTCATCTCCAATCCCAGCAGGCCCCACAACAGTAAGAGCTATTGCATTTGAAGAAGTAGGAACATAAAGCAACCTCCTCATCATATGAGGCCCAAGACCAGCAATAAAATTTTGTACTTTTGGGCCTTTATAATTTGGTGAAGTCACTACCTTTAGTGATATAACCTCTAACTCAACAAACATGTATATAATTTTCATCGTAGTGCATTTAGTCATTAAACCCATCAAATATGTGTCATTTTTCAAGACCACCAATTTTTCACTCGAAAGAACCTTCATTGTAACCGAAAAGCTATCTCCCTTATATAAGGGTCTCCCAAACAGATTTACACATACCTCACTTTTCAGCGAAGTGAGACTGCAATAATAAGGGATTGCTACACTCTTATACTCTGTAAAACTTTCAACTGAAACAATGATGATGACATCATCTTCGTCAGATGCCATCTGCAGCAATAATAAAATTCACATTCATAATCTAGTTATGCACCATTTATTTAAAGAGTATCAATACAAACTTACCTAGTTGATACATTTATATCTACTGCATTTAAGCAACTGTCAAACATATATATCTTTTGCATTTAACCAACTGTAAAATATTATTACACATTGACATATTATGCAAACTTTCCATCCAAAGATTGAAAATACACCATAAAAACATATCGTTCACTATAAAACCTACCAAAAACATTACCATCATTCATATTACACCATGAAAATATACTGCTCACCATAAAAACCTAAGCCAAATATTACCATCATTCACAATACACTGTGAAAACATACTATTCACCATAAAACTTAAGCCAAACATTATCATCATTCACAATACCCTAAATTGAAATAATGACTATGTTGAAAATCCTAGACATTTTGATTTTAAGAATACCTTAGAAATTTTTTAAGAACACATTTTAGTAACAAAACTCTAATTTTCTAAACTTTGAAAAATTTTAGCCGCCTGAAATAAATCACTAAAATGCACATTTACATATCCATAAAAATCATTGCCAAAAACACAAATCAATGACATGCACATCTTAAGATTCGTAAAAACTATTACCAAAAATACAAATCAATGAAACCTTAAAAAAGAAAAACCATTACAGTAAACCATTACACAAATCTTTCAACAAAATGTGGCAGATATTACAGATGCTTACCTTCAAAATGTCCACCAAACAATAAACGGGGGCCTCGTTGTTGGCTGATCAAAATCCACATCCTCGTTAATGGCTTCTTTGTTCTCTTTGTTCTTTTGTCTCTCTCTTTGCTTCAAAACTCAGTTCTCTGTTTCAAAGGAGTTTTTGAGCGAGATTAAAGCATTATATTTTGTTTGATCGAAGATGACTGATTAAAAGTTGGAATGACAATCACTTTAAGTGCGAAAATGAGATAAAATGGAATGTGGGTTTTTAGAGCTCCACAAATCAACTGTCGCCATGTGTGTCTAATGTGGCATTGGGTGACACTTACACAATCTGATTTTTGACAACGGGATCACTATTTTTTATTTGCTTGCTAGATTATTATTTCACCTTTTTACTGTCAAAATTGACATCATAATTTAACAAATTAGGATAAATATGAGTATTAAAAATAATATTAAGATAAAAGTGTCTATTATATCATATTATTAGGCTAAAATTGTCCTTAACCCTTAATATGATAGCAATTTAGAATCTAAAGTGCAACCACTATGTATGTCATATATCTATATATATCGCTTTCAATGGCTGCCGCTGGTCACGATGATCACAGCCCCAACGCCGTTATCTAAACAATAAGCGAAGCTGTCCCACCAAGAACTACATAGATGTGACCCCAGCCAACCTTAAAGTTCGCATGGACTAGCACGTTTACCCGAAATTAAATTGGTTAATTGGTTGAGCGGCAAGGACTTTTTAGATGGCAAAGACTCATCGATGTATAACTTAATGAGGGTATTTTGATTGATGATCTCCCTTTTCCAATTAAGGCATATCTATATCACCTTGACTTACTTACCCATCTCGATGGATAATAAAGGTCTCAGCCCAAAGAAGAAAAAAACTGAACCTGCAAGAAGAAATCAGATAAAACCCAGATCAAAAACCCTTGTGCTTCGGATCAAGCTCTTCACTTAATGTTTAGTTGAAAACTCTTCAGCATAAGAAAAAACTTGTGCATGAATATATACCAGTTTTGTGACTCAGAAACACACATTTGATATCAGTTTGTTGTATTTATTCGGGCGTTTAGTTAAGTTCTGTGAGAATAAAACGTGCGTTTAGAAACCCTTCAGAGTTTTTAAGTTTACATTTTAATACCCCGAGTAGGAGATTATAATTATGCACACGGGATGAGGTTAGGTTGAGTTTTTGTATAAAGAGGAGGTCATATAATTGTAAATTATAGTTGGTGGCCCTTGAAAGATGATTAGGATTGATTGACTAGTTAAGTTGATGGCATCTTTATTAAAGTGATTATGACTTGTTTAGATCTTAAGCAGACAAGACTATCTAATTAAGTCTATTTTTTAGAATTTGTACTAATAGAGTTAGGTCACCTTTCAAATAAAAGGTTATCATCCCTGACCCAAGGGAAAGACAAAGGCTTAAAGAGCATCGCTAGCTTGACTATTCTTTTCGCTCTTATTCTTATTGCAGAAGCAATGGGTATCAATCGCTTTAACCATGCAATAAACTTAAGCCAACTGTTCCCTTATCTCTTTTCTTTTCATCCTATTTCTTGTCATTCTGCGAATGGCTAACTAATGGACCGCAAAATGCTCTTATCGTACATGTACTCATATTACCGGGCATGCATATGATAGACTTACAATAATATGCATACAAACATAAACACATATACATGCATGCAAGCATATATAGACCACACCACATCAATATTCAGCAAATCGTTTACGTACATACATGATAGACATAGAAGGTAACATTTACAGAAATGAGTGAAATTTATATAACTCAAAACTCGATAAAGCAATAATTAATATATTGGAGAAAGTATCGATACTGCTAAAACCCATTAGATCTTCTTTGCCGCCCCATCTGTGACCTCTCCAATTAGAAATAGTTTACATAGATCAGTACATGCCGCTCCTTATTATATTTTAACAAAGAAAATATCTGATAAGTTTGATAAGGACGGACCATGTAATTTTGAATAATGCGGGGGTATTTCTTAATATCTTGAACAACCTTTGTCCTCGTTTTTCCACCATCCAGATGGCACTTTGCCCAGCCAAGTTTGGACCATTCGTTATCGCATCAACTTTCGAGTTGGCCCCCAATATCTGTTTATGGGATTTTCATTATCACAAAGTTAATGGCTTAATGCATCAATTAAATTTCTCTCGCCATATATATGTTATAAACATGCTCATCATCTAATTATTTCTTTACCCATCGGGAGATCTTCATGCGTTTGCTTCGCCATCGCCATCATAATCATATAAGACTTTGTGTATATATATGTTTCTATTGACTACATTAAAGCATACATCAGATTCATTATCCATGCCAGACACGTATGTCTCGTCCCTGACCAATCAAATTGCTAATATTTAACTTTTTAGAACTCTCATAATGGCGTTTAGCGTTTGATCTTCAATATTTGACATATGTTGGTGCTTTGGTTCTTCTTTGTCCATCCATAAAATTAATAAGAAGCGTGCATCATCACCAGCTCATCAAGAAGTGCTTTGAAACTACACAAGCTAATGACTTGATGACGTTGAAATTAACTTACGGCATCAGTACCCTTAAAAAGAACTTGTAAAAGCAATTAGTATTTGATTAGTTTACAGTTATGAGAAGAGATTTGTATCGTATTTTTTATAGTGGAAAACGCTGACTAATAGTCTATATTTTAAATTCGTATTTTTTAATAGCCATAAAATTTAATGTAATTTTTAATAATTATAAAATTTAAATTTGAATCATTTTATTTTTAAAGCATATTTTACTTCTCTCCCAATAAGTTATTCAAAAAATTTTATTAAAATTTACTCAAAATATACTTTGAAAAGTCAAAATTTAAGAATAAATAAATCGAATTAAAAATAGTTAAAAAATAATAAAAAGTGAGAAATGCAACGAAAATCGCTAGGGAAGACAATTGAAGACGCTGGTGACAAGGCAGATGTGCATTAAGGGGCCATACTCCATCTCATGTTATTGGAAGGGGCTGTGCAGGTGGGCGCACGACTCTCATGCTACGAAAAGGGTCTGCGCGACATAAAGAAGGCGCGTGGCCCTTTCACGCGCTTCGCATACGAGGCGATGGGAGGGGTTGCATACCTCTCCTTGCACCGCATGACTAGTGCGCGATTTGCTGTGCAACGTGAGGAGCGGGGTGCAGCCCCTCTCTGTGTCTCGCATGCAAGGCGCGATAAATTATGGGCTTCATTTTTTTTTTCATCTCTGGTTTCGTTCTTTTTTTCTAATTTATTATATTTTATTTCTTCTCATTACTATTATATTTTTTTGCTCTATTTTTTTTATTAATTTTATAGCTCAAACAATAATTTTTTAAAATTATATTTTTAATAAGAATAATTTTCTTTATTTATTTATTATTTTATTTACTAATAAAAATTAGTCAAATAAATTTTTACCGTCAAAGATTAATAAGTTTTTTAAGGGCAGTCAATATTTTCCTTCTATAATTTACGTTTCTAACTATTTAATTATTATACTCATATTCTAGATTGTAATCAAGACGGCCGGGGATATAAGTATTCCATTATTAGAATGTATTAGTCTAATCGAAACGTCATAATCGTATTTAGTGAAAAGTTGTGTAGTATCTAAGACTTTGATTATGTCCCTTAACCCTCCAATTATTTTAAGGGAGACAAGACACAAAAGCACAGTTGGGTGTTGCTTATTTTAATTTATTCTATCCAAGTTTAGCTAGAACGCTGGGCCATTCAACATGATTTGAGCATCTTCGACCACTGAGAATCGAACACATTAGTACAATTATAAGAATGAGAAAAACAAGAATTCAAAACCCCATTCTCAATGCAATGCTCCAAACTATTCGACCTTGGCCAAAGTTGAAAACTAGTGTTAGCTTTAGGACACGTGCTAATGTGGTCACCACGCTACAGCATCTGAGAAAATTAAGTTTTTCTAGACTTGGATAATTAGGTCACTGTAGCTTCTTTTTTTTTTTTCTCAATCCAAGAAAGCACTAGAAACACTGCATTTAGCAAGGGCAACAAAATATATATTATCAAAGTTCAAGCTATATCCTCTTTTGCCTTGGGATTCTCTTGATTAAGATAATATGTACAATACTATAATAAGAATTACGTTTGAAAACAAATTAAAGATGGTCGACTCTATGAAAGGAAACCCTAATTTTAAGGAAATCACTTTGTACGGAAGCACTTTTTCTATTCAGGAAATTAAAGAAGGCTTACTAGAGAAAGCAACAAACGCAGCATAAAGCATGCATATGTAATGATGTACGTAACAAAATAAACGGGTCATTGGAGCACCATTCCATATTTGCAAAGTAGATAAATTGTTTAAATAATGTCGTCTCTGAAAGCTACTCTGCAATTTGGGTAGGGTTTTGATGATTAGCTAGCTGTTTTCATGAGCCATGAAAAGGCGTAAATTCATTTAATTATATATATGCTTTCTACATTCAAAGCATTCAAGCTTACAAAGCAAGAGAGATGCAAAGCTGCAGCCTGCATGCAATCATATTATTGTTAAACAAATATATGCCAAATAAGAAAAAAAAAAAGAGAAATGGACATAACTGGCAAATAGCGAAAAAATATACAGTACCTATGTCATTTCATGCACGACAGTGTAAGATGAAGAGGAAAAGATCATCTCAAACTAAATCGTATGACGATGAACTTATCCAAATACTGTTCAAATGTAAGCAATGATGAAGCAGCTTCTTTTGAACTTATCTGTTGCTTTGGGCTGCGGGTAAGTCTCACATTCACACAAGTCACAACAAACAAATTCATTCACCAATTTTTTTTTCTTCTTGATCAATTGTTATTCAAATCTCTACGATATTGTTGGACTTAAGTCTATACCTTTCCCTTCCAGGCGGAAAAATAGTTATCATTTTCATTTGAAGCTTTATAGTATAAGCATGATGGTAGCTACATTGAGTTATTAGTTGTATCATCATATCTATTTTACTCAAATCACATTCACATGAATGCTGAAACAAGCACTTGTTTGTATTTAGATGTATATGTCTTTGTGGAAGAGATAGACATAAATAGTAAAACAAAGTGTAAATTTTATTTCTTTGTCCTACTCATGCTTCTACAGACCTTTTCTTCGAGAAGTCAATCAAGGAGGAAAGGCAAATATTAAGTGTTGCTATCCAGCTTTTATCAATGAAATGTTTATACTGAGTAATGCTATATTTTAAAATAATATGTTAAGTAATTATTATATAGTAAAATAGTGATATTTTTAAAATTACTCTTTATAATATTTCACTACTTAATCATTGCTTAACACATTATTCGAAATAAAAAAAATTGAGATATTATTTAAAAATTATAATATTATTCATTTTTTTTTTGAGTTGTGATTTATAATTATTAGGCTCAAATTCAATTAACCTAATGAACACATGCCACCTATTTATTATTTTTAAAATAAAATAAACTTATTATATATAAGAGTGCACTTAATCTACGTGAGGCCAATTAAAGTTGAACCATCCCGCAAAATTAGCTATATATTGGCTTCGAAAATTAGACAACTAGTAATGAAAATTAATTATCATATGGAGATTGGTGATTAGAAATTGTGGTTGAGAATGATTTTTTGAATCGGGACCAATAAGAAGATGAATCGGAACCTTCACCTTTTTTTTTGTTTTAGGGTTTTTTTTGTATATCTCTTCAAATTCAAGTTAATTTAGGATTTCTTGAGGTGGCAAGAGCTATATGTAAACTTTAATTTCACCCTTAGGGTGGTATGCTTGTACCATAGTGCAAAATAGAGAGCGTGAGAGAACTCTGAGCGTAAGAATGTTGTATAGACCATTAGAAGCTTGTTTTATTATATATTTCTTGCAAATCTCTTAAGCGATTTATTGTAATCACTAAATAAGAAAATAAGTTGGAATCTTTGATCCACCATGGACGTAAATTATTTACTTGTTTTTCTTATTTTTGTTGTGTGATCTTACAATTCATGAATACTTGTGGGTGAATTCTTTCACATGTGTCAACAAACTGGTATCAGAGTTAAGGTTGATTCTATCATCACAACTCACGAGTATGAAGTTGAGAAGTTTAATTGGTAAAATAATTTCAATCTATGAAAGATGAAGGTGATGGCTTTACTGGTATAATAATAGTTTGATTCTAATCTTGAACAGACACTAACCACGGCCAATGCGTAGAAAAAGGCTGAGACATTAAGAACTGATTTTGATCGTGAATTCATTCACATAGCACCATTGTTTTATTATTAAGTAATAAAGTTCTAAGAGAGATTGTTGGAGAGAAGACTGTAATTATTCTTTAGAAGAAACTTGATGTTTTTTACACAACAACATCCCTCGCGAATTATCTGCACATTAAGAAGAAGTTGTATCAGTTGTCATTTGCTAAAAGCACTTCGATTAAAGACCACATTGATATCTTCAATAAAATTATTATTAATATTAAAACGATTGACGTTAAGATATAAGATAAAAATAAGACAATTATCTTGTTAAGTTCTTTACCAGACAATTATACATACTTCATCGATAAACTTCTTTATGGCAGAAAGTCTTTAATAATGATTGACATTAAAGCCTTGTTGAGATCGAAAGAATTAAAGAAGAGATCAAAGCCAATATTGTAGTAGTTCTTACTTTAAAAGGAAAGACTGAGTATAAAAATAGAAAATAAAATAATCATTCGAGATCAAAATCAAATGAAAAATCCAGAAAGTGTTATAATTGTAAGAAGTAAGAGCGCTTTAGAAGGAATTGTTTAGAGATAAAGGCTAAGATTAATGGAAAAAAAAAAAGGAATGTAATGTTGCGATAATTATGAAGAGGACTATGATATTGTAGAAATATTAGTAGCTTTAGATAGAAAAAAATGCTGGTGAGTGAATAATTGATTCTTGTTGTACTTTTTATGTGTATTCTAAGAGATCTTTATTTATCAATTATCGGTTCACTAATAGTGGCAAAACATTAATAGGTAATGATATAACTTGTAAAGTCATGAGTTACTAGGTGTAAGACATGTTCCTAAACTTAAAAAGAATTTAGTATCTCTGGGTATGCTAAATCAAGTGGGATATTAAATCAAAACTTAAAAAAAAAAAAAGACTAAAAGTGTTTAAGAGTTATATAATAGTAATGACATATGAAAAGCACGACGGGTTATATGAATGGAAATTTTTTTTATTTATTCAACATTTATTGCCATTGATGTTGAGGACATGCATACTAAAAAATGGCATACGAGGGTAGCTTACCAGAGTGAAAATGGTTTAAAGAAATTATATGATCAATGTGCTGTTGACACCCACCAAAGTTTTGTGGTCATTGTTTACTTGAAAAAAACTCACAGAGTCAAGTATAATATGAGAGAATCTAACACTAAGCTGCTCTTGACAATATACATCCAGTTCTCTGAAGCCTTATGCCATTATCCTCAGTTGGGTTTATTTTACATAAAGACTTAACTAGATCACTGCTATAATCGAGCATGTAATGTAAAGAGGAAAGATCCTGAAAAACTTCTTAGTGATTTTGAATTAAGAAGGCGATCTAGGGAGTTAGTAATTAAAAATCATGGTTGAGTATAATTTATTGAGTCATTGACAAAAAAGAGATGGTATGTGCCTGAGAATATGTCGAACGAATGAGAGAAGACAGATGTTGAATTGTAGAGCATGGAGAGGATCAGATTGCAGTGCCTGGGAACTAAAAGCTAGGTCATGGCTTCAGGGCTTGTAATTTTAGTTTTTTTATTTTTTTTTCTGTTTTAGGGTTTTTTACACGTCTCTTCTACTTCAAGTCAGTTTAGAGTTTCTTGAAGTGGCAAGAACTATATATAAACCTTAATTTCACCTTTAGGGTGATATGCCTGTACAAGAGTACAAAATAGAGAGCTTTGAGAGCATGAGAGAACTTTGAGCTTGAGAGTATTGTATAAACCATTGGAAGCTCGTTTTATTCAACATTTTTTGTGAATCTCTTAAGCAATTTGTTGTAATCACTAAATAACAAAAGAAGTTAGGATTCTTAATGTCATGCCCCAGACCTAAAAGATCGGACACACGACATAACTTACATTAATTCAATAATATGGACTCATAAATAATATTGTATAAAATTTCAAACTTTAATTCAACATAGGAATCCTTAGCAAATTACTAGTAAGTTCAACATTAAAATCAACCTATAACCTAAAATATAAACATAAACATTTATTGACAATATTTAAACAATCAATTCAATTTTTTAAAATTATAACAATTGAATTATGACTGGTGCAATTAGTAAACCGGAGATACTCAGAGTTTTCTCAGAGATTAACACTCTACTACGTCACCAATAGCAACTTTGTGACCAAATGCTTAGAATATATTAATTGCAAATTCTTACTTAAAATCAACTCATAACCACACTTTATAAAATAATACATAAGTATTTATTCAATAGGGACAAATCAAATATTTTAAACCACGTGTCCTCAAAAGAAATACTCAACAACCTGACAATTTAGGGAACCCAAGGGACAACAAAAGCCTTGCCAAATTCACTAAGCACACATATACCTTATTTATCTAAAATCACCATAAACTATAATGAGTATAAAACTCAGTAAGCATACTAATTTTTCATATATCAAAATACAAATACGTATATGTACACAATGCATATGTATGATATACTGTGATAAATCAAAATCATAATCTTATCAAATCACATTTCAGGTAAGCGCTTACATATTCTTTCAAAACATATAATAGAAATACCATTATTCAACTACTACTTAGTAGTACTTCCATATTAGATATCACATAATGAGACAAATGTCACTCGTAAGTGACATATCGTATGAGATGAATAGTACAAGTGAGGTTTAAATTATATATATATAATGCTCATGCCCGAAGGTAAGAGATAAACCCTCACCCTGATCATTGATGAGTTCTCTCACATATACCAATACGCCACCACATGAATGTGAGTTCAAGTATCCTCAAAACACAAAACGTATCTCATGGACATTTTTCACTTCAAAAGCTTTCTTTGTTCAACACATTTCATTTTGAAAGCTCACTTTCATAAACACATGTATGTCAATGCTCAATGTCAATGCTCATATTCATAAACACATGTATGTCTATGCTCAATGTCAATGCTCACATTCATAAACATATGTCTTTCACATTTCATATCAAATATACTTTGGCATAACATAAACATATTTCTAAGCACATTTACAAAATCATACGTAGACAATTACAATGCTTATTGTGATTTCAGTAAAAGTCTAGTATACTTATCAATGGAGATTAATTCTTTCATAAGCCTCAACATTCACACAAAACACTTTAAATAGCTTACAAAATTACACATATTGCACTTATCACATTGAATTAGTCTAATTACTTGATTTCTCAAAACTTGTCATTCTGACCACTTACACTTAACAAAATTTTCTTATGCATCAAATGATGTTCCATTGCTCCAAAATAAGAATATATCTTTCTTAACTCATATATCCTCCTTATATATGAATATTATATCATAATTCTTACACAATCCATTTCATAAATACCATCAAATCCAAACTATTATTCTAGCAGGATCAAGATATTTACTGAAGAGTATTCAGTCTCTCAATTTTAAAAAATCATATACTAACTCAAAAATTATAAAACTATTACAGAATTACTCTTGATACATATTTCAATTCATGATAAATATTTCACTTCAAAATCCCTGCCAAAAGTAATTTAAAACTATTTTATTCCATATCCCTAAAAATTTATAAATCAAATACTGCAATGAGCTTATACGCTTTAGAAATTCATAACAATTTAACCACATTGATCTAAATTCTCAATTTTGAATATATCATATTAGACATATAAATTTATCATATTATATAAATTCATAATTTTTGAAGATCATACAATAGATCAAAAATTATTTGTCACTGTATCATACTGTTAACACAGAAAATTTATAGAATTTTAGGGTCATTTGGTAAATTCACTACAAATTCAATTTTTAAAATTTTCAATCGATTCAAAGTCTCAAATGGTTCTATACATGCATAGTTTCATAGTCTCAAAAGCCAAAATCAGAATCGAAGCAGAACAATTTATAAATTTTTTGTATCAAGAGACTATCAAGTAGAAACTCTACAATTCATCATGATTGATCAAGTTATCTACATAATCATCATTAAATCTCAATATATCTTACAAAATCAATATCAAATCCCTAATTTTTGATTTTTCCAGAAATTAAAACTTAAAGAAATTAACTTAATTAACACTAATAAATTGAGAAATAGTTATAATATACCTCTTAAAACTCTAAATTACAATTTCTTCTTTTTCTTCTTCTTCTTCTCTTTCTCTCCTCTCTATTTTCTCTCTCTAAAGGGGTGGCTTTACCCAAAAATGAGTAAATTATGATTTAAAAAGTGTATTTTTATACTAAGAGGCTACCTTTTAGTATTTATAAATTAACCTCCAAAACTTTTAAAGTATTACAATTTGATCCCTAAAATAAATCTAAAGTCTTGCAAATAAACTCAATACTAATAGTATATCCTTAATCTGTACAAACAATATTAATAACAATACATAAATTAAGTATCATTCACATACAAATAAAATATGAACATTATACATATATATAAATATTTATTCTTTCCGGTTGTGGATACGTAGTTACTACACTTAATCTATTGTGGATGTAGGCAATTTACCGATTCACGTAAATCTTATATCTTATGTGATTGATTATTTTCTTTATTTATATTATGTGATCTTACAATTCTTAAATACTTGCAGTGAATTCTTCCGCATGTGTTAACATATCAAATGACTAAAAAGGCATTTGAAGAAAAGACTCATTTTTTCTTTCAAATTCCTTTTATAAAAGGAAAGTTTGCATCCGATTTTAAGAGTTAGAAAAGCTTAAAATAAAATAGTCTTACAAACTCTGAATCGATTATATAAAAAAATTTATAATTAAAATTTTCATTTTTCCTTTGAATAACCTTCCAAACATTTTAAAATATTAACTTAATTGTCAAAATTTATAATTAAAACTTTCATTTTTCCTTTGAATAACCTTTCCAAACATTTTAAAATATTAACTTAATTGCCGAGTGTCTTATATAAAAGGGTCTTTTGATAACTAAAAATCGTAACTAAAATTAGAAGTTTGAAGGACAAAATTATAAATCTGTTTTGAAAGTTTATTTAGATAATTTTTCATAATAAATGATATATGCTTTATTTATTTATTTTTTAATATGAAATAATTTCGCAATGGGAAGAACCATAGAAGTTTTTTTTTCTTTTTTTTATTAATTTTCATGTTTTTTTTCTCCTTTGGGCCTTAAAATAAACAAAACAGATCGGAAAGAATACACCAAAGCCCAAAGTTTTGGGCCTTAATGGGACGATGCATAGATTAACCCTTTTCTCTTAGCAAATAGATAGTATCAGCATGACCAGGGAGTTGGATCTTTAACAGCAATTTTATGGAAATGAGTCCACTGATTGTAATGTCCACCAAGAAACGGAAAATGACTACTTACTACTTTTTTAATTGTGTTTTCATTATTTCATTATAGTTTACAATGACCGTGACATTGAAGCATTATGGAACTTCAGTGCATGACCTTGTTTCTCAATCGTTTCTTTCAGGTACCTACAGTGATATCTTCATATGCTTCTTTAGTTCTTGTTTGTAGCGAGTACATTTAGCTTCCGTATACAAAATAGTTAGATTTTCCCTACTGGGAATTATGTGTTGTTGATATAAACCTAATGGCTTTGTTTCAAAGTGATGATAGACAGTGTGTTAAATGCTACAGAAATATTGTTAAATTCTTATGAAATTAGTTCCAGTTCGACGAGGTTTCGCTCCAATGAACTGCTTATTCACCAGCACATTATTGTTTATTTTAAGTGGTGGCAGGAAGATGCAACACAAGACGGATGAAAAGCTAAACATGAAAGGAGTAACTCACGATTCAGAGTCTAGATGATCCCTCTGGATGGTGAACGACGATATAATTATAGGTATCTAGAGTCAGACGTGTCGAGGTTGTGCATTGCCGAGTGAAGATCTTGCAAGCTTCCTTGTACTTTCCCTTTCTGAATTTTTCTTTGCCAACCTCTCTTTCAATCCTTGCCATTTCTTCATCTACTACTCTCGCATAGAGTTCGGGGCTCACTTTCACTCCAAGCCCATCTCCATCCAATTCTACTCCATATTTAAGCCACTGCCAGTTCCGAACTCTGCTAATCTCGGCCGTGGCAGCATCTTCCATGAGGTTATAAAGAGGCACTGAGCCTGATCCCGTGAGCCATGCAGCCAAGTATTGGATCCCAACCCGGGTATTAAGGCGTAGGCCATCCATGGTACGAACCCCTCTGGGCCTCTGTAGAAGATCTTCTTCCGTTATATTTGCTGCATCTTCTCGCTTCATGGTTTGGATCTGGTGAGGGGCGTTGCCCATGTTGTTGTTGAAGACTTCCACGCAGGCTGAGATTAGCCCAGGATGGGCTGCCCAAGTTCCATCATGCCCTGCCTTGACCTCTCTTTGCTTGTCCTTTCTTACAAGTTCCAGCGCTGCCTCATTTGCTGCTGGATCATCTCTAATCGGAATCTGAGCCGCCTGTTTAAGAATTACATGTTGGATCTTTGTTATGCCCATAGGGTATAGTCAAAAGCTCGAACTTTTTTTTAAGAGCTAGATGTACACACAAATTAAAGCTGTCAAATGATGGGAATAAGTTGTAAGAAAGATCACAATACCATCCCACCCATGGCATGCACTCCACGCCTATGGCATGTCCTGATAAGGAGATCAGAGTAACTCTTCATAAAGTGCTGAGTCATGCCCACCAGAACCCTGTCTGGTAGTAACCGATCTGGATGAGCCTGAAATGTCTTCACGTAGTTGAAAATATAATCCCATCGTCCACAATTCAAACCAACAGAATGATCTCTAAGTTCATAGAGGATTTCATCCATTTGAAAGACAGCAGGAAGGGTTTCAATTAGCACTGTGGCTCTAATACTGCCTCTTTCTATTCTTGCCATCTTCTCGGCCCTTTCAAACACACAATTCCATATTTTGGCTTCCCTGCAATAACACAGATTTTATGTCACTCTTCCAGGAGACCCACTCAGCAGTACTCCTGCAGAATTTATTAGCTTTATCTCATACTTATGGCCACTTTGAATGTGTGCCAGAGCAGCACCATAAGAGCCAGAGGGGTACTTAGATGGTCACTAGGATATTAGTGAACATCAATGGAAACTGTTTATATTATTGTTCAAGCAAAAGGAAGTTTCATATAGTGAAACTTAGGAGGGGTCATGGGACTTAAGATGACCACTAGGATATTAGTGAAAATCAATGAAAACTGTTTATATTAGTTTTGTACAAACTAAAGGGAGTTTCATATAGTGCTGGGTTAGAAAAGCATATATGGGCATCATTTCGACAATAATGGATATATCAGTAATTAGAGCATGGGAACAGGGTGGTTAGGGCGATTGAGATAGGATACAGTCTTGCGCAACGGAGTTGGTGGTGGGCGCCGATTACTCTTTTAACTGTCAACAAATTGTTATCTAAAGAGTGCCCGTACGGTTTCAGTGTCACACAACATGGTTTAATGTCCTGATTGAGTCAAATAACTTTCTTACATCTTACCTGTAGTGCTCCATTTTAGGGAGGTAGAAGAAAGGCCCAAGTCCTTCACCTTGGTTTCGTCGGAATGCTGCGTGGTTGTGATAAAAATAAAGGCCGAAGTCCACTAGGCAACCAGTTGCTGGTTCACCGTCAATAAGGATATGGGCCTCAGGTAGGTGCCAGCCTCTTGGGCGGACAAATAGCTTAGCTGTCTGATCATTGAGCTTGTAAACCCTGTCCCTGGCCTTGTCATGGAAGCTTATGGTCCCATCAACAGCATCCTTCAAGTTCACTTGGCCACTCACGAGGTTCTCCCAACTAGGCGCAAGTAAATCTTCGAAGTCTGCCTACGAGATCACATGAAATGTCAGGTTTTGTTCTTAAAAAAAGGATGATTTAGAATTGTAACCAAGACTATTTAATTTTCTGTTTCTCTTGTTAAATGAGGTCGGGAAGACTAGTGAACGAATTGTTTTATAAATAGAATGTGAGAACTACAAGACTTGAATAAATGGGTGGATGAACAATTGCAGTCTCATCATAATACCCGTTTGCAAGTGCCTTATGCGTATATCTGTCATGCAGTTGCAATTGGATGATCACGTTCATGTGTCAAAAATTCGTGCACTTGGAAAGCAGAGGACTGAAAGTAAAACTCACCATGAACACTTTAGCTCCAGAATTGAGGGCATTGATGATCATCTTCCTCTCCACCGGGCCCGTAATCTCCACTCTCCGATCAGCAACAGCAGGTGGAACCGGTGCACAGGTCCACTCCCCCTCTCTTATGTACCTTGTTGCTGGATCAAACCCCGGCAATTCCCCCCCATTGTACCTCTTTTTCGCCTCCTTGCGACACTCCATTGCATATTTGATACGGTTTCTGAACTCCCGTTGCAAATCCGCAACAAATTGCAATGCATCCCTGGTAAGAATCTTTGCAAACTCTTCACTGTATCGACCCCTAATCTCCACTCCTTCAGGAACATCATAGTGTGCATTAATCTTCTTGGTCATTGGTGCAGAGTCGCCATAAGTACCAAGCCCCATCATCTTGCTTTAACTTCTGATAAAACTTATTCTTTCTTGTTTGTCAAGTACGAATATGTGCAGAAAGAGCAAGGAAAACTTTGGAATATAAAGGGGAAGGGGCGGCTAGTGGATAGCTACTAGGTGTGGCAAAATTCCCCACGCTTCTGATAAAATTTGTTCTTGTCGTCGAGTAGGAAAATGTGCAGCATGAGCATGGAAAACTCCCGCCCTAATAGCCATTAAGTGTCACGTCGTAAATCGCGAGTGCATATATATATATATATATTATTAAATTAATTAATTTTTTAAGTTAATAATAAGCGTTTATTTTAAAATAAATTCTCATTTTTACATAGACTCTTAAAATCACTTAAATGAAGATCTTCACATAAAATATGCGTCCCTTATATTTTGGAGAGAAGAGAAACACGAGTTAGTGAGTCTTCAAAATCTTGTATTTTGAATGTCAATAAAAATTGTTATGTGAGTAGTAAGTTTTCTAACTTTTGAGAATTGGATAATATAAATCAAATTGACTCCTAAGTTTAGGTCAAGACACCACAAAGACGTTATATAATTGAGTAGAGAATATCATGTTTAATATTAATAAAAATTAAATAAATCTTAAGTATATATTGATAAGTATGCAATATTACCTAACAATCTTTTGGGTTAATATAAACACTTGATCTGTGATGTAATGATAGTAAAATTCTCATGAGAACGAGAGGCTTACACTAAATGAAAGTAATTTAGATTACATTTTAATAATCTTTTAAAAATAGGGTAGATTCATGTTCAATGATCTATTTCCGAATCAAATTCAAGATAAGTTTAATAATGAATTGATTCATCGAACTCGATTTAAAATTCTAATTTATAAATAAAATAATATTTTATTTAATATATATTTTTTGATATAGTTTATATTTTTATTTTATTATGTTTATAATTATTTTAATATATTATAATTATACAAAATAAAATTTTATTTTAAAAAATTAAATTAATATAAATAAAATAATATTTTTAAAATTAAATAGAGTACTACCGAGAATTCTCCATCCTAAACTTAAATTATACAAATTAAATATAGAATAAATATACGTTAGGGTATAAAAATGGAGAATGTAATCATATCCGAACCGTCTCATTACCACTCCTAATAACTACATAGAGCATTATCGCCATGGCTTCGATTTAAAAGCTGGTTTTATGTGCGTTGTTATTGACAAATGTGACGCAAGTCCACGCTACAAGAAGAATGAAGAGGTGGTTTTCCGCCTCGAGAACTGCATTTTTGTTAGTATATTGTGGAATCAACGGTGGCACTTATAATACGTGTCATCATCTGGTATCCAGGATGATTGATACTTGATAATTGATATCAGCAATGTAATCATGTTACCGTAAATTGTAAATGCACCCACTTCTTATTCTGAAGACACACACAAAAGGTTTCATTTCTTACAATGCCTGGGTTGAAACTAGTATCACTCTTTTAACACCCCACAAAAGCCCATCTTGCATCTAAGTTCCTCCCCTTGGGCCATGGGCTCAAGGGTTTAATGATTTATGATAATGTTGTATAGCTAATTGTACAAATTTCAATTGTCAATTTTTTATTTTCTTTTTTTTAAGAATAAAAAAAATACCATCTGTTTTTGGAATGAACTTTTACTATCGTGGATGTTTGAGGAAAACCCAGTTATAAATAAATAAAACTAATAATTAGTATGATTTGTGTGTCAAACAAATTTTGAACGAATAAAACAAAAATTAAGGGGAAATGATTAAAAATGGTCAAACAAAAATAAAAATTCGAGAGCTTAAGGACAAATAAAATGAATGTTTAGATATTAATATTTTTTAAATTAAAAATTAAAAAAATTAGTTGAAAGGTAAAAAATTAGAAAAAAAAAACTAAAAATCTGGAATGAAAGAGGTCAAAGAAAAAGAAATTATGAATTTCTCATATCTCGCGTGAGGTGTGAGGAGGTGCCGTGAGCCACGTCACAAGCAAGAGGTCCCTCCTTGTACATTGTGCAAAAAATTCTGATTTCTTTATCTTTTTAATTCATTGTATTGTTTTGTCCATATACTTTTTTTATTATTATAATACACTTTTACCATAATTTTATACTTAAGATTTTTACAAATTAAAGATAAAATAATTAAAATATATTGTGAAATAAAGTTTTGAGTTATATTATTAATAAGAAAAATTTTATTTAGATAAATAATTTCTAACTATAAAAAATTATAAGTTTAAAAAAAAAAAAGTTATTTCTGATAATTTCTTATGTTAAAGTCGATAGTGGCAGAAGCATAAAAAAGGAAAGTACTGAGGAATAAAATAAATTCCTAATAAAATTCGGACCACCAGTTTTAAACCGACATAAAAAAAATACGCACATATAAAACAATTTTAAACAAACGCAGCCGATCGCAAACGCGTAGACGAAGAAGCATAGCAGCAGCCCGGCTCGTCGCGTTTCGATATCGTTGACCCTCCAAATCTCTCTTCATCGATCTCCGGTAAGATCTTCAATACCTGTGAATTTCGAAGGAGAGACAAGCCGTAAGCACCCCCCAGGAAAAAAAAAAGAAATCAAATTCTAGGGTTTTGATTTTGCTCTGATCTGATTCGTTTCCTCAATTTTAATCTTGACTCCCATTGATCATAGTAATCTGTTTGATTCGTATAATTGATTGGTTATTCTTGTTATATTTTTCTAGGGTTTAACTATAGAATTATTATCGTATAATTGATTAGGGATTTGTGAGAGGAAAAAAGAGGGGAAATTGTATTCGTTTTGAAATTTTGTAATAATTGAATTTCTGAGGGTTCGTGTGGGATTTGAGTTTGAATCTTTGTTTTCTTTGAAATATTATATATAGAAAAACTTTTTTTTCTGAGTTTGATTTTTGATTGAGTAAGAGTTGTGGTTGTTAATAATATGGCGGCAGGGCGACCTGATGTTTCCAGGAGAAGGGGGTGTTATTCTTCTGGTTATTACAGAAAAGAAGAAGATGTTCATTACAAGAACGTTTCTCGTGATGCTAAATTGGGTCATCATGGTGGTGATCACAAGCGTAAAAATGGGAATTGTTACTTGTCAGTTGATCACAATTTTGGGCGGGGACGGGGTGAAACCAGGTTAGATGATGCAGTGCAAGTTAAGAATGTTGGAGTGTTGAAGTATAATGACGGGCTTCAAATGCCTCCTGAGAAGAAATTTAAGTTTTCCCCAATTATATGGGACTTAGAAGAGAAGCAGGGGAGAAATTCATCTAAGAACAGACTTGTAACTACAAGGGCTGCTTTGTCATGTCCTAGGTCTCCAGCAAGCTCTGTTAGTGAGGTATTAAATGTTGATTCTGATGGAGGTGTTGCAAAAAGTCTTATCTCGAAGAAACAAATTGAAGGATTGGATTCCACCTTAGATGAGCTTTGTGTGGTTAGTGGGTCAGCAGAATCTACTGTATCTGATTCTCGAGTGGGTTTGTCTCCTTCATTACCTCAAGAAGAGCAGGTTGATGTTGATCACCCAAATAAGATTCAGTTGGAGGAGGAAGAGCTTGTTCCAGCAAAGAATATATCAATGTCACGTTGGGCATCTGATAGTGACACTCCTGGGGACATGTCTCTTTCTGATGGTGAAGACACGCCTAAAAGGGAGGAACAGGCTTTGAAGAGGTCTACTCCCGAGAGTGGTGAGATTTGTAGAGAAAGCCCAGAAGATGAGGCCAGGCTATTGGGATCTGATAACGTAGGTGGGGTGCATTCAAGTAAAGATGAATGTTTTGAAAATGAGTTGGAGGATGATGATGTTATGCATATCGATACAACATCTCATGAGGATACTGGTGCCGAGCAGTTGCAGGTTGATGAGCTTATTGTACCTGGACAAAGAAGTATGAACATGCTTCAGGGTTGTAGAAGTGTGTTCGTATTTGAAAGACTAAACAAAATAAATGAAGGAACTTATGGTATCGTATATAGAGGCAAGGATAAGAAGACGGGGGAAATTGTGGCATTGAAGAAAGTGAAGATGAATGTTGGAAGAAAAGAAGATTATTTAGAACATGGTTTTCCTATTTCATCTTTGAGGGAAATTAATATTCTCTTGTCATTTAATCACCCTTCAATTGTAAATGTTAAGGAAGTTGTTATGGATGATCATGATAGTGTTTATATGGTCATGGAGTACATGGAACATGATCTAAAGGGAGTAATGGAAACAATGAAGCAGCCTTTTAGTACCAGTGAAGTCAAATGCTTGATGCTACAGCTTTTAGAGGGTGTCAAGTATCTTCATGATAATTGGGTGCTTCACAGGGATTTGAAAACATCTAATCTTCTTTTGAATAACCAGGGCGAGTTAAAAATTTGTGACTTCGGAATGTCACGCCAATATGGGAGCCCGCTGAAGCCATATACATCATTGGTTATTACTCTATGGTATAGGTAAGTGAGATGCATGTTGTTGTTATTGTTGTTATTATTATTATTATAATAATTTTTTTCTCTAGATACAATTAAAACAATTAAACAATATGCTAACTTCTAGTTGTTTGATGTTTATGTTGCAGAGCTCCAGAGCTTCTGCTAGGAGCAAAGAAGTATTCTACAGCAGTTGACATGTGGTCAGTAGGTTGTATAATGGCTGAACTATTGGGCAAGAAGCCATTATTCAGCGGAACAAACGAAGTTAACCAACTTGATAAGGTAATTATTGTCTTTTTATTCCTTTTATATTTCTGCTTCTTTGGCCTTCTTATCAGAGAGATGATTGTCTTTAAATAATTACAGATTTTCAGAACACTTGGCACACCAACTAAAAAAATTTGGCCTGGGTTATCTGAATTGCCGGGAGCCAAAGCAAATTTTGTTAAACAACCGTAAGTGTCTCTTTGTACTATCCTCATTTTTGATTAGTTCATTTTTCAGTTGACTATTTTCAAGACCAAACAGGCAAACACAATTTATTTTTCTGGTTTATCATGTTGCAGCTCTTTTTATTTATCTCAGCATAGGCAGAGTTGTGCAAGTTCATTAAAGATTGCTTTATTTTTCCAGGTATAATCTATTGCGAAAGATGTTTCCACCTGCTTCTTTTACAGGATCTCCTGTTCTCTCCGACTTGGGATTTGACTTGCTAAACAAACTTTTGATGTATGATCCTGAGAAGGTATTCTCCATCATTATGTATTTTCTAAATTTGATTTCTGTTGATTGCCTGATAATTTAAGCCTGGAAGGTCATTATTCTTACCAAATGTTTTATTGTTTTATGCAGCGAATAACTGTGGATGCTGCCCTTAATCATGATTGGTTTCACGAGGTTCCTCTTCCCAAATCCAAGGAGTTCATGCCTACCTTCCCTCCCCAGCATGCTCGAAACAGGTAGCTGATGATATGACTAGACATGTGGTCTAATCCAGGATTTTTTTTAATCTCAAATGTTGTTAATAGGCATGTGCAAGGAAAGATAAAGAGGAAGGCTAAAGAGTCTTGATTCAGAGATTGCATGCCATAGAAGAGGTATCTCTACCGTATGGATGTGGACTCAACTATGTAAGAAGCCTTGATTAGGACGCAAAATATACATTGTACCAAAATGGAAACAGATAATTACAATTTCTTTTCTTTCTTTCCTATTCTTTGATAGGAATTGGCACAGGAGGGAAAGTTACTGATAGGTAAGAGGGTTGTATTAGTTGAGTTTCCATTCTGGATAGTCTGATGAATTTTGTACTGATGTTTTGCAAATCCTGATGTATATATAGATGTAATTGCTTCCTCTTCTGCAGAAAAGGAAACACAATGGTAATTCTAACTGGATTTTCCTACTTTGATCCTTAAATTTGTATTCTAATGAAGGGTTTCTCTGTTACAGCTCATCTAAAAATGTTTTTTTTTTGTCAAGATGTAGGATTGGTTTGCTAAATTGTTTCTTTTTTATTTCTAGTAAGATTATTTCTCTGCTATGGAGAAGGTCGGCGCGGAAATTGCACGAGACTAAGCTTTGATCTAGAGAGATGATATAGTGATAACTGATACAGTAAATAACAAATTTTGCATGTTAGATATCACACAGTGGTTATTCATCAATGGCCAACTCCTAATTTGGCTGATTTTCTTGTTGGGCGGCTAAGATAGTTGATCAACCTTGCAGTCAAACACGTGAATGTTTATTGAGGTAGTGAAACTGCAGTCAAACACATGCCTCTTCACAATATGTGGCTGAATTACAATCCAAATATGGTTCGGGACATTATTAAAAATTGTGTCCTACTGCAACGAAGCAACTCCTAATCAGACCCTTTTAACTTCGAACGAGCAAGTCATTGCGCGCCATAATGATATACCAGCTCTCAATTAGTAATATCTAGAATTAAAACAATGTGAAACACGACAACCTGCTGTAATTTGTAAACTTCCCACCGTAAAGTGTGTTTCTGATTGAACGGGTGCTATGCACCAAAATTCACAAAATTAGATGGGCAAAAGATTAGGTTTTCTGTGGCAGAGTTTCCTAAATTATCTTTCACGGATGTCATTTCGTAGTGAATGTTATGGTCTTCCCAAGCACAAAAAGAACAAGTGACAGCTCGATGAAGAAGATTGTATTGATGAGGGCGCGATCAATCGTCCATCCAAATACGGTGGCTCCACCAGGATTTGATTGCAAATATGTTACTGCAGTATGAAATGAGCTTGAGTAAACAATACATAAATGATTTAAGGCATTTGCAGACAGTGAAGAAAGGAAGAAAGTGTCTCTTAATAACTCTCTGATAGTTGTGGTATATAGGATAAATGAATATGTAAAAGGAACACGAAAGGGCAACATCTTTTGTGGGAAGACACTGTTAAGTACGGAAACATCAAATTTTTTTCCAAGTCACCTCTTCTCCAGAAATATCTTTGCAAATAGTAAAACTATAGGATTCATAGGGTTTTGCTGATTAACCCTATAGTTTTACTATTTGCAAAACTAATGATAACCATACTTTTTTACTAAGGTCGAGGTCTAGTGTTCCAATTTTCACTCCTCCAAAGTCAAAATATAAAATTTTAAAATAAAAAAGGATTTTGCTGACATCAAAAGATATTTCCCTAGGTCAAACCATGTGCAATAAAGTAATCTTATGCACTTCGATTTCATTTTGTCTACGACAGGTTCCCCATGCAAGCACATGTGATACCGTTTCCAAACAAGCATATGTGATTCAGTTCTGATGCAAATTAGAAATTAAAACAATGCATAAAATCTTCCTAACATTGTTATTTTTTTACTTCTGAACTTGTTGCATACCACGGAGACATACCAAAGAGAAACTCATAAACAACATTTCTGAGAAGGTAAGGTCTTAACTATGGGCTCCCCATGATTGACTATACAAAGATTAAACAAGTTACATGAAATTATTTCTAGAGGTTGAGCTCACATGACCAGGACCAAGCAAGATAATCATTCAATAACAGTTTATTAAGAGAGTCATTCAAGAATAGTTTATTTAGATGTTACAGTGGCACCAATTTGTTACCACTTTAATCTCTGCAGACGCTTATCCCACCTTGCTTGCACAAAACAGATGTAATGATCAATTATTTACTAATAAAATACAACGCATAAAGATTCATTCAATTCATCAACTGCAGTCACAAAATATTCAAGACAAAAATATCTGTAAGAAAGTTAATATACGTACCAAAAGCCTGCCTCTTGTGATATATGGACATATAAGAAGCCAGTTGTGCATTTGTGGGAGTTGGCACATAGTCAACCGATTCCAGATCACTTTCAGAACTGTCTGTAGGCAGTGAGCCTGATTGATAGGCAGTCTCCAAGCTTCCACCATTATTGGTCAATCCCAATTGAGAAGCATCATTGGGGTTGCATGTGACTGAAGCATGCCATCTGCTAGCAACTGCTCCAAGACCTTGAGCTCTATGCGAGATCTTGGCAGCTGCATGCAGGCAAATTATTATTCCAACAAGTTCAACAATAGAGGAAACCTGTCATTGTTGTCAAAATGAAGAACAACGAGTGTGAACACCTTTAGGTATTATTTGTGAAATATATATACAGAGTTATATGCAAGAAGTAAATTTCTGGATGGAATTAAACCATATCTTCCTCAACAATAAATATTAACTGGGTTTATTTATGACTTGCAACTGTAAAGAATGTGTTCAGCACTTACCACAAAATCACCACCATTAACAAAATTGATGATTCCACGATTTCCTGTGGTTTCCAGTAGAGCCACAAATTGACTGACTGTCACAACCAAGAACTCAAGAAGGAGATATATTCGAAATCTGTGACTTATCTTAGATAAATAATATTTTAATCTTGCGTGTTCCTCAATATACGCAGAAACGTCTAAATCCCTTTCTAAAAGCCTTCCATAATTCTCTAAGTGAATAACTTGTAAATTGCACAACAAATGGAACAGAGCACAACCTGATAGATAGATTACAGTTGAATAAGTCCATGATACAAGCAACGCAACAAATATACCAAAAGATTGCCACCAGGAATGATGCACATGTGCAATATGAATGACCTCACGGGCAGCCTTCAAAAGGAAGCATGGTAAGACCGAAACTGCTAACAATTGGAAGAAACCCTGAACGAGAAAACTTCAGTTACAATTAAATTAAGTTGCTTAAGCAGTAGTGTGAGTTGATGATTTCTCACATAACTGGCATCTTAATGCAAAATAGATTGTTTTAGATATTCCCTGAATCCCTACTTACTCAAGAGTCGGAGCTTCACTCAAGTGCATCTTATAAGTTTGAAAGCACATACTATTAAGTTCATATACATTGAAACTAAGATCACGAAGTTCCACAAATTGTAAAATTTGTCGGAAAGAAAAAACTACTATCAAGTTTTTCAAAACAAAATTTAAGTTTGAAAGCACATGCTTGAGGGTTATTCTACAGCATACAGCATATTTCTCAATTTTTAATCTTTTTAGAAACAAAAATAAAACTCACATCGATCTTCTGTATATATTCTTCATGAAACTGAGTGATGTGACCATGTTGCCGATCCACGAACAGAAATTTACGCGCACCATACTTGCGGAGATTGTGAGAAATACATACAAGAGAAATGGCAGCAACAAGAGACTGAGAGACGAGAATCTCAAGCTCAAAAGCTCTGATCTCGTACCTTTTACAATTAGAACAGTAAGAGAAAACAATTATGACGAGAGGAAGAGCAATACCCAGAAGCAGAAAACAGAACCACGAGAGAGTGAAGCTTAAGATCGAATACTGGCAAAAGCCTAGGAGTCTGAGATAGGTTTCTAAACACTGGAGATGTTTGGAAAGTTGGGTGTCGTTTGTTTCTTCTTGTCGTGTTTGTGTTTCTTCTATAAGTGGGGTTCGAGTTGTTGATGATGAGCTGCGTTCTGGCTGTGACTGTGTGCTTGGAACCGCCATTGAAGTGAGAAATTGAAGCAGAGAGAGAGCTGAAGAAAGTGAACTGGTTTTATTGTCGAAACTAACGTACACAAGACTCTTGTATTCTACACAGCCAAATTATCCTATATAAACAGAATATGTTTCAATGATAATTAAAATCAAATCACATATAAATACATAACGAGGTCCCAATGTGAACAAAGTTATGTTTATTAGAATGGAAAGATAAATATTTGAAGCCAGAAAAAGGAACTGTCTGCTGTCATGGCGTTATTGGTTAACCTTGATGTGATTTTAGTGGTATCTAATGATGATTTGAAAGAAAGTAAAAGCCGAAGCATGCACAAATATAAATCCTATATAAAAAAATCAACAAAGTGAAACGAAAAGAGAAGTTCCGTGCTCAAAAGTCAAGACAAGCCCAAGAAGAGATGGCTTTTAAGATTCATTAAAGAAAAGAAATTGTTGGTCTATCTGTATTATGTATTGAAGTATTTTGTGGTCTCTGACTCTGGGATCAATAACAGTTGAACCATCAAAAAAGCAAAAGCTCTAAAGGGTGTTCGTTAATATAGAACTGATCAGAATACGATTTGGGTTATCTAGTAATATTATACAAAGTCTTAGTGGGGTTGACGGGGAAAGTTATGCATCTTCAAAAGAGGACGAAAAAGATCAACAAAGGAAGTAACAAATAAAGGTAAACAAATGGATCTTTGAATCCTTTCTCGCATGTGATCTAGCTCTCAGCTGGAGCCCTGCGTAGTAGTTTCTGCGGTTCCCTATCGTTTTTCTTCCTTTCACTCTATTCCCCTAGAGTGCAGCTACAATCTCTGGTCTTCTTAACGTTCTGATCAAGTTCACAGCCTCTCAAACAACACCACATCCCCTCTTCTTACCCCAAACCCCCACAATGGACCATGGAAACAGAGAACATAGAAAAGCTCTGTAACCAACTCACCCTCTCAAACGAAGATGGCGAGATTCTCACTAGGGTGGGCATCGATTCGGTTCACCGAAATTTTCGTTCGATTCGATTTGATTTAGATTTCTATTCTTAATCGGTTCTATTTATTTGGAATCGATCGGTTCAATTTCAATTTGATTTTGATTAAGTTCAATTCAAATAAAAAAATATGCACTTAAAATAGATTAAAAAATTTTTAAATATGAAAACTAGATTTTGCTCACCCTGAATTCTCACATTGGAAGAATTAGTTGAAGAAAAAGAATAGAAGCTGACAACAAATAGCCTGGTGAGAAAAGTGCTCTCAACCAATCAAGTCAATAGAGAAGCATTTAAATGGGTGATGCAGCAAACATGGAGAACAACACATGGAGTTTAGATAGAAAGCTTGGGAGGTGATAAATGTAGGGTTCTCATGAATGGCCCGCGGAACTTTGACAATGCACTGGTAGTCTTAGCTGAACCAGAGGGAATAGGAGATATAGCCAAAATCAAATTCTCACGGGCATCTTTTTGGTCCAAATTCACAACATTTCAGTACTGTGCATGAATGAAAAGATGAATGAAGAGATGATAACCATTGGCCAAAAATTGGCAAGCTAGGATATGAGGAATTCCTTAAAAAATAAAAAATCGTTGCTAGCACAGAGCAACAAACTAGCCACTCCACGGGGCCCCAAGTTACCAGGAAATAATTTTTTTTGTCACCCTCAACAACAGAATTTTAATGCAATTCCTGAAGTACACAGGAAAATCAGTCAAAAAAGATGTTGGCAGAAGTGAGCCCATAACCCAGAATCAATACAAGGAAAACCAACCCTAACTCATACCCAATTAAGATACTCGGAGGCTCGAAGCTCGAAGCTCGAAATAGAGGAGAAAGACAAAAATAGTGCAATGGCTATGGACTCTAAATCAAAGCCCAGCTCAGACAGCCAATTGCAAGGTAGAAGCCCAATGACGCCAAAGCAAGCAGCAACGAACCCTCACAAGCCAGCAATCAAATGGAAAGGGAGGGCCTGAATTATCCCATGTAGCCCAAAAAGGAGAATCCAGACGGCAGGATCCAAAAAAGCCTAAGAATATATGGAGGTAGACCTAAGTCCAAAAAAGTACAGAATAGAGGTCATTTCACACAAGTAGAACAATCCTGCGAGTCTCTCAGCTCATGTAGTGAGTTCCTAATGCATCAACCTGAGGTGGTAATCAACCCACAATAACCAGAAACTCTTGTTGAAGAAACAGCCGAGGCTGGTGGCCAACCCCGCCGTGAGCAATGAATCTATTGTGCTAGAATGTTCGAGGATTAGAGAACCCCTGAACGTTCAGGTCACTCTCAAGGGTTCTCCACAAATATAAAGTTGATATGATATTCCTCAGTGAAACCAAATGTACAAGCACACAAATGGAATCAATTAGGATTGAACTGAATTTTTGATAATAGCTTTATAGTTGACAGACATGGTTTAAAAGGGGGTTAACTCTGCTATGGAAAACAGAGACGGAAATCAAAATCATCTCCTTTAGCTCCTATCATATTGATTACTTTATACAGATAAATGGGGGAACTCTTTGGCGCTTTAAGGTATTTTATGAGAACTCAGATCAAAATCTTAGAATGTAGTCATGGACACTACTGAGAAGATTATCATTAAACTTGCCCCAAGTAAACATATATAGTGATTCTCGAGTGCAAATATACATGTGCATATACATATATATATATATATATATATATATATATTTATATAAAGAGTTCTGCAAATATACATATATATAAAAAAAAGTTTTGTTTTAGTGAGTAATATAGTTTACGATACAAGAACCATATAGACATGTGACACAATTTTTTAGCACATTGTAAAGAGTACATGAATCAAATATTAATTGAACAATTCTAAATTGTCATATTGTTTATTATGCAGTGAATTATTTGGTTCATCGGATATTTTACATGTGAATATTGTTACACTTTTTAAATAATATTTTAAATTTTTTATTTAAAATTTATGTATCAAACAATTATTATTTGATAAAATGGTGCAACATTCAAAATTATTCATTATACTATTTAACTATCTAATAGTTATTTGATACATTATTTGAGATGAAAATTTTAAGATATCATTTAAAAAGTGTAACATTATTTTATATATATATATATATGCATTGATCAGGTGGGCAAAGTTACTCATTATTTAATGTATGACTTTATGAAAAGTTAATACTTAATTTTAATTAAAAAAATTAAATAAAGTCAACTGTTGACATTTTATAGAGTCACACACCAAGTGTAAACAATTTCTTCCACCTAATTAAATGTATGTGTGTGTAGAACCTCAATAAATTAATAACCTTAATAGAATAATATTTTTATTGGCCTTAACTTAAACTCAATATGCTAGATATTTCAATAAGTTTATAAGATATTACATTATTGAAAAATCTTTATAGATTCATATAAAGCTTACTTATTATATAAATTAATATACAACTAAATTTATATAATATGTCTAAAAAATCTTATAAAATATGTATCAATATTATATATTTATTTAAAATAAAGTAATATGGTATATTTAACAATATAATGTTATATTTCTTAAAAGCTGAATCCTCGTTTGACAAACAATTAATAAATTTTACCTATTTAAATAAGGCACAAGGAAATCCCAACAAAAACTTTAAGAAAAAAAGAGAAAAAAAGAAAAGCTCCTTTTATGGCCTTTAGGCCTCGTAGCCCAAAACATTACCTTCACCCCTCTTGATCCTCCTCCTCTTGTCGATTTTTTTTTTTTATGTTTATATTTTTGGTGGCTTCTTCGGTCTCATTTACAAGTCCGACAGCTTCAAACACCAAGGAGGAGCTGCTCCATCGAGCACAGCGGAGCTGGCGACTCACTAACAGTCCATGCTCGTCCTCGTCGGCCCGTAAACAGTCGTCCCTGTGACCTCACCGACAGTGAAGACCTTTCGATTTTTCAGTGGTTCAAACAGCCTCCAATGACCCTCCTGTTGGACGCCGTTGTACCCTCAAGCTTGGCCGACAGTTTTTTGCTGCTTCCCACCAAAATTCGTCTACTGTTTTTGCCACTATCTCATCTTTGTGTTGCCGCCCACCGCCTTTGATAGCGGATCTCGAGTTCCAATCGCCACCCCTTCCCCCGATGGACCGCGGCCACCACCGCAAAGAGATATACCTACCAACAGTGCTAAAATTCTTGCCATCTTTTTAGAAATATTGAGTGTTGATCTTGGATTTGATGTTGTTTTGTATACTGTCTTGTGATGTATTTGCCTATTAGATTGGACAGTGGATGTACCTCCCTCTCCTACGCGAGGGTTACTCTTTTTTGCTCCCTATTGTTAAGGTTGTATTCCCCCTTCTTAGGAAGGGTTCTCTCATCTCTTAGGAATTAATATCTCCCTCACTGTTAGAGGTAAATGAGATTAGGCCATGCGTCAATGATCTATTATCATTTAGTCTTGTCATTTCTCTGATCTTTTGATCAGAAACCCTATAAATTATATTCTTGTCACTTTACTTTCAATGGATTCAATCATTTTTTTTAAAAAAAAAAAGGGATAAGGACAATTTGATTTTGGGTCTAAATACAACTTTATCTCAAATAAATCTAAAATACTCAATTTTATTTTAATTTGTCACTTTTTGCCGTCTATTTAGATGAAAATTCTACTTTTAATAGTAATTTATCATTTTACCCCCATTATTAACAGACTTGAAAACTGTGAAAATGGACACGTGTCAATATGTAATTATATATTTAAAATAAAATAATTAATAATAAAAAAAATTTCCCATTATCGCTAAATAATTATGACCAACCAAAAAAAATAAATTTCATATTATTAGACTCAATTTTTTCTGACCACATAATTATGGGGTCATTTTTTATAAGGATAAAAAGACAGGTAAAAATGGTAAAAAAGGGCGGCAATCGTTGAAACGTCATCGAAAAACGATGGCTGACCGCGGTTTTTCGGTGACAATACTCTATTTTTAATTTTTTAATCTTTTATTTATTTTATTTTAAAAATTATTTATAAAAATACAAACCAATTATATACTAATACGTGTTTAATGTAACTAATTGTATTACAATACGTATCCTTTATTAAAGTTTATTTTTTAAAAAATTATATGAAATTAAATTAATAAATAAAATTGTGTCATATATTCAAAAGATAATGAATGGGTAAGATTGTGTCATTTATCCAAAGTATAATTTATTTAGTTATATTACTTTTTTACCCTTCAACAATTAAAATTAATGATAAAAATTAATAAATTACGACAAAATTGAATATTTTTAATCTAATTATATTAAGGTAAAATTGTCTTTATCCCTTTAAATAAAGTATATGGAATATTGTTAGTTCATAAAATGAAATATTTAGTTATTTTAGAAAAATAAATATCTTTATAATTTTAATAATTGATTAATTAATATATTTTTATGATTCCAAAAGTATTAATTTATTGATATTCTACTGTATATAAATATATATAGAGTTTTGTTTTAGTGAACATCATAATTTACTATATAGTGAGCAACATAACTTATTATATAATAAGTACATAAGCACACCACACAATTATGTAACACATTGTAAATTATATTAAAATTATAAATTAACCAAACAGTATCACATAATAGTATTCTTTACCATACATTAAATTATTTAACTCATTAAATTAATTTTTTATATATATGGAACAATCAATGGCCCTTAACTTTACATAAGTTTTGACATAATTTTACTATCTTTAGATTAATATTTTATCAATGATCAATATTAAATATGACGATAATAGGAATTTTTAATGACATTTTTAATTTATAATTTTCTCTCTCCTCACTTAAGTTGTCTCCCTTCACTTAATTTTTTTTATTTTTCAAACATAATTTTTCATTTTTTTTCTTCTTTCCCTATATTCTCTCACCTCTTACCTATTGCAAATCGTTCATTTTTTTTTTTCATTTGCACTTGAAAATATATTATTTTGCAATTCAAAGAAGAAAAAAATATACAAACAAGCCATAAGAAAAAAGAAAAAACCAGTTGAATTAGGTGGCATATTTTTTAATTTGTTAAAAAAAAAAGAGGAAAGTAAGTGTGACTATATGAGTTAGGAAGATAAGATAAGAAAAGAGATGAAGAAAAAATGAGAGAGAGTAAATAGAAGCAAGAATAATGTTAGATTTTTTAAATGATATTTTAATTTTTTTATTTTAAATGACCTGTTAAGTAATTATTAGTTGATGAAATAATATAATAAGTAATTTTAAAATTGATATTATTTTATCATTTTGTAATTACTTGATACCTTAATTTATAATACAAAATTTGAGATATTATTTGATAAGTATAGTATTACTCTTAAAAAGAAATGTTAATTTTGGGATTAAATTAAATAATTGAGAGATAACAAAATTATTTAATTATCATTTTTAATCCACGGACTAGAAAGATTATTTAATAGTAATATTTGAATAATAATCCACGGATTAGGAAGATAATAATTAAATAATTTTATTTCTCTCTCCTTATTTAACTCAATCCCCACAATTAACGTAACTTTCTATTTCTTCTCTCTAATTTTTCCTTCATCTATTTTCTTGTCTTATCTTCTTAAATCACAGTTACTTTCCTTTATTTTTTTTAAAACTAATTAAAAAAATATGCCACCTAATTTGTCTTGGCCTTTTTTATTATGATTTGTTTGTATTCTTTTTTTTAATTGCAACAGAATAGATTTTTCAAAGCCAAATTTAAAAAAAAAAATGAATTTGATAACTAGAAAATTAATTTTCAGACCAACAAATTTTAAATTTATTTGATTGTAAAAATTAAAACTTTAAACCTTATTTATCTGAGTTAAAATCACGAGTTTATTAAACCTTTTAATCGCTGTGACCCTTAAAACTATAATAAAATTTGTTGTTAAGACCTCATCGAAGGTAATTTTGACAAATATTTTTCGATGCTTAAGTAAAGTGTCTGCTTAAGAATGAAAAATATTGAGAGAAAAGGTAAAAAGTTTTAAATTGAAATGGTGAATTTAAAATGCAACTTGTTTTAAGTCATTTTCTTCTCTTTATATAACATCAGTCTTTTTACAATATTCTGAATTTTAGTGCTTATTTTCAACGGATTTAAAATTATTTTGAGTAATTCTCTGATCTTGAATGTGATTTGGGAGATAATTGGTATTTTAAATTTAAAATTGTTTTGAGTGCTGCTCAATATTTTCAATATGCAGTCTCGTGCAGTCTTTGAGAGCCATTATATACAGACGGTTCGATACCTTTCGATCTTTTTATAGATTCCTGTGCTGACACGGGGCTCTCTAGCCCTCTATGTTGCGAGTATTGAGTTGCATGGTTTCTAAACAGTCTAGTAAGATTTGAACTAGTCAGTCTTAACCATATTAAATAATTTGAATGATTTGAGTAGGTTTTACGTATGTGGTCCTTATTCTTTTAATGATACTTAAGCAATTTGTCTTGCCATTTGAAGTCTATAATATTTTAAATCGATCCTTATTTAATATTTTTATGGACTAATATCTGAATTTTAAAAATTTAGGCCCTTTGATATTTTCACGAGGAACAAAATGATTTGTAGTAGACAAGTTGAGAGAAGATCAGGAAAAAAGAGAAAAATTGGAAAACTACTTTAGAAAGAGATAGAAATTAAGTGACGGGAATGAAATTAAGTGAGAAGGGAGAAAAATTATAAACTAAATAAGTATCATTAAAAATCTATATCATTCTCATTTAAGGACCATTGATTCTTCCCGTATGTATGTGTCTATATATATATATATATAAATTTTATTCCAATAAATAACATAATTCACATATAATGAGCTAATAATCACGAACTGCAATTATGTAACAGTATTATAAAATTAATTAATGTTAGATAATACTGTTATCCATTATAACATAAATAATCTTGCTTACTCAATTATTTCTCTTCATATATATATATATATATATTATCAGTGGGTTATATAATTTATCACATAGTAAGTAATATTGTTATATAATATTGTTTAATAAATTTATAATATATGCATAATTTATAATGTGTTATAAAATTTTGTCATATATTTAAGAGCTCATCGTATAATAAACTACGTAAAGCATTAGATTAATTTTAATTTATAATTTATTATAAAATTTTATTATATATTTAAGAGCTCATCATATAATGAGTTACGTAATTTATTAAATTAATTATATATATATATATTAAAATTAATTTGGTAAATAATACTGTCACATGTTATTTTTAATAAATTTATAATTTTTTATAATTTTTACACATTTTATAATATATTACAAAATATTATCACGTATCCAAAAATTCACTATATAATAAATTACGTAATTCACTAAACCAATTCTATATATACATAAGCATCAGTAAATCAGCTATATCAGATAAATCCGTTTTTGGAACTCTGTTGGTGCCCAAACAATCACAGCAGTGATTACCACTGGCAATGAGATTCAGTCACTACTCATGTGAAACATGGTTTTTAGTAGCACATATAACTGTGTCATTCAACTCATCAAATAATCACCTAGAATATTGGAATCTCTCAAAATAAATGGCTAATCAGTCCATAAATTAGACAATAAATGATTAATTATAAAACAATAACATTACAGGCTACGTTGATGTTGACATCTCCTGAAGGATGCAGAAAGGGAGTCATTTCATACCCAAAAAAATGCCCAAGGAACTTCTCAATAATTTCTCAAGTGGACTGTGACCTATATGACTTGCTAATGACAATGATGCTTAAAAAATGCTGCAATTGTTTCAGTAAATGGATCATGATTCTGCCAGACAGCCAGAGAGAGCATTACAAAAACTTAACCTGAGACTCGAATCTGCAGATGGTAATAATGTTTATAACAAAACAGACCAGAAAGCAAACTATGTAGACACTCAGAGAGCTTTCTTCTGCAATTATTAACAAACTTAGACAAGGTTCTAGCCAAGAGATAATAAGCAGTGTGATATAAAGGCTTACCCTAGGTAAGCCTGTTATGCAACTGCAAGTCATGGAATAGAACTTCATCTTTCCCCTTTGGCAATTTAACCAAAATGCTTCTGGACACTAGCGAGGATTATTGCTCAATAGTCTGAGAAAGCTTGTGTTTAAGTTGATTGCAGAATTTGATTCTTTATCTTTATTTGGACACATCAAACTCAGAGCATTGCGGATTTAACATTGAAGAAAATCATTAAACTGTTGTGCCAATTCAAAAATTTTCGTGTACAAGAGACCCTAGTATATGACATGGTGATTTATTATAAAACTCATAAATTATTATGCTTAGCGCATGAGATAACATTATGTGGGCGTTAGAAAGAGTCATGCCTGTTTTGCTATGAACTCCGTAACTTGATCCTCAGTGATGATGTGTTTCCAGATTTTCTACTACAACAGCCATGGGAATCTCCCATGCTTCTTCGTCAGGGTACCTATATGAAGATAAAACAAGTGAATGGCAGAAGGGCATTGCCAAACCATCAGAAATAGTTAAAACTAAATCAAATTTGATCTTCAAAGTCAGAGAAAATAACTATAGCGCTACCCAATATGCGTGGGTAAACAAAATAAAAGTTTATGCAGATGTATTCAATTTGGAATGAAAATGACACAAAGATACATATGGAATTGTCAGCAGCTGGCACACGGTGCCAGCTGCAGATTTGCATTTGCAAATTTGCTGGCACACGGTGCCAGCAAATTTGCAATGGTGGACAGCTAAGAAATAGCTGTTCACTTGCTCAATTCTCTTTATAAAAGGGAGAGTTTAGTAATGTATTTTCCATTGCAATTTAGAGAGAATTTTTAAAGTTTTGAGAGAGTTTTTAAGTGATTTGAGAGAATTGGGTGTATTGGGTTGTAAGGCTAAAACACTACAATATTTGTATTCTCTATTTCTAATAGTAAGAGATTCTTCTGTCTTCGCCCGTGGACGTAGGCTAAAAGCCGAACCACGTAATCTTGTCTTTGTCTTATTTTTTTATTTTCATTATTTTTCTCAATTTCGCTTTAGCTACGACCCTGCATCACCCCTCAATTTCCCAACAAGTGGTATCAGAGCTTCTGGTTGAAGGAGGTTACTATTCACGTATACAGTTACTGTTCATATGTATAGTTACTATTCACGTGAAACAGTGAGAGCCGATCCTAGCAGAAGTAGTTCGTGGTGAAAAGCAATGGCGGCAAAATACGAAGTTGAGAAGTTCAATGGAGGTAATTTTACATTGTGGAAAATGAAAATAAAGGCGATTTTAAGAAAAAATAAGTGCTTAGAAGCGATTGATGAAAGGCCCGCTGGTATCACTGATGATATCAAGTGGAATGAGATTGACGGTAATGCAGTTGCTGATTTGCATCTAGCACTTGCTGATAACGTGCTATCTAGTGTAGCGGAAAAGAAGACAGCAAAAGAGATCTGGGATACTCTCATTAAATTGTATGAGGCTAAATCTCTGCACAACAAGATCTTCTTAAAAAGGAGATTGTACACTCTTCGAATGACAGAATCCATTTCATTGACGGAGCACATCAACACATTAAATACTCTATTTTCCCAACTCACTTCCTTGGGGCATAAAATAGAGGCAGGTGAACGTGCAGAGATTCTACTTCAAAGCCTACCAGATTCGTATGATCAATTCATCATCAACTTGACGAATAATATCCTATCGGACTTCTTAGTCTTCGATGATGTTACAGCTGCTGTACTGGGAGAAGAACGAAGACGGAAAAATAAAGAAGACAAACAGGAATGTTCGCAGCAAGCAGAAGCTTTGACAATGATGAGAGGTAGATCAACAGAACGTGGCCCCAGTGGGAGTCAAAATCATGGTAGACCAAAATCCAGAAGTAAGAAGAACGTCAAGTGCTACCATTGTGGCAAGAAAGGCCATCTGAAGAAGGATTGTTGGGGATTGAAGAAAAGTGCAGAGGACAAACCGCAAGGGAATATTGCAAGCACCTCAGATGATGGTGAAATTTTATACAGCGAGGCAGCAACAGTTGTTGAAAGCAGAAAACGGTTCTCTGATGTATGACTCATGGATTCAGGAGCTACATGGCATATGACCTCTAAGAGAGAATGGTTCCATCAATATGAACCTACCTCTGGAGGATCTGTATATATGGGTAACGATCATGCTTTGAAAATCGCTGGAATAGGATTCATCAAGATGAAGATGTACGATGGTACTGTTAGTATTATCCAGGAGGTGCGACATGTGAAAGGCCTCAAGAAGAATCTTTTGTCATTGGGACAATTAGATAACACTGGGTGTAAGACCCAAATTGAAAATGGGATAATGAAAATTCTCAAAGGCGCGCTTGTAGTAATGAAAGCAGAAAAGGTTGCTGCAAATCTGTACATGCTTAATGGAGAAACACTGCAGGAAGGAGATGCATCTGTTGCATCAACTAGTTCAGCAGAAGAGTCAACGATAATGTGGCATCGCAAACTGGGCCATATGTCAGAACGAGGTTTGAAGATTCTCTCTGATCAAAATTTACTTCCTGGGCTCAAATCGGTTCATTTACCTTTCTGTGAGCACTGTGTCATAAGTAAGCAGCACAGATTAAAGTTCAGCACATCCAGCTCTAGAAGTAAAGAAATTTTAGAATTGATCCACTCTGATGTTTGGCAAGCACCGGTGATGTCCTTAGGAGGAGCGAGATATTTTGTGTCATTCATAGATGATTACTCCATGAGATGTTGGGTGTATCCAATCAAGAAGAAGTCATATATGTTTTGAAGCTTTCAAAATATTCAGAGCGCGTGTAGAACTTGAATCAGAAAAGAAGATCAAGTGTTTAAAGACAGATAATGGAGGAGAATATACTGGTGAGGATTTTATTGCATTCTGTCAACAAGAAGGCATCAAGCGGCAATTCAGCACAGCTTACACGCCTCAGCAGAATGGAGTAGCAGAGCGGATGAACAGAACCTTGTTGGAGAGAACAAGAGCTATGTTGAGAACTGCAGGTTTAGCCAAGACATTTTGGGCAGAAGCAGTCAAAACCGCCTGTTATGTGGTAAATCGGTCACCATCAACAGCAATCGAGTTGAAGACACCGATGGAGATGTGGACTGGAAAACCAGTTGATTATTCTCACCTTCATACATTTGGAAGTCCTGTGTACGTGATGTATAATCCCCAAGAAACAACGAAGCTGGATCCAAAATCCAGAAAATGTCTTTTCTTGGGATATGCTGATGGAGTCAAGGGGTATCGCCTGTGGGATCCCACTACCCACAAGGTCGTCATCAGCAGAGATGTGATATTTGCAGAAGATAAACTGCAAAGGAATGATAAAGATGATAGCACAGTGAAGGAAAATCCAGAGACTACAATGGTACAAATGGAAAATAATCAAGTACAAGAAGATTCAGATTCTCCTGAAGCAGCACCAGGGCACGAAGAACAAGAACCAGCAGAGTCTGAGGCTACAGATGATCGTCGATCAACTCGTGAGAGACGACCACCAGCGTGGCACTCGGAGTATGTCATGGAGGCTCATGTTGCATACTGCCTTCTAACAGAGGATGGAGAGCCAACAACTTTCCAGGAGGCTTCTAAAAGTCAAGATGTTTCTCTATGGATGACAGCAATGCAAGAAGAGATTGAAGCTTTGCATAAGAACAAAACATGGGAGCTGGTTGCACTGTCACGTGGAAGAAAAGCCATTGGAAACAAATGGGTCTACAAGATCAAACGGGATGGAAATGACCAAGTAGAGCGGTATCGTGCGAGATTGGTGGTGAAAGGTTATGCTCAGAAAGAAGGTATTGACTTTAATGAGATATTTTCCCCTGTGGTTCGACTCACGACAGTCAGAATAGTCTTGGCAATGTGTGCTACATTTGACTTACATCTAGAACAGCTAGATGTGAAGACAGCTTTTCTTCATGGAGAACTTGAAGAAGAAATTTATATGCTCCAACCAGAAGGTTTTAAAGAAGAAGGAAAAGAGAACTTGGTTTGCAGGTTGAACAAATCTCTGTACGGTCTCAAACAGGCGCCGAGGTGTTGGTACAAGAGATTTGATTCCTATATCATCAGCCTTGGATACAACAGACTTAGTTCAGACCATTGTACATACTACAAAAGGTTTGAAGATGATAATGATTTCATTATTTTACTGTTGTACGTGGATGACATGTTGGTGGCAGGCCCCAACAAAGATCGAGTCCAAGAATTAAAGGCACAGTTGGCTAGGGAATTTGATATGAAGGACTTGGGACCAGCAAACAAGATTCTAGGGATGCAAATTCACCGAGACAGAAATAACAGGAAGATTTGGCTTTCTCAGAAGAACTACTTAAAGAAAATCTTGTGGCGCTTCAACATGCAAGATTGTAAGCCAATTAGTACCCCACTCCCTGTTAATTTCAAGTTATCCTCTAAGATGTGTCCTAGCAAAGAAGCAGAGAGGAATGAGATGTCTCGAGTACTGTATGCATCAGCAGTGGGAAGTTTAATGTTCGCTATGATTTGTACCAGACCAGACATTGCACAAGCAGTGGGAGCAGTTAGTAGATACATGGCGAATCCTGGTAGAGAGCATTGGGGTTGTGTCAGGAGGATCCTTAGATACATTAAGGGTACCTCAGATGTTGCTTTATGTTACGGAGGATCAGATTTTATTGTTAAGGGCTATGTGGATTCAGATTTTGCAGGAGATCTTGATAAAAGAAAATCCACTACTGGCTATGTGTTTAAACTTGCAGAAGGAGCTGTAAGCTGGGTTTCGAAACTGCAAACTGTTGTGGCATTATTTACTACAGAAGCAGAATACATGGCAGCTACACAAGCTTGCAAGGAAGCAATTTGGATACAAAGATTACTGGAGGAGCTCGGGCACAAGCAAGAGAAAGTTGAATTGTTTTGTGACAGTCAGAGTGCCTTGCACATTGCAAGGAATCCAGCTTTTCATTCAAGAACGAAGCACATAGGTGTTCAATATCACTTTGTTCGTGAAGTGGTAGAAGATGGAAGTGTGGATATGAAAAAAATTCATACAGATGATAACCTTGCAGATGTGATAACCAAGCCCATCAATACCAACAAGTTTGTATGGTGTAGATCCTTGCATGGCTTAGCAGACACGTAGGCAACATGGCTTTGGCGAAGAAGAAAGAATGGTGTGGAGACTTGATTGATTTTCAATCAAATCTCCAAGTGGGAGAATTGTCAGCAGCTGGCACCGTGTGCCAGCTGCAAATTTGCAATGGTGGACAGCCAAGAAATGGCTGTCCACTTGCTCAATTCTCCCTATAAAAGGGAGAGTTTAGCAATGTATTTTTCATTGCAATTTAGAGAGAGTTTTTAAAGCTTTGAGAGAGTTTTTGAGTGATTTGAGAGAATTGGGTGTATTGGGGTTTTGGATTGTAAGGCTAAAACACTACAATATTTGTATTCTCCATTTCTAATAGTAAGAGATTCTTCTGTCTTCGCCCGTGAACGTAGGCTAAAAGCCGAACCACGTAATCTTGTCTTTGTCTTATTTTTTTATTTTCATTATTTTTCTCAATTTCGCTTTAGCTGCGACCCTATATCACCCCTCAATTTCCTAACAGAAATCACCAGCAGCATTGGCGATTTCAGGATGGGATTTGAGTAAATGTTCCAACTCTGCTGGGGAACCTGCAATTCATGGCGTTATTCACCTGCATTGTGTAATTAATGCAACTTATTGACAAAGATTCAAAGCAACTGAATCACCAGATATGATCTGCATTTTATAATCTCCTTTAAGCTATCAACAATGTAGAGGAAACTTTCAGAAATCAAAATAACAAAGGTCCCCAGTCTTCAACCAGCCATCTGAACCCAAAGTTTTCAGCAGTCGCCTTGTCATTTCCTATATAATTTATACTAACACACCATCACCTCTGCTCATCAAACACAAAGGCTTACAATTGTTTGAAAGTTGAACCTCAATATTGAAAAATAAAGAAATCGTTACCTTCGTAATTGTAGGGCAACACAACCACAGCTCCCTTCTCTGTTCAGCAGATAATATGCTTATCCGGTGTCTTGGCTTCCAGAAATGCACATAGGCAACGTAAAGAGTCAAGCCGCTTTGCCCATTCAGGTCCACTCATCCACACCTCATCTGACCCAATTCTATCAGAGCATGTGACAAACAAAAACAAGAAAAAGGAACAAATCAAAAGTTCAAGCTGTTTTACCTAAATACAAATCAGATTCTGAAATGTGAAATAACACATTTCCGAAACCAATCCAAAGGAAGAAAGGAAATATCCTCACTTACAGTTCCAATTCCGACATTTAGGAACTCTTTCTCTAAACCTCTGATAAACCTCCTTCCAATTCCCATTTTGCTAACAACATGATTTCTAAGTAATTGTGGGCATGATTTGGTCCGGTAAAATTCGAGTTTTTAAAAGATTAAAATCGAAAAAATTAAATTAATAAATGAAAACTAAACTCGACCGAATCAATTTTTTTTTTTAATTTTTAGAGTGATAAATGAAAATTGAATTGGACCAAATAATTTTTTTTAATTCAGTTGAATTTTTTTAATTTTTGGAGTTGAAAAAAAAAATTAAAATGTCAAAATTGAGAATTGAACCCATGCCCTACAATTAATCGGTTTGATTGCTTTACTAGTTGAGCCAAAGTTAGACTTTTAAGCTTAAATGCAATCAAGTTATTTATATTAATAACTTTCACATATTAATAATTAAAAAAATCCTCGCGTAGGAAATCAAACCTGTGACGTACACAAAACACTTGCTGAACGAGTTGAACCAAACATGGCTATTAATTTAGAATGCATTCAACTTTAATTTATTTAAATTTTAAAAATATTAATAATTAAAATTCAAAACACACAATCACGGAAATTAAGCCCACAACTTAAGGGAGCAAATATTTGCATCGCATTTTTAAACAAAGGTACTAAGGATGTGCATAAAAGGTAAACAAACCTTACCAATTTGAGCTATAACTAATTTTTACATCAAAACACATATTTTTTATTTTATACTTTAATTGTAAAACATTAAATAAAAAAAATTGATTTTTTGGTTTGGTTTCGGTTTAGGACCACTTTTTCAGTTCTCAATTTTTTTTACCCACACTTATTTTTAAGGGTCCAACTAGCAAATAAACATGCTCATACTTATCAACGACTTTCAAAATTCTCACAAAATCATACGTCTCCACTAAAACAAAAGTGTCACCCGTTGCAATAGTTCATAGCAAGATTGGCAACCTATAAAGAGAATACATAAGACGCACACCCAACGTCACATGTTGATCTATATTAACTAAATCACTTGTTATGCAAGCATTAGTCAATATTGCTATATCAGGTTTCTGTGAGTCAAAATCACGCTATCATTCCCACCACATCAAATTGAGTTACAATATTTGCCTGATTGTTAATGTTGTTATCTTGAGTGTAACACTGATTGCAACTTGAGCGAGTTGATCAATTCCTCAACTTCCTGACTATTCATAGATGAATAAGCATTTACTTCTAGAAGAAATTGAAAAATTTGTTGTGAATCCTACAAGATAATAAGGGAAGTGCAATTTTTAAAGTATAATTTACTTAAACACTTCCCTTTTTAAATAAGTTTGATTTATTTTAATATTTTCCTTTTACGTTTGTTTCTCAATTGTATTTGATTTTCTATTCCTATTAGGTTTATTCTTTTTTAAAATTTATTTATTTTTTCAAAGTTTTTTGTAGACACTATAAATATGTGCTTTGATTAATAAGAAGGTATGTCATATTTTCTTAAGAAATGCTTAAAAATAGTCAATTTTTTAAAACAAAAATTTAATTTAACTACAAAATAAATTTATGAACTTTATTAGTCAAATACCTAATTTTCATACCATTATAGCCTTGAAGTATTTTTGTATTTTTCTCCCATAAATTATTTAAAATTTTAATCAAAACATACTTTAAAATTAGTTAAAATGAGTAATTTGGAGTAAAATATACTGAAAATTGGTAAAATTGACTAAAAATAATTGAAAAATTATGAAAAAAAAAGTAAAATTTGGCAAAAAAGGTCAGAGAAAAAGATTGAGATTGACAAGACCTCGTGCTCAGCTCGCAGCCAACTCGTGCAATAACTTATGAGTGAGTTGGGCGCAATGCGCGTGAGGCGTTGTGTGAGTTGGGGCCTCGCGAGGCCTTTCTCCACGCTTTACGTGCAGGGTGTTGTACAAGTTAGGGCCTTACATACAGGGTGTTATGCCATACCTCGCGCGCAGGGCATTGCGCAAGGCCCTAACTAACGCAACACCCTGCACACTAGCATGATGTAAGGCCCTTCCCAATGCCTCATGCGAGGTGTAGAAATTTTGGTTTTGTCCATCATTTTTGTTCTCGATTTTATTAGTTTCCATCATTTTCATACTTTTATTTTGTACATTAATGTACAATATTACTTATTCTTAATTTATAGAGTATGTTTTCAAATCTTTTTAGATAATAACAATATTTTTTTTTTATTGATTTTGTGGATTAAACTACGAATACTTTTTTGACTTATATTATTCACAAGGACATTCCATCTATTCATTATCATATCGGCTAATAAAGATTTGTTAAATAGTTTTTAGCTATAACATTTTAAAAGTAGCTATTTTTAAACAATCCATCTATTTTCTTTTCTATTCAAATATTTATATAATATAGAGTCTCTTTTGAGTTAATTTTTCTTTTTTCACCGCTTTAAGGCCACCCCTGTGAACAGTAGCCGTCAACAGTATGTGAACATCAATTATGAATAGTACATATTGCCTTGGTTAGCCAATATTCTCATTCTTTTCTCCTTAACTATGGTTGTCATAAATAACCAAATTATTCTTCACAATACGAAAAAAAATCTAATTTTTTATTATCCTTAACACTAATAATTCTAGCAAACTCATATATATAAATTATCTCTCTTGAAAATTACAAATTGAAGCTCTTTTAATTTGGACGTGCTTTACTCAAATTTTATTGATAAATCCCACCCTTCTCCTACAACTATTATTAATGATGTTATCATATCTAACCTAACATATCACACTTGACTTTGACAAGACAAATTAATATCTATTGTTATAGTTGACATTTTCACTTCATCTATCATTCCACTTATTACCCAATCTTAAACATCATGTGATGCTTAAAAAACTCTTGCCATCACTTACACTTGACCATTTTGTGATCACATCAAACAAATTAAAGATAATATCAAATATGAAACACAAAGATCCAAGTCAATTTCTATCTATACACAATCCATTAAACCTCGTACTAATGAACTGACAGCACTCGACAAATTTATAGACCATAAAGATTTCATAGAGAAAATTCTCGATGGACTTGATGAGCCTTACAAATCAATTATTGATGTTATTAATGATCAGGATACTTTGATATCATGTGATAAGCTTTATGAAAAACCCATCAACAAACTATCTCTTTGCCTCCAACAATCTCCCTCTTCCATACTTCCTGCCACAATTAACCTGGTTAATTCCTGCACTAATTTCAAACATTTAGTAAACACATTATTTCACTTACTAAAATATAATTTATTTTAAACACTTTTTTTTATAAGATTTATTCCTTTTTTGTATCTCTAATAGATATTCAGGATTTCATTTAGGTTCAAATCCTACTAAAAGATTCATTAGAAATCAGAAATTATTGAAAAAAAGAAGAAAGTGTTTCTTTTATTCCTTTTAGATGATTGAAAAATAAATAAATAATTAATATATTTAAGATAATTACATATTTATAAAATACCATCCGACAGCGATAATAATTGGAGGGAACCTTGGTATCAGGCTGCAAAATATTATGAGATCGTTGGGGTTTGTTCTCGCCATAAATGGAGATTCAAATTAAAGTCAAAGACAGAAAGAACTATCAATATCAAATAGACAACAATACCAGAGATGCATAAGACCTTGGATTGAAAAGAGGATGGGACTGTTCAATACAAATCATTTGCTCTATACAATTGCTTTTTTTTTTTTGTCAGAAATTTTAAAAATGCCGAATCATAAATGTTACACTAATCAGCAAATAATAAAAACCCATCTTAATTAACAAAGAAAGAGAAGACTGGAACATTTCTACTGCCCTTGAAGGATGGCTTGACTTGAACAACAAGTTAGAGATCCTGAGAAACTTGGATTTTGGAATATTGTAATGTAACATAGGATAATTTATCAAAAGCAACATATATGCATTATTGTTTTGCCTACTGAAAAACTACAAATCATTTTGTCTTAGAATTGATGTTGAAAAATTATTGAATAAGAGAATGATTTTTGGATATCTAAAATACACACACATATATATATATATATATATATATATATGACTGATCAAATGAGGAAAGTTGCTCAACTAAAATTACGCATTAACTTTTAAGTAGAGTATACGGAATCATAACAACAGTATCAATTTCAAGATTAAATTTGAGTAATTATTCCAACTCAGTTAGAGAACCTGTAAGAATATTTCAAATAAAATGAGATATAGCATGGCATGCATATTCATCTCCAATCATTCATTTATGATAAACAACAGTTTTGAGAAAGCCTTAATTAAACTTGACAAAATCATCAAGAATTCATAATCTTTAACTAGCCCTTTGCGCCCACGGTTTTAGAAGTTTCCTCTTTTTCCTATAACACCAGCATTAACACTTTTAAAGTTCAAAGTTCAAATTACTATTACAACCGCCCCGCCCCCCCCCCCCCCCCCCCTCTTCTCTAAGAAGGGCTATATTCCTTTCAAAAATGTCGCAAGCCTAAGTTTAGCCTAAATCCAATCTAGGTGAGCTAAGAATCAAGGGCATGCTTACTTGTATTTAGGAGTAAAACTTTAAAAGAGGAACTAAGGCCCAAATTTGATCAAAATCTATCAAAAGGTCTGATGCCAGAGACTTATCTACTCATTTTTGAGACACAGACTTTTTTAGTATTTATATTTAAAATTTAAAGAGATTATTGTAACTTTCTAAAGAGGTAAGTCTAACTTAAGAGTTCGCATTAATGTCAGGATCCCGTATTGTAAGAGATTCTTTAAAAATTTTGAAATTGGGATCAATTATGTTAGGCACCGACTAACTTAAGCATTAAGAGGTTTTCTCTCCTTAAAAATAAACTCAAAATTTATTAGTTCAAAAAAGTTATTTTTTCGAGTTAACAGACTCAACGATTGTTGGGTTTTTGTTTAGAAGGATAAAATAAACTCAAATGAAGAGGTGATGGCATTATTCAAAGGTTAAACAAAAAAAAATGTGGGTTGGGATTGATGATTTTATACTATATTAATAATTAAGTCATGTTTGGCTTTAAGGTCTTTGGTTCGTCGACTTGTTTAATAATCTATTTATTAAACGGGTCATAATTTAGTTGGTGGGTAACGTCCGCAATTCATTTACCATTTGTCAACCCATTTATTGTAAAAAAAAATTAAAATATTATCAAATTTTAAAATCTAACAAATGAGTTGACAAAAAGCTGTAAATGGATGATGAGTTATAATTGCGTGAGTGGGTCCTGTTGACTCACCAACCAAAATATAGTTTATTTTAATAAACGAATTGTATTTAAGATTAAAGCGAATCTGGATAATAATGTAAATATAAACAGACTATATATATATATTTATGCCCCCGGGGTCATGGCCTGGTGGCAGGCCAGTTAAGCTACTTGGAAGAGGTAGAATTCTTTGGATGCTAGCTCACCCCCTATTTTTTTTTTAAATATATATAAAAATGATTTAATAATCTTAATTTATAATAATATTATCACATGATATTCTCATATTAATTCATTATTTTAATATGCTAAAACAGAACTCTATATAGATTGTATTAGTGCTATGAACTGAAGTGTGATCGACAACATGAACCAGAACCAACGTTGAATAGCATGAATCTCTAAGCATAGAGCCAAGACCCTTACTGTTGTTCGAGAAAATATATCACAATTTAGACGAATTGCCGGAGAGAGCATGAGCGACCAGCTCCCTCCTCAAGATCTTTCCAGCTGGGGATTTTGGAATAGAATTGACAAAAGCAACTCGTCTTATCTTCTTGTATGGCACAACCTGCAACAATCGGAGCATCATCAACTTCAGTGTAAGAATTTGTTTATGAAATTAATGATTAATGCAACAAAAAGGCAAATGATTAATATGAAAATCAACAGCATATTCAAGTTGGAGAATTTTCTAGATTTAAGTAATAACTTTGACAAGGGATTCTGATTATCAAGAGCTTGTAATTAAGTAATAACTTTCAGAAGGGATTCTCATTATCATGAGCTTGAATCCCACACCGTTTTAAAACAAGAGTCTTTTTCCATGAACTTGTCTTCCAAAGAAATAGAATGAACCTAAACACATCCTACCGTATGACATGATGCATTCATGCTATACTGTAAAAAAAAAAAACTAGATTCTGTTTTTGTGCAACATGAGGCCTTCGAATTAGAGATTGTTGTGTAACCATATTCAATGAAATGCAAACATTCATAGATGCTTTTAAATCCCAAAAAAAAAAAAAATTGGTTTAATATTGGTACTCAGAAGCATGCCTGTTTTGCGACGAAATCTATTACTTGAGCCTCAGTGACATTGCTTCCAGGTTTTCTCACCACAAAAGCGATGGGAATCTGTCCTGCTTCTTCATTGGGGTAGCTGCTTGGAAGTAAACCAAATCAATGAGAGACATAAACGATCAAAAGAATTGAACAAGTGAACTCTTCGTAGATATATGCGACCAAGAGAATGCTTTATACGTGAAACAGTGAGAAGTCATTAATTTTTAGCAACCAGTACCATATGCGACACACCATGAAAACATGAAAGGTAAATAAAATCATGTATATGCAGATGTGTTTGACATGGAAATAAAATGACGATAAATACATACGGAATCACGGCAGCATCAGCAATTTCAGGGTTGGAATGAAGTAAATGTTCCAATTCAGCTGGGGGAACCTGCAAGAAAAATCCAGACAAAACAAGCTTATGTTATTCACCTACAACAATATTTCCTTCATGATGAAGGCTGTTGGTAATAATTCAGAGCTATAAAATCACCTGATATCCCTTGTATTTTATCAATTCCTTTAACCTGTCAACAATGAACAGAAAACCATCGGAGTTAAAATAACAAAGATCCCCAGTCTTTAACCAGCCTTGTGAATCCAAGGTTTCAGAAGTTGCCGTCTTGTCTCCCACATAACCTGCATTAACACCATCACACGGTTACTACAACAATAAAAAGGTCAATAATTTTTGGGTTTTTCAGAAGGATAAATGACCTGAAATGAAGAGATGATGGCATTATTCAGACGTCAAAACTATCAAACGGCTTGCTTTCATACTACCAAGAAATCAAAACTTAGAAAGGCAGGGATTTATGAGGCAATAGGAGGTTGAAATTAAGTAATGCGCTATTCTATATTAACTAATTCTTGATAATATCATTTGAAACCACCCAAGTCAATTGATGGGTAACTCTCAATAAACTATCCCTTAGTAAAGAATTTAACAAAGTTCTCCTCAAAGTTTCTATACTACAAAAGACTGTTGACATGATTCTCAGTTGTTGTCATGGGCCTAATGATGGCAAAATGAATATCCTAAAAAAAAATGTCAGATGTATAAGCTGCCGCCATACAAGTAGAATGGGACAATTCATATAGTTTAATTTTTTCGGATAATTAAATGTTATAGGAATGGCAGTCCTTGCTTCTCATTCTATTACCTTTCATGACTGTTGGCCCTCGCAGCCACAGCTCCCCCTTCTGGCCGGGAGGTAAAGCTTCTCCGGTTACAATATCAACAATCTTGGCTTCCATTATACTATACAGACGACCAACAGAACCTTGCGGCTTTGCCTCCACAAGATTCCCCATTCCGGAAGCTAATCCTGCAACCTCAGTCAAACCATATCCCTAAAAGAAAAAATCGGCAGTCACCAACTGGCAGCGTATTCATAATGCTGTTGAACATTCTAGTCATAGCCAGCCACTGTATAGGGGTTGAATAGAGTTTTAATGTAGATTTACATCACTTTCAGTTTCAGTATCACATTATATAAAACAAATTTCTAAAAGCTGTATCCGCTTGCTTCAGCCGCCAGCAACAGCAAAAGTCAAACAGACAAAGAAAAATCAACAGTGTTGCGCTAAAAAAAAAAATTGACGAGCATTTCTTAAAACAATTAAAACAAGTATGCAAAAATAAATAATAATAATAATAATAATAATCTTTTGTACCTGTATAATCTCGATATGGGGAAATTTTTCATTGAACTTCTCGGCGATCTCCTTTCCGAGCGGGGCGCCACCACAGGTTAGATACTGGAGCGAGCTGAGGTCATAGTTTTTCGTCAACTCTGATTTTGTTAACGCCACGATTATCGGCGGAGAAACCGGCATGTCAACAACTTTATACTTTTCTACAGCTTTCAACACTTTCTCGAAATCGAATCTCTCCATCAAAACTAAAGTCTCGCCAATAGCAACCGCCTTCAATATCACTAGAAAGCCAAAAATATGAAACAGAGGCAGCGTTAATAACGCAACCGGAGGCCGCGGCGATTGCCCTTTGGTTTGATTAGTTTCGGACTGGAGATGGCTGAACATCGCAATCAACGAGATCAAGTTTCGGTGAGTCAACAACACGCCTTTGACTCTCCCGGTAGTTCCGGAAGAGTACAGGATGGCTGCAGAGTCGGACTGGCATACGGCCGGAGGAGATTTAATAAAGTAGACATCGTCGTTTCGGTTTTGAGTTGATAATAAGGAAAGGAACTCGGGGGAGTCTATGAGGATTGTACGGAGATTTGGCGGGAGTTTGTGAGAGGTATGTGACGTGGCGAAGGCGATGGACGGTTTGCTGAGGTGGAGTTGGTGAGAGATCTCTGAGGTGGTGCTGAGCGGGTTGGCGGGAGAAAAAGTGACGCCGAGCGAGAGGAGAGAGAAGTAGAGAACGGGAATTTGGAAAGAGGAAGGGGAAAGGATGAAAGCGACGTCGTCTTTGGAGAGCATGTAGTGTTTCTGGAGGGAAAGAGCGAGGGAGTTGGTTTGGCGGAGAAAGTCTGCGTAGGTGAGGCGTTGACCCGTGACGACGTCGATGAGAAATGCGGTGGTGGTGATGGTGGCGGCGGCGGCGGAAGTGGATGACTTGAGGAGAGAGATAGATAATTGTGCGGCGGAGAGAGGCTGAGATGGCGGAGGAAGCGGAAAATGTGCTCTGAGGCTGTGGAACGTTTTAGTCTTGGAACAAAAGCCGGTCTTTGGATCGATCGAACGGTGGGAGTTTGTTCCCGCCATAAATGGAGATTCAAAATCAGAGATGGATTAGTTTGAGAGTGTCAAAGACAGATGAGATGAGATGAGATCGAGAACCGCAAAAGAAGACGAAGACGGTGATGATCAGATATTATTTAAAGAATATTTCGATTAAACCTTTTTGTTTTTGCACACGTGATCAAACGTCGACAACGTTGACCGAATGCCCTGGTAATCCTTGCATTGCATGTTGATGTTATTACGGTTTGTCGTTGAAGCATAAAATAAAATTCGTGTCCCATCATTTTGAATGAAAGTGAGTAACAAGTCATCTCAAATTTTTATTTAAAATTTTTTAAAGTAACGTGTGACGTAAATATTAAATAATAAAATAGTATAAAATTTATTATTATTTATTATATTCAATATTTATTTAACATATTATTTTTAAAATAAAATTTTAGAATCTCTACTATTACTCTTTTAAATTTAACACTTGATTCTTCAGTTGAATTTATATTTATTTAATAAGATGGACAAAGAGTTTAACGAGTTTTAGTGCTAAGTTTACTTGAGTTTCTCTATCGGTGAAATATGTTTTTTAATATTTAATTTTTTTATAATATTTAATTGTAATTAAAAAATAATTTTTGAAGATTTAAAATTTTATTTTATTTTTATTTACAAAGTTTAAAATTTAAATTTTTTAAAATAATTTTTTTATATTTGTATAATATTACATCTACTTTAATGATATATAATTTTTTATTTTACGTACTTTTAATAAAAATAAATATTTTAATAAATATATTTATTATTATTTTTAAGTTATATATATTTACAATACTCTACATCAAAATATTTTTGTCATCAGTTAATATTATTTTATTTACTTTTTAATTTTTATATTAAATATAATAATTTATTTAATTTATTAATTACTATATATTAATTTACGTAAATTTTTATGTTATGTAAAATTAAATTTAAAAAGATATAAGATAAATTTAAATTTATAAAAAAAATTAAATTTTAAATATAAAATTTATTAAGTAATATTTTAATAATTTAATAATAAAATAAGACATTACTTAAAAAAAATTAATTAATAATTAAATGATCAATAATTTTTAAAAAAATTTACTTTAAAAAACGTCACCGTCAAACTTGAAAAACACAATAATGTTAACAGTTGACGCCCATTAAAGAATATAAAATTTATTTTCATTTTTAAAATGAGAATAATTTTCCTCGTTGCCCTCATATTGGCTCAGTGTAACAACCACGCCTTGACCATGAACATGGAAAACAATCAATAATAAAATAAGATGATATAATGACAAAAAAAAACCTTGAGTTGAGTCGCATGACTTCAGATTAAATTAAAAAGTAGCATTTAAAAATATAATATAAACTTCTTCAATAATATAATATCACCGTCACAGCTAAGTAAATGAGAAGATTTTGGTCTAAGCACGCAACAATTCTAACCATTGTAAACAGTAAACACACAACAACAACAACAACATATGCTAGAGCTTAGAATACCTCTGCTTTCATTTTGAGTAAATAATCGTATTAATTGAAAGGAAAAAAAAAAAAAAAGATGTAGCAGGAAAACCAGCTACTTGCAAAAGCTGCAGCACAAACAACTCTGCAAAAAACTACCAAACTTGATACGACTTCTGTTTATATCATCAATAACACTAGCAAAAGCACTTCAGTAGTAAGCAGTAAGTTGGCCTAGTCTCCAACCCATCCTGCATTGAATGATTCTTATGCCTGCCACAGTGCAACCTGCCTTTTTCATTAGCTCAAATAATAAATGTCAAAACAAAAACAAGAGTTGAAAACAAAAAGGGGGGTCAAGTTGCTTTGAATTGGTCTGTGAACAACTTGCAAATGTCACATAGCATGCAATTGTGACCATCCAGGCAGAGACCTTTTTTCTGCTCTTTGAGTAGATAGATCATAACTTGGACAAATTCCCAGAGAGAGCATGACTGATCAGCTCCCTCCTCAAAATCTTTCCGGCTGGGGATTTCGGAATAGCATTGATAAAAGCAACGCGTCTTATCTTCTTGTATGGTGCAACCTGCGGAAGGGGAAAAACCAAAAATCAACTCTAGTGCAAGAAGAATGTTTAGACTTGCTTAGAACATGCATCTTATGGTATAGATGCTTCGTGAAAAACACAGAAGGCAAATGGTTAGCATGAAACAGGACACCATATAAGACAGATTTTTTTTTTTTCTAAAATAAATAATAGACTTTAATTTTGACTATGAGATCATGAGCTTCATATCATTGCTTATTAATAGAGACAGATTCCTTCTTTTTCTTGCTGTTTCTCAACAACAGTCAATTAGGATAAAAACTTCATCTTTATTCCGTTACCTTGGAAGACAAATTCTATTAAAAACAAATTATAAATGCTGTTGAGGCAAGACCATATCCTAGTACCAGACTGTTAATCATGTAATCTGGTCACATGTATAACAATTTTGAATTCAAAATTGGGGTGTTATATAACTCCCACGGTTGATCAAATAAACTTGTTTTTGACAAAAAAGGAAAAAATTGAATTCAAACCATTTCTTCACTGTTTGTCATGTGAGCCATTTGTCTTTAAACAGAACGCAACTTAATTGAAGTCATTGAGTGCCTTGAGGCTGTGACCAAAATTGGAGCAATGCAAACATCAACACACTTTTAACTCCAATATCAGTGTTAACATTGGCATTCAGAAGCATGCCTGTTTTGCAATGAAATCCTTTATTTGAGCCTCAGTGATACTGCTTCCAGGTTTTCTCACCACAAAGGCCATGGGAATCTCCCCTGCCTCTTCATCAGGATACCTGCTTGAGAATAAACCAAATAGATGAGAGCTGGTCAGTGCTAAAGCATCCTGAGAGATTAACCTAATTCCAATTGAAGCTCTGTAGGTAGGTTGGTCCATTCTATGAAATATGAAACAATAAACAAATTGTACAAGCAGCCCCTTAACAACTGGACCTACATGTTCGCATCTGATATAATTGTTAGAGATTAATTTTCAGATTGAAGAGAAGTGAAAAATAAGAAAAATGAAACAAATTGCTTCTATAAAAGTTCACTCGTATATTTTACTTTGCACATGAGTACATCCCATCTTATGCCGTAAATTATGTGTCAGAAAAAATAAAAATAAACCCCATCTCAGGTACCCATTTAGATTAATATAAAAAAAGCTAGATGTCTAGAACAACTGACCAGAAATCCCAACAAATTTGGATGTTAGATCATACTGATATCAGGATTGTTTATCCCACAAAACCTACATACTCGCGCTCCATCTAAGATATCATAAACTTCTCCCTCAGATGTGAATTGGAGAGCATGCAAGTCAGAAGTTTCTGGCAGCTTTTATAGTGCCACAAAGCATTAACAGTAAGAGCATAAAATACATGCACGTGTCCAATATGGACCAGAAATGACAATAAATACAATACATACGGAATCACGGCAGCATCAGCAATTTCAGGATTGGATTGAAGTAATTGTTCCAACTCGGCTGGGGGAACCTACATAATTATTCCAGATAAAACGAGATGATGTTATTCACCTACAACATATGTCCATATGAATAAGGCTGTTTGTAAAGATTTGGTCATTAGATCACCTGATATCCCTTGTATTTTATTAATTCCTTTAACCTATCAACAATAAAGAGGTAACCATCAGAGTCAAAATAACAGAGATCCCCAGTCTTCAACCAGCCCTCTGAATCCAGCGTTTCAGAGGTTGCCTTGTCATCTCCTACATAACCTGCATTAACACCAGCATTAAGCCAATCAAACAAGAAGCTTCCAAATTGTTTGGTTTTCAAAAAACTGAATTTAACAGAAACATTTGCGAGAAATGGAATTATTCAGACGGTAAAAGTATCAAAGGGCTTGTCTTCTGACTACAAAGAAATAAAAAGCCTGAAAGGAAGTATCAAGGCATTTATGAGATCATAGGAAGTGTCAGATAATGAGCATATTTCCGCATGATAGATTCATAATTATGTCACTGAGACCATTTCAATCAATCAGTCTCCTTCAATGAGATATCCCATCGAGAAGAACTGAACTTACATTGCCAACTAGTTCTTTATTATAAAAGAACACTAACATGTGTTTTCATGGGCCTTTAATATTCTCTTAAAGAATGTGTAGCAAATGAATATTTGCAGTAACTTGTATGTTTCCCCAGTGTGCACTAGTTGACCCAATGTAAGTAAGATAATGGAAACAACTTTTAGAAAAAAATAGTTTCAAAGAATAAAAGGAGGGTAGCCAGGTCTAATCAATCGTATCAATGAATGATTCATCAATATCTTGTTGCAGCTGATTGCCAAAGAGAGCTCATGATCTCAATCAGCGATGCCCCCCACAAAAAAGAGAAATCCTCATCTATACTGCCATCAAAATTATTTTTTTACTGAATGAGTCCTCTGCACACAACAGAATTACTGAGTCTATTGATTTGTATGCAACCAGACATATGCATCCTAGTCCTGTGATTCTAAAAGACTAAGAATGAATAAACTTTGTTCTTAACAGCCTTTAAGATGACAATACAAGTCAGGCAGATTCATTTATGTACAGATGTGAGGCTTTTAAAGCCACCTGGTCCAGCCGTCTAGTTGTCCATCTCAGAGGAAGAGAGCGTCTACATTTTCAAACAAAGAAAAAAATAACACAGTTTGTTGGGCATCCATTGCAAGCACCCAGTGTGCTTAAATACATGGGCAAATCTGGTTGGAAGCAGGTGATTATGTTTACTTCAGAAAATTTGTTTGGTTGTTATTTTCCATTCATTGATCTTATACACCTGATAGTCTTTATCTTCTCATTCTATTACCTTTCATGATTGTTGGCCCCCGCAACCACAACTCCCCTTTCTGGCCTGGAGGTAAAGCTTCTCCAGTTACAGGGTCAACAATCTTTGCTTCCATTAGTTCTGTTAGACGACCAACAGAACCATGCCGCTTGGCCTCATCAGGCCCCATGGTCCTTGCTGCCCCTCCTCCAGTCTCGGTTAACCCATATCCCTAAGACAAAGAAGAAAAGATGAACACTCAACAACCAGCAGGATTCATACTGCTACTGAAATATCTAACCAAGGTAACAGCCAGCCATTGCAGTACATAATGGAAAGAGTTTGCAACACAAAAGTAAATCTGCAGTGCATACAGGGATAACTTCTCATCCATGGATTCCAGTAGAAATGTAGAATTTATGTAAGTTTTTATCACTTCAAGAAACCTTTAAGGTTCAAGAGCATAAGCATACAACAAACTTCTATGCAGTTGTTCCTGTCATGTTATCATTTCATAAGAGCATGCAAAAAATAAATACATAACCGTGCAATACAAAGGGTTTCTCTGTGTAATTTTGTTCTCTTATACCCTGGTGAAAATCAAATAGAAGAATGTCACAGAGTTTAGCATATCACAGAATCTGTTATCACATTGCCCATTCAAAAAGGACATTGTTATATTACCTCTCGGTTTTATAATAAACAGTTTATAATGGCCCAAAAATTCCGCACGCCTACCACTCCCCTCAAAATTCATTTGATACCAGAACCGACAAACTTCAACCATGTAGCATATCACCAAAACCAATATGAGCGGGAGCCACAAACATTAAAACTATTAGCAGTACAAATACTTCAGAAAGCAATTAATACATTCATCACCAGGGGCGGACGGGCTAGCCACAAGGAAATTATATCTATAATATTACTTTTAGATAATAAGTCAATTTTAATTAATTTTCTAGAAATAAAAAAGATATTTTTAATTATAAAAATGTTATATTTTGTCAAGTGATATTAAAGCTTAGAAAAAATTTTGGGTGCCTCCTTGAACCGTTACTTTTTTGTTTAATTGAATTGTTGTAAAGTGTGTTTACCAATAAATTATAAAAAACATGATATAGATGTGTCAACAATTCAATGACAAAGAAGGTAATGCAATGAGAATATCAAAGATTTAGTCCAAAAGCTATTGTTTATAAATCCAATCTTAAAAAAGAATATTTAATTATAAAAAATATCATTATTTATTAGCAAGCAATTTCAACCCAAATTGAAATTACATCCCCCTTTTTTTTACACCCACTTCCACTGCTCATTCCTTTCTCTTATTATCTCTCCTCTTAATTTTTTTAAAAAAAATATCTTTAGAAGTTGAAGACAACATACGTTGAAACAAAGTTAACGACAACACACATTGAATTCCATTGTTAATCTTTCAAAATTTATAAATAATTTATTATTATAATTATTCTCTTTAATATTTGTTATTTACTAATTCACGTAAATAACTCACATACCTTTAATTTTTTACATAAAATTAGAAGCACTTTATTATTATAGTGGTAGTATAATTGAGTTAATGTTCTTTGACCTTTTAAATCGAAGAATTTGAAGAATGTGGAAATAAATAGTAACCACTTAACATTATATTTTTATATATACGCCAAATATAAATATTGTTATAACACAAAATAATTGCATATGAATACATCACATGTTTATTTTGTATCTTTTTTAATTTATATTTTTCTTTATGCATTTTTCTAACTGCATGTATCTTTTACTATTTTAATTACTAAAATCAGAATTAATGCCTATCATCAAAGTTCACCTCTATTTATATATATATATATATATATAAATACTTTTAAAAAAATAATTTAATAATTTACGTAACTCATTATATGATGAGCATTTGCACTTAAATGTATAATACAATTTTATAATATATCATGATTATAAAAAAAATATAAATTAACTAAATAATAGCGTGTGGCATTGTTGCTCATTATATGAGTTATGTAACCTATTAAACTATTTTTCTATACTTTAAAGTATATTTTTTATTTTTTCAATAATAAATTTTTTTCTATTTTAAATATAATAATAAAATTCTTTCATATTTACTTATATTCACTTAGAGATACTTGTATTAACATTTAATTTAGCTGATCTAAATATTGGAACACCTCTGTTTATCACCCACAAAAATCTAACGTTTGACTATGAATCTCCTCAAAGTGGTCTACTTAATATTTAATATCAGTATTACTACTCATACAAACTATAAATACAAATTAATATCGAATAAGTGAAATAAATAAATTAAAATTAAAAATATGATAATAATATTATTTCAATATAAGTTAATACATATGAATCTATATAAATAATTTGTACGTGTAGTATTATTTGATCATCATTCGTTCATATTTGTGAGCCTGAACTGATCCGACTAATAAAGTCTTTTATAGAAGGTTGAGGTTTAATCCTCTATAGGGTTTGTTTTATATTTTATTATAATACTGCAAAAATATTTTTTTTTAAAAGTTATCCATCAGAATCCGAAGATAAGAATAATTTCTCCGTTACCTGCACAATCTCGACATTGGGAAATTTCTCCTTGAACTTCTCAGCGACCTCCTTCCCTAGCGGCGCTCCGCCGCAGCCAAGCACCAGAAGCGAACTAAGATCATATTTCTTAGTCAACTCCGATTTTATGAATGCCACAATTAGTGGAGGCGAAACAGGCATGAAATTAACTTTATACTTCTCCACGGCCTTCAACATAGTCTCGAAATCGAATCTCTCCATCAACACCGAAGTGGCGCCGAACGAAATCGCCCTCACTAGCATAAAAAAACCGAAAACGTGAAATAGAGGCAACGTGAATAAGGTAACCGGATGCGGCGGTGGCGGTTCATTTGGATCAATCTCTGGCTGGAGATGGTAATATCCGGCCATTAATGCGATTACGTTCCGGTGACTCAATAAGACACCTTTGACTTTTCCGGTAGTTCCGGATGAGTAAAGAATGGCTGCAGAGTCGTTCTGATTAACGGTAAAAATAGAATTCGTGAAGTCAGCGACGTCGTTTTTGTTTTGAGTTAACAAGGAGACGAACTCGGGAGAGTCGATGAGGATTGTGCGGATATTGGACGGAAGTTTATTCGATGTGTGTGACGTGGCGAAGGCGATGGAAGGCTTGCTAAGCTGAATTTGATGAGATATCTCTGAGCTGGAACTGAGCGGGTTGGCGGGAGAAAGGACGACGCCGAGTGAGAGGAGAGAGAAGTAGAGAACGGGGATGTGAAGAGAGGGAGGAGAGAGGATAAAAGCGACGTCGTTTGTGGAGAGAGAGTACCGTGTTTTGATAGAGAAAGAGAGAGAGTGAACCTGGCTGAGGAAATCGCCGTAGCTGAGGCTTTGACCGGTGGTGGCATGAATGAGACACGCTGTAGAGGAGGTGGTGGCCACGGCGGCGAAGGAGCGGAGGATAGAGAAGCCATATTGTGGAATGGAGAGAGGTTGAGATGGTGGCGGCAGAGGAATGTTCGGTCTCAGGCTGTAGTAAGTTTTCGATTGCGAACAGTATCCGCTGTTTGGATCGATCGAACGGCTGGGATTCGTCTCCGCCATGAACGTTGATTCAGACGAGCGAAAGAGAGAGAGAGGAAGAGAGGGGGATATAGAAATGTGGGAAGGCGCGGAGTCAGTGTCACGACTCACTTTTGTGTGGTGTGAGTGCGTGTAGCGTTTGCAGGTGCCAATGAGAGGGAGAATTAATGGCCTGTGTCTGTTTGCTTTTGTGCCTTAAATTTGTGCGCCTCTCAGAAAATTCACTTGGATATAATTGAATAACGGACCTTTGTGTTTGTCAGACGGAAAATTATTAATGGTTAGAATTTCCGCGTCATCGTTGATTTTACATTTTTCTTTTTTTTATAAGTTGAGAATTTTTCATAAATAGTTAATTTATTCAAATTATTATTTTTTATTTAACTAACATTAAAATTATTTAATTTTTATAATAAAAAATATTAAAATTAGAACGCAAATTTCTTTGAACGCATTTTCTCTCCAACTGCACTTAAATCTATCTCAAATCAGAAAATATTTCTTTCTCTATTTTAAATGTAAATTTCATATTTTTAAAATATATATATATACATGTAAGACTTAGAAAAATCAAATTTAATCATTCAATAAAAATATATCATATTTACATAACAAATGTGAGATTATCGTATATTTCTTTCTATTGTAATTTATTTTTATGTTGTTTTGTTTTAATTTAAATTATGTTGAAGTTATATATTTATATTTAAATGAAAATTTGTTGTATGTATAAATTTAATATTAATAAGTTTTTTAAAATAAATGCATTGTTTTAAATGAATTTATATTTAGATGAAATATTTTATAACTTATTTTTAACATGGGTGCTTTTTTTAAGATGACTTTTGTGATTTGTTCGGTAATATGGTATTGTAGTTTTGAATGTCCGTGCTCTAAAATTGAAGCACTAGTTAACAAAAATAAGCATTGGGCCTAATTAGAAAAACCAAGTTTAAAATTTATTTTTAACTCAACCATAATTAAACACTCCGTGTTTGTCTTCATATAAAATTAATTTTAAAATCGTTAGCTTAGAAAATAAATTTTTTCGATCAACAATTTCAAATAGTCATATTAAATGAAAATACGAATTTTTATTATATAAAATATTACTCTTAATTTGTTATTTCATAAATTATGTGAGATTAAATTTATCCATTATTTAAGAGAATATAAAACGTACAATTTATACGTGGCATGTTGTTATGCACGATATAAATTGAAAAAGTATGTTTTATTTTCTTTAAAAAACATTATTAAGGATTTTTGTTCAAAAAAACAAAAAAGAAAACCCCTCGAAAGTCATTGTCAAAATTTTAAGAACTTGCGGGTTGCTCGCTTTCTCCCTGGTCCAATACGCTGTCCATATCCATAGAGATCTTTATGCCTTACAAGGTGGCAGGCCTGCAGGGGTGGACCAGATCCATATTGAACACTGTGGGATTAAAATTTAAAAATTATATGGTTAAATTTTAAATTATAAAAACTATGGCAGCAGGCCAATCAACTCGCGGCGAAAGCAATCAGTAGCCAGTTATCTCGTTTTTATTATTATTTTATTTTTATTAATAAAATATATAATAACAACACGTGTTATTTATAATTTATTATATTTTTATATATTTTATTTTATATTTGTTTAATTAAGTAATAATTTATTTATTTATTTAAAAAAATTATAAATAAATATAAATATTAAATGTTTTGCTAATAAATTTTTTTAGCATAATATTAAATCTAAATATAATAATTGTATAAAAATTTATTTAATATAATTGTAATTCAATTATATTAAATAAATTGATAAAATTGTGTCATATATTAAAATATATTAAATGAATGAGATTCTATAATATGCCCAATAATAAATTCATTATACATTTAAACTAGAGGATAAATAAATTATTTGAACTATAAAAAAGTATATTTTATTTAAATTAACATAAAATTAACGAATTGAAATAAAAGTGAATATTTTGAATCTAATTAAGATTGAATTGTCATTTATGCCAAACTTAAAAGATTAAAATATCTCATCTCTATATTTTAAATTAAATTATATATAATATATTTTCAAATTAAATAACAATATTTGTGATTTGAATGAGTTACTATTTATTTTTGTTTTTTTAAAGAGTAGAGATTTTAAATTAAATTATATATAATATATTTTCAAATTAAATAACAATATTTGTGATTTGAATGAGTTACTATTTATTTTTGTTTTTTTAAAGAGTTTTGTGTGAGGAGAGACATCTCTCTCATTAACAATCTAACCTCCTACTCTTAGTATATTATTTGAATTTGGTTGATTGCGAGTGCGGTACACTTTAGTAGCCAGTTGAGTCACCCTAGAGATTTTATGAGTTGTTCATTATTAAGGATAAAGTTCACACATAATTCAATATTATAGTCTAAAAGACATTTTTACCCCAATAAAATTTTTAATACTCAATTCTATCTTGATTCATTACTTTTTACTTTCTATTTAGGGATAAGGACATTTTAATCTCATGAATTTGACATAATTCTCAATTTTATCTCACGAGTTGCAGAAAATTTTAATTTTGTCTCAGTCCGTTAATAAGATTCTATTAATTTTAACTGAAAATCTATTTTAATTGTACATTGACAAATTTATCCTCAGTTATTATGTTAATTAAAAATGGTAATGTGAGTACATTATACAATGTATACGTGTCAATTTTTAATAGGCTAATAAAAATAAAAAGACGCATGACACGTTTTAATAGGTTCAAATTTTAATATTCATTAAAATTTTATTTTATATTAAAAAATAAATAAAATTAAACTACTAAAACCGGTGACTGTCGTCACCAGCCACCGCCATTCGCCAGATTCTGATAACGAAAATAGGCAAAATTTATGTCATTGGATTCTTTTTTTTTTTTTATATCGACACAATGGTAGAATCATTTTTGTTAAAAGAAAATAAGAAGGTGGCAAAAAAATACATCTAAAATAGAGGGAGAGTAGCAGCTACCGCACGCTATTGTGTAACAGTGGGGCTGTGGCATGCACCGCCCCCATCGTTGGACATATTGGTGGCCGATCTTTCCAACAACGTGGGGGTGGTGCACGCCACCGCCCCACCGTTTCATAACGAACGATAGTAGCTGCCGGTGACACCCCCACCGCCAGTCGCTCGTCGACATGTCCAATAGTAGAGGGAATGCACGCCACCGCCCTATCGTTCGACGGCTTTGTTTTCACTTTTGGCATATCTACGATACTCCGTTGACAACAAAAATCATATTATTGTGTAAATCACAACATTTTGAGTTAAATCGCAATTGGTCACCGACAGCTAATCTACTACTGATGACGACGGCAGCGGCTACTATCTTTTTATTTATTTATTTTATTATTTAAATGACAAATCAGTGATTGACACGTGAATATTTTATGTCAGGCCATTTTAAGGTTTGTGTAAAGTGACTATTTTGTCATTCAAGTATTAAAATTAATGAAATCTTACTAATGGACTAGGATAAAATTGGATTTTCTAAAATTCGTAGAATAAAATTGAAAATTTTGTCAAACTCGTAGGACAAAAATGTCATTATCCCTTCTATTTATATAAAAAAAATATTTTTAATAGTCATTTACCATTTTTCCCTCATTGCTAACATATTTTGCAAAATTGTAGGAATTGAAACGTTACGAATATCATAATATGATTAGTTATTTTGGACAGGTGTCACTATGTAAAAATTGTCATCATTTTTCATTAACAATGGAGCAGTCAAAAATTTTAAAATTTACATCATTGGACTCTATTTTTCTTATTTTTACAATGGTTGGATTATTTTTATCAAAAAAAGATAAGTAGACGACAAAAAATGGTAGAAATGAGCAGTGACCACCACCGCCTGCTGTCAAACTAGGGGCAGTGGCTTGCACCACTATTCTCTACCATTTTGATCCTTTTTTTTATATAAAAATGACTCAATTATTGTGTAGATTAAAAAAATAAAGTCTAATAATGTAAAATTTAATTTTTTTTACCATCTTGCCGCAGTTTCCCACATAACATTGACAACTCTATTTTTATTTTTTATTTAATTTAATTTATTTAATAAAAATATAAAGTAATTACATACTGATACATGTCTAAAAGTAACTAATCGTATTATGGCACGCGTTCTTTTTATTAATGTTTGTGTTTTTTAAATTATATTAAGAAAAAATGACATTTTTGTCCCTGTAAATGGGCTAATACCTAATTTTATTCATAAAATTTTTAATTACCTAATTTTACCCCTCTTTGTTAGGCTAGTTACTGTTAATTTTAACTAATATAGGACAAAATCATAACTTAATAAAAATATATTCAGACACTCTGACATGTGTCATATAACAATTAATTATTAAGTAAATAAATAAATAATTCGACTGCAGTTAGCTCAGTGGCTAGCCACCATCAGGCGCTGGTCGTTGGACTCTGACGATAAAAATTAACAAAATTTATATTATTAGACTTTTATTTTTCATGATTATAGAATAATAGGACATATTTTTTTATAAAAAATTAAAAGGTGGCCAAATATAGTAGAAGGGCAGTGGCCACCGCCGTTCACTATAGAACGGGGCGGCGGTGATGTGGACTGCCATTGTTGTTTGATATATCGATGGCCAATCTATCGAACAGAGGCGGTAGCGCACATCATTATCGCCTTATTTTACGACAGACGACAATGGCAGCCGGCCTCCACAACGGGATGACGATCGTCGTAAAATAATGCGGTGGTGCACGACGTTGGATAGATTGGCAACCGATCTATCTAGTGACAACAGCGGTGCATGTTACCACTGTCTCGTTTACTGGGGACGGGGGTGGCCACCGCCTTCCACCACTGGACGGGATTCGTCGTCAAATAGGATAACAGTTAGGGGTGACAATTCGTGTAAATAAATCGTATTTATGTCGTGTCAATATAAGGTATTAATAATTTTTTATAATATTTGTTTACGATTCATTTACTAAATGAATCAGATATTCAACACAAATATTTGATTTGTTTAATAAATAAATTACACGACACGATATGATTAGACATATTTAAATAAATAGATCAAATTCAATTCGTTTATACAATTATAAAAGATTCGATTCGCTTACAGTTATATTCGTTTAAATAAATAATAACACATAATTCGATTCGTTTACATGGAATATTCAATTCGTTTAAAACACGTTTAAGTTACGATTAATAAAATTTAAATTACATTAAAAAAATTAAGTATTTAATTCATCTAATAATAAAATTATTCTAACACAGTTAAATAAAATAAAATAAAATAAATTCCACATAATTAAATGAGGAGAGTCCTTAATGTTTAGATACATTAAGATTTTGATTTTTAATTATATATATTTTTAATTTTATAATTTAATTAAACGTGACTAAAATGAATAGACACGAATATGATTCGTTTATTAAACATGACTTAAACAAATTAGTGAATCGTAGACTTTAAATACATATTCAACATGATTAATAAACAGGTAACACGAATTCGAATTGTTTATAAATTATATTAATTTTCTCTATCTATATTCGTTTAAAACATATTGAATTCTTGTCAAATAATCATATAATGACTCATTTTGCATCCTTAATGGTGATGGCCGCCGCTCTCTCACCATATTTGCTACACTTTGGCCTTTTTTTTGGGTAAACAAATAACTCAATTATTGTGTAGATCATAAAAATTTGAGTCAAATGATATAAATTTTGATAATTTTTGTAGTCAGAGTCCGATGATGATAGAGGGTTCTGTTTTTTTAAATAATTTATTTTTTAAAAATAAAATTTAAAAATTTAAAAATAAATATTAAAATCGATACTATCTAAATGTGCCGCATGTCATTTTTTTTTATCAATGACGAATTATTTGTTGACACGTAAAAATAATATTTAACACTTGAATTTTAGCATTGGTAAAAGTGTCATTGTATTAAAAAAATGAATTTTTTTTGTTAAATTTAACGATTATTGACTAACGAAAATGGATAAAATTAGAAAATTTAAAATTTTAGAGATCAAATAGGGTATTAAGCCATATTTCAAGAACAAAAATATAATTTTTTTATATTAAATTAAATTAATGGATTAAATTGTATTGCGTGTTTAAAAAATAATGAATTAGTAAAATTGTGACACGTATTTAAAGTGTAATTTATTTTTATAATAAATTATTTTTTTATTCTTCAACCATTAAAATTAACGGTAAAAATTAATAAATTAAAATTAAATTAGATATTTTAAATCTTATTAAGATAAACTTGTTAATTAACCTAAAAAATTGGATAAAATTATCCTTAGCTCAATTATTAAATTAAATTAGTAATAATTAAGTTAAATCCACCTAAAAACAATTATAACAAAACCTTCCTAATATTTGATGAACCTAAATTGTGTTACTAATTGTAACTTAGTTTGGATAACCACTTTGCGTTTAGATTTGTACTTATTTATTTAAAAATATATATAAATTTTTTCGTTACAAATCTATACAATTAAACAAAATAAATAAAATCAAATTAGATCAAGGCCACCTAGCACCTGCCAATTAGCTAAGTGGCGGAGATGGGCTATTGGGCCTAGGAGAAAAATATAACTGCACTACTTTGTCACAATCTGAAAAGAAAATATCCAAAAATGACAACTTTTGAAAAGTTATAAATAACAAAAAAATTATTTGGTTAATTTTATTAGTTGGATGGTAATGAATGAACCAAATTATTGTTTAAATAATATAATTTAAAAAATTTATAATTTGAGCACAAAATTAATAATTTTTTTTTAAATTTTTGTCCAAATAGGGTGCGCAGCTTTATTATTGGGATTCGTTATCAACCTTCTTTTTCAGTTTTTTTTTTAAAATTTATTCATTTATTATTATTTATTAATTATTTTTAATCAAATTTATTAATTTTTAATCTGTATTATTTTAAATTTATTTATTTAAATTTATTTTAACATATATTTTAGATCAAAATTTTAATTAAATAGTTTGTAAAAGAGAGATGTAAAAATATTTTAAAAGTAAAATAGTTAAAAAAAATTAAATATTTAATTAATAAAATTCGTAAATATGTTGAGAGGTTAAAATAGATTTTTGTTTTAAAAAAATAATTATTATCGAATATTTTCTAAATTAGAAATACTTAAAAGCGGCAGAATTGTAATGGACGAATAAGAAAATTCACTATACTTTTGGGACAAAAGCAAAAATAATAAAACGATAGGGGCATCAAAGAGATATTATTCAAGAAAGGGTTTAGGGGTTTCTCCCTCTCCTTTTTAGCGCAAAGAAGAAGAATCAGCAGCTGAACCGGTGTTTTTGAGAGAACAAACAAAACACAGCGTTTGGACAAAAAGATGCCACGAACCACCACAGTGGATTGCCCCGGTTGCCCTCCGGTTCGGGCCTTAACATTCGATTCCCTTGGTCTAATCAAAGGTGATTATAATCTGCCCACTTCCCTTTTGCTAACTAATTGAAATTATCAACACATAATCTTAAATCTTACAAATTCTTCTTCTTTTTTGTTTTGGGGTCATTTTAATGTCTCGGTGTTGGTGAATAATAGTTATTGAAGCTCGTGGTGAGCAAGGAGGGGTTCCTAAGGTAGTGGAGAGATGGGGCGACCCTGACGCCTCCAAATGCGTGCTTGCAGCTTCCATTGACGACGCAGAAAACGACCCCGTATGTACTTGTTATTATATTTCTTACTTTCTTTTCTGGGTTTAAAGTACAAATGGCTAATTCGATTTTCTATCCCTTTTACATTTTTCTCTTTTGTAGTTATGACGATAAATGTTTAGTTTTGCAATAATATTTTGGTAATTTCTTTACTGGAACTCTAACGTTGTACATAATCTGGTTTCTTTTTCTCTATGGTTGCAGTTATTAGCCGTTGCAAGAAAAAATGGGGTGGTAAGTTGCTTTTGAGTTTTGTGACTACGATATTATGAAGAGTTATAGTGCCAAATTTTGCTAGTAGCTATAACTATACTGATGCTTCTCTTGAACAATTTGTGCCAAATTTACCCTGCAGATTGAAGTTCTCAATCCTCTTAATGGGGATATCAGAGTTTCGATTTCTAATGCTGGTGATACTGGTGCCCGACCTGAAGATAATGGTTTTGTTGGTTTGCATTTGTTCAGAAGACAGAGAATGGAGTTGTCAGCCAGGTATCTTTTTTCTTTATGCATTTTCTATGATATCAAATATTAATCTGACAAGCTACATTTCTTTTCCATTAATTGGATTTGGTTGTTGTACCATGTTGATCGATGCAGTTCCTGGTAACTACTCTGCCCCCTTTTTGTATTTTGATACTGATTGCTGCTGAACTGGTCTTTTCAGGTCATGCACTTTGCTTACCTGTACAACAAAAGGAAATGCTAGCATGAGGTCAATTGGGGTCTCCAATGCACTGGATAAATCCTGTAGTAGTTCTCTCAAATCTTGGAATGTATGTACTTCTGGTACTATTTTTTGTTCCAAGGTGGATAAAAGTGAAAATTATGCCTTATTTGGAGGGTGAGTGCTTTCATGTTAAATAATAAGGCAATGTGCCTTGCAGTTGTTCTTTTTTTTAATCTTTTGTATTGGAATATTATAGTGTTTAAGAAACTTATTCCCCTGGTAAAAATGTTGGTGTTTTAACTCAGGAAGGGCGTTGAAGTTAACGTCTGGGATCTTGACAAGTGTGAGAAGATATGGACTGCCAAACCTGTGAGCCATTTCATCTTTCCTTATTGCATCCGGCATCTTGAACAAGATTAATGATTGTTTTTATCTTTTAAGCCTATCATGTTCCCAAAATTCATATAGTTTTAATCTGATCTGTGCAGCCCCCTAAGAATAGCCTTGGTATATTTACCCCTACTTGGTTTACATCAGCCACGTTTTTGAGTATTGATGATCATCGAAAATTTGTAGCTGGCACCAACAACCATCAGGTAATCTTATGCATCAAAGTGGAATAAATAACTTTATTTGAGATCGTTTGGGAACCTGACATTCTTGTGGGCAGCAATAATGAAAAGTAATGAAAAATTACAAATAAAATTTGTTCTGTTGATAGTGTAGCTTTATTTTCTTTGTTTGCATGGTGATTTGTGGGCTGATGTCAACATCGTTCTTGAGGTTACTTTGAGGAGTGTTTACCAGCATTGAAAATTTCAAGTTTGTTATACATTCACTTCAGTAAATATGGTTCTTTCTGTAGTTGAGCAAATCAGATCAACTTGTTAGTTAGGTGAAAGAACTGTTTTTGTAGATTGTTTTGAAGATGGCCAGTTTTCTATACTTCAGCCGAAGTTCTTTTGTTTTATAAATTAAGGGCATCTTTACTTTAGCAGCAAGTTTTCTCAATTTTTCCATCCATCATTTCTGAATGTGGTTTATATAATAAATATCATTATTAAGTCCCGAAATAAAAAAAGGTCTGCTTCCTTTCAGGTTCTGGTTATTTTGTATTTTTTGCCGTCTTTGTGACTTGTTTTCCTGGTTCTGTATTAGGTTCGCCTCTATGATATTTCTGCTCAGCGAAGACCTGTTATGTCATTTGATTTCCGGGAGACCCCTATTAAAGCAATTGCTGAAGAACCAGACAGCTATAATATCTGTATAGGGAATGGTTCTGGTGACCTTGCTTCTATTGACATACGCACAGGTATTTGCAACTTCTGTGAACATTTAGTCATATACAGTTCTGCTTTGTTCAATTATTGTGATACTTGCATTAACTTTGATTGGCTGTTATAATGTTAAATTCCTCTGTAAACATATGATATGAGAAACAAGAAAAGAGAAACTACTGCTATTAAAAAACATCATACCGTTCAAGATGGTTGTCACAGCTCTCCAAAAGGAAGCACCTGCATTTCCAGAATGAGTATGAAATTTCTGTTTTATGGGCTTAGTTTTTCCTGTAAAAGAGGTCATAATGCTTTGTTTGTATTCTAGTGGTGACGGTAGGTATAACTTTTGTGAGCTTGGAAGGGGGGCTTCCTTGGGAATTTGTGCTTTGCGGAGTTTGGTCTTTTGGCCGAAACTGGAGTAGGATGAGCGTCCTGTTATCTGGTGTAGATGAGTGTTTTGTCTCAGATTTTTTGCCTGAGATTGAGCTTTGATTAAGCTTGAGTTGGACCATCCTCTGCAAAACTTGACCTGATCGAAGTTCATAGAATCACATTTCGAGGCTTCATATGTTTTGTTATGTCTGGTAATATGTATGACGAATTCTACTGTGGGAAAGTGACATAAAAATTACCAAATTGAACTTTTTAGAGTGAGCTGGTTAGTTCAATCCGGCTCAAACCTTATTCTCAGTTCACCCCATACAAGAGGGTAGGGCTGGGTAATCTCAGGCTTTTAAATTTCATCATCATTATTGTGGGTACGACACCACTTATTACTCAAATGTCTTAATGTGATAACCAGTGACAATTTTAAGTTTTGTGATGAGCTAATTTGTGCTGCTTTGAATAAGATATAGACATGTTAATGTTGCTTCTGCATTTAAAATACTTTATATAGTTCCTACCATGATTAACTTTTTTGAATGTTGTAAAATGCTTTCTTTCCTGTATTACACTGAAGTAAAACCATCCTTGCAGGAAAATTATTAGGATGCTTTATTGGGAAGTGTTCTGGAAGTATCAGATCTATAGCTAGGCATCCTACGCTTCCAGTAATAGCATCATGTGGTGAGTATATTGCATGGTCTTCTACATTTAAACTGTAATCTGTTTCCCCTGCAGGTTCACAGTTTTGGAGCCAAGATTATGCCTTTTTGTATATAATTCAAAGAATATCTTGACTTTTAGGTTTGGATAGCTATTTGCGCTTTTGGGATGTAAAAACACGGCAACTTCTTTCTGCGGTATGCTCCTAAATTTTATTTGTTGAGGCTCCTATATTATCTTTCATAATGATGCTGTTAGGAGTCTACAATGTTATATTCAAACTTGTCTAGAACTGTGTTATAAAGATTATTTGTGGTATCTATTGATTGTTACCACAATGTTTTCTTTCGCAATGGTATAAAAATCTAACTTAATAGTGTATATTTGAGGCAAAAGTAACGATAATTTGTGATAAGTAGGAGTTGCTAATTTTTTGTTTCTTGTAAAGCTGGTAAATGTTGACATTGAAAATATGCAGATTTCATGAACTGCTTTGTCACGTGTAGGTTTTCTTGAAGCAGCATCTTAATGAGGTCATTTTTGATTCCGCTTTTGCTGACAAAGGTTAGTTCTTGCTGTTCCATGTTAGTCAGGCTGTGGTAGTGCTTTAAAACCATTGCAGGTCACTAGTTGCTTGCTTATAGAGAAGACTTTGTGCTTTTGATAATTTTTTTGGGATCCATGAAGTGGCATTTTGGTTATATTATGTTTTTTTAAACTAATTATGGACGTGTCTTCCTTTTGATTGTTTTCTTGTATGATGTTCATAATATAGCTTTTATTTCTACATCCAAATTTGATTCTATTCTGAGTACTAATTCTGCACGCCACTTCGTACTAGTAGAAGTTGCTCAAGCTGCAGCAGCAGATATGGTGGTACATGAAGCATGGAATGGGAATTATGTTCAAGAGGATGAGACAGAAACACTGCCTGTGAAAAGAAAGAAGGCACCTAAAGAGAAGGATGAAAGCAAAAAGAAGGCATCCAAAGAAAATGGGGAAAGCAAGAAGTTAAAATCCAAGAAAAAAAGCAAAAGAGTAACAGGTGACAGCCATGATGATGCATCATAACTCCCGATGAAGTATACTCCTTATATATTGCACAATGCAGAGGACCAGAATCAAATCCCAGCCTGCATTGTGCTTTAAATGTCATTGATAACATTAATGCAGCAGTTCTATGTACTCCCCGAGTGAGAAATCCTGGGATATATAGGAGATTTTGATTTTTCCATTGGATATAGAAAGGGGCTAGAATAATAATCAGATCTGTGTGGTTAGAAACTGATTTTATAGGTTTTCATTTGAATCTAGCAAAATTATCTGTGACCAAATTTTGATCTTTCTGATGTTGTATTGTTGTTATCTTGACTGCTAAATTTTGCAATTGAAGCTTGAGAAGATGAGCTTGTGGTACTTCTGGTAACAAAACATATAGCGAATCATAAAATAAACAGCCTAGCATGATCTAGAATGGCTACCACAGGATTTGATTAAATCAAAATATCACCTTTCAGTTTTCCAGAAGTTCTGGGTTTTCAGATGACAAACGCAATCAACCTTTGTTCAATTCAAAATTCCAGTCTCACAATTTTTCCATAACCCCAGCCATCCATTACTTATGTATCAATTATGAAAATGTGGAGTTGAAGGGATAAAGAATACATCAATTTTTTTTTTAATAAAAAAAACACTTGTCAGTTCAATTACTTGTCAAATTTTGGTGCTTGATCGATATTGTTAAATGCCAAATAAAACTTCAAGCCGACTCAAGGTTATAGCACAAAAATGGTCAACATGATAATACATGCTTCTTCATTTCTGATAACTGGATGTAGGAAATCAAACGTTAATTTTATCATTTCCACATCATTAGTTACACTCTGGCTGTCTATAGAAACAAGCAGATGGTGGAATCCAGATTCACTTGATGTGATCTGCTGAAATTATGCTTGAAGTAGAACCAAATACAAAATGTTGCAAAGAGCCTAATATGAAACAAAAATAATAGTTTCTGAGGAAATCATAACAAAAATTAACATGAAGACGAAAGGGAAGGGAAGCTTCAAGAAATTACTGAGACGAGGTTTCTTCCTTTTTCTTCTCGGACAAGTATCTGCAATCAAGAATATAACATGAAAACTTTGTTACATATTTGCTGCTTTTGATGCCATGCAAGAAATCATGGCTAGAGGGAGTAACAAATCATATTGATATGTACTTGAAAAAACAGATGAAAGTTGCTGAAAGGAAATTGGTCTGATCTTGATGTAGAGAATTGTCACAACCGGGACAAATATATTATTCTTTTTTCTTTTTATTCACCCACCCCTGCCTTTTTCTTCTCTCCCCCTCCACACCCACCCCCCGGCGCATTTTTTTTTCCGGTTTGTGGATAAAATACTGAAAACTCCATAAAGCCAATTTCTACTGAATACTGCCAGGTCTATGAAATAGATGATAGGCATTAAGACGGGGTATTGCTGATATCTTTTGGTAATCATCTACTGTAGTTTGTAGTATTTTCATATGTAATCTAACAATTCCCTCCAGTTCCTACGTTGTGTGAGTTTGATCATAACAGATCAAAACAAACCCTAAACTAATACTCTTATCAGTCTGAACCTTATTTCCCAATCATAACAACACATGCAAGAAGAAAATAGTATCTTTTACAGAAATTTGTAAATTTATCACAAAAGAGAGGAGGAACAGAGAATATTAATCAGACAGGTTAGTGGTTCCAAAAAATCTGCATATGCAGTTGCTTACCCCTGAGCCCTTGCCCAACGAGAAAGTTGATAAAGCTGAACAGTCTCATTGGATGCATGGCATGCCAGAAGTAAATAATTGCGTGGCTGTACCATCCAGGCAAACCTCATGAACAATGCTGAATAGATACACATTGCTGCACACAATAAACACTAGGCAAGATTACATCCCAGCCATAAATTCAATACTTGACAACAAATAACCATTATTTCTTCAAAAATACATATTTCACCTGTTGTCATGTTGCCAGAAATCATTTCTGGAGGTTTCTTCATGTCCACCAAACCCTGTTAAATCCATTTATGACAAGACAAAGTCAATAAATAATAAACTTAGGTAAAATATGGCTTAGCAACTTACACCAAGTGTGAACATATTGAAACCCCTATAGTTTGATAATATAGCCCCAAACTCAAGGTTGAGGGCATACAGCAAGAACAAATCCCCAGTTGGCAACAGGTCCCCAAAAGTGAGTTGTTTTTGGACCAATTGGACTGTTCAAGAAAGCTCGGAACGAAGCCATAAATCTGCATAGGTAGCAATTTCAAAGTCAAACGATCCAACATAAACGAGACACAAACATCATGCACATAGAAGAGAGAAAGTATACTTGGGAAGCAAATTACATTACTTCAAAACTTAATTTACAAAAAAAAAAAAAAGAAAAAAAGAATCATAACCCAGCACTGCTCTTGCATAAACAACAACTATCAGATTAAGAACTTGTAATAGAAAGTAGAAGTTAGACTAAATTTTCAATACACCAACTAATAAATGGAGCATCTTGGGCTTAGTCAATGAACAAATATATATTGTTCATCCACCCCACCCACATAAAATTCACCGAAAGCTTTGAAGTTGAATCAATGCCTAGCATGTAATACATATCAACGCAATAAATAACAACATGAAAATAACCCAATTTTTTGAATTAGGGTTTTGTTTACAGGAAAAGCATACCTGAAAACGGCGTCGTACCGGTGGAAGTCGATCGGCTGACTTTCGCCGAGGGAGACACAGCTGATGTTTGTGTTGGTGAGATGCTCAAATCAGATGGGAGTCGGGAATAATGAGTTGTTTCAAGAGAGTGAGTGGTGTCAAGTCAAGAAGAACGGAGGCGGTTTTACGAGAGCCAATTGTCCTGGACCACGTGGAATTGTGGCTGATTTTGTCCAAAGACATGAAGTGGTTTAAGTTTTACACATGGACTTGCCCGTAGGTGATTCCGATTGTACAGTCCCGCAGCCTAATTTTGACGCATCAGAAAAACGTTTTTAAAATAATCAATACCACGAGTATCTCAGTCTCACTCTCACACTTTATTATTAATTTTTTAAACAACGTTAATATAACTCATTAATATTAAATAGTAGGATTTCATCTAATAGAATTTCTAATATAAAATCAAAAAGTTACTAAGACACTACATAAAATTACATAATTTTATTATAATTTGCGGGATTTATAATTTTCCCGTAAAGGGATACAAACAATCTCAAAAGTATGAGATTACTACCCATTTAAGCAGAGAGATTTATCCTATAACAAGAATCACTATTTCATATAAGATAAGATACCTACCCTCACATAATAGAGATAAAATAACTTCCATTCTCACATTTTTATTTAATATTTAATTTATGATTCCATAAAAATTATAAAAATATTTTTTTATGCAGTATATTTGATGAACTGTTTTTTTATTTATTTAAAAATGTGTGAGAAAAAACGCCTCAAAAAATTTAGAGTCAAAGAAAGACGATTTTTTTTTCATTTGAAGGGCGTTTGAAAACTGTTAGGGGAAAAACAAGCACTGATATAACTCTTCAAATAATTATAAGATAAAAAAAATTGTTGCCCCTAAACATGTTTGTAAATTAAAGCTTTGGACTAAGTCTAACATTTTTAGCAGATTCGAATTGCCGCCGCCCCATAAAATCAATAGCTAAGTTAGGGTTTGGCAATACATGAAAATTGCATATTCGATGATAAAAATATGTACACAATTTTTTTTATTTATTTATAGAAATTAACTGGTAGTTATATGATGGGAATTTCAGCTATTTTCTAAGCTCAATTGGAAGAATAGTATCTAAGAAAATCTTACATTTTTTTTTTCTTTTACAAATCTATAAACAAAATTTTGAGGCTTCAATTCTTTGTTTTAAGGAAAATAAATCAACAATGGTCATAAGCGTAGTTTATTAGTAACTGTATATATTTTTTTGAGTGGATTAATATTAAGATCTTGAATTCAAATACTTTTTCTATTTAAATAATTTTTTTTTATAAAAAAAAATAAATCGAAAGATTGAGTTTTGTTTTTAAATATAAAAGATGGAGTTCAAATTTCACATGAAAAAATAATTATTATTCTCCAATGCGATGAACATGGTAGGGTAATTTTAATAATTGAATGAAAATGGAAAATTTTGGTGTGTTTTGTTGCATGCAAAATTAATGTGATGAACAATATGCTCAATTCAATTAAATATAATTTTTCTGTTCGAACAATATGCTATATATTGTTGCTGACCAATTGAAATCCTTTCAATGGGTTTCTGTTTTTTCAGTATATGATGTTAGAACTGCTTCGCAAATTAATGGCGTGTGTGGCCCGTTGCTAATAGAATTAAAGCCGATTCCTAAAACTTTGGAATATCAAAACGTTATAACATCCACAGAGAATCAACGAACAAGACAACTCATCATATTAACAGAAACAGAAGTAGACAAAGTTGTTTTTGTTCATTTTGCAATCATCATTCATCAGCTGCTTAAATCATAAGCACCCGTTAATGAAATAAAAAGAAGGTGAGAATTTGATTGGTTCTTTACGTTTCTATTGGTATTTGCTGCTGAGATCAATCAATCGTCCAAGAAGGCAATGGCGTTTGTACCACTTTTCTCATCGACAAGAATGAAGTCACAGGTTTTATTATTTGGGTTCTTGTATCACGTTTCATATTTAATAAAAATTAGGTACATTTTAGGTATATAAAAGTGGATATGTAACATTATTTAATAGACTAGTATTTTATATCAATCGCAAGTGCCCGACTTGTGACAAGTGGTATTAGAGTAGACCCAAATTTTCATTCATATGTAGATTCTCAAAATCTCTCCAATAAAAATTACTACATAGGATGTGGGTCCCCTAAGCCTTTAGAGAGATGGACAATAGCTCTAAAAATCATGTGTCTTGAACCCCAATAGAAATTGTCACATGGATATTAAGTCCCTTAGCCTGGAGGGATGGGCAATATGGTCAGGTTGGTCCTTGAGTTTGGACCACACCATGACAAGGTTGTCACGTGATTGGTAGGGGAGAATATCACGTCCAACATCGAATAGAAATTGGGTGAATCTTGAGTATATAAGAGTGAGTATGCAGTATTATCTAACAGACTAATCTTTTAGGTCAATTGCAAGCGCCTGACCTGTGACACTTGCTAATGCTTATGCTTTGCTAGTGTTGAAAATTGATGATTCAATAATTTTATATGAGTAAGAATTGAGATAAATATCAATAGGAGAGTTATTATAAAGTCAAGTACACATTAACTGTATAAGGGAAGAGTAAAATGGAAAGCCAAAATAATAGATACTGTTCATACGGCAACACTTTCATGACGGTTACTGTTTATCGGGTACTGTACAAGTAGTTACTATTCACATGGCAACTTAGAGATATTTTCTATTTTGACTCAATTAATTTTTTTAAGTGAAATTAGGACTCTTACAAGTAAGAACTCTTATTTCAACTAGGTTTAAAATTTTTAGGGGTGTTTTACTCGTTATATAAATCCTTCTAAATATAAAAAAAAGATAAGTATCTAAAGTTTCAAGATGTAACCATAAGAAAGAAAGAATAGAGGAGTTAAGTAGGTATTAAGTGCATGGTACACTAAGGTGTAACATTTGAAGAGTATTTGCTTTTAGTTTTGAAGTAAACAAAAGAAACACCACAAATTCTTTTGGCTTAGAAACTCGGATTATTCTTGTATTCCTTATAAAAATCTCTTATAAGGAGATATTAAGAGGTCTTGGAAAAATCATGAAGATCAGGAGTAAAAACTTAAAGGTTTATGAGATATACTAAGGGGTCTTGTGAGATCATAAATGATGTAAGAAGATACTTAGTGATTTATATCAAGAATAAGAAGCTGGATCATGGATTCTCCATGGACGTAGACAAATTTGAGCCGAATTACGTATATTTTATGTTTTGTTAATTGATTTATTTTTTTATTTTTATAGGTGTGTTGATCTTATGTGTTTTTACTGCGCACAGAATAAAAAAAATATTAAAATTGTGACTTAATTGTTATCATAAAGATGTCAAAATTAAAAAATATGACTTAATATCTGCAATAACTAATTGCTTTGCACATGATAATATTAATTTGTTGCCTTTTAACTTTTTCTTTTTTGGTTAGAGTTTTTTAGGGGGAAAAATAAAGAAGCTTACTCTCTTTCACTTTCACTTCCAATTCCATTAACTTGTCCTTCCATTTTGTTAAAAGAGCTCGGATCAGCATCGAAACTGCAAATTGCATTGGGACCCTAGGGATCAAAACATTAAGAGGTCCAATTTTACAAGTGACTTCTTGTTTGGAGCCGAAACAGCCGCTGCTCGGGCACGTCAGAATATATGTATTCATAGGCCGCCCCATTAATAAACTATTACTGAACATCAATACATCAGCTTACATACATCAATTTTATATTTGGTGTAGATTGAAGGATCAACAAAAGAGGGAGGAAGAGGACCAAGCATTTGGGAGAAGTTCATTGAATCATTTCCAGGTTCATCACTCAACCACCTCGTTTTTCTTCGTTAATAATATCTAATATTATGCTTTAATTGTTTCTCTAGACCCATATCAAATTTAGATAATCTCATCATCATTATTATTTTGCAGAGAAAATTGAAGATGGAAGTAACATGGACATAGCCATTGATTCATATAGGCGGTAAAGGGTGAGATAAAAACACTTCTCAGTTCTCACCATATATATAACTTGTCAAGTTAATTGATTACTATATTTAATTAATGAACCCTAATTGTATTTGTAGGAAGGTGTGAAGGCTTTGCAGGATGTTGGATTTGATGCTTATAGATTTTCCATTTCCTGGACCAGGTTCTACCTAATGAAGTCTCTAATCAAAAGTTTTTGTTCTTCTGCCAAGGAAAAAATAATTGGAAATTCAATAAAAAATTACCCAACTTAATTTAACAAACAAATTTTACTGTGTATCTGGATCATTGAATGGTGGAGTAAGCCAGGAGGGTATCAATCACTACAATAATCTCATTGATGAATTAATTAAAAACGGTTAGAGGCCTAGTACATTAGTATAGTTTTACTCTCTTATATACTAATTTGTGATAATTGTGTATTTTGCTGAACATGCTGTAAGGTTTGTTGACCAAAAACTACATATATATATATATATATTTGTTTGTTTAATTAAAAAAATGCAGGCATCAAACCTTTTGTGACATTATTTCACTTTGATTCACCGCAAGCTCTGCAAGAAAAGTATGGTGGTCCCTTAAATCGCTCCTTTGTGTAAGTGTCATCTACATGGATGCTAATAAATATATAATCGGATTAAATTATATATATATATATATATATTTGAATGTAATTGGATAGTATTTAATTAATCTTGAATGTTATAATCTGGTTTCTATTTTCAGGGATGATTTCAAGGACTATGCAGAAATTTGTTTTAAGATATATGGAGATAGGGTTAAAAATTGGATTACAATAAACGAGCCACTAATTATTGCAAAATTTGGGCATTCCATGGGAGTAGCTCCACCAGGGAGGTGTTCCGATAGAACAAAATGTCCTAAAGGAAATTCATCAACTGAACCTTATGTTGCATCTCACAACCTTTTACTTGCTCATGCAACTGCAGCTAGGCTCTACAAAGACAAGTTCCAAGCAAAACAAGGGGTAGAAATTGGAATAAGCCATGTTGGGCAACATTATCTGCCTTATTCGAATTCATCGGATGATAAAGCTGCAGCAAAAAGAGCAATGGACTTCGAGTTGGGATGGTTAGTAATTAAATTTTCAATCATTTTCTTTTTCTTTTTCTTTTTCTCTTTCTTGACGGGGGAATGTAAATATATGTAAGGTGATGATGTGTTTATATCACTAGGTTTATGGAACCATTGGTGTATGGGGATTATCCGAAAATCATGAGAGAAATCGTGAAGGACAGGCTACCCTACTTCACTGATGAAGAGAAAAAATTGGTGAAGGGATCTTTTCATTTCATTGGCATCAATTATTACATTACAAGGTATGCCAAGAACATCCCGATTGACTTACAAGCCCCGCCAACCGGCTACATTGCCAACCAATTTGTGCAGCAATTAGGTAACTAAGCCCTATCCTCTAATTCCCATTTCTCACTCAAAAAATAATAACAATAATAATAAACTATGCAGCCAATTATGAATGATTTACTTTCTGTTTGCTGTGATTGTGTCAGTGGAGAGAGATGGAGATCTCATTGGTCCAAAGGTATGATATTATAATCTCTATTGCCTTCAACTTTCTAACATTGTGAACAAAACTAGGAATTTTTTTAAAATTCTTTTGGGGGTTATAATGCGAACTCTATACTTATTTAAAGATTCTTTCACATTTTAGGCCTAAGGGAGCTTCTTCATTTTCGTTTATCCAAAAGGGCTACAGAAGCTTTTGAACTTTATGAAAAAATATTACCAATGCCCTACAATCTGCAGTACTGAGAATGGTAATCGGAGCTTCTTGCTAACATTTCATTTCCTCAGTTTTCTGAACTGATCTCTTTATGAGATCAAAATTGTTGTATGATAATCAAACAATTAATACAACATATCAACCATGTAACTTGATGGCTTTTTGTATTTATATAGGAGTCACTGAGAAACGGAACGACAGCCTTACACAGGATGTTGCATTAAAGGATCAATATCGAATTAACTTTATTCTTAAGCATTTGTATCGGATCCGCAAGGCAATTGAGTAAGTTATTATAGATGAAACATTCCCTTAATTGTTCTTTTGTACAATAATTAAACACTAGAATGCTAAACTTGATTGCTATAATCCATGCAGCAATGGAGTGAACGTGAAAGGATATTTCTATTGGACTGTATTTGATGACTTTGAGTGGGCGGAGTGCTTCAACCCCAGATACGGCCTTCATTACACTGATTACAAGAACAATCTAACTAGGATTCCCAAAGATTGTGCTAAATGGTTCCAATCTTTCCTCAAAGGTGGGATACAACCCAGGCTTAATAATCATAATAATGATAATAAAAGAGCACCCAATTTCCACTTTGGAAAGGAGATCTTATCATAGAATGGTTATTGAATATGTCACCAAAATCACAAGTATTACGCAGTTTGCCACTTACTCTCCTGATAAATTCTTTAATTACTAAAAATTCTCTTGATATACTTTAATAGCAAACAATTCCATGTTGTTATAACGACAATCGCCGAAAAGAGTAGAATTATCTTTCTTAAAAAAAATTGATACTTGTGAATTAAAAACTACATTTGTAAAAGGCTTGGCACAGGGACTGAAAAATTAGCAGCTTTGTACTAGGTGCCGATTGCAGAAGCTATAACTATCCTTAAATGCTTAATAGCTATTCGATCTTTAGAATATTATATTGTAGAGATTGAGTCTGATGCGGATTATGATGTTTCAAGATCTTTGGATCATTTTATTGTAGAGGATTATCATTTATTAATAATTTTTAATTACTTATTTATTTTTCTTTTCTTTGAACTTAATTCCTTTATTTTATTCAAATTCTACGAACTATTAGTATTAGTAGTAAGAAAAAAAAGGTAAAAGAAGTTAAACTTAATAAACTTAATAATAATAATAATAAACTTAATAATAATAATAATAATAATAATAATAATAATAATAATAATAAACTTAATAATAATAATAATAAACATCATCATCATCATCTAACATATTTTTTTAAAGTGTTATAATATTCTTATTAATTGTTTGATGAAATAAACTGCTAATTAAATTGAGTTTCTGATTTATAGTAAAAAATTGTGTTTCAAAAAAATTAAAGTATAAAATATTTAAATTAGTTTTTATTAACTATAATAAATTTTATTTATGAAATATATAAAGTAATTTTTATCTATAGACTATTTAAAGGGCAACAATAGGTATTATTTTTTAATTATATATTATGTCCCTTTTTAGTTACTTTATTTTATGGGTATTTTTGCAAATATATATAGGCAAAACATCATCAATTGTTACATCAATGTTTCTAATGTAAAATTGTAAAATAATTTGAAAAGTAACTATTTTAATGAAGTTGTTATGATGACGGGCATTTTTAGCTATTATCAAATATTAGGGGAGTTTTTGATAGTTAAATAATTCATTAAGGGAGTAAAAGAAAATCTCCCCAAGCGTTATAAGACATGGTTCCTAAATGTAAACAGAATTCCAATACAGAAAAGACAGAAATACTAAAGCTCTTGTTAATTTTTATGATACCAAACTTGATTTGTAATTGTAACAACTCCCATGTTCTATATTACAAGTTTACAACATATATACTTCAATAATTTTAAAAAATTCAAAAAAGAAGGCTGTATACATATTAAAAAAAATTTATGGGCAAAGTTTGTTTTCCGAATTTCCGAACGGGGAACCAATTGTGTATAAATTTGTCCATTTACTTTGAAACTTGTAATCAATCATGATAATAAAAAAATGGCATGTCTTTGATTAAATGTTGCAGACAAGTGGGATGTAATTTGTTAGGCTGTTGCAACAATGGCTGGCTGCAAAATTTTTATTGTCAACTTCTTGTCTTTGAAATATGAAATGATCAAACCCCTCTTTCCTTCTCCTAATTCACAGGGAGCTTAATAAATTGACCAACATTCACGATGTTATCTCGTTTCAGTTCATCACGAGTGAATGTGATTGATGATGACACCGGTCGAGTTCATATTCCCCATATACTTATTATATGAGCAACAAGAAAATTAACAAAAAGGATAATCATGTTATTTGACGATGGTGCATATGGGCTGTTACTAAAATGTTATCAAAAACACACAACTAGCCTAATTAATTAATGATTTGAGAAGCATTATATGTAGTTTAGTTAGTGATGGACAAATAATTTATTCATATATGAACACTAATAATCAGAAGACTTTATTATTATATAAACACTAATAATCTATTCATATGATCAGGCGATATGTGAGATCATAAATATAAATATATAGTTATTACTTGTTATGTAGTAAGCCCTCGGTTGGCAAATCTTCCTTGCTTGGCGTGACTACTCATCCTTTCATTTGAGTAAAAAAAAATGTCTCTTCTCGATCTCAAAAACCCCTCATCTGTTTCCCTGCAGTCACCCAATATAATCAATAAGGAAAATCGACGAGTTCTCAGAGGGCAGGCAAAAAGGGTGCCCTTATTTCATAGGGAGAGCTCTCAACATTTAAGAGTGAAATGCTTGAAAGGAGAGATCAAGCTTCCTGTCCCTTTAAAGGACATAGATGATTCTCACAATGGTCATTTGAAGCCTTCTACCATTTCAATTAAAAGAAAGGACTTCGCTCATGACTTCATGTTTGGAGCTTCAACTTCTGCTCTTCAGGTCTATACATATTAGATATTATTCCTACATATTTTTATATATAAACTTAATTTGATCTCTCTCTTAGATGACATAATATGTTTTGTCTTGGCACAGACTGAAGGAGCAGGTGATGAAGGAGGGAGAGGACCCAGCACATGGGATCGGTTTATTCAAGATGGCATTGGCGAGAGAGACATTGCAGATGATTCCTACCACCGATACAAAGTATACATATATACACACACGCATATATATTTATATATATATATACATATATATAAATATTAGTAAAAAAGAAAAAAAGTATTGATACCATATTTAAATGTCATTTCAAGATTGCATCAGATATCATATAATTTGATCATAAGACACAGCTAGCTAGCTAACAGTTTTCAACTTCATGAATTAATGGCAGGAAGATGTGCAGCTACTGAAGAATATGGGAGTTGATGCCTACAGATTCTCCATTGCTTGGCCCAGGATACTACCTAGTAATATTCCTGCTTTCCCATCTCTGTTTACTTTTTCTACTACCATATTAATTATATTTATAAAATAATTTAACTCAACAAGTCAACCATCTTTCCAATTAAAAAAAAAAAAAATACTCAACAAGCCAGCCAGATCTATTACCTTGAAGTTGAGCCTTCTTGTTACTGAAGGACCTTAAACTGGGATAGAATAATATATAGGAATTAATGACTTACCTTTATCGATTCGAAATTATAATATCCCCTATTGTTATTCTAAAAATATAAAAAAAAATTTCTCTATTGCTAAATCTATTCCCTCTAAAAAGTTATGTTTCCTTTTAATATGGGAGAGGAGGGATTGAACTCAAAATCTACAATGAAATGAAAGTAAGGATGATGTACTGTCAGTTTTTTTTTTTTTTTTTATCATTGTTCTGTTAACACAAATAGTGAAAAAAATGATATTAATATCTCAATGATATAACAAATAAAGGAGCTAGCTTTTTAGTATTTTTGAAACAAGCGGGTGGAAAGATAGTTTCAAATTTTTGCAAGCGATAGATTTTTAAGAATATTTGACCAAGTTTTATTGAGTTTACAAAGGACTCCTAAAGTTTGAATAAAATAATAAATAGACCACCATTTTAGATAAATAATAAATAAACTCTTTTTTCGCAATTTAAATGATAGATGGACTCTTTTTCACAAACTAAATGACATTAATTTATACACTTAACAATTTATTTTTTATTAAAAAATTTATTTTTTAAAAATTGAAAATATGTTTTATTTTATCAAATTCCTTCTTTATAGAAGGTGTAAAAGTTACTAAGTTCGAATTGGTAAAATAATAGTACTTTTAATGAAAAAATATAACAAAATAGTATGTATGTTATTTACATTGTATAAAGGGATTTATTTGTAATTTACTTTGTAAAAGAAAGTTAATTAACTATTTTTACACTTTAAAATTTAGGCCTAATCCACGTAGATCCAAAAGGCTCGAGACTAATCTGTTAAAGGGCCAACCTTCCTAATAGATTAGGAAGGTTTAAAATTATCCAATAATACTCCCTTAACACTTAGGAGGTGTATGTTTGCCCAGATAACATATTAAGTCTAATTTAATACCAAAAAAAATTTAAAGACAAACTAAGTCCTCTTCAATGACCTCTACCATCTCCTTTAGTTAAGGAGCTTTTTAATAGTACCATTTTTTTAAAAATAAACAATCCCCAATTAAAAATCGAAGAGTTAACCCTTAAATGAATGAACAAAATAAATTACAAATTGAGGAGTACTTTTGAGACTTTTAATATCTAAAAAATTCCTCCATCCTAGCATATTCCAAATGTTAGAATCACACTAAATTATAACTCCATAGAGTTTGAAGATAAATGAATTTTAATATTCAAAAGTTTTAAGACAGGTTGAACACGACATTAAAAGACTAAAAGTAAAAGGGACTCCTAAACCTTTTAATTGAAAAAAAATTCAACAAACCCTAACACTTATGTAAAAGGGTATACTTCACACGTGATAAGCCATTGGTCTTAGATTTTTTTCAAGTTCATTATTAATTTAAGTATTAGGGGGTCTTCATCGACAATGCCACTAGCCCAACAATAACCAATTTTACATATATATATATATTTTGTAACCAATTAACCCAAGCAATAAAACCATCTCCGAAACAACAACAACAGATGATTATACATTAATGTCGTTTTCCTAAAATTATAAATTTAATCGTTGACTCGGAATATTTTAGATTTGAACAAATAGCCCAATTTTCATGGCCAACAATTATTTTTACTAAATTTTGGTGTCTAAATGCCATTTATGTTTCATTTTTATTTCCGTAGTAAACCTAACTCTTAAATAATGACATAACATTTCTTGTTAAAAACAAATTTGCAGAGGGAACTTTGACCGGAGGAATAAACCAAGAGGGCATTGATTTCTACAACAAGCTCATAGATGAACTAGTCGCTAATGGTAAGTATATATGCACATGCTTGTTTTACATTTTAATATACAAAAGCTTAAGTCGTCATTATATGGGGATAGACTCGTAAACGTATCATATTGCTATGAAAATTTAGATGATTCTTCTCTGAAGTCTCTCAGTCTTAACATGTTTAGTTAATTAATTCTTTGTTTTTCTTATTGAACATGAAGGGATAACTCCATTTGTGACATTATTCCACTTCGACCTTCCTCAAGCTCTTCAAGATGAGTATGATGGCTTCTTGAACCGTAGGATTGTGTATGCACTGCCCTTAGTTGTTTGTTAGTATTTTAATTTCAATGGATCGCCAATAATAATTTATGCTTAATCCTTGCAATATTTTCCGCAGCGATGACTTTAAGAACTATGCAGATCTTTGTTTCAAGACCTTTGGAGATCGAGTTCAACACTGGATAACAATCAATGAGCCTCAAGTTTTCGGCCAATACGGATATAAAATGGGTAGCAAAAATAAGAATCCTAATCCGGCTACTGATCCCTATCTCGCCAGTCATCATATCATATTAGCCCATGCTACTGCTGCTAAGCTCTACAAGGAACACTATCAGGTTATTATTTTCCCTTGAGCGAAGTTAATCCAAGAATATATTATTGAAATTCAAATGATATGTATTCTTTTGGGTAATTAATTCTAATTGTTTTACAGGCTGCTCAATGTGGGGAAATTGGAATTTCCTTGGTGTGCCAGTGGTTTGAGCCTTATTCACAGCATCCCGATGATGAGGATGCCGCTGAAAGAGCCAGAGACTTTCTCTTGGGATGGTTAGTTCAAGAAAAATTATTTTTAATCTCTGTATTTCTATTAAATTACATACTTGATTTCTAATATTTCAAAAATTGTTAATTATATTTTTAGGGACGTTTTTACTAACATTTATATTCTTGAAATATATTCTTTTACTACTTGTTCATCGTTGAAATGTGATAATTTTTTAAATGTTAAATATCTAATGAGTAATTAAAAAAAATGTAGGGATTAAAGTGACAATTTTCCTAGTTTCAATTATAAAAATTCTCAAGCGTAAATGTTTATACGTTTTAAAATACAGATTTCAATTATACAATATTATTGGTTAGTTAAACAGTTACAAAATCGAAGTTATGTAACTCAAATTCTCATTTTGAAAGGTGCCAACGTTTGTACGCCTAAGATTGACACATTTTGATTAATGTCGATTATAATTAGCTAGAATACAATTCCATTTTCTAATTTTTGTGATGCATTGATAATATGTCACCAGGTATTTGAATCCCCTAGTTTATGGGGATTATCCATTTCTAATGAAGGCTTTGGTTAGAGATGGACTTCCAAAATTCTCAGAAGAGGAAAAAGTTTTGGTTAAAGGAGCCTGTGATTTTATAGGTGTTAATTATTATACTTCGCGGTATGCAAGAGCACTTCCAATTGACTCTAGTGATTTGCATCGAAGACATGATCAGTTCCAGTACGTTGATCTTAAGGGTACATTCTTCACAAACTTGAGCTTAACCAAAATATACAGATCTGCAACATTTAGAGAGAAGGGACATTGTTGAGATATTCATTACTTGTGCTTCTTGTGCTTGTAACAGCGGACAGGGATGGAAAGCCGATTGGCAAGCTAGTAAGAACCTTAAAATTTCTATTGCAAGTTCAAATGTTATCATGCAAAGTAAATTATCTCAGTTTCGTTAAGGATCGTGTAGATTTTGATTGTTCAATATGTTGGGTTGGGATTCAAGTCATGTGGTTGACCCAACAAACAAGTAAACCCAAGTGACTTTCAATTAAAGAAAAATAAAAGAGAAGAGTGAATGGGCTGGAAGTGTGTAGTAGAGTGTGTGAGAGGCAAAGCCGAAAGAAAAGAAAAGAACTACAAGAAGAGAAAGAAACGGGCCTTAGGGTTTTAGGATTGGTTTTAATGTTTGAACGGTTATTTGAACTTTGATTTTATTTAAATTTAAATAAATGTATGTTTGAGACGAATTTATTAGACGTAATGTTATTAAGTTATGGTGTTCTTTATGTCGTGGGTAAATTCTAGTGAGAATAGTATTATAATCTTATTATAATTTCATAGTAGAAGTTGGAATTAGACTACAATGGCGTAGTTTTCCTAAATTTTGATTTTTCACTTAAAAATTTAGTATTTTATTATAATTAATTGTAATAGTATTATTTTTACTGATTATGGTGGTATACTAATCCATTTTAATAATTTAAAGTGAAAAAAATAATATTTCCGCTATGTAGTATTTTTGTAATCTTTCCAACAATTTATGCACGTTCTTGCAAGCAAGAAAATGATATAGTATTGATTTTGATTGTTTAATTCATTCTTTTGCAGGCTGAGGGGAGCGATGCCATTTACATTTACCCACAAGGACTAAGGGATATCCTTGTTCTTCTGAAGAACGAATACAACAATCCGAAAATATTTATCACTGAAAATGGTTGGTTGGATTTACTACTGGCTGTTAATTTGCATATGCTTCTATTACCATTAATTATTGATTTATGTGCTGGTCTTTTGGAACAGGGGTTCCTTCAAAAAGAGATGATTCCAAACCAGTGAAAGAAGCATTGGAAGACGATTTCCGAATTGAGCACTTTCTTGTACATCTTCGCGCTGTTAAAGAGGCCACAAAGTAATAACTAGATATATTTCATTAAATTAGAATAAGAAAAAAGGAATAGATAACATGCTAAAGTTTAGCGAAAAATACTTAGCTGCATGCAGTAGTTATGCTAATGTATTAGATATCTGTTTTTGTTTGGCGAGTGATTGCAGGAAAGGAGCAAATGTGAAAGGGTTCTTCATTTGGTCATTGATGGACACCATGGAAATGGGGTCAGGCTACACTGTTCGATTTGGTCTCAACTATGTTGATTACCTCGACAATCTCAATCGGTACCCAAAGAAATCGGCAAAATGGCTGCTCTATTTCTTGAAGGGATGACATCTTATAAAAGGCAATATTATTATCTTGCATGATTCTTGATGATGGAAGAGCTTCGACTGTTTTTTCTTTTGTTTTCAAAAATTCCTCCTTTGGGTTTTCAATAAGGGTAAAGAACTTGTCTGGTAGATGTGGCCTCTCTAATTGGTGCTTAAATTTGCTTCATGACGAACTCTTGTCTTAACGGTATATTTTCTATGGTCACCGTTAAGCTTAACAATCCAATATCGAACTAAAACGAATGCTGCCTCCATCTACAACTACACTCATCAACCATCACGTACCAACCCGAAAACAGAAATAGAGTCTCAATACACAACTCAATCTCAGAAAAGGAAAGTAGATCCTAGAATGGAGTAATGGAAGACGCTGCCAAGCACTACGATGGAGACAAACGCCTAGGTTTTCTAGCACCGCAGTTTTGGGGCTTAAGCGAAGACAAACATCGAGATAGGATAGGAGATGACTAAAGGTCTCATCAAAATCCTAGGTGCTGTAAGCGTCGTAACCCCTTATTAAAGTCCTTTTTACCTGTTATTTGAAAAGACTATGCGTTAAGACTTAAAGGAGGTCAGGCCCTAAGTCAGAAAAAATTTAATAATAATTTTTTAAAAAATAAATATGTTTATGATTTGATCTGTTTAAAATTTTAACTTTCACACTAAAATCACAAATATATTGCTTAAAATAAAAAATTAAAATATTATTAAAATTTTAGAATAAATAAAATAAAATAAAATACATAATGAAGTTCACATTCTATTACACATAAAAGTCTTTACTTTTCTTATATCAATCTCATTAAAAATATGATATATATATATATATTATACAAAAATATTATAATTAAATAACACATATCGTCAAAGCGGAAGCAATAATTTCAAGTATATAATGCGATCACAAAGTAATTAAGAATAAATTAAAAAAAATAAAATAAAAAGAAATATACAATATTTACGTGATTCGGCAACTTAATTATGTCGCGGCGGATTGAGATCTCATTTATTTTATTATTAAATCATAAGGTACTCACAAAGTATGTATTTACAATAAAGAATTCAAAAACTCTCTAAATTGCTCTCATTTATAATTTAAGATTTTTTTCTCACTAAAAATCACAAAAATTACTAAGATTTATTGTAATCACTAAGATATCACTAAGACTTTTTATGATGTATTTACAAGCCAATTGAGACTCTTTATATAGGCCTTGTATGTCTTAGGTTATTTCTAAATCTAGTGGGATTTGGTTTAAAAAATTATATTTCACTTAGGATATTAATTTATGAAATCCTATTTAACTTAGGATACAAAATCTTAATTCACTTAGGATTATGGATGATTTTTAATTAATATTTCACAAATCTCCTCTTTTATTTAAAAGCATCCACGAAGCATCTGAGATCTCTCATCTCTGCATCTTTGGTTACCCTCACATAGTAGTGACTCCGGTTAAGTCCTTACATATGACAAACTTAACCGAGGGCAATTGCTTAGTCAACATATCAACATGATTTTTAAATGACGCAATCTTTGTTAGACTAATTTTATAACTTTGGACAATCTCTCAAATGTAATGGAGCCCCACATCAATGTGTTTAGACCTCTCATGAAATACTTAATGCTTACTTAGGTGTATGGCACCTTAGTTATCACAATATATATCGGCGTTAACATCTTCAGTAGAAATTACATTCACGCATATGCCTTTTAACCACGTGGCCTCCATAATAACTTCACCAATAGCTATGTATTCCGTCTCTATGGTATATAGTACAATCACATGTTATAGAACTAATCTTCACACACATTACACCCAAATATTGTGAATATGTAACCCATTAACGATCTTCTCTTGTTTCGATCACTTACATAATCTGAGTTGACGTATCCTTTTATCATTTCATTCTCATTTTCAGCCCTTTTATATACCAATCTATGATCCAAAGTTCCCTTGAAATATCTCAATATCCACTTCATTACAAGATAGTGATCATTTTTTTTTTTAGATTTGCCATGTATCTATTCACCATACTTACAACTTGTGCAATATTCAATTTTATGCAAACATTGCATACATGATACTTTTCACAACGCTTGCATATGGTACATTATTCATCTGCAGTTTCTCTTATTTGGATGTCAGCGATTGTGTTGCTGAAAATTTGAAATGCATAGCCAAAAGTGTGGAAACAACCTTCGCATTGGATATACCAAACTTCTCTGAGATCTTGAGTTTATACCACTGTTGTGATAAGAAAATAACATCTATTTTTTTCCTCATAATATCCATACTTAATATCCTATTTGCTGCTCTTAAATCATTCATCTCAAACTCGTCAATTAACTGCTTCTTGAGTTTTTATATTTCTTCTATATTTTTACAAGCGATTAACATATCATCAACATACAGAAGTAAATACATCATCTCACTACTCATGCTCTTAAAGTACATGCATTCATCATACTTACATCTACTAAACTCACAAGTCATCATAAACTCATTAAATCTCATATACTACTGTTTATGTGATTGCTTTAACCCATATAATAACTTATTCAATAAACAAGCATGCTCATTTTTTTCGAGCTCTACAAACCCTTACGGTTGTGCCATGTATATCATCTCTTCAAGCTCTCTATGCAAAAAAAGCCGTCTTTACATCTATCTACTCTAGATGTAAATTAAGGTTCGCACACATAGCTAACAAAATTCTAATGGATGTGTGCTTGATGACTGGAGAGACAATGTCATGAAAGTATATTCCATCTCTCTGAGTAAAACTATGTGCAATTAGTATAACCTTCAATCTTGTAGGCTCTTGTTGGATCTTAAATACGCATGAGTGTATGCATGTGCAATTGTGTCTATTGCCTAAATACATATCATATACGAATTTCTAACGTAGCGAAAGCGTAAATTATACAATAAACACAATAAATAAAATATATTAATCACATTAATATATTTATAGGCTAGAGAACTCATCTCAACGTGTAATGTTATACACGTATTTTCTCGGAGTCCGCATAGAGACCAACTCATGTGCAATTCTAGTCACCAACACGGTGGGCTTGGTGAGCTAGAACAGTAGCCCTATATTCAGCCTGAGATTAACTCTTAATCCCCAAAATGGCCAGGTGTGTGTTTATATCATTTTCTCTAAAAGGATAAGAAATAGAGAATTTGAAGCAATCTACCATTGCTTCAATTGGAAGCATAAAGAAAAATGAAACAGTTCATTTTTTCCTAATTTTTTTTTCTTCTCCTCTTCTCCTTCTTTCTTTCTTCTCTCTTTTCTTTATTTCTCTCGGCCAATTTTTTTGGCCTCCCACACTGTCACGCACACGCACCTCTTTCTTTCTTTATATATATATATATATAATATAGTAATATTAATATATAATATAAAATAAAGATATTTGATTATTTAACAATTAAATAATCAAAATGAGAAATGACTATTTTACCTCTTATGAATAGTTACCAAGTTCACTCCCTAGTGGGTCCCATCAAATTCTACACTTGGATAAACTCAACTGAGGGTCTACAATACGCTACGTGTCATTATACAATTAGTAAATAACAATTATTGACTAATTATTGTATTTAACACTTAAATATAGATACGCACGTATTCCCATGGTATTACTGAATATTGCTGGATTAAACAATTTAATCTGGCACGCTGCGCCAGTACATAACGAGTACACTCTATATCGCGGGACTCTTTAGATCCTACGCTCGATTCGTCAAATGAAACTATTCCATGAGTCCGTGAGCAATGCCCCACGCATACGTCACAGATATTACAAATCAGTGCATTGAACCATACAAGTTGAGATTACAACGCATACGTATAGTCCTTCCGTCATGATATCCTGGATGTACGGGGATATAGATTATCACCGTCAAATCCCCTTTTGCTCATCCATATCTTATCTCCAGACTTATATCTCATTTAACAATATGCGCAAACTCTTTTGCCATATTGTTCTACCCTGGTGGAACTCTTTCCCGGGATTGATACTTGTAGCTACAAGATTTTTTGAGATATAGTCTCGAAGAATCTGGATATCAAACTCCCTATGTGAGCTGACGGATCCTATATCTGTACACACCAGATTCCATAAGCATCGGGTCATATCCAGCAACATCCAGCAGTCACGCTATGAAAGGTTTGTGACATGCATGGAACCAAAGTATGGTGGATCACTTATAAGCCCACCGTAGCACTCAGGTTAAAGGACCATATATACTACTCAACTCGAGAGGACCCTTCGTTGACGGCTTACATAGGGTGTCTATCGGAGGCATTCGTGAGTCTGTCCCATATCCAGTCCTAATTGGATACCAATATGTCAATATGAGCTCCAAGCTCACAGTCGGCTAGAAACGACCATATATACCCTATAGGTACGATATATGCTAATCTATATATAAAGGTATCCACCGACAGACCCGCATCGACAGAAATAGATCAGAGATAATTATTCAAGAACATACTTGCGCAACTGGCATTTTCTGGCACCAGATTGCAACTCTTGCAACGATGCAGTTACTAGTATACTCTCAGGTCTATGTCCCTTTACAGACAAGGCTCCAACTCTTGGATCTGCTAAGTATTATAACCAACTAACACTTAGCTGTGCTAACATTTAACATTTATATCTCTCAGCGTGACTAACTATGAGCCCTTATCTAAACACATTTAGATCTGATCTGAACTCCTTCAGATCTATAATGTTTGTAACGTTACATGCATAATACCATATAAATGGATATTAGCGATTTAATGGGAATGTACACTTGTATAAATATACAAGTATATATACATTCAGGGATGACACGTAAGCACCGACCTTAACAGCTCTACCCCGATATCCCCTCCTTAACCTTATACACAAACTTGCACCCCACTAGTTTCTTATGAGGCCTCTCCACTAACTCGTAGGTATTATTTTTCCTAAGAGAACTAATCTCTTCTTCCATGGTCTGCTGCCATTTATCACTATAGTCATTCTTTATAGCCTCACTATATATCCTAGCTCATCAAATTCAAGAATGTAAGTAGAACTAAAGGTGTAAGAAACCATATCTACTTGTGCGTACTTGGTTGATAGGTTAATCATTCTCTTTAGCATGTCTCTAGTTAGTTGGTACTCTTCAAGCTCCGTCTTAAAAGTCATTGTCTCATTTTGGTTGAACTTAGAGGAACTCGTCAATGTTTTGGCTCAATCAAGGATATTCTTATTGAAGTGCTGATCTGGAGGCATATCAGATCTACACTTAAGCTGTACTTCAACATCAATTGACACGGGTGTTGAGTCATTAGGCACAAGTTCATATTTCTCATCTTCTTGAAAGGCTTTCAACATCATCGTCTCATTGAATGTCACATCACGACTATAATAATCCTTGGTGGTATCAAATATTTACTCTATGCTTTGTATCATTTCACACATTCAGGATACTTATGAATATCCCCTTGATAGCTCTAAGTTCCAATTTCTCATTTTTCACATGAACAAAGGCTAGACAACTAAATATTCTGAAGTGGTCATACTTGAGAGGGTTGTCAGACTATTTCTCTTCTGGGGTCTTGAAATTTATCACCAATGAAGCATTTCTATTAATCAATAAGCTGCAGTCATTACAGCTTCACCTCAAAACACCTTGGATATTTTTGAATTAGTAAGTATGCATCTAACCTTTTCAAGTAGGGTCTTATTCATCCTTTCAGCTACACCATTTTATTGTAGTGTTGATCTCATAGTTCTATGCCTTACAATTCCATACTTAGCACAAAACTAATTAAACTCTTTATTGCAAAATTCAAGACTATTGTCAGTTCTTAGCCTCTTTACCCTTTTACTAGTCCGATTCTCAATCAGAGCCTTCTAAGTCTTAAAAGTATCAAACACTTGATCCTTACTCTTCAACACATAAATCCACAACTTTCTCAAATAGTCATCAATAAAATTGAGAAAATACCTAACCCCACTATAAGTAATTGTTTGAGCTAGTCCCTAAAAATTCGAGTATATATAGTCAAGAGTCCCTTTAGTCTTGTGCTCGCCAATACTAAACTTCACTCTATATGCTTTTCCTAGCCTACAATACTCTTAAAACTCTAATGGTTGAAACTTATGCTTACCAAACACATTTTGACTATATAACTCCTTCAGGTTTCTCTCACCTAAGTGTGCTAGTCTAAGATGACATAACTTAGTTTGCATATTCTCATCATTTATAGGGAATAAAATGCAGAACCACTTACAACCCTTCCCTTCAGCATATAAATACCTTTACACTTTTTAACTTTCATCACAATTATGGAACCCTTTAAAACTCTCAAAACCCTTCCGTCAATTTTAATCGAACACCCTTTCTGGTCTAAAGTCTCTAATGAGATCAAGTTCCTCTTGAGGTCAGAAACATACCTAACTTTTGATAACTCTCTCACTCGCCTATCATGCAACATAAGTTAATACTATCAGTTTTCATTACTTGACAAGTAATGTCATTACTCATTAACACCTTACTACCACTAATGGGCTGAAAATTAAAAAATCATGATTTGTGCGGGCACATGTAAAAAAAACAACCAGAATCTAGAACCCAATGTTCAGCATTCTTACCATCAGTAGCGACTAAAGTCTTTGTACTGTTGTAGCTATCATCATTGGCAAGTGCAGCATCCAATTTCTTCTTATCTTGTGCTTTCTTCTCTAGACAGTCCTTTATGAAGTGTCATTCTTTCTTACAACAATAACACTTCTTATAAGTCATGGACTTTGATTTTAAGCCTTTCTTCTTTCCATCTCTATTTGAGGACCTTCATCTTTTAGATAAACCTTCTGCATTACCCTCAATTTAATTTTCTAATATCTTTGAGTTTAATAATAATTTCATATCACTTATCATTAAACTCTCTCTACCATAGAGTAATGTATCAACAAAACTTTAATAACTTCAGGGAAACGAACTCAGCAAAATGATCGCCTTATCTTCATCTTCTGTCTTTATGTTGATAGATTCAATATCAATAATAATCTTGTTAAATGCGTCTATATGGTCTTTCATCTGTGTCCCCTATAATATGGATAACTAAGATAACTTCTTCTTTACATGCAACCTGTTGGCCAACGACTTTCGCATGTAAAGAGAATCAAGCTTCTTTTAGAGACCAATTACTGTACTCTCACATGTTACTTCTTTTAAGACTTCATTGCTCAATGACAAAATGCTAAGACTATGAGTTCTTTTTTGAATCTCCTTTCTTTCTGCTTTATCCTTAGATGACTCTAGCGTCTTTTCTTCTTCATTAAATGGAGTCACAGTCTCTTCTAATACCGAGCCTAATCGTTGGCTCACCAACAACACTTTCACCTTGAGCTTCCACAGATTGAAGTCATTTATCTCGTTGAATTTCTCTACCTCATACTTGAGTGCAACCATGTCTTACTTTGAACCAAGCTTTGATACCAGTTTCTTGATGTAGAAGTAATAATCCAAAGTATATAATGTAGCTATAAGAAATTAAGAATAAATTAGAGAGAGAAAGTAGAAAAAGACATATACAATATTTACGTGATTCGACAACTTACTTACGTCCACGGCGGATTGAAATCTCACTTATTTTATTATTAAATCATAAGACACTCATAAAAAATATGTCATTTACAAGAAAGAACTTACAAATAACTCTCTAAATTGCTCTCACTTGTAATTTAAGAGTTTTCTCTCATTAAGAATCACAAAAATTATTAAGATTTGTTGTGATTACTAAAGATATCATTAAGACTTCTTATGGTGTATTTACAAGCTAATTGAGACCTTTTTATATAGGTATTAGATATCTTAAGTTATTCTTAAATCTAGTAGGATTTAATTTAAAAAGTCTTATTTCACTTAGAATATAAATTAAGATATTAATTTATAAAATTTTATTCCATTTAAAATACAAAATCTTAATTCACTTAGGATTAAAAATAATTTTTAATCAACTTTTCACGCAAACAAACTCTCTACAATTCTTTAAGTTAAACTTAATGGTTTATTTCATAATTTCCCCAAAATTTTTTAAAATAGAAATAATAAATTAAAGTTCTTTATTATTATTCAAAGAATAACAATGTAGCTTACGATTCTTTCAAAATTTATTAAATATATTTTATACATTAATAATATGTTTAGTTTAAACAGACTGACTCACTGGCAGTTGTTAATTCTACGTTCATATGTTAACTAACAATAAAATACTAACGATCGTTAGATTATTTAAAGAGTAATAATACTATACTTTGTAAATATTATTTTAGATTAATATGTCAAATAATTATTAAGTAGTAAAATTATTTATTATATTATTATATTATTTAATATTTGTTTAACATATAGTTCAAAATAAAAATTTAAAAATAATATTTAAAAAATATAACATTATTATGATAAAATATTTTTATTAAAAAAAAAGTATTTGTGCATGTGTCAAGTGATAATGTCTCCAGGATGGCAGTTCAATGTGAAGAAGGTCAATATGGCTTATAATATTATTAATAATTTAAATAGAAAAAATAAAATAATATCAGTTTGTCGTGATCCACATGAGAATTGGTTCCATGTGATAGGCAAATGAGGAAATATTTTAAGTAACAATGAAATCTTGTTTTTGACTTGTTTGAATAAGAGCGGTGTACGTGAAATATCTTATCTATATTATTCCACAATTTATAATGCGATATTAATAAGTTATTAAAAAAAAAAAATTCACCGTATATGTCAAAATAATTTTAAAATATTACAAAAATATGTACATAATATTGAATATCCTAGACAGATATCTTCAAAAGTTACATTATCATTAAACATAATGTATAAAATCTAAGGAAAGAGGTGAAGAAAAATGAGTCACAATGAGTTATAATAAAAATATAACTTATTGATTAAAAATATATTTAAATTTCAGTAAAATGAATTCAGAAAGAAACATGTGCTGGTAGCAATTAAATACTGCCAGTACGTCAAAGATGGCGGGCGATTTAAACATAATTTATGAATAAAAGAATCTTAATCAAACGTATTTTAAGAAAAAAAAACGTTAATCAATACATAATATTGAAATTAAAATGTTGTAAAAATAAATAAATAAAAAATGGGTACTTTGAGGGTAAAAATATGAACAATAATAACCACCGATTTATTTGGAAAAAATTCTGAGGCCCGCCTGTAACAACTCCGCCAGTGGACTGGATGTTTCTGAATTCTTCATATCATTGGCATATTCATCCAATAAAATCTTAACGTATATATTTTTATTAAAAGAAATATTAATTTCATTAGTAATAATGCTAATAAGAGAAACAGATACATTTGGAAACTTTTCCTATAAATAGTGACCACCTCTAGCTATATTGGCGAAGTGGAAGCAAAACTTGCTAGTTTGATTAGCTTGAGTGCCCAGTAGACAAGAGAAATTAATAGAAATGGCTCTTCTTGATCTGAAAATCATCCCCTCATCCTTTACTCAATCAGCCATTATTATCTGCAACAAGGGAAACCGACTCCATCTGCAGAAAGGACAGCAGGCCGCAAGATTGCCTTTCCTTAGCAAGAGGTCTCATTGTCAACACCTAGCGTTGAAATGCTCAAAAGGGTCAGAAGTCGAGACCAAGGCTGGTGTCCATTTAAAGTCAAAAGCTGAAAACGGCCATGTGAAGGTGGAGCCTACTCCCATTATCACTCCTCATGTTCGAAGAAGCGACTTCCCTCCTGATTTCAAGTTTGGAGCTTCAACTTCTGCTCTTCAGGTTCTCTCTTATTCTTACTCTTACTCTTATTCTCTTGCTTATAATAAATTTGTTTCACTAATTATCCATTTATTACAAACTTTCTATGATATTTTTGGTGTAGACTGAAGGGGCAGGTGATGAAGGAGGCAGAGGACCCAGCACCTGGGATGAATTCATTGGCGAGGGACATATTGCAGTCGATTCCTACAACCGATACAAAGTATATTTATACATACATTAAGTAAAGCAAAACCAAATTTGATACCATTTTAAAAGAGTATCATGTCAAGATTAATGCAATACTCTCCTAAGATTGCATCACATATTATTTCTCATAACTCGCCAAGTAACAGTTTTCAACTTCATCAATTGGCAGGAAGATGTGCAGCTACTGAAGGACATGGGTGTAAACGCTTACAGATTATCCATTGCTTGGCCCAGGATACTACCTAGTAATTGTTATTCTTGATTTTTGATCTATCTAATTAAGTTCTGTTCACTATAATCTTCTCTTTTTAAGTATCTAACATAAAATTTCTTTTTAAAAAAAAAAAAATTGCAGGGGGAACTGTGAGTGGGGGGATAAACCAAGAGGGTATTGATTTCTACAACAATTTCATAGATGAACTACTGGCTAATGGTAAGCACGCACTTGCTATTTGCTTCAATATTATAATATTTAGCTGCTGTGTTTAGTTTATGTGGATAAGCATATTTGCATTCCTCTAAAATATTATCAGTCTTACGTGTTAAATTAATTCTTTGCTTTTCTGAATTATTTTAATGTGAAGGGATAACTCCGTTTGTGACATTATTTCACTTCGACCTTCCTAAAGCTCTTCAAAATTTAGAATTTGATGGTTTCATTGACCGCAGGATTATGTATGCACTGCTCTTTAATTTCTTGTGTTAACTAGTAATGACGACACCGCTAGTATATTGCTTAGAAAAATTATTAGTTTAGTTTTAAAATTTTTATTAAATTATCCGATTAATATTTGATCATAGTAAGTTTTATATTTGATCAATTTTTTTTCAAAAATAAAGACTAATCAAAGTATTTAAAAGAATATGAAGATTGATTAAATAATTTAATAAGATTTCAAAAACTAAACTGACAATCTTTCAATGGCAACATTTAGCTAATTCTAACATAAGTATTTTTGTTTTGTATATGATAATCATATGTAGCGATGATTTTGCAAACTTTGCGGAAATTTGTTTCAAGAACTTCGGAGATCGAGTTAAACATTGGACAACATTCAATGAGCCACAAGTGTTTGGCCAATTAGGTGGCTATAGAATGGGAAGGATTCCCCCACCGGATGAGAACAAGGCTATTGATCCCTATCGTGTCACTCATAATATCATATTAGCCCATGCCACTGCTGCGAAGCTCTACAAGCAAAAGTATCAGGTGAAATTCACCCTAGCAGCCAAAGTCCTAGAAAATATAATATATTTGCTTAAATGGGCAATTATATTTTTTCTAGGTAATTAACTTCTAATTTGTTTTATAGGCTACTCAAGGTGGAGAAATTGGAATTTCATTGATGAGCAAGTGGTTTGAGCCTCACTCAGAGCATCCCCACGACAGGGATGCTGCAAAAAGAGCCACAGATTTTTTCTTGGGATCGTTAGTACTCCGATTAATTTTAAGTTTGAATTATAAAAAAAAAAAAATAGAATCCATTTTCATTCATTCTCTAAATGCTATGTTGGATTGTTAATGTTTTCATGATCAGGTATTTGGAACCGCTTGTTAATGGCGATTATCCATTCCTGATGAAGGCTTTGATCAGGGATGAACTTACAGACTTCTCGGAAGAGGAGAAAGTTTTAGTCAAAGGATCCTACGATTTCATAGGTGTTAATTACTACACTTCGCGGTTTGCAAAATCACTTCCATTTGAAATCAAAGAGCATGAAAACCATGATGACTACCAATTTGCTGATCATGATCTTATAGGTAAATTATTAATTCACATACTTGAGCTTTTTAATTGTAACTAAAGAACTGGACATCCATTTCTGAGGCTTTGCTTCTTGTGCTTGTGACAGAGGACAGCGAGGGAAGACCAATTGGCGAGCCGGTAAGAACATTTCACTCCTTGTATTAATTGTTACGTATTAAACCTTAATCCGACTCATAATAAGAATAACTAAAACTATAAAAACAGAAAATTAAAAAAAAATACAAACAATTAATAATGATTCATCCTTAACCTAGAGCTATGTCCACTGTCGCTGCAATTTTTTACTATTATAAAGGATAATTATAAGAAACAAAATTTGTTCTTAGGTCATTTTTTATATAAGCACATAAAAATCCTCCCACGTATTTAGCTTCAAATACCCAATATTAATTAACTGAGAGAATATCATAAAAAGTAAGAATTAGAATCCTCTCTTAAGTTTACTTAAATTTTTTATGATCTTTTGACAGGTGTTAACACTTAGACATGAGTGATCAAGATTTATTATTTAACTAATTTTGTTTTTATTAATCACCAATTACATGTTTGTATTTGCTTAGATGAAAGCTTAACTTAGAAGAGAATTCTATTTAAAAAAGTAAAGATAACATTTAAGCATCATTACATCGCATAACACTTAACTCTATTGGGCAAGTAAGAAGGTGATGTAATGTTAACTTGTTTATTAAATTCTTTCTTTTGCAGGCTGAAGGGAGGGAGGATATGTACATTTACCCAGAAGGACTAAAGTATATCCTTATTCATCTGAAGAAGGACTACAACAACCCCAAAATATATATCACAGAAAATGGTCAGTTGGGTCCATTAGCTGTTAATTTGCATATACTTCTATTACCATAATTGTTTTTATGTGCTGCTGGTGATGGTCTTTTAATAAAAGTATGCCACTTTTTCTGAACAGGGATTCCTTCAAAAAGAGATGATTCCTTACCACTGGAAGAAGCATTGAAAGACGATTTCAGAATTGAACACATTATTCAACATTTTGATGCTGTTAAAGAGGCCATAGAGTAAGAACTAAATAAATTGAATTTAAATTAGGGAAAATAAATAAATAAATAAAGGTCGTACTATATATTAATTATAAATGCTAATGATATACAATTTGGTTGGTGGGGGATTGCAGTGAGGGAGCGGATGTGAAAGGGTTCTTCATTTGGTCGTTGATGGACAACATGGAAATGGCGAAAGGATACACTGTTCGATTTGGCCTTAACTACGTGGATTACCTTGAAGGCCTCAATCGTTACCCGAAGAATTCGGCGATATGGCTCCGCTCTTTCATGCGGGGATGAGCTAGATTTTCAAGGCCATTAACTAATTATCTCGATGGTGCGCGGACTGGAACTTCAAATCTCTTTTCGTCTTTCTCTTGTTTCAAATATTTAGGTCCATAATAATGCTGGCTACAATTGCCTGCCGGTTCTTCCGTCTGGTATTGTCTGTAAAGCTTAAATTTGCTCTGTTATGAACTCCTTTCTCTTTTCAATTTGTTAGTTGTCCTTTTTTCATGCTTAAATTTGCTCTATCTAGCTTACATTTTCAATTAATGGTCACTGAGGCTCTAATGTTAATTGCGAGGGCTATTGAGGGCTTTCATTGCTGACTAACAAAAACACAATTAAAAAGACGATTAATATAGAATCCAGTTGTTGAGGGATTTGTTAATTGTCCTTTTTTCATGCTTAAATTTGCTCTATCTTGCTTACATTTTCAATTAATGGTCACTGAGGCTCTAATGTTCATTGCGAGGACTACTGAAGGCTTTCATTGCTGACTAACAAAAACACAATTAAAAAGACGATTAATATAGAATCTAGTTGTTGATAGTTGTGAAGGGGGTTGGGCTTATAAGGGATTAATATAGGAATTAAGTATTCAACTCAAAATATGAGCTTATTAAGTGAAATGACATTCTCATTTATAAACTCAAATATTAATTAGTTTTTATTTAATGTGGAGTACCAACTCACTTAACAACTTCCTTCGAACGAAATTTTTTTTCGTGAGAAGATGACATTGACCCTTTCGTTCGGTAATAAGTTCATTCACATTCTGATTGTCAGGGTTTGATTCTGATACTATTTATTGATGGTCAATCGATCTACATTCTGGCTATCAAAGTCTGATTCTGGTATTATATTTTGACTAACAGGGTCTGACTTTGATATCACTTGTTGGGGGATTTGAGTCGATAAGGGATTAACATGGATACTAAGTCTAACTTAAAAGTCTAATCTATTAGGTGGAGTGACCTTTTTACTTATAAATTTAAGTATCAATAATTTTTTAATAAATGTAGAATATCAACTCACTCAATAGACTTAGTTTTAATAAATTTGCATTTTAATAGTGTTACCCCAACAACGCCCCCCCTCCCCCCGCATGAAAATCCCCATCTTTTTGCCCTCAGACCCAATGGCCTAGAATTCGATCACAACAGGCCCAGGAACAATGGCCAATGGACCTAAACTCGATAGAGCAACAGAACTGGTTCGGATGCGCAGAATCTGGTCTGCTGATGATGAAACATGTTCGGCATATGCTGGCTTTAACACGACTACGGGCGAGTAAGTATTGACTACATTCCGTAACTTTGTTATGGGAATTCTGCACCAACATCAAATAGATAAGGGAGAGCGTTCAAAATCTGATCCGAATTAACACATCAGAAGTGACATCTGACATGAGATAAGAACAGAGACAGAAAATTTGTGAAAAGATATTCGACGTATGTTAGGAAGGGTAGTACAAAAATACTTGGCGTGTGTCAGAAATATAGCAGGAAATATCCAGCGCAAGACAGAAATACTGTAGAGAAAAGCCGAAAAAAATTCCTAAAAGGTCATCGCTATAAAAGAAAAAAGAAGGAAACATGACATATGATAATGAAAAAATCCCCAAAGAATATAAAGATAAAAAGGAATAAGAGTATCCCCTCGATAGCTAGGAGAATATTTTATTCTTAATTTATCATATTTTTTAAGAGAGCAAGAACCTCATTTTCTGACTTAAACATCGGAGCGTCTTCGTCGGAACTCACCTCGACAAAATCACCTTTGAGCTTGTGTGCGTGTTGTTATTGCAGACCCTTCTCCACAGTTCACGAAAAATAGAAAACTCAAACCTGTACTTACTGATCCAATCCAAACGAGACCCAAAATTCAATTTTCCTTCAACAAATTTAAGAATCGTTAATTCGAGGAATCACTTCTTCAGGTCAATAAATAGATTAAGAAAACTAATAGTTTAATCTTTGAGTTATTTTTTAATAACGCAAATTTTTTTTAATTTTTTGAAATAAACCAATTAATTCTTGTTATAACATTAAGGACTTAAGGTTAATGTTTTAAGGATATTTAAGTAAAAGGAGAATTCAATTTTAATTTTTTAAATTTCAAAATTATATTTCTCAGTTGACCTGACAATCAACCCATTAAATGAGTTTTAGGCTTATAGGCAACCGAAAGCTCTTGCTTCTAACCCTGATATAGGCTAATGTGAAACCCAAATTCATTTAGCAAATAACATACCATCTCAATTTTTGAATTCAGCCAAAAGAAAAAAACACGTAAAAGGGTTGGAATCCTATCTCGGGCAACCATACTTAGGTTAAACGATAGAGCAGATTGAAGGTGTTTTGCTCTAATGTTTTGGTTGAAAAATGAAAAGTTATCAAAAAATAGGTATGGCAATGAATCGACAAATGGCTGAATCATAGGTTTAAAAATGGGTGTGACAAGAGTTCTCAAATGAGTTATTTAAATGGGTTTAGAAATGTGACATGGGTTTTGCAAATCATGTTATATCAATTTAGGTTTTTGAAATGGATTATCAAATAGGTCTAACATGGATTCTGCAAATAGGGATTTGAAATGGGTTTCAAATGGATATGTATATGTGTTTGTAATGGGTTTTAAAATGTGTTGGTTATTCTTAAATCTTTGTTCAAGTTTTTGATGAAGTAAAATATGTAAATGCATGCATTGTGTTCTGCATACTAGTTAAGTTGGTAATAATTGTCATTGATGTAAAAACATGTTTTGTGTTATTCTAATTACTGATGTAATGATAATACAACTTTCTTATTTATTAACACATATGGGTGAATGCTCATTGATATATTATTCTATGGTTCAAAACTGAAATTGGGGAGTCTCAATAGATTGTATCAGTTTTGTTGCCTTAATCAATGATTAAATATAAGAAAGTGATTAATATAAATAAATATAATGAGGAGAAATTTGAGGTGACTAGAGTTGTGCCATGGTCTGGTGAGAGGATTGATATACAATTGACATGGACTTAATTAATTTCATGACAATAGTGTTAGACGAGGATGAGAAGACTAACAATTTCGAGATGGACCTATTAGCCTTAAATCTGATGCTTAGTAGGCTGGGAAATCCTAGAGCACCACCAAAGAGGGGATGCTTGTTCCACAACCTCAGTAGACTATCTACTTCTCAAGCACCACCTCAAACATTGGGTGGATAGATGAGGGTATTGGAGATCTTGAGAATGTTATTGATGTTAGTTATAACTCAATAGATGAGAATGACCAAAGCTATGTGATCGTGATAGATCTTGAGAATGTTTTAGAAAGTGAACAAGGACCCTGAGGTCACTAAGCACTTGGGTGGCACAAAAGCTATTTAGTAAGTAGTAACATTAACATTAACCCTGGGATAAGATCATCCGCCATGGCAGTTGAGTTACACAAGCGATTTGATATTGCCATTATCAGGAAGAGGCTATATAGGGCTAAAAAGAAAGTCTTGAAATTGTCAAAATTGTTTATTTCTCCAAATCTTATACTCTTTTGCCAGATTATGCAAATATAATTACCATGACTAACAACGATGTTACATTTAAAATCGAGGAAGAGTTAAGAGTTGACGATGGTTACTTAAAAGGCACCTTCGGAGGCATCTTATTATAAATTGTTTCCATGAATGCCAATAATCGCATTTTCCTATTGGCAATATATGTATATGCGAGTAAGAATGTATGGACAGTTGGATTTGGCTTCTGAAGCTCTTCATAGGACACATGGATATCTAAAATGGCATGGAAATGATCACTTTTATTTATGATTGAAAGGAGGGTATCATAGCTTCATTCGGAGAATTATTGCCCAGGGCAAATGTGAGGTACTGTTTTAGGTTTATGCATGCTAATTTTAGAAGACATTATTCTAGTGAGATTCTCGAAAAGTACTTCAGAAAAGCTACAAGCAAATAACAACCATGACTATGAGTTAGCCATGATGGAATTTTAGAAAGAAGATAAAGGTCCCTGTAAGCCGTTGGTGGATAATGACCCCTATACATGGACCTCCCACTATTTTAACTCTTTTTCTAAGGCCGATTATGTTACAAATAATATATATTTGAGTCATGAAGTGACTTCCTTTAGGAGTATAGGAAGCGACCAGGGCTGGAATTATTTGAATTGTTAAGGGTCAAGATCATGAAAAGGTTGATAAGGAGAAGAGAGAAGGTCGATGCATGGGATTACATACTACCTCCTAGAGTCCAAAAAAAAAAAAAGAAAACATAGAAAAATTAACAAGGCAATAAGAAAAGAAATCATCATTAAAGTAAGTAAAATAAAATGTGAAGTGGTGGGTTATCTGTTTGAAACATAAAGAACCTAAATGGTTGATTTAAATAATTTTTGTGAGTGTATGGGTTGGCAGATAAGTGGATTGCCAAACGAGTATGCTTCGGCTTACATAATTAACTTTTGTCAAAACCTATAACTTATAATATTACAACATGTGTTATTACATAATTAATTAATAAATTTTGAAATATTTTTATTTTAAACAAAATTTTACTTTTCTTTTTCCTTGGATGTTTATTAAAATTTTTGTCACTATAAAAATCATATTTATCTTATATGATTCTTTCTTTAAATACATCAAATGTACCTTTTATATATATATTTTTTAAAAAAAAAATTAACATGTGATATAAATAAATAAACAAAGATCCAATTACGTCCACGGTGATGTTAATTTTTGGTTTGAGCAGATTGACTATTGTTGTTGTTAAAAAAGAAAAGTATCTTTTATAAATTACGACATATGTTAATTTACATTCATCGCTTTTTAATATCTAAAAAGATAGTTTAAACTTTTCAAACAATTTGATAAAAATTTAGTTATTTCTTATAAAATGTTTCCTAACGATTTGATAATCCTGTCTATTTTATAAATTAATAAATTCTACTAAAATTAAATCTTACTTAAAAAGTATTCATAATAATATTTTTTAAATTTTTTGTCATAATAAAAATCATTTTTACCTTATATGATTCTTTCTTTTAAATACATCTCTTTTTTATATCTTTTTTAAACAAAAAAACTTAACAAGTGATATTAAAAAATATTTTAAAAAGAAAAGATCCGATTACGTCCACGATGACGTTAATGTGTGGAAGGATTGAGCAGATTAACTATTGTTGTTGATGAAGATCCGATCCATTCAATTAAAATAAAATGCTAAGAAGCAAGAACCATCACCAACTTTGATTATATTTTTATGTGGCAAGTGGCATTATCAAGTGATTTGATTTTTGTTAATTTTAATTAGCTTAATCATCCTGAACATAATACATTATTTTAGCATCGTCACTCGTAATAATGGTTCTATCTTATCTCATGCATGTGCAAGGTGACAATTTCTCCAGCTTCGCAGCCCAACATGGAGAAATTTAATTTGGCTTATATTATTTTTAATACTCACAATAGGGCAAAAAAAAAAATTCAGTTTGCTGTGATTCACGTGAGATTTGGTTCCATGTGATAGGAAAATAATTAAAGAGCTTCATATATAATATTTGATTTCAATATCAATGGTTTAATAATTGTTCGTTACACCTCTCCTTCTGATTTTAAATTTCTTAAAATATAAGAGTCGTTGTCTTCTATATTGCTTTTTCTTTATTTAAATGAAATCTCAACTAATATGAACAATAATTGTCTTTTAAAGATAAAGATGGAATGCTTAAAATATGCATATAATATATATATATATGGATGATATTTTTTGGGTAAATTTTTATTATATATTTGTAAGATTAAATCAGTAAATTCGATTATAATAAAAATAAATAATTATAATTAAAAATAAATTAATTTATTTAATTAATAAAACTTTTCTTTTGTCAAAATAAATAAATAATAATTGTCTTTCTATCCATATAGTTAAGTAAAAGAAATGTATGTTATTATCATAATACATAAAGATATTTGCCTTTTGAATAACTTAACACATATAATATAAAGTATTTAGATAAATTTACTTGCAAATAAATTAATGTAACTGTTGAAGCGAAAGTAATAAACTCAAATAATATAATACAGTAATAAGTAATTAAAAAAATTAGAGAAGAAAAATAGGAGAAAACACACAAGAATTTACGTGATTCGATAACTTGTTAAAATTTTTTGGCCAATCTTTTACTGTCTTTACTCCTTTAATCATGTATTTCAAACTGTCAGTAACACATTCGCCAAAATTTGAAGAAAAGAAACTATAAATGAGTAAAATACCATATGCAAGAGCTGTGGAGAGCATCATGTATGCGATAGTTTACACGAGACCGGACATGGTATAGGCTGTGAGTATGATGAGTCAATACATAGTAAATTCATATAAAGATCACTGGCTTGCAGTAAAATAGATTTTAAGAGATCTCAAAGGAACGTCGGATCATAAATTGATGTATAAGAGGGCTGAGAATGAGAGTGTAATGATAAAAAAATACGTCAACTCAAATTATACAAGTAATCTAAACAAAAGAATGTCGTTGACTGGGTACGTATTCATAGTGTTTAGGTGTAATGTGAGCTAGAGATCAATTCTACAGCATGTGATGGCACTATCTACCACAGATGAAAAATGCATAGTTATTGGTGAAACTATAAAGGAGCCGTGTGGTTAAAAGGGATATGTGTAGAGTTAATAGCTACTGAAAAAGTTAACACTGGTATGTATTGTGATAGTCAGAGTGCTATACATCTAAGCAAGCACCAAGTGTTTCATGAGAGGTCTAAACACATTGATGTGCTACTCTATTATATTTGAGAGATTGTCCAAAATGGCGAGATTAGTCTAACAAAAATTGTATTATCTGAAAAAGCCTGCTGATATGTTGATAAAGCCCCTGCCCTCGGTTAAGTTCATCCTATGTAAACACTTAACCGAAGTTACTATTATATGAAGGTGACCGAAGATGTGGAGTTGAGAGATCTTGGATACTTCGTAAATAATTTTGAATCAATGAGAGATTTGTGAGAAGTTGATTAAAAATTATCCTTAATTTGTATTCTAAGTGAAATAGAACTTCATAAATTAGTATCCTAATTTGTATCCCAAATAAAATAAAACTTCATAAATTAATATCTTAATTTATATTCTAAGTGAAAATAGGATTTTTTAAACTAAACTTCACTCGATTTATAAAAAACCTAAGACTTCTAAAACCTATATAAAAAGTCTCTATTAGTTTGAAAATACAATTCAAGAGATTGAAATATAAAACACTAGAGAGAAAAAATTTAGACTATAAAAGAGATCATTATATTTTTGTTGAATATAATTGAGAGAGTTCTTTATGAATTTTGAATTCTTTCTTATGAAATATATATATTGTGAGTGGCTTATGATTCATTATTAAATAAGGTGAGATTTTAATTCGTTGTAAACTTATACAAATTATCAAATCAAGTAAATTCTTATGTAATTTCTCTTATTTTTTTTTTAATTTCTTAATTATCTATTACTACATTATATTACTTACTTAAGCTTATCACTTCTACTTTGCCAGTAATAAAATATAATTAAATAACATTAATTTATATACAAGTAAATTATTATATCTTTTATTTTCATTTAAAATATTAACTTATTCTTTTCTCTCATTGAATATTATAATACTACTTCTTTTATAATGTGAATGCACGCTTACACTTGCAATTATTATAATCAACTAGGAAAAAGTTCAATCTTTACTAAACCGGAGATCACCGCTGCATAAAATAAATGGATAAAATTTAAAGTTATCGATTTGGAATCCCTATGTTAATTATCATTTTACTTATATTTCTTTAATTAATAAAAGCGCACTATTTTTTATAAAAAAATACTTTAATATTTAAATTAATATTTAAGTCAATATATTTACAAAAAAAAAAAGGTGAAAAAAATACTTTAACACTCAATTTAATATATTTATGAGATAGAAAAGGTAAAAAAAATTACTTCAACATTTAAATTAATATTTATAACAAATCGATATATGTAAGGTAAGAAATAAAGGATGTTAATGTATGATGAAGTATCTGCACAAATAAATAAAATTTATATAATATTAATTGTATGTAAGAATTGATAAATTTGAATATGAATTATAATTTATAAATAATTGTCCATATTTATATTTATAGGGTATAAATTTTAGTCTTTTCAAAATATGCATGCATGAATTTAATTTAAACTCTAATTAAAGAGAGTATAAATTCAATTTAAAGTCTACTTCCACTTGAATGCTCTTAAATAGGTGGTATGCTATAATTAACTTGTATAAATTATGTTTAATTTGGTACCTATAATATTGAAATAAGAACATATTAATTTAAGATATGAAATTGATATCTCTATTTAAAATATAAGGCATGTTAAAGGTCTTAATATATATGTGAGATATTGATTGAAAAATCATCGAAATATGATTTGAAAATCAAGTCAAGTACGTAGAGTGCGCACAGATCGAAGAAGGACGCGAAAGGAGATGAAAAATGAAGAAAGGCACACCAAGCGCTAGCGCTGCGACGACCAGGAGTGAGCACCGCGGCGCCCAGTCCAGAACCTGAGCGCCGCAGCGCTCAGCATAAGCGCGCCAGGGCCGCAACGATGAGATCCCAGCGCCGCAGCGCTGGAGACGAGAACAGTATCCCGAAATAAAGAAACTTCCTTATTTCGTCTCTCACTTGTTTCATGACTCCTTAATATGACTCTCACACGTATAGGGTAAACTTAGGTCGTCCCAAGGCCTATATAAAGGGTGTCAATTAGCTTGTAAACACATTTTTGTGATCAACAATAAATTTTAGTGATAATCTTTATGGTTCTTTGTGAGAGAAAATTCCTAGAGTGCAAAAGAGAGTGTTCTTTATGATCTTTCTTGTAAAATGCATACTTTGTGAATGCCTTGTAATTCATAATAAGAAAAGAGTGTGATCTTGATCCGTCATGGACGTAGACAAGTTGTCGAACCATGTAATTCTTTGTGTGTTCTTCTTCTACCCCTTTTTCTATTTATTTCTTAGTAACTTATTCTGCATTATTATATTGCTTGGGTGAATTTTTTACTTGTTTGTGTGCTTCCGCTTCAACAAACTAGTATCAGAGCTTTGATTCTAAGCAACCATGGCCACACCCAATTATGAGGTCGAAAAATTCAACGGTATGAATGACTTCAATTTGTGGAAGATGAAGGTTAGGGCGTTATTGGTAAGCCAAAGGCTTAGTTCGGCATTAGAGGAGACTGCAGCTCCATTTAGTGATGAAGAGAAGACGCCAGAGTCATCTAGAGTAAAAGCAGAAAGAAGAGACATTCAAGAAAGAGCTCATAGCACAATCGTTCTGTCATTGAGCGATGAAGTATTAAGGGAAGTAGCAGGTGAGACGAAGACTATAGGTCTTTGGAAGAAGCTTGACTCTCTTTATATGAGAAAATCGTTGGCCAACAGATTACATATGAAGAAGAAGCTGTATCAGCTGTCCATGTCAGAGGGGACGCCGATGAAAGATCATATAGACGTCTTCAATAAGATCATCATTGATCTTGAGTCTATCAACATCAAGATAGAAGATGAAGATAGAGCAATTATCCTACTGAGTTTACTCCCCAAGAGCTATGAGATTTTTGTTGATACGCTACTGTTTACGCTCAAAATATAACGCTGCTATCGCAGTATAGATTGAGGTATCGATCCTACGAGGAAGCTCTTGGCAAAATAGGTTGATGAAATAAAATATTAAAGCAGTAGCAAAGGATAAAATTAATTGATTTATGTGGATGAGATAGGATTGTCTATGATTTGAAGGAAATGTCTTATGATAATTCAAACAAGGCTTTGAGAATCACAATTATGCTTTATAAATCTACTCTACACTTTGATTCAATGCTTATAACTCAATTGAAAGTTTCACATCCCAAACAATCAATCGAAAGATAGGAAAATATAGCACATTGATAACATATGTATTTGACGTAATTAAACTCTTTGCAAGCATTAACATACATCATGTTCATTTATACAAGTTATCTAAGATCGACAATATATCATTTTGACAATATTGCAGTAAAAAATCAACTTGAATATTAAACATTTATTGCCCTTATATGTTATCCAAGATCGACAATATAACAATTTGATAATATTGCAGTAAAAGATTAACATATAAAACAATGTCACCAGTAACAATTATAGTTCACCAAGAATCACATAAGAAAAGCATGACTGAACTTATATGAGACATGAGAATTATAATATTTAGATTATAGAAAATAGAATAGATAAGAGTTTAATCAAAACCAAACTTACAAACATTTGTAGCTCTTTGCAACGAATTAAAGCATAGAAGTAGATTTACTACACATAAAAGTTCATCTCTTAGCCTTGTCAAGAACTCTAGCCTAAATTACAATACATGTTCATGAGAAGAAAAGAAAAGAGAATTATCTAATATTAAAAGCGTCTTAAGAGTCTCCTTATATAGGCAATGAATGGACATATGTCATGGATGACATCAATCTTTAATAATTTTAAACCAATAACTCATTTATCCACTTGCAGTATATTTTTGATAATGTAAATGACTGATTTATCTTCTACAGCCAACATAAAAGTTGTATAATTTTGACTTTTCTTTCCATAGGCACCAATTTCATGCAAATTGGATGAGTATCCAATGAGATATGAGCAAAATTCCAAGGATACATCAGAATTCGGCCAACAACCATTTTATCCACTTGCAATGCGATTTGGTCCATGATAACGGCTGATTTGGACTTTACCTTCAACATACAAGTTGTTGATAGTTAAGTTAACATTTCACAGCTTCAATAATTATACCAATTGAGTACGTATTTTGTAAGATACGGTCTAAATACGTGAGTTGAGTCAAGCTGGGTAGGAGTTGTAATCCGATTCTGTTGTATCTCAATTTTTGGCCCATAACATGTTGGATTTGACTTTTTCACTATTCTTTAAATTTGTGTAAGATTGATTCATGTTGCACCAGGTTCAATAATTTCTTCATTTTTATTTCTACATTAAGAGTTATGTCCATTTTACCTAAACTTGTCCAAATAACATTCATTAATCACAATTTAAGGAGAATACTTTATTTCAAGCTAAAATAGAAGAAAATGATAAAATTAGTGACATTAAATGATGACTGAATCTCTTAATAAATATACATTTTCATGTGTTCATCAGCTACTCTACAACAGAGAGAGTTTAACAATGAGTGATGTGAAATTATCATTAAACTCAAAGTTATTAGGAAAGCAGACCGAGGGCAATGCAGAAAGTCTATCTGTAAGAGGAAGGCCCTCATATAGAGATGGGAAGAAAAAAGGCTCAAGGTCGAAGTCTAGGACTCCTAGAAAGTGCTATTGCTACAAGAAAGAGGGGCACTCCATAAAGGACTATCCCGAGAAGAAAGCACAGGATAAGAAGAAAGCGGATGCTGCGCTTGCTTATGATGATAGTTATGACAGCGCAGAGACACTCGTCGCTACTGATGGTATGAACTCTAAACAATGGGTTTTAGATTCTGGTTGTACTTTTCACATGTGCCCGCATAAGTCTTGGTTTACAAATTTCCAGCCCATTAGTAATGGTAAGGTGTTGATGGAAAATGACATTGCATGTCAGATGATGGGAATTGGTAGTGTTAAGCTTAGGTTGCATGATGGGCGAATGAGAGAGTTGACAGATGTTAGGTATGTTCCTGACTTGAAGAGAAACTTGATCTCACTGGGGACTTTAGACCAGAATGGATGTTCCATCAGGATCGACGGAGGGATTTTAAGAGTTTTGAAAGGTTCCATGGTGGTGATGAGAAAAGAGAAGTGCAAAGGTGTTTATGTGCTTAAGGGTGAAGTCGTGAGCGATTCTGCACTATTCTCTGTAAATGATGAGAGTATGCAAACCAAGTTATGGCATCTTAGATTAGCACACTTAGGCGAGAGAAACGTAAATGAGTTATATAGTCAAAAAACATTTAGAGAGGATAAGTTCCAGCCCTTAAAGTTTTGTGAGCATTGTGTGCTAGGGAAAGCATATAGAGTGAGGTTCAGTACTGGCGAGCACAAGACTAAGGGGACTCTTGACTACATACACTCAGATCTTTGGGGACCAGCTCAGACAGCTACTCGTGGTGGTGCCAGGTATTTTCTCAGCTTGATTGATGACTATTCGAAGAAGCTGTGAGTCTATGTATTAAAGAGCAGGATCAAGCCTTTGAAGTATTAAAGACTTAAAAGGTTCTTGTTAAGAATCAGACTGGCAAAAGAGTGAAGAGGTTGAGAACTGACAACGGCCTCGAATTTTACAACAAAGAGTTTGATGAGTTTTGTGCCAAGCATGGGATTGCAAAGCATAGAACGGTAAGATCAACACCGCAGCAGAATGAGGTAGCTGAGATGATGAACAGGACTCTACTTGAAAAGGTTAGATGCATGCTTACCAATGCAAAGTTGTCCAAGATATTCTAGGAGAAGCTGTAGTGACTGTAGCTTACTTGATTAATAGAAGTCTCTCCTCAGCAATTGACTTCAAGACGCCAGAAGAGAAATAGTCTGGCAATCCTCCGAAGTATGACCACCTCAGAATATTTAGTTGCCCTGCCTTTGTACATGTTAAGGGGGGGAAGTTAAAACCTAGAGCTATTAAAGGGGTATTCATAGGATTTTCTGAATGAGTAAAAGGATACAAGGTATGGTGTAAAGACTTAACACCATCAAGAAGTATCATAAGCTGTGATGTGACGTTCGATGAGATGATGATGCTGAAAACCTCCCAAAAAGATGAGAAAGAAGAACCTGTGACCAAGGAAGACTCAGTACCCGAGTCAATAGAAGTTGAAGTAGAGTCTGAAAATGGATCTGATATGCCCCCAGATCAATACTTCAATAAGGAGATCATTGAAGATGAACCAAGAACACCGGTGAGTTTCTCCAAGTCCACCCAAAAGAAAACTAGAACTCCTGAATTGGAACTTGAAGAGTACCAGTTTGCTAGAGACAGGCTAAAGAGAACGATCAACCCACCAGTCAGGTATGCACAAGTAGACTTAGTTGCGCATGCTTTTAATTCTACTTACACTCTTAAGTATGATGAGCCTAGGACATATGGAGAGGCTATGAAGAGTGAAAACAAGAAAGAATGGCAGCGGGCCATGGAAGAAGAAATTTGTTCTCTTAAGAAGAACAATACCTAAAAGTTAGTGGAGAGACCTCAAAAGAAGCTAGTCGGGTGCAAATGGGTGTATAAGGTGAAAGAGGGGATACCGGGGATTGAGCCTACGAGATTCAAGGCTAGGTTAGTAGCACAAGATTTTACTTAGAGAGAGGGAGCCTATTTTCATGAGATATTCTCTCTAGTTGTCAAGCACATATCTATTAGGATCTTATTCGCCATGTATGCAAACCTTGATTTACATCTAGAGCAGATAGATGTAAAAACAGCTTTTCTACATACAGAGCTTGAAGAAACGATATACATGGCACAGCTGCAAGGGTTCGAGGAGCCCGAAAAAGAAGATCATGCTTGTTTGCTAAAAAAGTCATTGTACGGGTTAAAGCAATCACCTAGACAGTGGTATAGAAGATTTGATAAGTTTATGATGGCTTGTGGTTTTAGCAGAAGCAAGTATGACGGATGTGTGTACTTCAAGAACATAAGTTGTGGGATGATGTATTTGCTTCTATACATCGATGAAATGTTGATCGCATGCAAGAACATGGAAGAAATACAAAAGCTTAATAAGCAGTTAAGTGGCGAGTTTGAAATGAAGGATTTGGGAACAGCGAAGAGAATTTTAGGTATGGATATTGTGAGGGAAAGAAGAGATGTTATCTTCTTGTCCCAACAGCAATATATAGTCAAAATTTTGGAGAAGTTTGGTATGTCAAACGCGAACGCTGTCTCTACTTCTTTAGCCATACATTTCAGACTTTCAGCAGTACAGTCACCAACATCCAATGAGGAGAAACTGCAGATGAGCATCATGTATGCAATGGTTTGCACAAGACCAGACATAGCACAGGCTGTGAGTGTGGTGAGTAGATATATGGTGAATTCGGAAAAAGATCACTGGCTTACAGTAAAATGGATTCTGAGATATCTCAAGGGAACGTCGAATCACGGGTTAATGTATAAGAGGGATGAGAACAGCAATGAAATGGTAATACGGTACATAGACTTAGATTATGCAGATGATCTTGACAAGAGAAGATCATTTACGTATTCATAGTGTTTGGGTGTAGTGTGTGTTGGAGATCAATTCTACAACATGTGGTTGCACTATCTACCACAGAGGCAAAATACATAGTTGTTGGAGAAGTTATCAAGGAGGCCGTGTAGTTAAAAAGCATATGCGCAGAGATATTGGCTAGTGAAGATGTGAACACCGGTGTGTATTGTGATAGCCAGAGTGCCATACAACTAAGTAAGCATCAAGTGTTCCATGAGAGGTCGAAGCACATTGATGTGAGGCTCCATTACATTTGTGAGATTGTCCAAAGTGGTGAAGTTAGTCTAACAAAGATAACGTCATCTAAAAACTTTACTGATATATTGACTAAAACACTACCCTCGGTTAAGTTCGTCCTATGTAAAGACTTAACCGGAGTCACTACTTTGTGAAGGTGACTGAAGCTGCAGAAATGAGAGATCAAGTTACTTTATGGATGATTTTGAATCAATGAGGGAATTTGTGAGATATTGATTGAAAATCATCGGAATATAATTTGGAGATTAAGCTAAGTGCGTAGGGTGCGCATGGATCGAAGAAGAACGCGAAAGGAGGCGAAAAACGAAGAAATGTGCACCAGGCGCCAGCACTGCAGCCACCAGGAGTGAGCGTCGTGGCTCCCAATCCAGAACCTGAGCGCCGCTGCTCTAGGAGGCCAGCGCCACAGCGATGAGATCCCAGCGCCATGGCGCTAGAGACGGGAACAGTATCTCGAAATAAGGAAACTTTTTCTCACACTTGTTTCAAGACTCCTTAATACGACTCCCACACGTATAGGGTAAACCTAGGTCGTCCCAAAGCCTATATAAAGGCTGTCAATTAGTTTGTAAACACATCTTTGTGATCAACAACAAATCTTAGTAATAATCTTTGTAATTATTTGTGAGAGAAAATCCCTAGAGTGCAAGAGATAGTGTTCTTTGTGATCTTTCTTATAAAATGCATACTTTGTGAATGCCTTGTGATTCATAATAAGAAAAGAGTGTGATCTTAATCCACGTAGGCAAGTTGCCGAACCACATAATTTTTTGTGTGTTCTTCTTCTACCCTTTTCTCTATTTATTTTTTAGTAACTTGTTCTGCGTTATTATATTGTTTTGGTGAATTTTTACTTGTTTGTGTGCTTCCGCTTCAACAATATATTTAAAATATGGATAATATTGATGATATAAATCAATCATATTAATGATATAAGCCTCTTACCATAATTTCATATTTACTTTTTATAAATTGTAATTAATGTATAAATAATTTGTTTCTTTATATACATTTTATTTTTCTATTTTTTTATAGCCTAAACCTATATAAAATCTCTCTTTGTACAATATTATTACAGTGAAATATACAATTTTTCATATTTCTTTCGTGGTGTTAGAGCTATAATTCCTTCATTGTCTCTCTATTTAGTTAGAAACTTGTCGAAATTTTTTCAAAAACTCGTCAAAAGTTCACTGAAATTTCTCTAAAAAGCTACCAAAAGTTTGCCAAAAATTTATCGTGATTGACACCACCTAACCCAAGATGTTTAGACACTGTTGACTAACTGAACATCGTCAATATCACGTCGATCGAAGTTCAAAGTAGCCCGCACGTGTCGTTCAAAGTTTCTACTCCATCTCTAATTCAAGCCATTTTCTAGCTCATCCACTCTCACTGTCAGCACCAAATTACATACCGATATCCAATCTATTAATGTATGGTGTCACCTTCCCCCATTGGCCCTCCGATTTACAATAGAGGTCGTTTTGCAAACTTTTCAATATATTAAGATTAGATTGTGGTTTTCTATAATTTTTTAGTAATTTTATAATTTATAAAAAATTTTAAGTTTTTTTACAATTATCAAATTCTTTAGGAGTTATTTTATAATTATTAAAAGTTCTAAGGTCAAATTACAATTATAAAAATTTAGGGGTCAGTTTGTAAGTTTTTAGAAAAGTTTAAGGTTAAAATTGCATTATATTTTAGATATATTTCAATGGATAAGATGTATGTAAATCTATTCATATTATTTTTTATGGACATAATTATATTTTATGCGCACAAGTTATGTGTAATTTTCTTAAAGGTAAGAAACTTTGGCGTTATATCATTGATGATATTACTTTGCCCAAGACACACGATAATGAGAGTTCAGATGTCTTTATTGATAGATTAGAAGATTGGGATAGCAAAAATATCAGATTATTACATAGTTTTAAAATACCTCTACTACATTCATCAGTCTTCACTATGACCAGTTTGGTACTATCAATTACTTTGAGATTTTCTTGCACATCACTATATTGCCATAAATCTCTTTTATCAATATCAAATACTGCACAATTTGCATCAATTTTGGCAAAAATCAAGGCAATCCATTACTGATTTTATTCTCAGATGCAATTTATTTGGGATTAGTTGGCCCTTTCATAATTAATTTGGAAGAATGATAACGATGCCCATGATTTCATTGTTTATCGAGATTATCAGCGTTTGATTCAGTTTCTTTTGGCTCTGCAATTTGAGCCTACTCGTGCCTCTATACTTAATCAAATGCCACTACCTACTTTGGATCAAGCTATTGATGCTTTTATCTATGAAGAAATAAAATTTGCTACTCTCCCATCAGTTCGCATAAACATTAATCCTTGCTGCTCCTTGGCACAATTTCACTTAACCCAAGACGTGTCGTTATTGTCATTTACCTGGTCAAGTGATTCTCAATTTCTCGACACGTAAATATAGAATATATCAGAAGCTTAGACCGATCATTATAAGAAAGATTGTCCTAACAAAAGTAAAGAATCTTAAGGTGCTACTTTTACAGAGCCTCGCTCACTCATTGTTGTTAAGATTGTGCAGGATAATACCAGTTCCTCTTTCATTTTAACCAGCGATATTATAATTTTTGTTTTGAATTTACGTCGAGTTTATATGTAAAATTATCATCTCTAATATTTGGCTACAAATTCTTAAAACAAAACTAACTATTTTTTTTTCTTGTTTACTTTTATATATTTTTGATTTTTCTTAAAATTAAGAATAATGAAAATTATATTTAGTTGTGATTCTTTTTTAAAATGTATTTGTCCCCCGTGAATTTTAGCTTACAAGACTCAAAGGTCTTCAGCTCATAAGGCATAAAGACCTCGGCCCAATAAAGCGAAAAGAGGACTTCGACCTTCTTTATCAAAAAGAAAAATACCGATCACAAGAAGTCTTCAAACCAATGGCACCCTCTTCGAGCTGGTCAGAACAATGGTTAAAGCTTAGTTACCTTATTTAATCAGACTCTAAAAAAGAAAAAATAAATCCATACCCTTTCCGAGTTAGTCAAAATAATAGTCGAAACCCAACTGCCATGTTCGATCAAACTAAAAAAAAAAGATAAATCCACACCCTTAAAATTGGTCGAAATTAGATTACCCTGTTTAGTCAGACTCTGAAAGGAGAACTATATTCTCTTCGAGCTATTCAGAGCAATGGTCGAAACTCGACTACTCTACTCGGTCAAACTTACCACCCCTTGGCCAGTTATAACAATAGTTGAACACTGATTATCCTATTTGACCAGGCTTTAAACAATGAGAGATAACCTTTGTTTATATCAAACAAGGGAATATCAAAATACGATTACCTCGAAGAATTAAAAGAAATTATTAAAAATGACTAAACTTAAAAAAAGACGTAAAGAGTTGTGAATAAAGTTAAACTTATCAAAAAAAATCTCTAAAAATAAAAGACATTTATATAAACACGATATAAATCCTACTAAAACAAATAAAATTCAGTGTAATTTTAAAAAAAGACCTCGGCCAAATAAAGCGAAAAGAGGACTTCGACCTACTTTATCAAAAAGAAAAATATCGATCACAAGAAGTCTTCAAACCAATGGCACCCTCTTCGAGCTAGTCAGGACAATGGTTAAAGCTTAGTTACCTTATTTAATCAGACTCTAAAAAAGAAAAAATAAATCCATACCCTTTCCGAGTTAGTCAAAATAATAGTCGAAGCCCAACTGCCATGTTCGATCAAACTAAAAAAAAAAAGACAAATCCACACCCTTAAAATTGGTCGAAATTAGATTACCCTATTTAGTCAGACTCTGAAAGGAGAACTATATTCTCTTCGAGCTATTCAGAGCAATGGTCGAAACTCGACTACTCTACTCGGTCAAACTTACCACCCCTTAGCCAATCATAACAATGGTTGAACACTGATTATCTTATTTGACCAGGCTTTAAACAAGGAGAGATAACCTTTGTTTATATCAAACAAGGGAATATCAAAATACGATTACCTCGAAGAATTAAAAGAAATTATTAAAAATGACTAAACTTAAAAAAAGACATAAAGAGTTGTGAATAAAGTTAAACTTATCAAAAAAAATCTCTAAAAATAAAAGACATTTATATAAACACGATATAAATCCTACTAAAACAAATAAAATTCAGTGTAATTTTAAAAAAACTCTAATAGTAGAATTTTGAAAGGAAATGTCTATAAGTTTTCTATATTTAAAAGGGATTTTAAAAGTTACGGATAAAGCATACATCTCACCTTATAAATAAAAAAGTAAAATAACACAAGAAATGAGATAGATATACCGACATACACAAAGATATATAGAAAATATATCCAAAAACATATTGATAGTTTATTATAGAAGAGCCATTTGATTTCTTTTCTTATCTTGCTTTAATTTTTTTCTTTTTTTTTTAATTTTTATTAACTTAAATATTAGAATACCAAAGTCAAAAAAACTTCTAACGCAGCTTCATATTTTTTATAATTGCAAGATTCTCATCGAAAGTTATCTTGTTGGAAAAAAAGAAGTTCATTAGTCCAATTTTTTATTATTTTTGTATCATTCAAACTAAATTTTTTTTAAAAATAAATTTAATTCATTAACTCTTGAGTTACTAAATTTAAAAATTAATAATATTAATTTTTTTATATCAATAATAATTTTTTATCATTCACACTCAAAAGCAAAAAATAATTAAAAAAAAATATCATACTTAACATGTGATATAAAACAATTAGTTTAATCCAATTTTCTTTTCTTTTTTTTTTTTTTTGTCTAAAAGAAGAAAATCTGATCGTATCCTTGGTCACGTTATTGTTTACATCAAGCAGCTTGATTATTGAACTTGGAGATCCGATCCGATCCACATCTTTTTTTTATAAAAAAAATATATAATTGTGGGGATATGCATGTGTTAAATAAGAATAAAAATAAAATACATGTGCGATTACCAAATGTTTGATACGTGTCCTTTGCATGCATGTGAAAATTTGATAAATTAAAATTGATAAATTTACAAAATCTTTATTTGTAATAATAATGAGATTTGGTTCCGCGTGTCCCTGTACTCGGTGAAATAGATAATTAATTTCCTTATCTTCTGTCAGTTTCGATCGAATAAAAATTTTATGAATACTACTATGCATATTTATAAATAGAATAATGATACATATTTTTAATTTGTATTTTAAATTATTATTTAAAAATAATATATTAAAAAATTATTACGTATAATAAATAATTTTATATTTTATATTATTTTATCATCTAATAATTACTTAATATATTATTATTTAAGATATAATTTAAGATACAACTTAAAATATGTAGCATTATTTTTTATATAAAATTTATATTTTAATAAATCATTTATTAGTGATTATTATTTATTAAATAGTTATTAATTTTATTTTTTATTAATATAGTAATTATATTATATTAAGCAATAATAAACACACCATATATCATATTAGCTTAAATACACACTTTATATCAACATAAGAGTAACATTACATTTCTCAAATATTATTTCAAAATTTTCATCTTAAATTGATGTGTTAAACAATCATAAAGTGGTGAAATGATATAACTTTTAAAATCATCTATTATATTATTTTATTATTTAATAATTACTTAATATGTCATTTAAAATAAAAATTTTATGATAACATTTAAGAAGTATAGCATTATTCTAAATATAAAATTACTCATATTTTTTGTAAAATAATATTATACTTTTTAAATGTTATTCAAAATTTTTATTTCAAATAATATATTAAATAATTATTAAATAAGATTTTAAAAGTTATACTTCTCATCACCTAATAATTATTTAATACATTAATATTAGATTAAAAAAAGAGTGTATGATTACTCTCTTATATAGTATATAAATTTGAACTCATTATTTTGTTTATTTATATTTTAATATAATTGTATATTAGTAAAATATCCGTATCAAATTACTATTAAGAACATAAGTATAAGAATAACCAGCTAAGTTAAAATTATTATTTACACTCCTGTCCGGAAAGATAGAGAGTTTCCATCAAACTCTTAATATTTATTTTTTATTTTTATTGGTAATATTAAATTAGGGTGGCAATTAGTAAAAATAAATCGTATTAATATACTATATTAATAATTTTTATTATTTTGATTTATTAAACAATCAGATACTTAAATACAGATTTATTCGTTTAATAAATGAATTACACGACATCACACAATTAGATATATTTATTTAGATCAAATTTAATTCGTTTATACAATTATACACTATTCGATTCGTTTACAATTATATTCGTTTAAATGAATAATAACATTTAATTCAATTTGTTTACACAAAATATTCATTTCGTTTAAAATATGTTTAAGTCACCATTAATAAATTTTAAATTATATCAAAAAATTAAGTATTCAATATATCTAATAATAAAATTATTCTAATATAATTAAAAAAATAAAATTTATCCAACATAATTGAAGAATAAGAGTCTTTAGAATATAGATAAATTATAGTTTTTATTTTCAATTATATATATTTTTAATTTTATAATTTAATTAAACAAATAAACACATAAATAGACATGAATACGATTCGTTTATTAAATATGATTTAAATGAATTAGCGAATCATAACCTCAAATACATATTCGACACAATTAATAAACGAGTAACACGAATTTAATTCGTTTATTAATCGTGCCAATTTTCTCTATTCATATTCGCTTAAAACATGTCGAATAATCGTGTCGTGACCTATTTTATCATTCTTATATCAAATTTAACATATCATTTAAAATATAAAAAAAAAAGTGTAACATCATTCTATTTATAAATGTGATACAATTATTTTTTGATGATACAATAGTAAATTTTAATATATATAACGCTCTTTTATTAGTGTAATCCCGATTAAAATGACTTTTGAAAGTTATAAAATTTAATCATTCGATAAATATTTAACAAGTCAATTGAGATAGAAAACATTAAATTTAAAGTCGAAAGGAGTTGAAAAATATAACATTGTTCTTCATAATTAAATTTTTAAAAAGAAAATCTTCCAAGATGTATTAAATAGTACCTTCATTTTACTACAATGGCCACAAGCATGTATAAACATTAAATCGAAAACTATATTTTGTCTTAATGACTGAATTTCTATCATTTAGACATCAAATAGAAAAAATAAATAAATAAATAAAATTAACAAGCAATTCTCAATACCTAGTTGGTAGTTAAAATGTGATGATGAAGTGCTATTAGTCAGTGTTGTATTAACTCAAGGCCATAAAATTATTAAGTCTAATGTGGACGATCACGTTGGACATTGACTAGCTTGTTGTAGTCGTTGGATTTGTTTTGGTTTATAAATTATAATTATGGATATTTATTTATAAATAGTATTTTGTTTACATAATTGATTTTGTATATAGGTTAATGTGATATTTGACGTGTCTTTTGTTTATTAGAATTTTGTAATTATTATAATAATTAAAATAATTTAACAATTATTTAATATGCAGTAATTAATAAATGATGACATATTAATTTGTATCTCAAATTTATAAGAGTGATGTTATACTTCTCAAAATGTTATCATAAAATTTATATTTTAAATTATACGTTAAATAATTATTAAATAATAAAATAATATATTAAGTGATTTTGAAAATTATATTATTTTATTATTTAATATCAATTTGAGATAAAAAATTTAATATAATATTTAAAAAAATATAACATTACTCAATTTATAAATGTAACAATATAATTTATTTATAAAATTTAAAAAATTATTGAAATTAAGAAAAAAAAGAAGAAGAAGAATGATTTTAATATAGAGTTATGGCACCTTTATAAACAGGTTGTTACAAAATAAAAGTAATAGTGCTAAATATTTTAAATTATATTTTAAAAAATAATATGTTAAATAATTATTAAATAATATAATAAATAATTTTTAATTTATATAATTTTATTATTTAATAAATTATTTTTTAAAATATAATTTAAAATACAGAACGTTATCCAAATTAAAGAGTGCCCATACTGTATATCAAGATTGGGGTAGAGAAATGGATAAAAATACAGAACCAGTCTGTCAATTAAAGTATTTTGTTTGGATCAAATAATGGGGGTTGCTGAAAACTGAGTTTGAAATCACAAATATGATGTTATTTTGGTATTAAAAAAATATTTGTTGTAGTCATTTCAGAGATGGCGAGCGATTAATTAATAAGAAAATGTCTTCAGTACCTAACATGGTCGGTAGCATTGAATATTGTCAGTGAAAAATGTTTTTCTTCAAGATTTTTGGCTGCCTATTGACTATTGTATCGCCCACTGTGCACCGAACTCTTTTATGAACTCCTTATCTGGGAATTTGGAACCAAAAATTAATATACATAATTTTTTTTAAAAAAAAGAGTAATACTAAGTATCAGGTAATTATAGATATTTTAAATTATATTTTTAAAAATAATTATTAAATAAATAGTATAATAAATAATTTTATCACTCAATAATCGTTGACATATTATTTTTTAAAATACAATTTAAGATACAAATTAGCACACCTAACATTATTCTTAAAAAAATAAAATTATAATTCTTAATTAATATTCTATTTTTTTAAATACTAAATGATGTTAACTATTGAGTGATAAAATAATAAAATAAATAATTTTAAAAGTTGTATTATTTCACTGATCAATTATTACTTTACGTATTTTATAATAAAAAATTTAAAAAATTATTTAAAATGTGTAACATTACTCTAATTAAAAGTGAGTAATGTTATACTTTTTAAATATCATCATAAAATTTTTATCTCAAATAATGTACCAAATAACTATTTAACAGTGAAATAGTGTAATTAACAATTCTAACAGTTACACCATTTTAATACATAATAATTATTTGATACATTAATTTAAATAAAAATTTTGAGATAATATTTAAAAAGTATAGCATTACTCGTTAAAAATTTAGCAAGAAGAGCTTATTACTATTACTACACAAATTTTATAATAAATATATTTTAATTCATATTTTATATTTAATTTTTTAACTGTAGTCCAAATGTTTGTGAGTGTTAAGATGACAAAATGAGTCGTAAATCTAAAAATTCGTTAAAACTCAATTTTATTGAAAAAGTTTTAGTAAGACTTTAAACGAGTTTAGAATATGGGACGAGCAGGGCGACTATTGCTAACTAAGATAGAGATGTATAAATTTAGTGTTGAATTTTTAATTTTATTTTGAAATAATATTACTAATAAACTTACTTGTGGGACTTTGATTGTAGACTTGATTTTTAATTGTATTGATTATTTTATATATTTTTTTATTTATTCATTTGAGACTATTTTAAATACTAATTAAACTAGTGTTATATTATGTCTTGTTACAATTATGAATTTAAATTTGTTATATAACTTTGATTAATATATTTTTAGGATTTTTAAAAAAATTTGAAGTTATAAATTTATATTTTTATTATTGTTGAAAATTTGGTGATTCAACAATTTTAGTTGGTTAAGAATTGAGATGAATACCAAAGTGAAGAGTTACCAGAAGTCTAGAACGTGTGGGATACGTATGGAGAAGTTTAGGACGTGTGGGACACGAAAGAGGAAGCGAAACGAGACTTAAAGACGCGAAGGGAGCAAGAAAACGTGTATAGCTATAGGGTTCAGCGCCGCGGCGCCCAGGACAGGAAACCAGCACCGCAGCGCTGGGCGCGATTCTGTCCAGCGCTGCAGCGCCTAAGGATGAGCGCCGCAGCTCCAGAACGCATGGAAAAGTCCGTTTTGGTTTGAAATTTCAAGTTTTGGGAAGTTTTGGACTTCCAAAATAAGTAGACTCTTACTTCAACAAGGAATAGGATTAATAGACACGAAATATACTCTATATAAACACTTGTAAACCATTGATTTCATATCAAGCATTGACAGAGACTCTAAGAGAGGGGAAGAACTGGGTAGACACTAAGTGCTTGTGTGCGCTAGGGTGTAACCGTTGTTTGGGTGATCATTATTCGTGGTAGAGTAAGGGTTCACTAAACGTTTAAGTCCTTTTGAGGGTTCTTCATATTGTGTTTCCTTGTAAAATCTCTAGGGAGTTATAATAAGAGAGGTTAGGATCCTTGGATCCACCGTGGACGTAGGCAATTGGCCGAACCACGTAGATTGTGTTGTATTCTTTTATTTTCTACTTTAAATTCTTGTTGGTTTTGCTTGATTGACAGGTTATTCCGCTGCGCAATGAGGTTAGAGTTTTAGGCTAAATCTTGGATTCTTCGCTTTAACATAACCTCACGAAGGAGAATGGCGTTACCTCCCTCAACAATTATATTAATTTATAATTTTTTAAAATTTATAAATAAGTTATGAATTTAATAATAAAATTTTAAACCCCCAATAAATTTGAGAATATTTATTTAAAAAAAAAAAAAACAGATGCAATATGAAGTTAGGGTCAATATGTAACTCAAAACAAAATTTGCTCATTAATAGAGAATTTGAGAATATGGTAATTCAACCATTTAAATTATCCATCACGTAGTAAATAAGTATTTATTACAAAAAAAAAATTAAAAAGAAATAATCTATTATATGTAGTAATTAAAATAAAATAATACAGGTACGAAGGGACCTCAGCACTCCGATCACCGACCTTAGGGTATTATAAATACTGGGGGAGTCGTAAGGAAAATCTCACTTGCATGCATTGTTAGAGTACTCACTTTTCATCAGAAACAATAATGGCTCTTCTCAACAAAATCCCCTCAACCATTTCTCAGTCATCCAATATCTTCAAAAACGAAAACCCACTTCTTCTGAAAGGGCAGGCAAGAGTGTTGCCTTTCCACAGGAGGAGCTCTCAACACCTCACAGTGAAATCTTATAAGGGAGAAACATTGATCAAGCTTCCTCTCCATTTAGTGGAGAATTTTGAAAACGGCCATGTGAAGCCTATTCCCATTGAAAGACCCCATATCAAAAGAAAGGACTTCCCTCGTGATTTCGTGTTCGGAGCTTCAACTTCGGCTCTTCAGGTCTTTATATATCTGCATATCTGCTACCTTTCTCGCTTTCTATACTATATTAATTCTAAAATAGTGGGTGTATGATATATCTTGATTACCCATATATTTTTTCTATGCTTGTGCATGTGAATGCATGTATATGTTTTTGCTATTGTTGCTAGCCTCCTTTTATTATTGAAGTACATGCATGATATGTATGTATAAAGATTTAACGTTTCTGTGATAAATTTCGTGCAGACTGAAGGGCCAGGTGATGAAGGAGGGAGAGGACGCAGCACCTGGGATGCACTTATTCAAGACCCGGCAACTCCCGGAAAAGACATTGCAGTCGATTCCTACAACCGATACGACGTAATTTTATTAATATTTCCTAACATTGCATTTGCATCACATATTATTGCATCCATAAGAAGCAAGTAACGGTTTTCAACTTGATTGATTGGCAGGAAGATGTGAAGCTACTGAAGGAGATGGGTGTAAATTCCTACAGATTCTCCATTGCTTGGCCCAGGATACTACCTAGTAATTAACATTTATATTCTTAATCTATCATCTGCTTTCACTGAATATTATATGTATTACAAAATATATAATTAACTCAAGCTGATCTACTACCTTGGAATTGATGCTTTTTGTTTTCCGATACCGGAATAGAGTTGACCAAATGTATATATTATATTAGGGTTTTATCTTCTTTTTATGTAATCAAATCTTGTTAAAAAAAATTTTTAATTTGCAGAGGGAACCATCAGTGGGGGAATAAACCAAGAGGGTATTAATTTCTACAACGATTTCATAGATGAACTACTGGCTAATGGTAGGTGCTGGCTCTGCTGGATAATATAATTGAAATTGTCCTAGTTTATGTGGATAAGCATAATATAATTCTCTGTTTTGCTTCTTTGTACGTGAAGGGATAACTCCATTTGTGACATTGTTCCACTTCGACCTTCCTCAAACTCTTCAAGATGAGTATGATGGCTTCTTGAACCGCAGGATTGTGTATGCGCTCTGTACTCTGCTCTTTTTTCATTCTGGTGTGCAATTTACTAATAATATCCAACTACCAAAATCTTGCTATCTTTGCATTTTTCTTAACATGAAAGATGATAAATATTTTGCTTTGTGATAATCTCTTATGAATCAAAATTTTCGCCTAATTTAATCTTATATATACAGTGACGATTTTAAAGATTATGCGGATCTTTGTTTCCGAACCTTTGGGGATCGAGTTAAACATTGGACAACTATCAATGAGCCACAAGTTATGGGGCAATATGGATATAAAATGGGAAGTAAAAACCCGAACCCTCAGCCGGCTACTGATCCCTATCTTGCCACTCACCATATCATATTAGCCCATGCTGCTGCGGCTAAGCTCTACAAGCAAAAGTATCAGGTGAAATTTATTGTTGAGCCTAGTGTTAGAATAGATTTGATGAAATATCCTTTTGGGTGATTATACTAACTTTTAATTGTCTTGCAGCCAAGCCAAGGTGGAGAAATTGGAATTTCATTGGTGTGCCAGTATTTCTTGCCTCACTCACATGAACCCCACGATAAAGATGCTGCAGAGAGAGCCACAGACTTTCTCTTGGGATGGTAATTAGTTCGACTAATGTCACTTGAAACGTAAACATATTTATAAATTCATTCTCTAAATACTCAATTGAGTTGGTAATGTCTTCATCAGGTACATGGATCCACTTGTTTATGGTGATTATCCATTTGATATGAAGGCTTTGGTTAGGGAAGCACTTCCAAGCTTCTCGGAAGAGGATAAAAGTTTAGTTAAAGGATCCTTCGATTTTATAGGTGTTAATTACTATACTTCGCGGTATGCAAAATCACTTCCATTTGAAATTAAAGACTATCAAAGCTTTGATCAATTCCAATATGTGGATCTTAAAGGTACAATATTAATCCCCGTACTTGAGCTTGTAAAAACTAAAGAACTGGACATCAGTTTCTGATGGAAGGATTTGCTTCTTGTGCTTTTGACAGTTGACAAGGATGGAAAGCCAATTGGCGACAAGGTGAGATTGCTACAACCTACTACTGGCTGCATTAATTTCATGAAAAGCAGTATATTACATTGGTTTCATTTAAGAGTCATTAGATCACATAGCAATCAACACTTTTGAGCATTTTGTAGTCAGAATTAATTATTGTTCTTGGAGGCAAGAAGGTGACATAATGTTAATATGATTACTAAATCCTTTTCCTTAATTTTCAGGCTGAAGGGAGTGATGCCATTTACATTTACCCAGATGGACTAAGGGATATCCTTATTCATCTGAAGAGGGACTACAAAGACCCTAAAATATATATCACTGAAAATGGTTGGTTGGATTTTACTGACTGCTAATACTTTTATTATCATTATTGATTTTATTTGCTGGACTTCTAGTAAAGAATATTGAAGTTGACTAAATTATGTCTCTTATTGAACAGGGGTTCCTTCAAAAAGAGATGATTCCATATCACGGGAAGAAGCATTGCAAGATGATTACCGAATTGAACACATTCAAGCACATCTTAATGCTGTTAAAGAGGCCAGAAAGTAAGAACTAAATATGTCAAATTTAATTAGCAAAATATATGCTACAACCTCTATGAGTGGAATAATTAGCTGCAAACATGCCATAGTTAGTCTAATACGATTTAATCAATTGCAGGGAGGGAGTCAATGTGAAAGGGTTCTTCATTTGGACATTGATGGACAACATGGAAGTGGGGTCATTCTACAGTGTTCGATTTGGTCTCTACTACCTCGATTACTTCGACAACCTCAACCGCTATCCCAAGAAATCGGCAAAATGGCTCCGCTCTTTCTTGAAGTGAACCGATTTTGAATGGATTATGATCTTGATAATGTTTCAAGTTTTTTCCTTCAAGTCTTGGTCTTTAATAATGCCGGGTAGACTTACCCGGCTCTTTTGTATGGTGTTGTATGTCATTGATGCTTAAATTTGTACTCTCGCTTCATTTTCAATGGTTACTGATGCTCTTTTAGTAATTGCAATGGCTACTGAGGCTATCATTGGTGACGGAAAATTGTATGTAGAAAATGCTATACATGCTTTGATTATTTGATTAGTACAGCTAGGAAAAAAATTTACAAACCAGTTTCAGATGACTAACAAATTGAACACTAATTAACTTGCTGAAAAAATGCCAGTGCTGTGTTTACACATGCACTCAGGCACTGGATATGAAGTAACATCTCGGTCTCTCTTGTTAGTCCTTGGCTCAGGATGCCCTTGAGATTTCTTGTGCAGCTTTCTTATGATGCTTCCGAATTCTTCTTCAGATATTGAGGAGTCCTCAAAGAAAGGAAGCATAGCTTGCTTGTTTGGCTTTATGTACTTCCGGTGACCCACATAGGCACGGTAACCCTGTCAATTTAATCAACATTGCATAAGACAGCTTGTATAAAATATTACCTCCATCTTACTGCAATAGCCATGAGCGTGCATGAATAAGCAGGTGTTAAAAAGCCTGACACAATTAGGAGTTCTTTGTGGAAACAGCAGCCTTAAGTCATACTAACCTGCATAGCTCTGCCCATGTTTCCGCCATGGGAAGGCACAAAGACATTGCTGTTCAGAGCGACAATGTAATCGAAGGCTGCAAGAGCAGAGGACCTGTTGATATACGGTGAAAGTTCACTTTCTCGTGCCAACATCTCCTTGGTCACTAGATTTGAAAATTCTGCAGCAAGTGGCTGCAGTGCCGAAGGACCCCCAAATGGCTCTCCTCCAGCAATGTATACTCTTGCACTGCCTGGTGCCCCCAAAGCCTTCAAAAACCTGCAGAAATTAGCACATTATGTGTCGACTTGAAACCAAAATATAAAGACTCCGAACCAAGAAATGAGCCCCACAGTTCAACTTTTTTTTTTCTGATTTACCTTACCATCTCTGCTGCATTGAGGGGACATAGACCAGCAAGTCTTCGTTGAATGTAGCTCATGTTCAACTTTCCTGTGAGGTACCCAGGTTCAGAATCCCGAATTTTGGCAATAATTTTATCATATTCTGGGCCTAAACCGGTGAGACATCCGGTTCTGACCCATACATCCTTCTCAAGTCGGAGATGGAGGGCAATATATGGACCTTCAATCCACATTCTCCTTGCAAGCCGATTCCCAAGTTCCTGAATTGGCGCAGCAAATCTTAAAGCATGGAATGCTACCTGCAGTTCATAAATGAAATGAACGAAACAAGATCACAGGTTGACTCTGTAGCTATGATGATGATTTCCTAATCTAACTTCAATGACTATTAAACTTCACAATGTACCTTACAACGAAGCTTCTGCAGATCAGGTGGAAGATTCTTGGAGAGCTTAGAATCTAATCCTTTTAGTACAAGAACACCTTCTTCATTAAGCTGCATGAACCAAGTGAAAAGAAGTATATCACTATGGGTATGAGGAGAAAAGATATTCATGTCAGTTTAATTAGCTATCAGTGCAAGGAAAAATTGAATCAAAGAGTTCTGTTACAAGAGAAAAGACATCAGAGAATAATTTTAACACATACTTGTCTGAAGAATCTGGCACGGATCCAAAATGGAGAAATATTGTAAGGAAGCTGTTTTTCAATGGCTTGTCTTGACATCAAATGTGTCGACGGCAGGGATGATACAACTCTTACATCAGCTTTCAAAGTCTTTTTGAAGTGCTTGACATCAAAAATGTCCGAGAACTCACTACAGTTATGATCAAGCAAAATTTAAAACAACCTCACAATAGAAGTAGTCCCCAGAAAGTATTATCCATAAAGCCTAAGAATTTCAGAAAGCATACAAAGACCTGAAATATCTCTGTGTTTCTGTTCTGCAATATTCATGTTTTAAAACAAGTCCATAACATTATACAAGTAATATTGCTCGCATAAAACCAATCATCTAGTTTACTCAGGTCACATAATCATCTTTTAAAGTAAACAATTTTGCAATTTCATTCAAATTTACTAGTAACACTATATGAAGTGACATTCAATGGGCTAAAGAAACAAAACTGGATGACACTTTCTTTACCTCTCATCTCCCCAAATCAAATTAACTTGCAAAACTGGCACAACCAAGGCTGCTTCAAGAATCCTGGCAATAACAACAGCATCGACAATCTGATTCCTCTGTTGGTTCAATCCTCCCGAGGCCACCACCACCAAGAACTTATTTCTCTCCTTGGAAATATTTGCAGACTTTCTTCTATATGCAATACTAAAATCCAAACAAGGCTTGTACCCTTTACCGTCCGGCTGCTGCCAAAACTCTTTTTCCACATCAGACAAATTGCCCGTCACTACTTGAGCCGGTAGTGGCACCATTACACCATCAGCCAAACTTGGCTTATCATCCTCATTGTAAGAGTTGGTTGAAGCAAAGGAAACTAAGAGTCTAGCAGTGTGTGAAGGGACTGACAATGAAGATGGGGAGATGAGAGAGCAAGGTGCTGGGTCTGGATAACTCTGTAGGAAATTAAGAATGGAAAAACCCAAGAAAGTGCAAGTGAGAAAAAGTGAGAGAAAGAATATGGTGAAACCTTGTGGAGTAAAGAGTTTCTGGTGGCTTCTTGAGCTTTTCTTGGGAGAAAAGAGAAGCGAAGTGAATGGAGAGATGGAGAAAAGGTGAAAGAATGGTTGTGGGGTCAGCGTGAAGAAGCAGTTCTTGATGTTCCTGGCTTTCGCCATTAAAGCTGTGCTTGATTTGATTTCTTTACAACTGAAATGAAATTCTCATATGGTCGTGGATCTTTGTTCTCCTCTATTCTGAATCTTGAATCAGTTTTCGAGGGACGGAGTAGTTTTTGTGACAACCAACGAACAATCTTGATATGAGATCAAAGGTCTAAAATACCCTCAATTTCTAGGGGATTGTTAGAGCAAAAAGTAAAGGTTGTTTTGGTCATATAACGCATCTAAAGGAACGGTATCTTATGTTATATCGTTAACAAACAGAATCAATTTATTTTTCCCGGCAAAAGGAGTTTCCCAATCACACGCTTAACTGAAAAGTAACGAATTACCGAAACTACCCATTACATCCTCCAAGAATTTCTTTCAACCGGCGGCGTTTCGGACGACGACCGAACTGAGTCCGTTCGACTCTTTAAAAAAACGACATGTCGTGTAATTATAAGGGAAGCTAAAATGTAAGGGGGCCAAAAAGCCCAAAAACAAAAGCATAAGTTCTGTTTTGCCAGTATTATATTCCTTAAATCTACGCAAGGCCAAGATCCACAAATCCACATTCACTATAAATTACACAAGAGTCTCAAGGCGAAGACAAAGAAGCAGTGCGAAGAAGCAACTGAACTTGAATCAAACCAAAACGAAACAACATTCACAGAGAGAGAGAAGCAATGGCAGTGAGAGAGCCGAACGGTGAAGAAGTGAATCCAATCGTGTCTGATTTTATCCACTTCTTAAACGCCTCTCCCACAGCCTTTCACGCCGTTGGTAAAAAAAAATCTAAACTTTCCTTCACTTAGTTGTTCGTTCCTCATATTGTTATGTTATCGAGATTTGATTCAAGTTAATTATTTTTTTTATTGTATCAGATGAGGCGAAAAAGCGTTTGCGGAAAGTGGGGTATGAGCAGATTTCAGAGAGAGAAGATTGGAAGTTGGAAGCTGGCAAGAGATATTTCTTCACCAGAAATCATTCTACTATTATCGCTTTCGCCATTGGTAAAAAGTAAATATTCTTTTTGTTTTCTTCTTTTTTCTTTCACTGTTTTCAATCTAATTTTCATATTGACTGTGTGATCATTTGGTTGTTCATTGAGCTGAATGTTAAATGTTTTTCAGAATAATTTGTACATACCACTGTAGTGTTTGAACTTCAATTTAACGAGCTACTGCTTGCGAATTGGACGGGAAATTTTTGAAATAATTTTTGAGCAATTAAACGATTGTGCTACTGTATAGTTGATGAGCTTTTACATTTATCTTACATTTTATTTGTTTAATCACTGATGTTCTGTAATTGTTGCTTAGATATGTTGCTGGGAATGGATTCCATATGGTGGGTGCTCATACGGATAGTCCTTGCCTAAAGCTAAAGCCTGTTTCTAAGGTGATTTCTAATTTGTATATCTGTGATTTTCTATGCTTTTTCTAAAGAAAAAAATAGTGTTGAACAGAACTTTATTTATCAAAATGAGTGCTTGTTTTGAGGAAATATTTCAACTTGGGTATTGTTCATGCGTGGAGTGGCCAGGTATCAAAAGGCGGGTATTTGGAGGTTGGTGTCCAAACATATGGAGGCGGCTTGTGGTATACGTGGTTTGACCGCGACTTGACTGTTGCAGGACGAGTGATCACTAGAGAAGAAAAGGATGGTTCTGTTGCTTATTCTCATAAACTAGTTAGAATTGAGGAGCCCATTATGCGAATTCCTACCCTGGCAATTCACTTGGACAGGTTCTCTTACTGGATGAATCACTTTTTGGCAGCAATTTATGCTATATCTTTTGGTATTTTAATATTGATTGTTTAGATGATATGGATTTTGGATTGTTCTTTCTGACCTTTAATTGGGTTTGGAACAAAGAAATTTATAAATTTGTGCTTCTTCTGAACAGGAATGTTAATACTGATGGATTTAAAGTGAACACCCAGAGTCACCTTGTCCCCATCTTGGCAACATCAATAAAGGTAAGCTTGATACACCATTTCAGTATAGGTACTAATATATTTGATGCATAATTTGCATCATTTTCGTGGTGTCAAGGTGTACATTTTGTAGTGATGATTCCTATTTCTGAAACAAATGATATAGGACTGGAATATTGGGCTCTGACCACACAAAGAGGAGTAGACTATATTTGAGTTGCCCTTATTTCTTAATTATATATTTTAATATGAAATTTATTTTTCATTAATTTTTAATTAATCATTGAAAATAGTAAGTGAGGCTCACATGACTATATGTCATTGGAAAATGATGGTGAATTCATACTGATCAGCGTTAGCTTTTTCTGGACTGACAAGCTACTCTTTGCAGGCGGAGCTTAATAAAGTGGTTGGAGATAGCTCTACTGAAAAAACAACCGGTTGCAGCTCAAAGCATCACTCGCTTCTACTACAGGTTAATGATCCTGGAAGCTAAGGGTCTATTTCCTTTTATGATCATTATATTGTTAGGGGGTGGACAAATGAGCACATTGGGTGATACCACTATTTGTTACACTTAAAGTGAAAATGGGTTAGAATCTTGACATTAATGGTCATAACAGTACTTTTCTCTTTTTACCTTTAGATGATCGGAAGTCAGCTTGGATGTGCACCAGATGATATATGTGATTTTGAATTGCAAGCTTGTGATACTCAGACAAGTGTAGTGGCTGGTATTAATAAGGAATTTGTTTTCTCTGGAAGGCTTGATAATCTCTGCATGTCATTTTGCGCTCTGAAGGTATGAGTTCCATTATAGAATGTATGCAAATAAGAGCAGCAAGGTTGAATTTCTTATTTGTGGAACATTTTCTATTATGCAGTGCTCTGTAATCTTGTTAAACTCCAACCTTGATGCAATTCTAAACCTGATGAGAATTTATTCTGTTTGGTACTGTAAAGTGTTCTTAATCTAGAAGATGTTAGTTCTAAATCTGGCCTTATCAAATATACTGCATTGGTTCAAGATAGCAGCACAGTTTTGAGTTAGTCCAAATTACAAAATGAAGGATGATAATGCCACTTTTTCTTTGTTCTCCTTTTTTGCAAGTTCATCTTTGACAATATTCTATGGCTATTTGTCATTTCCTTTATGAATACAATTTCAGGCATTGATAGATTGCACATCCTCTCAAAGCAACCTTGAGGATGAGACTGGTGTTAGAATGGTGGCATTGTTTGATCACGAGGAGGTTGGATCAGATTCAGCTCAAGGAGCTGGGTCTCCTGCCATGTTAGATGCTCTATCACGTATCACAAATTCTTTCAGCTCAAATTCTAATGTGGTAACTGCTCAATGCTCATTTTCTAGTGCTGGGTTTCTTATAAGATTTGGTGTCGTGAGGCTAGAGAAGCTAGTCACTTGTTTGGCACTATATGTTGTGTTTTATTTTTATAAAATACTCTCGACATTTAAATCTGATCTCAAGAGTAATCTAATCTTTGTGAACTTCACTTTTTATGTAAATCTACTCTATATATCATAATAGTCACTCTTAGCTGATAATGTTTAATTTTTATTTTGGAGTTGTTTGGATATTTTCTGCTTTCCAGGATGTGGATTAGAATGAGAATGTGAGATTGCATGCACTCTTTTGCTCTATTAATAATTTTTCTTACAAGAACAAAGCTTCTTTCTATCATTGTGTTATTTTTTAAATAGAAGATCATATCTTTTGACCTCATTCTACATCTGTCACATGTATTGTGCAATGCTTTGCTGCAACTTTTGTTCTAAAGCAGAAATGTGTCTAAACAAGGTCAAAGTTTGCTGGCAATAGGAAACTGTATAAACGCTGTTATTTGGATGGTCTTTTATTAATGCTTCACAGGTTCGAAGATGGAGGGCAGCAAAAACTAGTGATATTCTACTATTACACACAAAAAATGTTGCATGATATTCTATTGCTGAAATGTTGCTTTGGAACATGTTCCTAAAAATTGAAAAATCAATGTGGTCTGTAAAACTGTTCTCTTGGACAAGGGCTAATTGTACATATTTTTGGCTCACATGTGGCATCTGCAATAATAGTAGCTCCAGAAAAGAAATGGGATATTCATCCTCCATGATAGACGCTCTTGTAATAGTGTTGGTATCCTGAAACCCAACTGCTTTTGGTGTATTAATTTTTTTTTCCCTTTTTCTTTCAGCTCATCGAGAAAGCAATCCAGAAGAGTTTTTTGGTCTCTGCTGACATGGCCCATGCTCTACACCCCAACTTTATGGTATGCTACTGCATCTATGCAGGATTGGATTTGTGATTCTAGATATTCTCTATTTTTTCTGTATGGTAACATGGGGTTATTTCGCAGGACAAACATGAAGATAACCATCAGCCAAAGTTGCATGGTGGACTTGTCATCAAGCACAATGTAAATCAACGCTATGCAACCAATGCTGTCACATCCTTCATATTCAAACAGATAGCTGCAAAGCATAACCTCCCTATCCAGGTGGATTTTCTTCCTTTTAAAAATTTTATTGTTGCCAACATTGAGGGTGCATAGTTTGTGATAAATGCGAAAACATCGTTATGTTGGTCTTCTTTATCTACCGCTCGTCCATTAGATGAGACGGGCAAAATTTCATGTGTTTCATATATTTTTTTTATGACATTCGGACCAGTTGGACCTTAGCTATAGTGAAAGGGGGGTTTGATGGCATATGGGGTTTATCTTTTGGTCAAATCTTGCAAGTGTTAGAACAGATTATCACCAAAACAGAAAATGGATGCTTCATGCTATGTGTTGGGAGTCCTGAAATCCATCCTATGATGAAACTCAAATGAACTTATACATAATAGAAAATTTTAATATGCCACAACTGATTCTGATCCAAGGACCTAATTGGCCATCTGAATTTACTAAACATGTAACCACCGTTGGCGTAGAAGCCAAATATTGTTGATTGTCAGTCGGTCTCAAGGCAGCGCACAGGGAATTAGAATATGGGAAAAATGATACAACTAACAAAAGAAAACTATTAAAATTTAAGACATACAAGTGTCAAGTACAATGAGTCAAGTGGAGAACTGGTAATCTAAGAAAACCATTTTTATAAATGCAGGATTTTGTGGTTCGCAATGACATGCCTTGTGGTTCAACTATCGGCCCAATCTTAGCAAGTGGTGTGGGAGTTCGTACTGTTGATGTAGGCGCTCCGCAATTATCAATGCACAGTATACGAGAAATGTGTGCTGTTGATGATGTGAAACATTCATATGAACATTTCAAGGCCTTTTTCCAAGAGTTTACTGAGCTTGATGCCCAGATCAAGGTGGACATGTAGATCTCTGCTCCTAATAACTCGGCATATGCTCATGAACAGTTGCTTCTGCAGGTTCCTGCCTTAAATATGATTATGGTGTAATACATGATATATTGCTGATCACTTATTATGTTGTGCTAAATAATCAATCATGATAGTGCCAGAAAATATTTGGATCAGCTGCCATGTTCTGTCTTGATACAAAGCTAAATTTATAAAAAGATATGTGCAATATGTGTTTCTATCCTAGTAAATCATGTTCTTCCATAATGGTTGGGTGGAAATATGGCTCAATGGTGACTTTTAAGGTTCAGGTATGCCATCAAAACTTGAAAATTCTACTAACTCATGGAACCAGTGAATCTCTCGGGTCTCAGCAGATGTTTCTTTTTATCATCTAATCAAGCTTGGGTTCTGTACACCCATATATAGATGTCCTTGTATAATTCTGCCGTGGCAATACGGCCCTGCAAAACTGTAGAACATGGAGTCTCTCTGTGTTCCTGAAAAACGAAGAAAGTGCAGCTTATATCCAGTTTCTGTGTTTCTCTTATCTCTGACTTTGGAGTTCTTCATCCTTCTTTATCATTTTATAACATAATGCGACACAACTTGTAGAAGTTTCGGTTTCAACTCACACAACCAAGACTCAAAACCACGCCTCCGATATTCCTTTTTTGATTTCACTCATTTCGTTCTGCAACTTCTTATACAATGTAATATACATTTGCATTTGATGCACTTTTACGAGTATGTAATCCCCAGCTTATATGGACTCAATGTCTCAGGTTTTCCAAGCTAATCATTACAAATGTACTGCATAGAAGAAAAAAATACTGCAGCAGGTGCAGGTATTTCAATAACCAGTCGAGGAAAATTCTGCAATGGAACCATGTGCAACACATAATACAGCCTTGACAAACAAAAAGGAGATGAGGGTGCAGGAAAAAATAAAATAAAACCTTTGAGCTAAATCTAACCCTGTGATGTTTTTATTTTAAATCAGTTATAAACTCAAGAAAGGACAGCCGCAATATCCAGAGTCAAAATAGCAATGGACATCAATGTATCAGTATGTTTGACAGTATTATCAAGTACACATGAGCCAAAAAGCTATGAAACTTCCCAGATGTTTCATCTGTTTATAGCTTAAAATGACCTGCAAAATGAACATCAAACAATGCTCACATCACGAAGAAAGTACTTTCTGCACCTCAGAGGTAACTTCTTTGGGAGGTTTCTCTGCAGGAAGCTGTGCAACAATGCCCTTCTTGGAATAATAATCAATAACCTGAATTTTGAATTTAAAACCCAAAAACAGGGATTAAAATAATGAACATGCATATAAGGATGGAATACAACCTCAAAAAGTGGGCATAATCAATTTGCTGAAATAGTAAGCAGAAGGAAAATATATAGAGGAGAAAATTGTAGGGAATTGGCATATGGTAATAACAAAAAAGTAACCGCCATTCATGCTTTCACAGAAACCACCATAAATTTCTGAAGGGCATTATAGAGAAAAGAAAACAACTCATAATTTCAAGTTAACTGACTTCAACATCCATTGACCTCATGCTTGTAATAAAGTGAACTGCATCTCAGAGGTGTACAGCATAGCGCAATTAAAGCAACAATCAGGCAATATACGCGATAACTGCTACATCTGATTTTTTCCAGCAGTTGGAATTCAACTTTAATACCAAATAAATTATAAGAATTAATACTGAAAAAGCTTTGCATAATATAAAAAGGCAAACATGAGGCAAGCAGAAAGTATACCGGTTCAGTTTGCTTGTGAAAAGCCTCTAGTCTTGACTTGAGAACAGCTGCAGTGTCATCTTTACGTTGGATCAATGGTTCTCCAGTTACCTTCAAAAAATGAGATGGGTAAGAGAAAGATCAACAAAACTTCAAATGGTTAATAGAAACCATTAGGGCCATACTGTATATGAATAATATCCATTTGTACCAAATTGCAAGCATATCATCAACCCTGATCAACTGATTACGGAAAACAAAAGGATGGGGAGAATAATTCACATTGGCTTACATCATCAACACCAGGAACCTTGGGAGGTGCAAATTTTGTGTGGTAGGTCCTGCCACTAGAAGGGTGGATCCAGCGACCTGTGATTCTCTCTTCCAAAATGGCATCATCAATAGCAAAATTGAGCACCTTATCAACCTTAACTCCCTGTTTCTCAAGCATCTCATCAAGCTGCATGTTTAAGGCAAATAACAGCATACTTAGGAGCTCATATAACTAAACTACATACTTAATACACAGCTGCACATACATGCACACAAGTGCATAAATACATATATCATTATGTTGAAGAAAGTGACACCTTCTGTGCTTGGACCGCAGTTCTTGGAAACCCATCAAGAATGAAACCTTTCTGACATGAAGGTTTCTTCATTGCTTCATCTATAATTCCAACAACCAAGTCATCAGAAACAAGTTCTCCCTGAAAAACAATTACAGAAGATCCCGTTAGCACCCACAATAAGAACCATGAAGATGACATCAAGCATAAAGTGGAAAAGAATTTGACCTTGTCCATAGCCTCCTTCGCCTTAACCCCAAGAGGAGTTTTAGCAGCAACGGCAGCTCTCAACATATCACCAGTAGCCAAGTGGCACAAGCAATACTCATCTTTAATAATTGGTGATTGAGTACCTTTTCCTGATCCCGGTGGGCCTGCCAATCATATAATATTCTAATGATTACAAAACTGGTAAAGAAACCACGCCTTGAAAACTTTAGTCCTACTCATCTTTACACTCACTCTCAACCTCCACGGATTTAAAGCTGTTTCTTTTAGCTCTTCTACTATTTTAATTACTTTTCTGGTGAATTCAATTTGCTGAAGAAGGGAAAGCAAAAATAAAACAGTATCCACGGCCTTAGTAAACAGAGAACAAAATCTACTCTTCCAATTTCAATCAGTTACTTGTGCACTGAGAACAATGGCATTCTTCGACTAAACAGATAAAGGAGTTGCACATTCTGACATGAACATGAAGGCAGTAATCATTGTAAAATATCAAAATGTATACAAATCAGGGACCGAATTCAAGTATATGGACGCCTCCCTGTTTAATCACATTCAATTGCCTTTAATATAATAAAGAATTTACCAACTTGACACTACGATATGAGTAGAATCTCACAAGAAGAACGTAATGTAAATAATAAATAAATAAAAAGCACTTCCGAGTCACGAAGAAAACACCACAGAGTTCATTTTTCAAATTCTGAATATTTGTATATGCAATTTACCATAACAAGCAAACAAAATCAAATCCCAAACTTGCGCTCCACAAAAACTATAACTTGTAATCGGATCTGAAGGCTTCTAAAAGAATAACACAGAAGCCAACAAATAGAAATCAAAAGAAAAAAGTGCGCAAACAAAAAAAAAAAAAACCGACAAAGAGTGAAGAGTTACCAATGAGAATGAGACGTTTGTCGGGCTTGGAGGCGCACTTCATGCGACGGAGGAGCTCGGTCATGAGATCCACTGACGGCACATCTTCTAAGTTCGCCGCTGAACTAGTCGCCATTTCCGTTGTTGCTTAGGGTTTTTCTCTCTCTAAGATTTTGATATAGCCGGGGAGAGGTGCGGGGTTTATAGAGGGAGAGAGGTGCGGGGGGTTGTTTGTGTTGCTGGGATTTCGGACCTGACAATGCTTCAAACTCAAGCTGCTGTCAGTCTCTCTCTTACCTGATTTTTTATTTTGACTACTTTGCCCTTTGACTTTCCCTATTTTCCAACTCTAACCCTTATAAGTTTGTGACTATTTCTGGTATTTTATCATGGATATATATAAAAGAGTTCTTAGTTATTTATATTAAAATATGTTATAAATTTCTTTGCAAAGTCAACGAGGCTCTTAGATATGCCAATTTTTTGTTTTTGAAATAATTATAAAATAAATTTTATATTTTAATTTTAGATACGTCACTGCTCATTGTTTAATAGCCCACAGTTGTGCCACTCCTCACATTATATTCTTCTTTTTTTTTTTTTTTTTTACTTTTTATAATATTTTATTAATAAAAAATTTTATTATTACATAAATTATAAAATTTTGAATCAAATTATCACGATTATTGACAGTCAACTGACCATTGATAATTGAGGTGGTGGCTGGCACTAGTTAAACTAGTGGTTGATTCTTCTTTTTTTATTTATTTTATTATTAAAAATATAAATTAATTTATATGATGATACGATTTATTTATAATTTATTATATTATGATAAATGATATTTTATTAATTTTTTAATTATATTAAATTTAATAAATAAATTATATTATATATTTAAAGATAATAAATAAATAAAATTGTGTCATATCTAAAATTATAGAATAAATAATAAAAATAAATTAATAATGATATATTAAAATTATTATTATTTATTTATTTAATAATAAAAATTAATAGATTAAAATAAAAATAAAATTATTTAAATCTAATAAAATAAATTTATTAATTTTATACAATAAAATTGTCCTTAACCCTTTATATATATTCCAACGAAGATATAACCTTTTAGATGGCAGCTTGATAGTAGGAAAAGAAAAAAAAAAAATGTTAGTTGGTTGCTTTTCCTTAATTTAGTAATTGATCTAATTTCTTGATAAATTCAAAAGTTTTTTTTTTCCATCGACCAGAAATTTTCATATTTCCGTTTTGCTGATAAAAACATTGTGACAAATTCAAGTTTCTCAACTGACTGGTTTATTTATTTATTTATTTATTTTTCTGAATTCAGATCGTGCGAATCATTATACTAAAAAATTTAGGGCATGTTTCGCAGGCTATATAATAGACTATTGATAGGATTATTTACATAATTCCATGTTTGATGTTAAATTTTGGACAAATTTTTTAATCTTGAGTGAGCCCACACAACATGGTCCTACGATAACAGGATAAATAATACTAATCTTTTTTACAAGATTAATTATCCCAATTTTTATGGACTAAATTCTATAATTAAAATATATTTAATAACTAATAAATTATTATAATAATATAATAGCTACAAAATAATAATAAATTATTAGCAAATAATCAATATATTATTATCTCATTAATAAATGAAAATGAAATATTAAATAGTCAACATATTGTTATCTGATTAATAAATAAAATTTTAATAAATACTGAAAATTTTAATTTAATTTAAATAAATTTTGTTTTTAAACTATTCCAATTAATTAGCTACTGATATAATATTTTAATTAAAAATAACTAGAATACAATTTAAAAACATAATATATATACATTACAATAATTGAAATTATTAATTTAAATAATTAATATATATTTATTAGTTGAAATAATAATTAATACATATTATTTATATCAATAATTGAAATTAATACTATAAATAAAGTATTCAAGAATACTTAATAGTTAATTTTATTTATTCACTAGATAAATATTTTAATAACAATTTTAATATAGATATATATTATAAATTCAATTTTTCACATACACATCTACATATTTCGTAATTAAATCTAAATAATATTTAAATATTAAATTAATTTTAATTAAATTTTAACGAAATTAAACATTTAATATCATCAAATTTTATACTACACCAAACATAAGACATTCAATCAATCCAATTCTAGGTGCCAATTGCCAAGCATAACCTAAGTATTTAAAGAAGGAATCGTAAGAACAGAGCAAATATCAAGCAAAAATGAAGGGGGTTATATCAAAAACGCAGGCGTAAAGGCCCCGGATAACTTCACTTGACCGCATAACAAACAGTATGAGTTTTGCACTTTTGCTACTACAATCAAATATTAACTCAGTAAGGCCAAAACATTGAAAGATGAGGAAGATGGCAACACAAAGTAACTAAGATGAAAGTTATAACACTTGTGGACAAAGTAAGAATCTGAAAACATAAATCCATTTCTACTTGGATCCCACAGCCTACAGGTAATAAGAGAGGAGAGCCGTTTCTACAACTAACTTCTTGTAGACTTCAAAACCAAACGGATACTACATAAGATATCAACACCCATACATTGATCACTCATTCATCATCTTCGATTTTTGACTTCTTCTTTTTCTTTTTCTTCTCACTGGCAGCTTGCACATCCTCTCCATCATCCTTAGCCTTCTTCTTTTTCTTCTTCTTGGCTGCTCCGTCTTCCTCGGCATCAACCCCATCTACACCATTTGATTTTGTCTGGGCCTGTGCTTGCTCCTCCTCATCTAGTTTTCGCTTCTCCTTCTTTTTCTTCTTCTTCTCTGACTTAGGTTCCTCGGCATCCCCATTTGTAACAGCAGCTTTATCCTCAGACATAGGTTCACCATCCTCTGCAACTGCAGATTTTGATTTCTTTTTCTTGCTTTTCTTTGCTGAAGCTTCTTTCATCTCTACATCTGTGCAATGGGAGAGTAATTAGAACTGCCATACGATCATCGCATAGTTAAATACCATTAAGTTGAGAAAAACAACTGCAGAATGGAAGCATGATAAATTGCTACCATATTGGACAAGCTGCAGTTAAAAATAATCTATAAACAATAACAGTTAAGAAATATCCAGTCAACCCAGAGAAGGTCCCATGATATTCTTATGGCAATGGAAGTGAAGGCAGGCAGAGTCCAGACTGTATAAAATCCAAATATTTTCCAATGAAAGCAACCAAATATTTAATCAAATTTGTGTGAAAATAAAAAGGAAACAGTGTATATATGCACACCATTATCATGAGCACTTTCAATTGCAGCTTTCATCATATCAATGTTTTTACGAGGTGCAACTCCCTTATCATAAAAGTCCAGCCGCTCTTCAACTTGTTCACGGAGTTTCTCCCCAAAAACAGTGGTGTTTGCTTCTGCAAGACAAGACGATCAAGCAGAGTTAATTTAAGGGAAAATGAGAATCTATGAGAAAAAAGATATCAGACACGATAGCTTATAATAACAAAATTACCTGCAAAGCAATCAATGCGAGATGCAATAGAACACTTATTGGCAAGATAACGAGCCATTCGGCCCTTGTTCCGTGCAGAAGCTCGACCAATAAAAGATGAATGGAAAATCAGACCATACTTCGGTGTGTTTCCTCGAGTTTTTAATGCTCTGGGGAAAACAAGTATAGAGTGAAACGAGAACTAACCAATAGGAAATATCTCTTCAGGTAGATGCATCATTAGATGTCTAAATAGTACCGTAAAAACAATAAATAATAAAAATGCAATACCAATTGGAAATAGGTTCTTGAAATCCATACTAGTAAAATGGAAATGAATATAACTCTACAATTTAACATTCCCATAAAATTTACAAGCAACTCAGTAGATAGGACAAAACACCTGAAGAGTGCTTTTTCGGCACCAAGGATCTGAAGGGTAGAAGATGGACACTTAGCCAGATTTGTGAGACTACCAGCATGAGAAATCAACCGAGCCCCAACAACTTCACCAATCAAGGAGGTCAAATTGGGTGCAATATCATTCATTTTTGTTACCAGATACTCATAAAGCTTCTTCCTGTACTCAGAGAGGTCCATTACCCTCTGAGCAAACATCTGAACATTAACCAAATCAACTGCAGACAAATCTTGTCCTGCAACAGGAAGGAGAAAAAAGTGAATACTCCACATGATAAAATGACATGCAATATAAAAATGAGTATTTTACCCATTGAAGCTTTGCCAGCTTCCACAACTTCCTTGGCCTTATCTTCATCTCCAAGAATGTCTGTTAAAGCTGGGATAATGTCTTCAGACAATTTTGACTTATCCTCTATAAGTTTTACAACACGGGCATAGAGGTAGTTGTCATTCACAATCTTGACTAGTTCAGGGAAATGCCAGGAGTACCACTCCCTGCAGAAAGTGAAAAAAACAAAGGGCAAGTTTTCAGCAAGGAAATTGAAACCGACATCTTTTTTCAAACAAAACAAATATCCAAGTTCTTTACAGCTATTAATGAAGATGGCAAGGTTTAGTTACAAGAGAAATCCTACAAGAGGGTAGGTTAACCATAGTTTTGGAAGTGTATAGCAGTTAAAAAAAATTTTGTTTGTGGATGGATGGTAGTTACAAACCTGACACGCATGGAGAAGGAGTTGACATCTTTGTCAAGAGTATCCAGAAGGAAAATTGCTTGAATAACCATATTGTCAACTCGGTTCACATTGAATTTCACCTTTGCCCTGCTGTAACTGTGCCCCAAACCAAGCTGAGCTTTTTCTAAGTCACCAGGCTATGGAAGTTGAGAAATAGTTTTTTGTGAGAAACCACCTTCTTTTGAAAATTAACAAAAGAAAATTGAATTTGAAGGGAAAGCACAAACCTTTAAGTCCTTAAGGAACCTATCAAAATGCAGACGTACACCACGAAGAAGTTCAAGAACAAACTCATTGCTTTGACAAGGAATCTTAGTCTCCTCAAAGATATGTGAGCCAATCTTAGGCTCTGATACTCCTAAACTGAACTTTGGCTTCTTTCCTTCCTTAACTTTTGGGAGATTAAGCTCCAAAAAGTTCCTCAACTCTTCAGTCATAAGCCCTGCAAACCAAGACCATTAGATGCTATGCTAGGAAAGCTCAATCAAACTGAGTATAACATTCACCTAGTTTCAGACATAAGCTAGGAAAATTGCTAAAGCAAATCCAACAATAGTGTGATTGTTAGGTGACAAAAACATGATACAAACGAATAGAAAATAGAATAAACAAACAAATGTTTGGCTAATCATCTTTTACAAGTGCAACTGAGCATTTAAATGAACCGAATCAGTTGAAACTCATACTTTGCCTGATAAAAAAACAACTTAGTACATTAATTTCAACATCTTTTCCATGCTAGAACTACCTCACTGATCTATGACATGCTAGTAAGCTAAAATAAAAGCAAAAATAATAACACTCTGAAGCTTAAACCCAATTAAAAAGGGCACACAACTATAACCTCAAAAGCATAACTTATCAATAGCAAATGAAAGAACGTAGATTCTCACAACCCATAATAACAAATAGTTCATAGATACTAAAAATACAAAGGGGTGCAGAAAAGTTCATTGCGACAAAAACCACAAGACACATAAGACCCAACGGGTGAAAGTACTTTGGCGCCGACCCAATAGATTAAATAACGCATTATCTAACTTTTACTTAAACACAAAATATCGGAATGAGGCCAAATAAGACATGTTACTTCAAATGGAAACGAAGAAGCATCTTTTTTTTCCCATTCGAAGCTTAAGGGTTTAAGCATGTCACCTTCAGAAACAGAGTTGCACTGATTAAGAGCATCAAGAGCCGACTCAAAAGGGTGAAAGGCCGTAAGCTGGACGACTTTACCGAACCGGTTCATGTCCGAAATGGAGCTGCGAACAGCCTCCGTATCTTGGCCGATTTGGTCGAGACCATGAGCAAGAAACAGCGAATAACCAGAAGCCGTCTCGTATAACAAATACAGAGCCATTGGAGAGGCTCAGAGTGCAAATCCAGAAATATAAATAAATGCAAAACAATATATCCCAAACAGTGTCTACTGTAAGGCTCTCTCTCCGAGTCTCTTGGGGTGTTGCGTGAGAGACGATACTTGAGAGCTGAGACAGAGAGCCAGCAGAATTAGGGTTTAAGAATTTTATACCAATTTTTTTTGTGCTCTATCATCGGGTTGACCCGAACTAATTCGGACTCGGCGCATTATTTAGGGTTTTAGCTGGGGGCAATGATGTCGTGTCACGTACCCTCTTAAGTTTTTATTTTATTTTATTTTATTATTATTGTTGTAATTTTTTTAATAAAATTTTTTTAACATAGTAAAATCTCGATTAATTAATATCTTAAGATAAAAAATATTAAATAGATATTAATTAATTAATAATTTTATAAAAATATCCTTTATTTTTAAAAAATATTATATTTGATATTCTTTTATTGTAATTAAATATTTTATTTTACAAATTAATTATATTTTATTTAAATAAGTAAAATTTATGAATCTATTTTATTTTTTTAAGTGTGCAATTAAATTCATAAGATGTGTCTAAAATAAGATCTAAGTTGACATTAATTTTAATTTAAAAAATAAACAAAGATACTTATTTAACGAACTCCTTATGTGAATTTATTTACATATTAATTTATGTAGTAAACAAGTCTTATAATAACTACAAGAATTTTTTCTACAATATATTATCTTATGATTTTATTAAATTATTAATTTAATATGTTAACCCCAAATTAAGAATGATAAAATAAAAATATTATTTAATCAAAGTTATAATTATATTAAGTATATATATATGTGGAGGTTTTGCTATAATTGCAATTAATAGTGTTTAATAAGTATTTAGTGATTAGATTGTATTTTAAAATATTTTATTCTTTGTGAGTATTATTTTCTCTCATTTGTAACTCTTATTTTAGTCTTTCTTACACGAAGATAGGCCTCTCCCACAGGGATAGTTCCGAAGTTTGTTAGTATCCCCCATATAAAAGCTGTAAGACTAAACGAGTTGTAATAAATTTATTTAATCTCTAATAATTTATTTTTTGTATTTTACTGTATTGTATAATTGTTGCTATTTGCTAATAGATTGGTAAATCGGACCCAAAAAACAACCGAGCCCAAATCTATTTGGGCTCGAATAGCCCAATAAAACGACGCTGGCGGGATTGCTTCGTCTCAAAATGATCATTTCCCGTACTCGCCTTTAGGGCATACGCAAAACTGAAAATTAAATTAAATAAACGAGGGAAGAGAGAAAACGTTTCTTCAAGCAAAGCTAGCTCACTATCAGTCTACAGGTAACTGTTCTTTAATTAAGTAGCAATTTTCTGTTCTCATTGCAATGATTCGCTTAATTTACCAAAAGTTTCCAAGTATTACATTTAGAGCTTCATCACTGAGCCAAGGCAATTTGTACTCCACACCTTCTCACAAACCCTTGTCAGAACTCAATAACACCACTGATACGCAATCTCTCACTCTCTCTTACCTCCCAAAATCATGTGGGTTGCCCTTAGAATCGGCCATTTCAGCTTCTGAGAAGCTCCATATTGATGCCACTGACAAGGCTGACTCAGTCTTAAACTTGCTCAGAACTCACGGGTTGTCTCAGACTGAGGTCAAGAACTTGATTGCTAAGCGTCCATTGTTGCTTGTAGCTGATTTAGAGAATACCCTTAAGCCAAATATCGAGTTGTTTCAATCTTTTGGGTTTACTGGCCCAAGTCTTGCTAAAATACTTCGTAGAAACCCTCGAGTTCTCGAAGGTAATCCAAACACATTGGTTCAGTTCTTTAGAGTTAACGGTTTTAGTGACAAACAAATAGCAACTATCATCTTGAAGCGTCCCAATGTCTATTTGCAGAATCTAGATAAGGTTGTTAAGCCAAAGTTGGATTTTTTCAAGTCCTTAGGTGTTTCAGAGACTGAGATATTGAAAATGCTGGCTGCTGAACCTTTGATTTTAGAGAGGAGTTTAGAAAAGCAGATCATTCCTTGTGTTCAGTTCCTTAGGCATTTCCTTGGCACAGATGAGAATGTTCTAAAAGCAATAAAGGCAAGCTACCGGTTGCTTGAAGTCAATCTAGAAAAAGTCCTTGAGGAAAACATATCAACAATGTTGAATCATGGTGTTCCAGAATCATTGATAGTGAAAATGTTACTGCTTCAACCTAAGCCATTGCTTTTAAGGACGTATCGGTTTAGTGAGGTTGTTGGTGAAATTAAGAAACTAGGTTTTGAACCCACTAATATGATGTTTGTTTTGGCTATTCGTTCCATGGCAGTGATGAGTAAAGTACTTTGGGGGAAGAAGTTGGAAGCTTATATGAGTTTTGGTTTGACAAAGGATGATATTTATTTGGCATTTAAAAGGCAACCTATGTGTATGCTTGTGTCCGAGACAAAGATAAGAAAATTGATGGGTTTCTTTGTGAACGAATTGGGCATGAAGCCTTCTTTTTTTGTGAAGAGTCCAGGTCTGTTACTGCTTAGCTTGGAGAAGAGGATTGCACCAAGGTGTTCAGTTTTGCAACTTTTGATGTCGAAGGAGTTGATAAAAGGAGAAGTAAGACTTGTCAACATGTTTAGAATGACTGAAAAGCAGTTCTTAGAGAAGTTTGTGAAAAGGTATCAGCATAAACTTCCTGAAGTTGGTAATGCATACCGAGGTGATATAAAGTTTCAGGGATTTCCGTTCGACTTGACAATGTGATTGGTTTTGATTTTTCAAATGACCAAGACAATGCCATAAACTTTGGGTTCAAGTTCAGTTTATTGCAATGCCAATGGAGGTTACCAGGTCATATATCCCAGGTTGCAGCAAGGAAATGGTTTTTAAGGAATGTGCAACAATTTTTAAAAGTGAACTACATTATTTAAACATTGAGTAAATTGATTTAAGTTTCCATGACCATGAATCAATGACTAGAAGCTACATTGGCTTATTTGACAAGGTCATGGTGCAGCAAATTGGTTTAAAACTGTGTTCTGATGTCTGGTGAGCCCATCGGACAACTGACATATTCAAGAGTTGTGAAGTGCTTTGCCTAGTTTTTTAGAATCTGTCATGGCATCTGAGAAAGTTCAGGTGTGTGAGATCTTCCTAGTTTATATAAATTTTGAACAAGGCTTATTCAGAAAATGTCATTAATTATTAAAGGTTATTTACTAAAATGGTTTGGTATCATTCATTTACTATGAATTATTTATCTCCTTGAAAAGCACAGGATGAATATACAGTTTATGTTGAGGTCTTTTTTTTCTTTCTTTTTCCTGTTAAATTTTTGTTTACTTTCACACGAGAAAATATTGTACTTATATTTTTATTCAGAATGAAGCTTAAAGTTTGGTCTCAGCATTTCACGAATATAATGTTAACAAATTTGGACTTGAATAATGAATACATAATCTATGGAATGGCTGGTTTGGTTCCAATCCTGATTGATTTCACTTGATTGGTTGATTTACTGAATAACCGTAGTTGTCTACACCCTTGCCCAAAGTTAAGGGACTTTGGGCTCATCAACTAGGTGTTGCCTTCACTGCATCTTTACTAGATGCATTTTCAGGGGCTTGTGTCCAGTCTAGATTTCCTTGGCAACTTACATCAGTTTGTTAGGGTGGTGTAGAAATTGTATGAAGTATTTTGTAGGTGTAGTTAATTCATCTTGTAGATGATGCCTCGCTTGACTGTCTCCACCATCTCTTTGTTACCACTGGCTTACTCCGCACCCAATCAGAACCATCAGTGATACTGTCAACCATATCTGTATTTGTGAAGATATAACCGTACTTACAATCACTACTATAGAGTGCAATGTTTCATTGTGAATTGGGGCAGTGATAGTTATTTTCTACTTAATTGGTTCAGTTAGTCCCACAGTTGCATGACAAATGACATTGATGAAAACTTTTTGAATTATAGGTTGGTTGCCATTATGAGAAAAGATTCACCATTTTTCTCTTTACTTTATTTTTCATGGCTATACAATACAAAAAATTGGAGTCAAACCGTATACAGCATCAAAATGGAGCCTTGCTTCAGTTTTCTAATTTGAAGAACTTGGTGATCTTTAAGAACAGTTTTCTTAATTGCAATCTGTATGTGTTTAGTCATCTACACCCTTTGATACTTTGTCTGCAGGGAAACCATTTCTTTGGTTCTTCATCATGACTGCAACTGCAAAAAAATTTACGACCGAGAAATGGGAACATGCTTTTGTACATTGATCTTCGACTTAGATCGTTGAGAGAAGTGAATACATGTATTATCGATGCAATTATTGAGGGGGAGGCCCGTGGCCCGTTGGGGGGGGGGACCCTGAGAGGTGTTTTCTTTTTGACAATCGGATTGTAAAGCTGGATCTCATTTCTTTATTTTTTTATGTTTAAATTATAGAAAGCCAGGGCAGAATGTCACTCACTCTATTGATTGAATTATTTGATAAAGACTTGACTTACGCGCCCTGCTGCCAAAGCTTGGGGTATTAACACTGTCGCCTCTTGAGGCTTGATAAAATTGCACTGTAATGGCGTCTTTCTCTTTAATAACACTGTCACCCCTTTTACTACTTCTGTTAACATACTATTTTATCACCGTTCCTTACACATATTAAAGGATTAAAATATCCCTATTTATTATTAAATTAATAATTTTCAATACAAAAAAAAAATCTCTTATCACCAAAAAAAAAAATTAAGGATGAGACTAAGTATAAAATCCCATAAAAATCTAGTCATATATAAGGGTGTTAAACTATTCCAATTTCAATAATTTTTTAGTTTTTGAAAGAAAACAATAATGGTCATATCTCTAAAATTGAGTATTTTCTTTTTGTTTTTTTTTTCCTTTTCATTGACAATTTGACATATCTTCTTAATTATCATCCAAGTAATTATTTTTATCAAATTTTTAATTTTATGTAATTATATTAAATCAATCTTAATCTCAAGATTATGTAAAGAATATCCAAAATCTAAAAATATATATAAAAAAATTATAAGAAAACCATATGCTTGAAATTTAAAAGTAAATCTTTATATTATTTTAATTAAATAATATAAACCTTAAAAAAATTATAAAAAATATTAAAATAAACTATAAATTAGTTATTAGATTTAAAATATTAATTGATCCAAATTTAATTTAATTAAACTTATCAAATTATTTATTTATATTTACTTTCATAATACTTTATAGGAATTTTTGCACATTTAAACAGTTGAAATTTCTTTAAAAAATGTTAAAATTGAAATGATTTTAACACATGCATAATTAAATTTGTAAAATTTTGTACTTAGCCTCATCTTTAAATTCTTTTTTGGTGATAACAGATTTTTTTATATTAAAAATTATTAGTTTAACAATAAGTGAGGGTACTTTAATTTTTTTACATATGTAAGAAACGATGATAAAACGGTAAATTAACGGATGGTAATTAGAAGGGTAGACAGTGCTGTTAAAAAAAAGACGCCATTACAGTGCAATTTTGTCAAACCTCAAAGGGTAACAATGTTAATACTCGCTAAAGCTTAAACCAATGAAATGCTAGGCTCCCTGCTTTGTGCAGACGATATTGATTCAAAACTTGGATGCTAGATCCATTTTATCATCGGTGCCTTGCGTCTCAGCAAAACTCTCTCACTTGTTAAATCATGATTCATGAATGCTTATGATTCCTCTTCCGTAGTATCTTAAATGCCCATTATTACAGGTAACTAAGCTTTGGTCCTTTTAGTCAACACTGTCCTGATGTTAGGGTTACCCATTAAAGAAGGTGGTGTGAATAAGAAATGGTAGATTGACAGGGACTAATCATCAATACTGTTCTTTGACAGCTTCCCTTTCTTTATATGTGGGGCTTTTACTATCTCATCCCCAGTTACAATCACCTTTCTCTCAAAGCTAAAATCATTGCACAAGAAAGTGAATGAAATCCAAATCTTAATTTCCCTTTGTCTAATAATCCATATTGGAGACATATATCTATAGATAATAAACAGCACTACTAAATACTAACAAAGAAATTTAGACCAATTTTAAGGTAATATTATTAAGTCAAATGTAGTGAAAACAAGTTCATTACATTCTCGCAGATCTGGGCAAGTTGCCAAAACATTAACCCTTATCCTGCTACACTGCTAAATTTTACAAGATTCAGAGTGTGGTCACGGAGGATGGTGGATGTTCATAAATATCCGCAAAATTTGTCTATGCTTGAGAAATAGAGATGTATGGGCAAACCGCAATTTGCCCATCTCGTATTCGGAGACAGCCTGTCCTGTTACTGCAACCACAAGTTCCAAAAACCTGCATTATTAAATTAACTTATTACCCGCCCTTCAATTGGTTATAGTCACATCAAAATTAGGGAATATGTTATTGAAGAACAAAGCTTTGAAAGAAGGAGCAGTATTCTCACAAAAATTAGAAAGAAAATAAAGAACTTGAAGGGCAGTGGGTTCAGTCATGAAGGGTTAATGCAAAGAGTGAGAATACCTTGACTGAAAAGATTCGTGTAACTTTTTAAGTAGTTCACATATATTAAGTTTATCTTGATCATACACTACAGGATTTCTTGTTAAGAAAAGAATAAAAGAAGATCTATCTTCCTCTCTCTACATATTTGCCCGTTGCTCAACCCTAAAAAGCAATTATCCACTTCGTTTATTTTGGAAAGAGTTCACAGTTCTCAAGGAAAACACCACGTGGAAGCACTAAATACCATTAACACCAGGTACCCCACCTAGACAATGCCAAGATTTTCAGGAAAAGGCTAGTCTTTTCAATAATTAGTGTTTGGTTATGTTCACTGGCTGGAGCTTGGACTTCAGTAATTAAAGAAAAAGAACCAAAGGCAAAAGAAAACACTTTCACAGCGTGTACATTGTAGAGAAACTTTTGCTTAGTGCTATGGTTTTTCATTCATGGTCGAATCATTCAACATCCAAATTCTCCCTCCAGACTGCATTTTCTTTGTTTCTGCTTCATGCTTTGCGTCTGACTTGACCACTTTAAGGATCACAAAATTTGACTTTTGAGCTTCTTTGGTAAAGTTCTCGGTCCTAGAGCATTCTTTGCCTTGGTTCTTAAAAGATCATGCAAACTCAGTATTTCAGTTTGAACTTTTAACAAACTTGGTTTCATCTCTCGGAGGTTTTCTCTGTTTCAACTCTGAAAGCTACCAAATTCTTTCCGCATTTGCACTGTTTGGCTAACAAATCATATTCTTAGTACATGTTCTACTGAGTTCTGTTATAGCGTTGTTTTCAGATACTTGACTGCTAATAAAGTAACTCAAAAAAACAGTTTAAGCTTTTCATGGGGCATCGTAACTTGTTATTGCTGTTCTGTCTTACATGGAGCTTGTTTATTCTGGGTACTCATCAACTGCAATCTTCACAAAAACAAGTGCTTCTTCAGCTCAGGAAGCATTTGGAGTACCCTAAGCAACTAGAGATTTGGTATGATCATGGTACTGATTTTTGTTATATATCTTCATCTACAAAAGTAAACATCACATGCCAGAACAACTTTGTCACTGAGCTGAAAATTATGGGAGATAAGCCATCAAAGGTTAGTAATTTCGATGGTTCAGCAATTGGAAATGTTACTTTATCAGAGACCTTCTCTATGGATTCTTTTGTCACTACTCTGGCAAGGCTAACAAGCTTAAGAGTTCTTAGTTTGGTTTCTTTGGGGATCTGGGGTCCACTTCCAGATAAAATTCATCGACTGTCTTCTCTCGAGTACTTGGATTTAAGCTTCAATTTTCTCTTTGGTTCAGTCCCTCCAAAGATTTCCACAATGGTGGAACTTCAAACTCTTAAATTGGATGACAATTACTTGAATGATACAATCTCCAATTGGTTTGTTTCACTATCTAATCTGACTATTTTAAGCTTGAGAAACAACATGTTGAAAGGTCCATTTCCATCTTCCATACCAAGAATCACTACCCTTTCTGAGCTTGATTTATCCAATAATGAGATATTTGGGAGCTTACCCGATCTTCGTAGTCTAAGTATCCTAAATGTGCTGAATTTGAGTCGAAACAAATTGGATTCCAGTCTGCCTGCATTGCCAAGAGGGTTGGTCATGGCTTTTTTCAGCAATAACTCCTTCTCAGGTGAGATTCCAAAGCAATATAGCCTGCTAAACCAGCTACAACTTCTAGATTTGTCATTCAATACACTAAGAGGGATGCCTCTTCCTGCACTTTTCTCTTTGCCAAATATCAGTTACTTGAATTTGGCATCAAATATGTTCAGTGGGTCATTGCCAAACAATCTAAACTGTGGAGACAAACTTGGTTTTGTTGACATATCTAACAATAGATTAACCGGAGATTTGCCTTCTTGTTTGAACAATGAATCGAATAAACAGGCCATGTTTGAGGGAAATTGCCTATCCGCTGACGTACAAAATCAGCATGCTGAATCATATTGCTTGGAAGTCCACATGGAGAGGAAACAATCTAGAGGCAAAAATGTTGGAATATTAGTGGGTGTCGTTATCAGTGTAATTGTTATTGTGGTGCTTTTGGCTTTCGGATTTCTCATTGTTTGTAGAATATATTGCCCTCGAGGGATATCAGAGCAGCATTTGTTGCATAAAGCTGTGCAAGATAACTCGGCAACAAACTTCTCCTCTGAGATCTTAACAAACGCAAGTAGGTCACTCCACAAATGAAAAAATAGGCCAATACTTTTACATGTTTACAAGCAAAAACTTCGTAGTTTTGATTCTTGAAAAATCGATAAACATTAACAGGTAGCCTTATTTTCTCTTCTCTACCTTTCAGGGTTTATTTCTGAAGCTGCAAAGTTGGGCTCACAAGGTCTCCCAGCTTGCCGTTCATTTACTTTACAAGAGCTCAAAGAAGCTACAAACAACTTTGATAACTCTGCATTTATGGGTGAGGGTTCATATGGAAAGGTACTCTCATTAACTGCCTACCTTCTATATAATGTATCATGAAATTTTTCATCACTAATCACAACGAAAGTTATAGTAGACCCTTTTTTCCTGAATTCAGTCATCCTGTCATTTGTTTTCCCAGCTTTACAAAGGTAGATTAGAGAGTGGAACCCAAGTTACCATAAGGTGTTTACCTTCACCAAAGAAATATTCTATTCGAAATCTCAAACTGAGGCTGGATTTGCTTGCAAAGCTTCGGCACCCGCATTTGGTTTGCTTGTTGGGGCACTGCATTGATTGTGGAGGACAAGACGAGTACACTGTCAACAAAGTCTTTCTCATATACGAATACGTGCCCAATGGAAATTTTTGTACTCATCTCTCTGGTAAGTTTAGAACATTTGTTAAACAATCTTCAAGAAATGATTGAAGCTAGCTCAAAATATTAAGACCAGCCTACAAAAAACCAGGAATTTGCCTTCTCATTTACTTGAATTCCAACTGCTGCTACTTTGTTTGTGCAGAGAATACTCCAGAAAAGGTACTCAATTGGTCAGAGAGATTGGCAGTTCTAATCGGAATTGCAAAGGCTGTGCATTTCCTGCATACTGGAGTTATTCCCGGTTTTTTCAACAACCGACTGAAGACAAACAATATCTTGCTCAATGAACATCGGATAGCAAAGTTGAGTGACTATGGCTTGTCTATTGTCTCAGAAGATGTTAGCAATTCTGGTGTAAGGCTCCTTATTTTGATGTTATTCACTTGCTGCAATGACTTCTTGATCCCACGTGCTTATGACTATGTGTTCTTGGTTTGTAGGGAAAGCACGGAGATTTCAAATCCTGGTAAGTTTTTTTTTAATGGAAACATTGTTTTGATGAGAACCGCAGACATCCCTGATTATTTTTGTGATCTCTAGCTTTATTTCTATTGAAATTGGGTTGCTATAAAAGCAGAGATTTTATCCCGCTGCAAGCTGAGAACACCGGTAACCTTCCTGTATTTAACGAAGGCCTTCTTTTCAGGCAAATGACAAAACTAGAGGATGATGTTTTCAGCTTTGGATTCATGTTACTCGAGTCTGTGGTTGGACCTTCAGTTTCTGCTAGAAGGGGACAATTTCTACGCGAAGATTTGGTAATATAGTTAAAACTAGTACTAATCCATAGTTTGCTGGCTACATTTACAATATGTGAAATTTTTTTTTAGACGGTTTTGAGGTTTTTGATTCAACACAGTAGAATTTTTGAAACTGGGTTCTCTGCATTTTACAGGAATCTTTAAACAGCCCGGAAGGCAGACAAAGGATAGTGAACCCAGTTGTGATGGCCACTTGCTCCCAAGAATCCCTTTCAGTTGTGATCTCAATTACAAACAAATGCATTTGCTCTGAATCATGGAGCCGTCCATCTTTTGAGGACATTCTTTGGAACTTACAGTATGCAGCTCAAGTCCAGGCAACAGCCAATAATGAACAGAGACTCTAACTCTCAAATCTATCACATTGATCAGCTGTTTGTCTGGAACATCTTTAAAAAATTTCATTCCCCTTAGAAACCTGGAAAGTGGAAACCTTTTTCTGATTAGGTGGAAGATATAGCATAGATGTGAGAATATGTTATGATATAAGTGTGCCTCAAACTGGGCAGCAACCATTTTTCCTGTTTTTTTATGGGATTTGTAGCATATGTTCATTTCTATGTGCTTTACTGCCAGCCAAAAATCTCTCCAGACCAAGAAAATAAAATATGCAATGAAGATTGGAAAAAAAAAAACAAAGATCTCGTATCAGCTGCAGTTTACCATGTCTCCATTGAATTTTGGAACCTACAATTAGATAATGTCCAACTTTTAACCCAAGTTTAACTAAAGTCAAATAAGAGAGTTGGTTCGAAAAATAGCAGAAGCTCAAAAAAGTCTCTGCTTCTCTGCACTGCCAGAATCATGTATAAAGTTGCATATTTATATATGGCAACTTATATATCTAACATGTATTTACACAAACTTTCTAACTACCATTGAATTTGAACTATATGTATTCACAGATTATGGTTAAGAAACACCAGATCCAAAGATAGGTAATACAAAGCCTAAAGTAAATGGTATCTTATTAGCAGTTCTTGTGAAGAACGAACAGCATTTATATGTTGTAGATGCAATGCAGTCAGAAGTCCTCGCCAAGTCTCTATGGGTTCCCGGCCAACTTGAACCTCAAGAAGTTTTTTCTGTTTCCAGTAATAGTCTTCCAGCTGTTTGCTCTAAAGAAACGGAAAACATATATATACAAATATTTCAGCATAATCTCATAATAGCTTATATGAAATTGTTTCTTCGTGATAACTCTTTCTTTGAATTATTATTAGTATAAGAAAGGAAAAGATAAAAGTCGACTGTCTGCGGGATCAGGAGATTGTTTCCCTCAGAATAGTGAACCTACTATAAGTCTATAAGCCAATAAAATGACTCGGGAAGAAGAGAAGACAAATAAAATAAAGGAATAATGATTATAGGCCTGAGAGGTGTACATCTGCAAGGTGGTAACTAACAGGAAGAAACAGTGTCTGCGAGAGAATATGAACTGAGATAAAATGAAGGCAAAATTAAATCAAATTGGTGATTTTTGCTTTGTCAAACTCTTTTAACGTTGTGTTACAACCTACAGTGAAAAAAATTTCCTTCCAGATTCCAGTACAGGTGAAATAAAAAGGAAAAAGGGAAAAAGGGTCATGCTGGAATTCTGCTCATAAAACCAAAAGCTGACATGGTGAAAAGTAACACCAAAATTATGAAGCCAAGAAAATTATGGTAGATATAAAATTAACCTGTTCAGCATAGGCTTGGAGTTTTTCCTTCCAGGAACCTTCTGTAGCAAACAATAAAAGCCATGGCGGCATAAATAAACATGTGAAAAGGGAGTTCATCTCTTAAAGATTTACCCAAAAAAGGACAGTTGAATATTACCTCCTTGTTTTTGGACTTCAAAATCCTCCGTGCATTTGAAGTTCACTACCAATTCAATCTCAGCAAGTCGGTCAAGAATCTCCTGTAACAAACTATGAACTTAAATAGCATATCTTTGATCTTTCAATTCCAAAATACTGAATCATTGACATCAGTTGAGAGAAAGTGAAAGTGTCAGAGAAAGACTTAACAGCTTGGATCCGTGTACGAGGTATGGCATCTAGAATAAAGCCATTCTCGCCTCTGTAATAACCATCCCGCAACCTCTTTGACAACAGCCCAAAAATTATCCCCTCTGGCACAATTTCCCCTCTATTCACCGCATTTGCAATCTGAATTACAAATAAGGAGATAATGTAAGGGAGTGATTTTGTAGAAAGCACTTCTGAACAAAAGCAGTTTTTGAAAAAGCACGCGCTTTTAGAAGAAAAAGGAAGAATCTAATCAACATATATATATATATAAGCGATTTAATTTATTTTAATTACGCAAAAGCGATTCTGGTACAAAGTTTATAATATTGAAGCAAAAAGGTTTCGCTTCAAGTACCTGCTTGTAGAGAGAAGAGCGAGGACTGAGGTCCTGGCGGACGAGACTCGCCATGGAAATGTGAGGGACTTCTAGAAGCTTCGAGAGAATCTCAGCGTACACGTGCTTCTTAGTGCGTGGGCTTCCAATGAACGCCCACTGCACTCCTCTTCTTGTTTCCCTGGCTTCCGTGTCCGCCACTGGAACCGAGCAGAACCGGTCGCGGCTCTGCTCCAATTCGACTTCGTAGTAGCCGTACTCAGGATCGAGTAGCGGCTGAGCAGTGGCGACGGTGCTGTAGAATCGGCTTAGAGTCAGCTGAAATAGCCGTTTCATCGGAGGCGCCGCCGCCACCGCAATGGTACGGCAACGGCTCATCGCCTTCATGACAGTGACTAGTGTTCGCTTGGAGATGAATTAACGAATAAGGTCGAAATTGGAGTTAACTTTTTTTGGAGTATCTAATTTCAGTGCCAGTCAGATTGTTGCCACGTCACCGTGGATCAAGTTGCGACCACAATATTACAATTTTGCCAGCGGAAACAGCCTGTTAGTTCTGAAATTATAAAATTTCTGGACCCATGGTTCATCGAAATTTACTGAAAAATTCCTATTGTTTTTTAAGTGATTGAAACACCCGATCTATTAGTGCCTATCACTATTAAACCCATAACCTTAATCACAAAAGAAAAAAATATCCTTTAATAAATAACATTGTCGTTTAATATCTGTCATTTATTTTACCAGAATTTTCATTAAAAAATAAGTAATTATTTTTTTGCCTTTGCTTAAATCAACAATTTACAAAATAAAAAACTCGCCACTTTATTAAAGTCACTTTTCTAAAATTAAGCAAAAACATAATAAGGCAGAAAAACTATCTTATCTTTTTGTTTTCTTATTCTTTTTTTTTTCTTCCATATTTTTCTCTTTTTTTCTTGTTTCCTCTCCTTTTTTTTTTCCCTTTCTTCTATAATTTCTAAACTTTTATTTTCCAATTTATTTATAGGAAATATTTCCCTTGCAAATCTTTTCTAAAGATACGATTTTTCTCCCTCTCAGCTTCACTGTTCCATTTCCAATATCCTTTGCTTGGCCAGCTCTCGTAGCTATGGCGTGAAAGAACTCCCGTTAATACAAAAGCAAAAACAAGCTCCGAAGTCGCCATGTCCAATGGCTTTTGCGCGGAGCGAGCATGTAATGACGAGAGGGGGTGTTAGGAGTTCAACAAATTATACATATTTTTTTATTGATATAATATTATTTATTTTAAATTTAATTTTGTTATTAAATTTTATTTAAAAAATATCATGTTAATAAAAGTATAATTAATTCTTTATAAATTTATTATTCTCTTCAATATTAGTTAATGTAAGACATTTTTTTTTCAATAAAATGAATTTAAGAAAGTCAAAGATATTTTTTTTAATCTAAAAAAAAAATGACATGAAATCGAGCTTAAGGCGGAAATACAAAATTTTACTGATGGATGCCCCATTTTGAAGAACTAACACCAATTCTGAGCATCATGCACTAAAGTTAGAATCTCCAAAGACACGACATCAGTGTAACTTTCTTTCTTTATAAAATTCAAAATAAATTTTGTATAAGATAAGAAATATTATAAATAGGTCTTTATTTTAAATTGAAAAATATTATTATAGGAAGAGAATATTTATTATAATCTTAAGAAAAAGATATTTAAGAGAGATCATTATTTTTTATGATTTAGTAAAAAAAATAAGATTTTAATCTATTAAAAACCTAAATAATTATCGTCCAACTACTAAATTTTATTTTATATATTTTGATTGTGTTTTATTTTTCATTAATCTTTTTTATATTCTCAATAACTTTTGTTAAAAAAAATCCAAACATGTATTTTTCACGTTCTTAGGAAGTCAAATATCTAAATGCTCTTTCTCCCGTTAAAACAAATAAAAGTAACTGACAAACAAGAATATTTTTTAAAAAAATTAAACCATTGAAATTTCAGTCAATTGAAATAAAACATGAGTCCCAAAAACCCTAAAATTTATATATCTATTATCAATCGTAATTTCAATGTCGCGTAATTATTCGTTTAAGATTTTTTTTTTTGAAAGATTCATTTACGATTAACTTTCACGTGTGATTATTTCTTTATAAAAATTTATAAAATATAAATACAAAATTTACATTCCAATTATGTTATATTAACATAGTTATCTTTTCAATAACTTAAACATTAAAAAACATTCTAAATTTTAAGTAAGAAATCACGTTCATGTTTTGAACAAGAAATCTCGATTAATCCTGTTCTTTTCCAAGTTTCATACTGGGATTTGTAAAAATAACAGTGAGCAAGAAAATATTATCTCCAAGCACGCCAAATTTTCCATAAACAATGGACGATAATCGTGAACTTTCCAACTCCAGTTGCCAGATGTAACAATAACAACAGAAACAAAAATGTCATCAGATACCCTTCTCAAGCATTGCCCTAACCCTCATTGGAAGACCATAAAGCCGTATGAACCCGGCGGCGTCGGCCTGATCATATATTTGCCCACTCTCAAACGAAGAGATATCCTGCCTGTACAGACTGTTGGGGCTTGTCCGACTTGTCACAGAAACAGATCCTTTGTACAACTTAAGAGTCACGGAACCAGTTGTTGTCTCGGTGATCTTCTCCATAAACGCATCCATAGACTCGCGGAGGGGGTCGAACCACCTTCCTGCATAAACGAGCTCAGCGTACTTGAGAGCTAAGGAATCTTTAACTTGCATTGTTTCTCGGTCAAGTGTTAAGGTCTCGAGCTCCCGAACAGCTGTGAAGAGGATGGTACCACCAGGAGTTTCATAGACTCCTCGGCTTTTCATACCAACAAGCCTGTTTTCCACCATGTCAATACGGCCTATTCCATGTTTCCCTCCAATCTCATTGAGTTCAGTGAGAAGAGATGCTGGGGAAAGACTCTTCCCATTAATTGAAATAGGGATCCCTGAAACTATACCAATCTCAACGTATCTACAAAAAATTGAGTGCATGTGAGAGAAAGTAAATTGAAATTCAAAAAATAAGCATGAACTAAGATGTTGAATTGGAAAAATGACATGAAAACTTACTCAGGTTGATTAGGTGCATCTTCTGGACCGACAGACATCATGTACATGTCTTTTTTGGGCTCATTTGCAGGATCTTCTAAGATGTCCCCCTTTAATGCCAAAAGTATAACCATATTAGAGAGATGAACAAAAACAAGATGAAGAGATGGCATCACTGTTTCTAATCAATGCCATTATGAATGATAATGTATTAGTAAGAGTCACCTCATGGCTCAAGTGCCACAAGTTCCGGTCTCTGCTGTATATGGATTTCTTTGTTACAGGAACAGGAATGTTATGCTTCTTAGCGTATTCAATAGCATCTTCTCTTCCCTGAATATCCCACTCCCTCCATGGAGCCACAACATTCAATTCAGGATTTAAGGCAAAGAATGTAAGCTCAAAGCGGACCTGGAGGTAAATTAGGCAAACGGGGTTAAGTCAAAAATGAAGAAAATACATGAGGTCTTGTAAATATTTAAAGCTTGAAGTTTGAGGTATGCCTGATCATTTCCTTTTCCTGTGCATCCATGAGCAACAGCATCAGCTCCAACATCTTTGGCAACATCCACCATGGCCTGTCATCATTAATACAACATTAATACAATCGACATATCCACTAATGTAATAAAATACATATAGACCACAGATAACAAACAGTTGAGTACTGTAAGACTTCTTATATGAAAAAAAATACTAAATTGTTTCAGTTAAATAACCAAGAGGAAGACCAGATTGCCTTCTCTCTTAACAACAAACAGAAATCAGGGCTTAGAATAGACCCTTAGAATTCAAAACTACTAGCTTATTATGATTTTCAAAATGGAATATCACCTTTGCAATAACAGGGCGTGCCATTGAGGTTCCCAACAAATATTTTCTCTCATAAATTGCACCAGCTCGCAAGCAAGGAAATATGTAGTCTCTAACAAATTCCTCCTTCAAATCCTTCACCACCAACTGACATGCCCCACTAGCCTTTGCCTTTTCCTCCAAGCCATCCAATTCCTTAATTCCCTACAAAATCAGCACTTGATGTTCTAAGCACAAACATTAAGATCATAAGTAATCACCAAATAAACTATCACAAAATAAGTCAAGTGAAATGTAAAGAGCACAGAACAGACTAAAAAACATCGACTATATGTGGACATAGTTAACATACTTGACCAACATCAGCAGTGAAGCAAACAACCTCACAACCATAATTCTCCCTGCAGAAGCAAATTAATTAGAAAATACTTATGGACAAGAACTGCATATGATTCAAAAATTAAGAGTATGTGACTCTGAATTCTGAAACAATTAACCCACAAATATCAAGGGACACAAACATGGGTTATGCAACAGTACTGGCAGTACATAAAGAGAACAATAGGCACCATGTGAAGAAAACATGCCCAATCAGGAATTTATACTGATATTTTATTTAGTCAAGAAAGCATCATTATTTACCAGAATATCTAAGTTTGTAGGAACTTTATTTGGTTCTATAAACCATATGCTGCTACCACTTATCAATAAATATTTGCAAATCTACAAAAGTGGAGCATTTCAAAGAAGAAAAGAAATTATCAAGTCATTCATTAATGTCCTGTCCCTGCAGCTTCCAAACAAGAACAGCCCTTATTGACTTGTGAACCATGGGAACAAGTTCTTGACAGAAACTCTAATGAAATACAAAACAAGGGGTGTACCTTAGCCATGGGACAATGACTGAGGTGTCCAAGCCACCGCTATAAGCTAAAACAACCTTATTCAATTTGCCACGCAGCCCTCCACCACTTTTAGCTGTGGATTCCACTTCTCTCTCACTTGAGATAACTGCTTGAATGGCTGCAACTAAAGGAGAAACCATTAGTGTGACCCAAACAGAAGAATATGAAGAATTTAAATGTCAAACATCAGCAGAAGATAGAGCCTGAAAGACACTGAGGTCAAAAACATGCTGATAAATGCGGTGTACTGGAGATCAATTTTCACTGTTTTTTTTTTTAAGAAAATCAACAAAATATTGAGGTCCCAATTTTGACTTTTTAGCATAAAAACAAAAAATTTCCAAACCACACCTTTCTTCTTACAAGCTCGGATGACATTGCAAGTGCTGCTAACAACTACATGACCATGAAGCTCGCTTGCTCTTGAACCAAACTGCACGCAGACATTCAAAAATATCCCACTAAAGCCCACACAGAAAAAACCAAATATGAGGCATAAATCAAGATGTTGAAGCTCAAAGTCACTTATACGGAGTGAGGAACAGACACAAGACCATCGATCTGACTACCTGTTGGAATGAATCCGATTTTGTTGGGCAAGATATTTTATCATGATACAAGAACAAACCTGCAAATAAAATCAATTACCTATAAACTCAAAGCCAACATTAAAAAAAAAAAGTCCCGAAATAAGCCAAGCAATATGAAGAAGCAGAGAAAATGAAACTTTTAAGACTCGTTGTATCTCAAGTAACACACAGATCAACAGAATGGACATATTTTAATCATTAATAACCTTAAATTACATCAAAAGACGATTCGGTTAAAACATTTTGTCACATTTGAGATTATGGATGAAACATGCATATAAAAATTCAACCCAAAAGAAATGAAATGAAATGAAGCAAATATATGAATGGAACTGGAGAAGAGAGAAAGAACCTCTTTTTGGGCCGTAAAAACCGAGATTAATGGAGGAACATGGCGAAACTATCTTCAACTGAGCCATGTCTTGTCTAGGCCACTCACGCTTTCTTTTTCTCTTGGTTATTATGATGTTGAAGACAAACAGAGAAAGCTGACAAGTAGTAGTTGAAGATTAGGGTTTTAGGTTTTAAAAAGGGTCTTTATGAAAAACCAGTTAATTTCAGGTCCTTCACGATAAATAACACTTTTTTATCGTTATCTATTGGACTCTTGTTAATAGTAAAGTTTATAATTAATGACCAAAATATCCCCCCCAATGAAGTCCCACATCAACCAAATGTCAGAAGTGCAAAATAATAATATTTTGAGTAATTTCATGTGTATAAAATTTTAACATATGATATTATTGTACTATTAGTTGAACATCTCTTTGAATTATGTTTTTATATTTTTTTTTATTTGTTCATTATTTTCATAACACATCTATATGTAAGTTATATTCATAACTTATACATATCTATTTAGGGATCTTATATAAAAAGCATCTATATAAATACGATTATATAACCAATCATATAAATACTTGAGTATTTTATTTTAAAGAATTCTCTTAAATTATTTCTTAATAAATATATTCTAATTTTATAAAGATGAATAAAAGAGCTTATATAAAAAGCATACTATAAATATTTTAAAATATGTTAAATTAATCGAAAGAGTTGAATTTTTTAAAACTTCATACAAATCCAAAAAAAATTTTAAAATTTAATATAAAAGATCAATACACAAATTAACAATTTTAATAAGATATCCAAATTAACTACTTCTTGATTAAAAAGAACTCCTACAGCCTCAATAAAAAATGAAAATAAGACTAATATAAGCATAAGTGACACAATAAAAATTCTTTCAATTCTTTTAATAATTGATTTATGTATGAATTACATTCGCTATGTGATTGAAAACTAATGATTGATTATACATATAGTGATTCTGGATTTGTTCATAATAAGTAAATTGTATCTCGTCTTGTTTCTATTTTTCTAATCATTTTTAATTTTTAAATATTATATTTTTTGTTATTTAAATCACGTATCTCTTTATAATCATTTGATTGAAAAATTATTTATTAATCTAATTATAATATTTTTAACTTTATACATAAGCAAAATAGATGCAAGTTATTTTCATAACTTGTACATATCTATATTCATAATATTTTCAAGTACTTTTGTTTCTTGTTTCTATCCTTTTGAATTGAAAATGACAAATTTATAGGTTTATTTTGGAGTTTTCCATCTATAGTTGCTCCACGCTTTTCAAGTGGGGAAATGATAAAACCATAATATTTGTTTTATATTTTATGTTATGTAAATAAGGGCATTTTGGACAGACCCATTATTTGTTAGGTATAAATTTATAAAAATTGGAGAGGACAATTATTTATTCTTAATGGGTCCTCAATTTGGTTGCTTTTTGCTTGATTATATTAAAAAAAAAAATTGGGGGCATCTAGTAGGAGTGGGCAAAAAATCGAAAAATCGAATTGGATCCGAAAAATCGAATCGAATTGATCGGTTCGGTTCAGTTTTTCTCTTGGTCGGTTTGGTTTTCAGTTTTTTATTTTAAAAACCGAAAAATTTGGTTCGGTTTTCGGTTCGGAAGGCCGAATCGAGAATCGAACCGAAAAAACCGAATTAAAAAAAAATTAAAAAATTAAAAAAAATTAAAAAAAATTGAAAAAAATTAAAAAACTGAACCGAACCGAACCAAACCGAACCGAACAAAAAATAAGCCTAAATTAAATTTATTTTACCGAAAACCGAACCGAAAAATTAAAAACCGAACCGAACAGAACCGAACCGGTTCGGTTTGGTTCGATTTTTAATTTTTCGATTCGATTTTTAATTTTATTTTTTAAAAATCGACCGGCTTGATTCAGTTTTCGGTTCACACTAAAAATCGAACCGAACCGAATTTGCCCACCCCTAGCATCTAGGAGGACAAGGTATCTGAAGGACGAAGAAAAGTTGTCTTGTTTTGGTTGGTCGGTCGGAACGTAGCCGCCAGTCCGCCACACGTGCGCTGAATCTACTGCCAGATTCCTTATTTATACTACTGTTGAAGGACCTTTGGATTGTTGGAAAGTCGGCGATTTACAATTTGAATCTTATGGTTTCGACACGAGGGGCATTCTATACTCCGTTGCGGAAAACCAAATTCGCGTGAATAATAACAATTGAATCCTTGTATTTCTCCGTTTTTATCCAAAAAAAAACAAAAAAACATAATTTGTCTATTTATATAAGATGGGTACCCTGACCCTATGAAAATGATCAAATTGGCCACTCTTAAACATTTTTATTGAATTTTGGCCATGAGTATTGTTACGGTTGGGTGAGGGTCGACTAGTCCGCGGAATAGTGTAGAAGTCACCCTACTTATTTTTGTAAGGTCAAACATCAACCTATTTTTTATTATGTAATACTATATTTTTTAAATAATATTTTAAATAAAGTGTTAAATAATTATTAAATTATAAAATAATATAAAATATAAAATTTCTTGTTAAATTATTTTGTCACTCAATAATTATTTAATATATTATTTAAAATATAAAAAAAAACTAAAATACCATTTAATATATATAGCATTATTCTATTTTATTATATGTTAAAATTATATTTTTCCCCATTTGGTTACGTGATATCCTCATTATGCTGCAAATCTATCACAATTCAATTTATTTTATCTTAGCTATTTTATTTATTTATTAAAATTCACATTTTATATGACAATCCATTAAAATAATATATAAAATTTGAAATTCACATAAATATTTTTAAAAAAACCATATAAAGATAAAAAATTGAATTTACTCTAATACTATTTAGCATAAATATTATCAAACTCATGATGTAGAGGACATGACAACATGCAGCTTAATGCATTTTAAAAACCTTTAAAGATGAAAACTTGAATTTGTTCTAATTCCACTTAGCATAAATATTATCAAACCCATTCCTATCTCACGTAGAACACGGCAATATACAGCTTAATAATAAGGATATACTAGTCATTTTGTAGGATTAGGGACCCATTTGTACAAATTGATTACATACATCCATATTTTGAAACTTTGTAATAAATTAGCGACCCGAATGTTATTACTCCGTTCTAAAATGGGGAATGACTTAATTATTTTCATTCTCATGACCCTTCGCCTTCACAAAGTTGAACACATTGTACGCTTCAACTTAGAATTTGAAAGTCCTTGTTGCTGCTGTTTGATATTATTGAAATTAAACCATAGCCCACTTCAGGTCACTTACAATATTTATATTTATGTTAATCTAATTTTAAATTCAATTCCCTTATTGAAAGATAATTTTTTATTCTTAAATTAATAATTAAATAAAATTTTAGGTAGAAGAATTTAATTTACTTATTACCTTTATAAAACTATAAATTTTTATATGTACTTGTCTTAATAAAATTTCGTGTATTAATATATTTAATAATGCAATCTAATAATATATTAATGACAAAAATATTTAAAATTAATGACTAAAATTAAATAAATTATGCACAATTTTAATATTTTTAATTAAAAAATTTTATTTTTTTTTAAAAAAATGGCCACATAGCAATATTGGCACCCGCGCAAGCAAGAAACACACACATTTTGTTGAGTCAAAGCATGCCCAGCACATGAGGAACAATTTTAGTGCGTGATGCACGCGTCGACGCATGCAATCACGAATTTGACTACAAAAATAATTAAAAAATTTTATTTTTTAGCTGTTTTTATCATTTATATCCATTTTCAACATTTTTTTTCACCTTATTAATACTAAATTTAAACTTTTTCAATAACTATAATATAAAAATATAACAAAATTAAATTTTAAAAAAAAACTCTAAAAATTTTGCTAATTTTTAAATTTGTAACTCTACAATAAATTGATTTACTTCAAATCTTCAAAAGTTATCAATTCAATTTACAAATTTTGGGATAATAATCTTCAAATGGCCGAAGAGAGCGTGTGAGAATTGAGAGTTTGTGTTCAACACCAAAATTTGCAACAGGGGTAAAATAGAAACAATATTTAACTTTTGGTTAATATATTTTAAAACTATTTGACCGGGTCAAAAAAAATATTCATTAAAAAAAATCAGTTTTTTTTCGTTTTCCTTAATCCAACATCTACAAAATAAATTCATATTAAAAAAAGAAAACCAAGCGGAGGAACCGTTGCTCCACCTTCGAAATCCTCACCCCTTGCCTCTGGGCCTACCCCACTATCGCCCTACAACTCGACCCCACCGAAGAAATGTGTATAATCTACGCCATCAATGCCCGCTCGAAATTCAACCCGTTGTTACAGTTTGAATGTTACGACAACACTTTCACTTTTTTAGCGGTAGTGTCAATGACAATAAAGTTGAGGAAGAATCCATCACACCAATAACAGAAAAATGGAATTTCTAGTTTGATCGAGGGCGTGACACTTCTCCCCAATTGCGTATTTCTGACCGAGCAAGCTGCTATGGGATCCCTACCTGCAAGCATTGTACTTTTTTATTATTGTATTGTTTAAAAGAGGCAAGCCCATGAATCAAAATAGAATAGTGTGAGGGGGCAGAGCTTCCATTTTCTCGTTGGTGGTCCTTCTATCTCACCATTCTCGAAGAAATTTATTTTTATAAAATATAGTCAAAACTATCAAATTTATAAACCACCGCCAAATACAAAATTACATAAATAAGACAACTAGAAAAGACTCCTTCTCATTTATTTCTTTTTTACTCTCTTGTGCTCATGCACTCCTCAGCTCAAAATTTCAGTGGTGGTGAAAAGCTAATAACCAATTTTGTTCATCAACAATTACAACAAAATTCTTACACACACACACCCTTCGCCATTTTCTCCCTCAACAAAGACCCGCCTTGGCCCTTCACCAAATGAATGTACGGATCAACTTTGTCCGTGTTGTTGATGGCCAAATTAGCAATGAGGTGCAAGTCGAGATCCGACAACGAAATTCCCAACGAGATGGCCTGTTGGTGGGTCTTATTCAAAGCGAATATCTCAATAATGTTTTTTAGTTTGCCCTAACGCAACAAATTGTTGATTCTATCTCCAACATACTTAGCGATGGAGCTGATATCAAGGCTAAAGACCATCTTAGACTCGACGGCCTTGTAGGCAGCAATTTTTTTAAGTTCGTCTTTGGTTAGATTGACCGAAGGAAGAGATAGAGACAACAAAGTGGTCTTCATTAAAAAGGGTTTCTCGACCTTCCTTGTTGCAATTTTACTTCTATCACTAGAGATAAAAATCAACACCCTCTAAAATTTAGTGTTTGTAAAATCCAAGAGAGTGGAAAAAAGAGAGAAAAATTAGAGGTTTTTAAAGTATTTATTTAAATTTTAAAATGTAGAATTGACTTTATTATTTTTTTTTTGTTAACTTTGACGTAATCTTTTTTGATGGTTGTTGTCAAAATTTTAAATTTGTGAGTATTTTAAATTTAGGAGAACATTTAAAATAATATCATTGTTAATTTTTTTATAAACAATAATTTTTAAAATAATTTATTTTTTAAAAGATTGGGATAATAAAATAATAATAATAGATGAATTCATTTTAATTTACTAATAAGATAAACACAATAATCTATTTTAATTAGTAAAAAGATAATTAAATATTTTCATATGCCGACGTCCGCATCTGTTTAAAGTGTGAATGTTTGTTTTTAAAACTGAAGTTTTATTTTTATTTATTTTAACTAAAATTTAAAGGTGAATTTTAATTAAAAAGCATATGTCTGCATCTAAAAATAATTACTCATTAAGATAATATATACGGGATGATAAATAAAAGAGTATGTTGTGTACTGGCCTAGGTGGGCTAGGTAGGGATTGCAAATCCGTCTCTCAATTTCATTGAATTTTATTGGAAAAGAATATCTTAAAAAATTAAAAAGAAAGTTTATTGAGATTAATTTAAAAAATAAAATAAAGATATAGTTTTTTTTACGAGAAACATGAATAATTGAGTTGTTAATTATTCATTATGCTTACTTTGGGACAATAAACTTTGTCCCTCTCAAATCAAATTACAAGTTATAAAAGTAATGTTATATTTTTTAAATATATATATTTTATTTTAAATTAATATATTAAATGATAAAAAATATAATTTTTGAAATCATACGTTATTATTTAATAATTATTTAAAATAAAGTAAAAAAGGAAAACAAAAACGCTTTCAAATTTAATTCATAAACACAAGCAAATCACGTGTCATGACAGGACAGAGACAAATATCTCCGTCATCACCTTCAATTTCCGAAACAACCACCGGAGCAGAAACAGCAGGAATTTCAAAACGCGCGCGCGCGGGTACACTCGCACAAAAGAAAAGGCTTAACTCCCTTGCTCCCTCCCTCTATTTCTCTCTATTGTCTTTCACTGTTCACTATTATTGTTTGTTCTGGTAAGAAAGGCAAGAAAGATACAATGGTCCTCCATTATTTTCAGGCTCTTTCTTATGTTGTCTCTTTCTCACTGTATGTCATTTTCTGTCGTTTGGTTTATGGGAAAGTGTAAGAAAAGAGTGAGAAAATTTGGAATACCGCAACTGCTGCTTAATTGCTTTTAAATATTTTTTTTCGTAATTCTTCAACGGTTTTGTTCTTTCAATCTTTTAAAATGATTCTGTTTTCCTAATAAAAGGTCCTGTGCAGCAGAGTTATGAGTTTTTGAGCTTCTTACTTCGTTTATTTTGGATTTTGGAAGTGAAAGTGGTTGACATTTATGATTTTGTGAACTGGGTAAGTTTGATTTTGAGCATTGAATGTGTTTTGTGGTTTGAATATTATTTTCATCTGCTCACTGAATTTAAGCTAAGGAAAAGAAATTTAAAGAATCACGCGACGTGTCATTATTTGATTAGATAAAATAATGTTATCGTGAGAACACCCTCACTGGATCAAAATTATATACTGTGCGCTGAAATTTCAATTTTGGAAAACCCTAAAACAGTTTCTCCTGCTCTCGAGTCTCGCCTCTCCATCTCCACACTCCACAGTCAGCCACAGCCCTCAGCTGCCGCCCGCCGGTCAATCACTCAAGCGGCCTGTTAAAATCAAGGTCAACAGTCCGAGTCGCCCATTCTGCCGCCGCCTATCAAGGTTAAGTTTGAAAATTGAAACAGCAACAGCCGGTTATTCTGGTACTTACGTGACGTGGCAGGAATGCAAGGCTTCTGTATCACAACGACGACGACAAATCATACCTGGCAGTATCAGAGTGTCACTGAACTCAGTGGAGCACCCAACGCCACCGACGCATTCTAGACTCCATCAATTAAGCTCACACTCTTGACTCTCATTCACTACATTACATTTACATATACTGAAATCAAGGTCTTTCTAGGCTCCGTCCACACTCTTAATTGCATTTCCATAATACCGCAAAAAAATCCGGATCCGAGCGCCATTATGGGCGGTACGGGCACAATCCTCTTTCAGTCAAACATTTTTATAACGTGTATTATTTAAACATTATCCTTGTTAATGTATTGATGAATCCTTTTTTTTTTTTTTGGTTTGATAATTGAATAGTTGCAAAATCGGAGAGTCCAAGTTCGAGTTTGTGGTTGGCTCCGAACCCGAGTAAGAGATGGGCCGAGCTTTTCTTCCTTGGCTACACGCCGTTTTGGCTGACTCTCTGTTTGGGAATCATAGTTCCGTACAAGCTTTACGAGGTAAAAAAATTTTCTAGTCGAGGAAACTTTATTTGAAGGTTTTTCTTTTTCTTGTTTATTTATTATTTATTATTTATTTTTATGGGTAAGAAACATAGAGAGTGATGGTTGTTTTGTGATTGACATGAAAGTTATTAACTAAAAATGGAAGTTACGATGTTGGAAGTTGTGACATTCCGTCGTTGGTTTTATCTGTTTATGTACTTGGTAGAGAGAATGATAAGGCCTCTAAATAATTTGTTGTAGTTGATTAAATTGGACTTGAGCAAATTTTTGGGCAAGTGAAATAGAAAAAAAATAGCTGAACAATTTTGTGGATACAGATTTAAGTAAATTTGTAATGGTAAACCTGCAGAATTTTACGGAATTGGAGTATTTGCTTCTGGGTTTGGTTTCAGCAGTTCCTTCTTTCTTGATACCTGCACTGTTTGTCGGAGAGGTAAATTTTCCCCTTGATTTTTTTGATTACTCAATTGAGAGCTTAAGCTGCAGTGTTTAGCTTCTTAATTATTAATTTTCTGATCTTCCCTCTGTTCTCCTCTTTCTCTCTCTCTCTCTCTCTCTGGCCGTCTATTTTTGCAGGCTGATCGCATCCTTGGTTGGACGGATCGTTATTGGGTCAAGGCAAGTTTTTTTCTGGGGTAACATTCTACTAGTGATTTTTTTTATGAAAAACAGCTAAAATTCTATAGAAGTTCATCTTGTCCTCAAATGTGCGTCAGTAAATGTTGCAGGCAAGTCTCTGGATAATAATTTTTAGTTATGTTGGCAATTACTTTTGGACCCACTACTTCTTCACGGTCTTGGGAGCGTCTTATACATTTCCATCATGGAAAATGAACAACGTAAGCCACAAAACAGGAAATAGCTGTATTAGGCCAAGTCCCTATTTGCTATTAACCACTATTGGTTTTGATGCACATTTACTGATATCTGCTATTCTTTGTAGGTACCGCACACAACTTTCCTTCTCACACATGTCTGCTTCCTGTTTTACCATGTTACATCAAATTTAACACTTCGCAGAATACGATATTCTGTTGCTGACTTGCCAGAAAAAATCCGGTGGGCAGTTGAGGCCGGATGGATTTTGGCTCTTGCTTATTTTATAGCATACCTAGAGACCTTAGCCATTGCCAATGTATGTTCTAACATGGTTTTCTGCCCATTCTTTTATTATGTGTCCTATACTAACCATTAGACTTCATAAATTTTCAATGGTGGAATTACTGTAGATTAAACCCCCAATGAGCTAAAATTCTGTTGTTTATATTCACAATGATTTACGAATTATAGACCTCGATTATTCTGTAGCGCACTCTTATCTCATGTCTTATCTCAACTAATTTGATGATACTGAAATCAAATTGGGTCTAATAAACCATTTGCACATAGGAAAAAGAATTTTGTTTTCAGTGAATTTTTTTGACACTTGGATATAATTCCACTCTAATATTGCAATTAAATCTCACTTCTGTTGAACAATTGTATCGGGTTTACAGAATGGTAGATTTTGTTTTATGGGTTTCTTGGATTGATAAATATGTTTGTATGTTGTTGTAGTGAAATATTTCTAATGAGCTTTTGTAGTATCTTTCCTTAAATTTTACATTTTTCAGTGGAAAATAGACTTCTTACGTGCACTCATCTGAATGCTTCTATAGAAGACTAGGGGCAGGCATATATCATGCCCAAAATAACCTTGTTCTCTTAACATTTTCTTTGGATCTTGTTCAGTTCCCCTATTATGAGTTTGTGGACCGGGCATCCATGTACAAAGTTGGGTCTTTGTTTTATGCCATATACTTCATTGTAAGCTTCCCAATGTTTCTAAGGTAAGAACTGAATCCAACTTCTCAATTAAAATATGTTTGCTAACAAGAAAATGTGGCTCATATTCCTTTTCGTTTCTTCCCGACTTTCAATGTTCTTTCCTATAATGCTGATAAGAATTCACTTATATGCTCAGAATTGACGAGAAACCTGGTGATATGTGGGACTTACCCCGAGTGGCTGTTGATTCTTTGGGTGCTGCAATGCTGGTTACAATTATTCTTGATTTGTGGCGGATCTTTCTGGGACCTATTGTTCCAATCCCAGATACACAGCAGTGCTTCCAACCTGGACTTCCATGGTTTCCAGGACACGCCAATCAAACTTGAAATATGCATGTAAAGCACAGGAAGTTCATATTCAGTTGAGGAAACATGCTCTGTATTTCTTCTTAATTACGATGTACTGCTTGTTGTACTCTATTAGATCTCTTTTGTACTTCCATTTACCGAAAATGTGAATTGCATCTTATTTACATCTCTTCCTTTACCTGATGTGGTGGGTCTGAGTGTTTGCACTAGCTCATTTAGATTAGTAATTCTTGCTATGATCTCAATTCTCAATGATGCAGGAATTGTTCCGAAATAGCCAATGTTATAAATTTTTATAGTAAAAAATTATTTAACAAAATTTTATTGGTTAAGAAGACAATGAATGAACAAAATTATTTTTATGAATAATATAACTCAAAAAGTATTTGTAATTTAACTCATAAAATTAACAAAAAAAAAATATATTGTTATTGTTCAAATAGATTTGAAAAAAAAATATATATAAATTAAGAACAAGTAATTTTGTGTATTAATGTACAATAAAATGTATGAAAATAATGAAATGGGGATAAAAATTAGGGATAAAGTCATAATTTTCTTGCACCTTGCCCGAGGTGCGGAGAGGGGCCTCGCACTGCGCCTCGTGCACAGGGCTTTGCACAAAACCCCAACTCAGACAACACCTTTGCACGTGAGGTCCTAATTAGCACAACGCCCCGTATGCAAGGCGTGGGGAGGGGCTTTGTGCAATGCCCTGCGTGTAAGGTATGGAGCGAGGCCCAAACTCGCACAACGCCTCGCGCAAGGTCCTGTCGATCTTAACTTTTTTTTTATTTTTTTTTTTACTTTTTTTTTGTAATTTTTCAGTTAAATTTATTAATTTTCAATCTATGTTACTCCAAACTACTTATTTTAACTAATTTTAAAGTATATTTTAATAAAAAATTCAAATAATTTATAGGAGAAAGATGTAAAAATGCTTCAAGATTAAAATAGTACGAAAATTAGGTGTATGGCTAATAAAGTTTCTAAATTTGTTTTGTAATTAAATTAAAATTTATTTTAAAAAATGATTATTTTTAGACATTTTTCATTTGATATTACACATTAATTTTTTTAAGTAATATTTTAATATTTTCAATTTAATTAAGTGATGAAATAATTTAATTGGTGATTTTAAAAATTAATCATTAAACAAAGTAAATATGTATATATTAAAATATTTCGAAAGAAAAAATTAAATTTCTTTTATCATTGCATTATATTCATTGGAAAATATAGTTCTATTTACTGTTAGATACGAACTTCTATATAAACATCTTAGAATGCTGTGTAGTTCAGTTTAATTGCACGGTGGTAAGTGGAAACATACCAAATTTTAAAAAAAATGGGACTATTTTAACCTATCAAAATATTTTATAAACCCACTTTTTAAATAAATTTATCACTAAAATTTATATTTTTAAATTTTACTTATGAACCTACCTAAATTCCTATTTTAACTTTACTCTATAAAATAAATTCGATTTTGATTTGATTTTGAATTAAATAAAAAAATCAGCCTCAATTTTTTATTTTTTATTTAAATTTTTAACCCATTTTAAGTATATATATATTTATTTTAAAATGAACCAAATTAAATCGAATCGATTTAAAACCAAATCAATTAATTCCAACTAAATGAAATTGATCGAGAACAAACTCTCAAATGAAATAAAACCAAACTGACTAAAAATTAACAATTTAATTCAATTTAATTGGTTCAATTTTTTTTACCAACCCTTAATAAACCATCAAAGTACTCATTTTATTTTATTTTTTTATCTATTAAAATTTTCCTTTTATCTTTATTATATTATATGGATAGTACTATACTTTATATAGTTAAAATATAAAATTTTATTCCATTGATATATTGCAAATTCATAATAATCACTTATCAAATTTTTATTGACTTTTTATTTATTATTAATATAATAATTATATAATATCAATCAAAATGTATACATGCCAGATGTCACGCCAACTGGGATACAACTTTAAATTTTAACTATATAACCATAGTTTTACTCTTTTTATTTTATTTTATTTATTTTAAATGTAAATAAGATGTGTGGAAATACAAGTAATTTTGTCGCCTTACCTCCATTGAGGTCAGACTTAAATGACTTACATAACAAACACGTTAACTTTCCAATAGACCACGCCTCTGGAGGTACTCTTTATATGTATACACACTAATGATTAAATTAACTTTAAGCAACAACTATTAAAATCTATTTCATATTCTATTTTTATCGAAAAGTTGAAATAAAAGAAAAAATTATTTCTGTTTGTTAAAATTCTTCTGGACATTGATTTTTTATCCCAGAAACTTAATATATGGTACTAAAAATTAATACTAATACGTAATGAATACTTAAAAAAGGAAAAAGAAAAATAGTGTATTTTAAATACAGTTATAAATGAGTTAAAAGACGGGTATATTAGGTAAAAAAATAAAAATAAATTATTATTTTTTAGTTATATTATTGTGTTTATAATATTGTTTTATGGGTATTTTAATAATTAAAAAAATTATTGAAAAATGAGTTTATATAGTATTGTGATGGTTTAAATAGTCTCGAACTTTTAGGAAATGTATAACATATAAAATTAATAAAAATTGTGTAATATTTTTTTAAAAATTGGGAATGAATGTATTAAGAAAATGGAATTGGTTTTTAATATACGACAATGACGTTTGTTAATAATATTTGCATTTAATAACTTGAAAAAAAAATGCATATATATATATATATTTGTAAGGAGGGGGATTTGAATTCACGAGTTTCATATTAGAGAGAAGAAGGACAAATATGATAACTAAAATTGAGAGAAAAAAAGTAATGATTTTTATTTGTAAAGTGATACAAAAATGTAAAAAACAATTTTTTTTTTTAACTAACCACCTCCTGATTTAATAGTTAGTGTTAGCATTTTGATTGTTAGAGTACTATGTTTGATTTGAGTCAAAATTTCTTTAATTGTTTAAGAAGATTATTTATTTATTTTTCTTTTGGTTGTAACATATTGGTTATTTATTTTTTTCTCCAATGATAAATAATTGATTATTTATTTTTCATCCCATTTAGAGAATTAATATTATACTGATTTATAACACAATTATAAAGAGTTAATTATTTATTTTTCTTTTGATTCCTCCTTTTATGACGGGTGTTGTAAGTTAGTAATTATGGAGGATTGTCATGCTAAAGTCCCTTTAGTTGTCTATGAGGGTTATTTATTTATTTTTCAAGTTGTTGAGAGTTTATTTATTTTTATTTAGTTAGGGGGGTTGATTTTTATTTTTTCTTTAGTTGTAAAGAGTTGATTGTTTATTTGTCATTTAATTTTAAATGGTGAATTGTTTATTTTTCATCTAATTACAAAGAGTTGATTGTTTATTTTTTCTTTGATTATAAATAATTAATATTGTACAAATTTATAACACTAATTATAGAGGGTTAATTATTTATTCTTCCTCCGATTATTAAGAGTTGATGTTATACTAATTTATAATATTGCCAAGAATTGATTATTTATTTTATATCCAATTGTGGAGGTTTGTTTATTTTTTTCTTGGTTGTGGATGATTAAGGTTGATTGATTATTTATTTTTTATTTAATTATAGAGAGTTAATTGTTTATTTTTTTTAATTGTGAAGGAGTTGATATTATATTAACTTATAATATTATGGAAGGTTGATTGTTTATTTTTTTTCATTATCAATGGTTAATCGTTTGTTTTTTTTAATTATAGAAGATTGATATTATATTAATTTATAATATTAAAATTTGAGATATATAAATTTTTATTTTTATTTTTATTTTTTTAGATTATTAAAAAGAAAAAAAAATCAAGGATAATTTGGCTCCTGTTTGGGTGGGAATGGGCTTGGGCAGGCACGTGCGAGTGTGTATTATCTGATGTTCCGAATGATAAGAGAGAGAGAGTCTCGTAAATATCTCGCACGCTCACTCCATTTCCCGCTCCAACTCCAAAGCTCTTCGTCTTCCTCTAAAACCCTACGCCTAAGAACACACAAAATTATCTACGGTTTTTATTTCAGAAATTTTGAATCAATAACGTTTCTCGAGTCAGATGCAGTTAGGTTTACTGGGGTACTCCTCATATTCACTATACTCGGCTTCTGCATCTTGTTCACCAAATAAAGTACCGTCAACCATGGCCGCTTTTAGTGCTCTCTCCCTCTCTCTGTACAAATTTTCCTGCAAGCCATGCCCTAGAAGAAAACGTTTCATTTCTTGCTCAATTTCCTCTCCTACATCCATAGGTATATTATTCTTCCAAATTCATTTATATTATATATGTTTTGTAGTGGTTGCAGTGGAAATACGGGGAGTATAATAATTTAAATTTAGTTTTCTTTTTAGAAACCTTACAATAAAGGAAGCAATTTGATTGGAAATTTTGTACGAATTATGTACTTTGATATGGTATTTGTGGTAATGACATAAAACATTTGATTCTGTTATTTAGTATACTAATTGGATAGTTGCTTTTTCTTTGCAAGAAAGATGTCAATTTAGGTTTGTTTGATGGGAAGTAACTTCAGCTCAATGTTGAATATGTTTTGTTCATGAACATAGGATCTGATATCCATGGTATTCTTGGTCATAATAACCTCATGCCTTGAGTATTGTAAGTCATCATACTTGTGCTCATCAATCTCTTCATTGGGAGTTAACTTTAATTAAATCACAGTATAGTTGTATGCTTATAATTGAGTCTCTATCTAAATTGTTTTGTAACATTTGCAATTATATGTAAGAGAAATTTATAATATGGGGGTCATTAAGTGGTTTTCATTTGATTCTAGGTACAAGTGGTTCCAAGGTTCCGCATAAAAGATCAGGAAAAACTGAAGGGCCTAGAAAAAGTATGGAAGATTCTGTACAACGCAAGATGGAACAGTTTTATGAAGGCTTGAATGGCCCACCACTCCGTGTTCTTCCGATTGGTGGTCTCGGTGAAATTGGAATGAATTGCATGCTTGTTGGGAATTATGACCGCTATATACTAATTGATGCTGGTGTCATGTTTCCAGAGTAAGTCTTTGACTACATCTTTTACTCCTGAAAAATTTTACCTTGGTCATGATACCATGCCATTGTGACAAGTGGAGGAAAGTTTCCTTTATCTTGAAAAATGATATTATTTTTTTTCTCAAAAAATAGTTCTACTGTCAAAAGAAATTTTTGCTTCTTGAAGTCATGTTCTCAATTGTTAATGTGCATTGACTATGGAAGGGTGTACATGTTAGCTAGAAGTAAGACCCTCTCTATGATCAAGTTGGTGAAAGGGAAACTTTCATTGAAAATTATTGGTAGATGCACTTATTGCATTTCTTTTGCATTTTGCTGGATCAAATCTACAGGAGAAAATTGCTGCTAATTTAGGTTCTCCCTTCATCTGCTCATGTATTGACCTTGTGTTATATGGTTGACATGCATTCAGCTACGATGAGCTTGGGGTCCAAAAAATAATACCTGATACCACATTTATCAAAAGATGGAGCCACAAAATTGAAGCTGTTGTCATAACTCATGGCCACGAAGATCACATTGGTGCGTTGCCCTGGGTAAAGTTTCCTACTACTTTGAAATTTCATTTGACAGGAAACTGACAGGTTGATCAGTATTGTAACATATAAAATGATTTTTCAGCTATTAAATCATCTCAAAACCAAAAATGAAGCCTGAAAAATTGTGTTTGATTTAGTTATCATAGGTTGTTGGATTTTCTAATCTACTAGTGGTTTCATGGAAGATAAATTGGGAACTTCTATGTCCTGTTGTTCAATGGATACTGTTAGCATGTCCAAATTATTTGGTTGCTGTCTCTACCCATCACATTGTGGTAGAAAATGTTCACAGAAGTTCTCAAAACTCCAGATTTTCATCCAAAGTTGGAACGTTGGTTGTGCCATGATGATGTGGAGATATGACTAGTTAAACATACATGCAAGGCATCTGCTTTGAGCATTGCAGTAAATCCTTAGCAAGTATGGTGTCTTAATGCATGCCTAGGTGATTTTCGCTAGCAACAAGGAAAAAAGAATTTTGATTTCCTTTCTGTTAGTTAGCAAAGTAACCCTCACAAAGAATCCTTAATCATTATGCTGAAGCATAGCCACTTGTGGACCTGAATGGGAACATAATAGTCTATTTTGGGATCAGAAATCTAACAGGAAAACAATCAGAAAGTAAAAGTGTAGCTGCAATAGTTCTGGCTTTAGTAACTGTGCTTTAAATTGATTTAGTTTATTTTTGGGCACCTGCCTTTAAACATGAGGCATTGTTAGATTAATGAAACTAATTCACATGGAGAGTTATGGGAGTCAATGTAGTTATATGCAGCCAGCTCAGCTGCATTCATCAATTGACATATTTCTACGTTAGATTTCAATATTTACTGACGTGTTTTCCTTGTTATAATTTCTTTTAACTATTTTCCTTGCTGACAAATCAGGTGATACCAGCTTTGGATTCCCATACACCAATATATGCGTCTTCATTTACAATGGAGGTACTTGTCATGTGTATACTTGTTAATGTGTATGTATGTGCACACAGCGACACTATCAATGGATCTTCTCTCTGCATATTTCTATGTCTCAACAGTTCATACCGATCCTAAGTGGTGCTAATAAAAAATTTACTTGAATTCATTTAAATGTTGACCTGAAGATTGTAATACCCCCACAGATATAAGTACGTATCCTTAATTGTTACTGCTGGCCAGTTAGCTAACAAGATTGTTTCTTTCATCATTGTGTCTTAGTATTACTTTTCAGTCTACTTCTGCCTATAGCCTGTATGCCTATATGTGTCATCTTGAAGTCAAAATTTTGCAGTTTTTGGTTTCATCCTTATTTTGCTTCTTTATCATGGTCTAGAAAGTTGTTTTTCTGCCTCTTGTTTCAACAGCTTATCAAAAAGCGTTTGAAGGAGAATGGGATTTTTGTTCCATCTAGACTTAAATCATTTAAAACAAGGAGGAAATTTATGGCTGGGCCATTTGAAATAGAGCCTATTAGGGTGACTCATTCTATTCCTGATTGTTGCGGATTAGTTCTTCGTTGCGCTGATGGTACAATTCTACATACTGGGGACTGGAAGGTCAGTTTTTCTAGTCTATATGATTTCTTTCTCTTTTAGTAATTCTTCAACTGCAGAAGAATTTTACATTCAACAGATTGATGAATCACCTTTGGACGGGAAATTTTTTGACCGTGAAGCTTTAGAACAACTCTCAAAAGAAGGAGTAACATTGGTAAGCCTCCCAGATTTACGTGTTAGGATTTTATGTTGACCAGATTATATATGCAGATTTTTCTGGCATAATTTTGTGAAAGTGACAGGCTTATAATTGGAATTGAGGAATGGAAACATGGGATCTGTTTGTTTATTCTGCTCTTGAATTGAAGATGGGAATCCATTTTGTGAAAATTTGACTTCATGGAGTGTCATACAATTAGCCTTTATTGGAAAAAGTTCCACTTAAAATTGCAGGAAATTATTTTACTCTTGTGAAAAGATTTTATTCCACTCGTTGGATATTCTTAAATGGAGTTTTATTGATGCTGCTTGATTCTAGAAATTATATGATTTGTCTTAAGCAACCTTCAATTAATTACTCAGGCCAAGGACTGGCCTCTGATGCCTCCCTTACTTTTACTGTGTTTTAGAGATTATTATTATATACATATGTGGCCATTTCATTTCTCTCTTTTCAATAGAGGCTTGCCATATCAAAACAAAGATGTATTTGTTTGTATGTATTATATATCTGAGAGATTTGGCTTGGTCCTACAGATTGAGGTTCTGCTTAGATGCAATTTGGAATTCAATTAATGCCTGACCTTTTTCAGATGATGAGTGACTCAACAAATGTGTTGTCACCTGGGAGGACAATTAGTGAGAGCGTTGTAAAGGATGCATTATTGAGGCATATTTCAGCTGCTAAAGGAAGAGTAATAACTACTCAGTTTGCATCAAATATACACCGCCTTGGAAGTGTAAAAGCTGCTGCTGATTTAACTGGTAGAAAAATGGTATTTGTTGGCATGTCCTTAAGGACATATCTAGATGGTGCTTGGAAGGATGGAAAGGCGCCAATTGATCCATCCACTCTGGTATTAACCTTTTTAATCCTTTTGTCTGTTATTTTGCCTATACATAAACTTGATGACTACCCGTCAGTGGCTCACATCTCTCCCTCGCCCTCAAGAAAATACTTTATCTAGTTTTATAATTAATCTGATATGGTTTGAGTATATGTGCTTTCAGCCATATAACCAGATGAGAATATGTCTTCTGGCCATATTAATTTTTTTTTGCTAATAAATACCCTAGACTCCCTGGAGAATTCCTTTGAAGAACTATATGTTTGAATTGTCCTCTGTAAATTTTCTAGATCAGATTGTCAGTTCTCTGTACACCATTTGTCTGACATATTCATCTTTGCTGATTAAGTTCATCATCATTTTGTGATAGTGTCTACTTTTCGTGCTCCTTTAGTTTCATGCATCTTATACTCTTTGCTCATTTCTATAATTATATAGGTGAAAGTGGAAGATATTGATGCCTATGCTCCGAAAGATTTGCTAATTGTTACAACTGGTTCGCAAGTAAGTTTATCTTGATGACTCCAGTGATTGCTTAGTTGCTTCGACCGCAGAAGTTTTGTTGCACCATCTCGCTTCTGTGTGACTCTACATGTTATTGTGTCAGGCAGAACCACGTGCTGCCCTTAATCTCGCATCATATGGAGGTAGTCATTCTCTCAAACTGTCAAAGGAAGATATAATTTTGTATTCAGCTAAGGTAATGCAATGTTGGTGATAACCAAATTACACCTAGAAATTTTATCTCTAAGTTTGTAGTTGAATTTGATGCATGTTGAGGAATAGAAATCAAACGTTCAAGTGTCATATCTTCTTTTGCTTTTAAATCTGCTCCAACTTAATGACAATCTTGTAGAAGAATCTTCTTGCAGAAAATACAGGATTTGTTACAGTTTCTTTAGGTCTTTCCTTCTTCTTTCTCTGTAAAGGAAGAATGGATTTTTCTGGCCATTTTCATGTTTTAAATTTCAACAAAATAGTCAACAAGTTTTTCATTTCAGGCTCAAGAATTTAAATCACTTCTATCTCCTTTGTTGATAGTGCTGCAAATGATTTATTGGAAACATTTATATCTTGGTTGCCAGAGGTTTGATGTTTGAGAATACTGCTGATATGGTGACTATATACTGTTTCTTGAGAATGCATATTAAATGCTGAGCACTAAGACTGATTTAATTTTTTGCCTTCAGGTGATCCCTGGTAATGAATCTCGCGTAATGAAAATGCTAAACTGTATAGCAGATATTGGATCAACTATAGTAATGGGTAGAAATGAGATGCTGCACACATCTGGACATGGTTATCGTGGAGAATTGGTAAGAGTTCTTAAAGTTCCTCCTCAACATTCATTCTCTTTATGATTTCTCACAGTTATTACCTATATGATATAGCCTTGCCCTGTATTCCCAAATCCTTCTTTCAGAAGCAATTTTTTCTAAATGTAATAATGATCTCAATCCAGAGAGAATTCCAGTTTTTACAACAGGTCCCCCTCCTAACCCCCCTTGTAACTAACCCCCTACATTCCCGCATATACACACCCCACAATATTTCCCAGGTGTCTAACTGCATCATTACTTTGCCACCTCAGCAAGTGGGTCAGTAACAGCCACATCAGCTTCTTCTTGGTCAGCAAACAAGTCAGCAATAGCCCCTTCAGCATCTTCTCCTTTTCTCCTATTTCTCCTGGCATAAGTAAAGCGGATTGGGGGTGTATCACTATATTCCTTTTTTAATGCATTCTCATAAAGTCAGCCTATTTATAATGATAATACAACAAATAGAAGTAGTGACTACTTGGGAGGCCCTTTTCCATTTAAATGAAATAAAAGTTGTTGTGCCTTTTGTATTCAAATATTTTGTTGAAAACTAAATCTGAAGCTGATACCATGAGGATCATTTTGTAATTCAGAAAACCGGCAAGTGTGCTAATTTAGCTCGAAATTAAATATTTGTAAAATCATGAACTTTGAGAGGAAACTTGGCGAAAGAGAGGATATCATGGGAAGAGGAAATTGATGGATCAAACCTATCTGGGGTTTGGAAAAGCTAGAAGAATGGGTAATGGAGATTGAAGCTTTTATAACTATATTCTTACTAAATCTCGTCATCTCTAACAACCCTAGTTGAGCCTTTAAATAATAGTTATTCTTCCTTTCTAAGTCACAAAAGAACTCTTACCTAAAGAATAAGGGCTAGAATTAGCTGAAATTGTCCTATGTATATTCTGAAATTTGGCCTATATATATATATATCCAAGTTTCTGTAGAAAATAATCAAAAACAAAAAGTTAGATGCAACTCCTGTAAAGATAAACTTAAAAAAATCTTAAGTCATTAAGCTGTGTCTTGAATTTTATGTTTCGTGGATGGAATCTTGCTTCACCTTGTCAGATTTTTCTAATGATGATTCTTTCTCACATTGTTAACTCATGATATTGGTGTATGTACATATAAACATTCATGTGTACTTTGTTATAATTTTGACTGAATAATCTGATCATGCAATTTCTTTCTGAAGGAGGAAGTTCTTAAACTTGTAAAGCCACAACATTTTTTGCCAATACATGGAGAACTATTGTTTTTGAAAGAGCATGAATTGCTGGGGAGATCAACTGGAATTCGGCATAGTACTGTGAGTCAGTGTTTCCCTTATCATACATTTTCATTTTTATGACATAAGATATGCCTAAAAACAGATTTTTGCCATTGTATCCTTATAGTGGCCCAGCAGCATTTAACCAGACAGATCATATTGCATCATCTAATTGCTTCTCAGAAGGATGAGTCCAATGCTGTTGACTGTTGCTTAGTAGTTGCAAAACCTACATCATAAAGTTATTTATTTGTTTTGTGCCATGTTAACAATAGCGATATCATGTTGATTAATACTAGAAGGATCATCAACTGGAAACAGCTCTGTTAGGGGTATATGTATTATTGATTAATTAAAAGCTAAAAACAAGTAGCTTAAAGAAGACCGCAGGCCATACGCAATTAGTGATTCTTCTTGTCTATTTCTTAGTTTAGAATGTCTTCTATAATCTGTTGTCTTCTTTAAGCTTCCTGTTTTTAGCATTTCATTTCTGGGTGGATTGCTTATCCACCCTGTTTTCTGTATATTGATTCCTATTACATACAAAGAGAAAAAAAAAGGGAGGTATATGTATTATCAAGCAAGATGAATGGCTTTGACATATTTACATATATAGCAGTTGTATTGCGTTGGTAAAATGTTGCTCATGTAACCCACTTACCCTTTCAATCTGTACTGCCTAGAACACTGCAGCACGGTTAACAAAAAATTTCTTTTCTTATAATTTCCTTTACCTGAAATAATATGTTTAAACTTCTTGTATATGAGATTGTATGAAATGCTAGTACATACTGTCCACAAACCTATAGCCTTTGGTGCATTTTCTCAATGAGTCATCTTGTCCTTAACAAGATATCAGCATTATGGCAAGAAAGCGTGCTTTGTCTAATACCATTGGTGCATGATATGCAGACTAGTACAGATGGATTATATGTTGGAATTGTGATATGAAATGTACAAAATTAAACTTGTGTTACTATACAGTGAAAATTAAAATATAACTCCTGCAATATATCAGGTCATAAAGAATGGAGAGATGCTTGGGGTTTCTCACTTGAGGAATAGAAGAGTTCTGTCTAATGGTTTTATTTCTCTTGGGAAGGAGAATTTACAGGTTGGCGATTATTCTTAGTTTCTGTTGTCTAATATGGGATGCTAGTTGAGGAAGCTGCTAATATATTTATTCTTATCTTGCAGTTGATGTATAGTGATGGTGATAAAGCATTTGGCACATCAACTGAACTGTGCATTGATGAGAGACTAAGAATTTCATCAGATGGTATTATTGTGGTCAGGTAGATCTTTTATATTTGTAAATCAAGTACACATCTTTATTATATGTATAATGATATCTTGACATTCTACCATTTCAGCATGGAGATTTTACGCCCTCAAAATATAGATGGACTAAGTCACAATAGCTTAAAAGGAAAGATAAAAATCACTACACGTTGCCTATGGCTTGACAAAGGGAAGCTTTTGGATGCTCTCCACAAAGCTGCCCATGCTGCTCTTTCAAGGTGCCCAGTGAAATGTCCTTTAGCCCACATGGAAAAAACTGTCTCTGAGGTATTGAGGAAGATGGTGAGGAAGTACAGTGGGAAAAGCCCTGAAGTCATTGCCATTGCTATGGAAAATCCTTCAGCGGTTCTGTCTGATGAGGTTAATGCAAGGCTGTCTGGCAATTCTCAAGTTGGTTTTGGAATATCAGCACTGAGAAATTTGGTTGATGCACAACCAAAAAGAAGTCAGTCAGATGAAATGCAAGGAGTAGGCAATGCCCATTTACCAGATTCGCAAGGTTCTCATCAATTTCTCTCTCTCTCTCTCTCTCTCCAGATGTCTCTGTATGCTTGCATGTATTTGAGAGAACTTGTTTGTATGATGCACATGCATGTAGAACAAGCAGAAGAAGTATCATGTCTGTCTGTTCATCATCTGTCAAGGTTAGTAGATGTCACTGTGCCTGACAATCAGCCATGAAATCTATTGATTGATCTAGGACAAGATAGGATTGATGATAAGTTTCCCGTTTCTGATGAAGCTGTTTCCATGTACTGTTCAGGGAGAAAGACTGGAAAAATTCAAACAATATTTTCAATATTGAAGTCCATGAAATACTCATGTCACAAAAACCAGGAATTTTCTTTTGGACCCATGAATCGATGGGGTGATAATTTATTTCCTTGAGCTTGTTTATTCAAAGCAAATGTTCTAATTGCATGTCCTTTTCCCATTATTATTCATTTGTGCAGTTGATGGCATTGAAGTTGAAGATCTATCAGAGGCAGAAACCACTACTTCAAGTTCAAACTATGATGAAAGACTCTCTCTCAATTCTGAGGATTCAGATGATTTCTGGAAATCATTTGTCACGTCATCTTCACCCATTGATAATTTGGTTAAAGATGACAATGGTTTAGTTCCATACAAGGAGCAAAGTGTGTCAGAGCTTGAGAAAGACGGTACTGAAACCAATGAAGATGAGTCAGAGAGGTCAAGTTCTCGACCAAAATCTTCCAAGAATGTCAAGCGGAATAAATGGAAACCTGAGGAGGTGAAGAAACTCATTAAAATGCGTGGGGAATTGCATACCAGATTTCAGGTTGTGAAGGGAAGAATGGCTCTTTGGCAAGAAATATCAACACATTTAATGAATGAGGGGATCAATCGAAGTCCAGGCCAGTGCAAATCCTTATGGGCTTCTCTGCTTCAGAAATACGAGGTTCATATTTGCACTCCTGCTTGACCAGAATTATAGTTATAAATCCTGATAAAGCAAAACTTCCACAAGGAAGAAAAGAAATTTTGCGTCATAATGTCAAGATTTTGAGCTTGTAAAATAGAATCTACAAACACTACATTTACATAATCGTGTTTTTGAAACAGGAAGACAAGAGTGGGAAAAGCCAAAAGAGTTGGCCATACTTCGAGCAAATGAATAAAATTCTATCCAACTCTGACTCTGAGATGATGGCAACAAAATGATCGAAGAAGGTAAGAGCAGCCTACATTGAGTTTTTTTGTAAGAGCATCCAATGACATTATTTAAAGTTAAGCTTAGGTTGGTGACGTAGTTATGGTGTCATGGGTTATGGTGTCATGGGTTCGTCACAAGGAAGCTCTGGTAAAATGAGTGGAATGACCGAGTAACGGGTCATAGTTTCAGCACCTAAGGCCTGTCTATGACTTGGCCGATCTGATATAACAAGAGATGGATTAAATTGAATTGGTAACTAGACCAGCAAGAATTGTGACTTAAGGGGAGGAGAAAAAGAAGAAAAAAGAGAGGGCCAAGAGAGAATTTTCCTATTACTTCGTGACGATATTTGCTTTGTATACATTACAATAATTCTTGTATAACAGGGGTAATGATACTGGTGGCTGCGTAGCCATTTTGATGATTGTAATGTTTCAACCGAAGCTTCTTGTTTTCTCGTAGTTTATTCTCACCGTGTTGATTGAATGCAGAATCGACGACTAGTATTAAGTTTTGTACTCTCGAGAGAAATGACTAATGATTGTCTGCTTCTCTTTTTTCTTGTATCTACGGGGAAGAACCAAAAGGAAAATTTCTACACGCCGTCTGTGGTTTAGCGTACAAATAAAATAAAAGCCTTTCTGCCCATTTTTGTTGACTTCCATAAAAAAACATCTTTATACAAAATTAATGCTTCAGATTCTCTGCAAAAGACACATGTGATTTATGACGGAAGCTGAGACCTTGCCCTAAATTATAGAGAGGGAATCATTTATCGACTGAGGCCATTTTTTTTTTTGTTTAAATACAAATATCTTATTACAAATTACAAATGAAGTGAGTAAGTCTCATTACAACTGTCTCATAAAAACTGTCAAATTACAATGATAAGACTGTTTAACTACAATTGCATATATCAATTTACAACTGTTAAAGAAAATAAATTTTTTTGATCGTTCTCAAGACTGAACCTCGATATATAGATATTACCGCTTAAACAATACTATAAAGTGTTAGCCACTTTGATTTTAATTATATTGTTATTTCTTTTAATTATTTAAAAGATAAAAATGCCCTCACAATTTTATTATATAAATGATTAAAATAATTTTAAAAAGTTATAATATTTTTATTTTTTTAATTAAGTAAAATAGGTGGCAGTGTAATTAAAATTAAAATCACTATTAAAGTGTAATTTGTACCAACTTTAAGGGGTAGCAATGTTAATATCCCTACATGTAGAAAAGTACATTCTCATCACCTGATGTGCTCCACCTGGAATAATAATAAGAAAAAAAAAATACAACCAATATATATAATGTTATTTGGCAGTTTTTTGACCGTTAATTCATTATTATAAGACCGTTGAGCTCGACCTTAGGGTATCTGATGCTTCCTAGTTTCCTTCTAATGAATTACGAAGTAAATCTAGGTGAAGACCAGACCAAATCACACGTATGTTCCTCGTTTTATCATTTTTCTTCAGGTTGAAGACTTGCTTAATTTTACTGAAAATTCACAGCAACTTCTTCCGAGGATCATGGAGACGGATCAAATGTTATTAACAACAGAACCACCCCCCACATCAAACCTCATATATAAGAATAACACAACTTGTGTTTTTGAAACAACTCTAAGCTAATTACTAGCTTCAATATTTATCATTTGTTTCTTCTGGAAACAAAACCCTCTTTTGTGTGTTCTTCATCTCTTTCCTTTCTGACAACACTTGTATTTAATTAGTTTCAGTTTGTGTTAAAGATGGTGAATGTGAAGGGAGCAGCATATGAACGGGTATTGCTTTACTTTGATGAGAATGGAGATGGTAAAATCTCGCCATCGGAGCTGAGGGACAGAATGGAGAGGATGGGTGGAGATGTGCTGCTGAACGAAGTGGAAGTGGCGATTGAGGCCTTTGACAAAGATGGAGATGGGTTGTTGGATTTGGAAGATCTTGTTGGGTTGTTGGAAGGAGGAAGTGATGAAGACAAGTTGAGGGATTTGAGAGAGGCGTTTGTCATGTATGATGTTGATAATTGTGGGTTCATTACACCCAATGATCTGAAGAAGATGCTTTGCAAACTTGGGGAGTCCAAGTCCATTGATGAATGTAAGCTGATGATCAGTCAGTTTGATCTCAACGGGGATGGAATGCTGAGCTTTGACGAATTCAAAGCTATGATGAAGTGATCTTTTTTTTTTTTTTTTTATGTTCTTAATTAATTCTACTACTACTTGGAATTGTCAGTTCTGTCAATTGTGTAGTATCATTGAATGCTGTATTCTTTCAATTCTTTCAATCTTACAATTGCGGATAGTCCTGTAAATGTAATTCTGATTCATTCTTTTCAATTTAAAATTCCATTATTCTTGATTTTATTATCCTCAAGATCATACAACTGAATTGTACCCAAATGGGCTATGAAAAAGTAGTGTGAGGTTCGAACATTGTTGTAAATCGAATCGAAAAAAGTTCCTTCGTCAACCCAAACTGTTGTAAAACGAATATGAAAGTTTCTTCCTCAAGCCACATTCCATATGAAGAAGATTATTTGTGGTTTAAATTTGTCTTTTAAACATTAATGTTAGGCTTTCACCTTATAACTTCAATTTTTGGATTGAATGATTAATTAATTTTTTAACAACTTTTTCTGGTCTTTATTTTGATTTTTTTTTTAAAAATATTCATTTGACTTTAAAATTATTCACGTTTTACAAAAAAAAATTATTTTTAATATTAATATTAACACTTCACCCTAATAGTATAAATCTATTAAAATTTATTTTTAACATTAATACAAATCTTCATTTTAATATTATGATATAAATTCTTCACAATATATCTTGAATTTTTTGATCGAATAATTAATTTAACTAATATTATTATATAACTCTTAAAACAATGTTGTATAGTTCAAAACATTCGTACACTACCTTTTGAATTTGATATATGTAAAAATTATCTACTTTTTAAATGGGAAAATACCTAAATAGCACAGTATAAACCACAAATAAAGTTGTATAACTAAAAGATAACATCTTTTTTTATAAAAAAATTTATATCCCATTGTTTTGCTCCTAGCAACATTTTAAAAACATAAATTGATATTCCGTTATTCTAAAATTATCGATATTTTAAAAATGTGCAAACGTACGCAAATTAAATAAAATTTTTTTTTTAACTTGTGAAGTCCATTAAACTTTCGTCATTTGTTAAGAATATACAATATGCGAGCCAAAACTTATTGCAGTTGTACCAAATGAACACTTTTTTTAAATTTAAATTACTTAGCTTATATAACTTTGCATTCAACGAATCATTCCTCTCATTCTCTCCAAGCTTGTTTTAGTTACTTTTGTTTGTGAGGTGTCTTGCATGCATAAACTTAGAAACTCTATGTTCGATTCTAAGTTTGGCGAAAAAAAAAAAAGCAGAAGGAGACGGGGTTTTACAAAAGGGCATAAATATGGTAGGAGCGAATTGCATAATATAATGGTTCAGTTTTTTTTTTTTTTGAAAACAAATTGTATCATTAATTAAAATAAAAATATTACATGTTAAAATTTATTAATAAATAATTAAAAGATTATTGGGATAATACAATCGAACGCTCGAACTTATTCTCATATAAGAAGAATAAAAACTATCTTCATACAAGAGAGACAAAATTATCTGTACAATTACAATAATTAACCTTTGCAAATATTCAACCCTCCACCAACATCAAAATAACATAAAACAACAAATGGAAAATGTACAAATTCAGGATTGGGTCGTCAAACCAACCGAAATCGGGGCTGTTCTAACTCATATAATGCTTCAGTTGGCTTTGGCTAATGAGCTGTAAAATCGACAATCTCTTGATGCCATTATCTTTTTTGGATAAAAGCTCCTCAACGCTAACCCATATGCTAATGTCAGTCTGAAGGCTTGGATTCAGGCCTGAGTTAAACAGAAACTCACATTTACGTCCCCCAGAAGATCAATTAGGTACTGTTTCTGATTCTAATTCTATGTGTTTTTATTAAATTCTTTTTAGTTTCGCATTTGCATGGTTCATTCTCAGTTTCTTCTTTCTGGAATATTTTCTTGTAAACTTGAAACTGCTGCGCTGTCTGTCTTTGAAAAATTCAACAAAAGCCTTATTCTCTCCCTTGTATCTGAAGCTGAAGCTGAATGGCGTTCTAACTTCTATTATAGAATTAAGTTGATTGATTTACTTTTGAAAAAAAAGACTCAGAGAGAGAGAGAATATATGCCCCGTTAGTTACAAGTTAATGACAATTTCTCTATTGTGATGTTTCATTTCACCAATATTGACTTACTATGTTTTGGCATTTGCATGATACTTTTGATTTGATTTGATTTGGTTTGAGTCACGTTAATAAGACTTTTCTACGCAGATAGCGAAGAGGACTTCTTCTATGACTGTGTAGACTGGCTGATCCCAGACTCTGCGGATGACTTTTACAGCGTCAATGCTGGTAAGAATATGCCACATAAATATAAAATATGCATTTGCCATCTTCTTATATTATGAAAGACCAAAGTTTTGGTCTTTGTTTTGGCAGACGACAAAAGCCCTACTCTGGGCAAATCTGCCACTGTAAACAAAGAAACAACAACTTTTCAGCTGATAATGGACCCATTTTCCAAGGACCAACTAGTCCACCACCGTCGGATACCAATTCTAGTATACAAAGAGATGAAACTGGCGCACTTCTTTCAGGATAGCTCGTGGGTCAATCAAGTTATTGCTCATAGTAAAAGTCTGCGTTGAGCTCGGAATGGTGCCGGCAATTCAAGTTCAAGTACTGAAATGCAAAGCCTCAAAATGATGATAATCCCACAACAAACAAGGTGAATGTGGCCAAGGTTCATCACTGGTTTGATTGCCTTCCCACAAGTTTACCACTTGCATTGAGGAAGAGAAAGAAGCCATACCCTGTCCCTGCTCCTAATTAATAAATTACCAACCCCATCTTCTCTCTTTCTGCTCATCACTCGTCATTATCAACAAACTGCCACGACCAATTTCTAAATACATGTATATATTATATGTACATGTGTGTGTATATAGACAGAAAGAAAAGGACAGACACAGACAAATGTCAATTATAAGCCGCTGGTCTACTGGGGCATACAAAAGAAATTGGATTCTAGGCGAGTAATGTGAATATTACACCGTTTATTTTGTTATTAATACAAATAGTTGTGACAATTTATTGCTTTGAACTTTACTGAAACTTGGATGAAAAAAGTTTTGCCTCATTATACAATATTAACTTGTAAAATTGTAATCATTGTCGGAAGAAGACCTAACAACTATCATAAAACAAACAAAAACATGAACTTCAGAGTGAACTCAACTTACAATGGGTATACTTCAGAATCCAACATAAAACACTAAAATCTACAATCTGCCTGGAGCTCTCTTAGAAAGTAATCACGCTTTGCCTATCGGGAGGAGAAACACATTGCCACAAGGAAAGGTATGCTGGAATATCAGCTGCCTGAACTCCAAGTGCAGCAAGGTTGCGCCCATATTCCTGATAAAATTATGCAACAAAATGACATGAGAGCTGATTCCCATGCATATACATATATATAGATGGACTAAGTAAGAAGCAGAGAGAAGAGAAGGAGAAACCAAGCAACAAAACCACACAATTGGTCACAAGAAAGATGCTGACCTGAATATCAAGAAAGAGTTGCATACAAATTTTGTCGGTGTCAGACACATTCTGGTCTGAGACATCTGAGCTTGCTCCAGCACGCCTTTGTGCACCCTGCCGAATCTTCAAGAGTGAAGACTCTGTTTTCCTAGCCTGGGTGTGGATTAAAGAGTTAAATTCCATGAATATTTGACAAATGGGAACCTTCTAATTTAGAACTTTTCATTTAATACACTCACCACACTAATAAGGTCAGCAGCTAATTCATGATAACGACTGGTTATCTCAGTTGCAGCACTGAGCAGTAGTTCATTCTTAGTATCCTTTGTCAAATATGTCATAGCTCGCTCTCCTTCCAATAAAGTCTGCAAGCATTGGAGTTGTCTAATACAAATTTTTTTGATGATGGAATGTATGGGTCATCCAAGCAAAACCACGGGCAAGAAATATGACACACACACAAGTGATATAAGCTATAAACTAATAAGATTGCATACCTTCAGGGGACGCAACACTCCAGACACGTAAGGGGAATGCCTGACTGGAAGGGGTTTGTTAGTCATCCTGTAAGTTGCAGTTATTCCCTTCAGCTGTCTCAAATCCTACATTCAATAAACAAATAGCTACACATTAACATAGATCGAGAGTAATAGATTCAGGGGGTCATTTGACAAACAACTAGCTCAATCATAGAAATTTTATTTTACAGAAATCAAAAGAAGATAAATCCAAGCATCCCCAGAATTATTGCGTAGAACTGATACAAAATCCTTGACAAAGTAAACCTTACCTCAACAGCCTTCTCAACTAGAGCCTCTACTATTGTGCTGATAATTGAAGGTAACAAAGTATTCAATGACTTTCTGCCATCTAAAATGCTCTGTTTTACTAGATCAAGTACTTCGCTGGAGCATGAGGACAGAAGCTGAAGTACATGAGTCAGATAGTCACCAGAAACTTCTGTGGCCAGACAATTAATATCATGAATGATCTGCAAATCAGAGAAACCACATAAATATGCTAGCTAACCACAAGGACTTCATGCATCTGACATTGATGAGTTGTATTTTACAGTACAATGATGGAATATTTATAAGGTCATTTCAAGTGCTAGGTGCAGGTCATCAGGTCTAACATAGAAAACCAAATAAACGAAAATATGGTAACAAAAATACTTTAACTCTTGCTACTGACGGCAACTTCAGTGGTATGCATAAAGATTCAAAACTCAAACATTAACAGGTCAAATCAAGGGATGAGACATACATAAATAAAATCATCAGGAGCCGCTGAAATAGCCCATTCACATCCAGGATTGGAACTCACATTACCAGACCTCCGAGCAGCCAGTCCAGATGACAACCAATTTGAGTATCTATCAGAAATTTATCGGTTGGAAGTCAAATGAAGATGCATAGATGCTGAACAGAAAGTTGAATAATGATGTGGATAAGCTGAATAAGAAGCCAAATGATACTACATATAAGCTGAAAAAACTATTATTTCCAGTCCAAGCTGACCTTGAGAGAAGCTGCAAGGACAGACGAAGAAATTTTTCAGAGCAGGAAAGAAGGAAAACATCTTCTCTCCAGCAGGATCTCAAGCTCTCTAAAAGGGTAAGACTTTGTTTTAATGTTAACACCCGAGAATTCCCCTGATCAGATTCTAAATTCTGAACAGGAGCCAGACTTGCTGCTGTAAGAGCAGAATCCAAAGCTCCTGCTATTTCCTGAAACCTGAAGCAAATGAAGTACATAACCAGCTGACATCTTAAAAATAAAGGAACTACCTTAGTAAAGCGGCCATGAAACAGTTGCAGTGAATACCTCAAAGAGAAATAAACTCCAACATTCCATTGCTTCATGAACTCCACATAGATGGCCTCTGCTCGGAATTTAACAACAGCAGATCTGGATGGACAATAGCCTTGCATGACAATTTGATGTTATAACCATACCGAACAACATTTTCATAATAATATAATCCAGAAAAGTCACTTAAAAATCCATCAATAGACACTAAATTAGTTAAGTTTTCTTCAATCTTGGGGTCATCAGTGGACAAACCACATGTCAGCTGGTGGCCTAGCCTACCAATTTTCATTTTTGTGATAAATTGATTTACTGTAAGTTGTACAAAAATCTTGGGGAGCGGGTTGGGGAATGATATAAAAACTTCAGTTTTGGATTGACAAAAAGATGAGGGGGAAAAAATTTCTGGCTCTGTAAATTTATTGTTCACCCCAAAACAAAAGTAAAAATTTGCTCAAATTACTACCTTCAAGATGAGACAAGAAATCCAGGCTTGATTTGTAATTTTTCAAGAATTCTGTAGGTCTTCCTGGAGAAAAAGCCCCTGGTTTTCTCTTCTGGATTGCTGAGAGTACCTCCTTCAGGATTGAATTCGCCAAGAAGTCAAATACATGCAAACCAGAATTTTCTGAAAACAACAAGTAACAGAACAAATATAATTTCAATCAAAGATAACAGAAACATCATTCATAAATTTAACAAGAAGCAAATTATATCAAGAGACAATAACCTAACCAGCTTTATAAAAATAATGGCTTACGTATTGAAGGAAAGATAACAGAAGTGCAACCATTTAGATATAGATTTATCGCAGATTCAAAATGTAATAGCCAATTGGTCAAAAACAGACCTCAATAATCAATAAACTGCACTGGAAACTCAAATATATAAAGGATTTTTTAGGCACTAGGCTTAAAATAGGAAGAAAATGGCACATGGCAATACCTGCAGAAGAAATATCCAATAAGAATTTACAGTCTTTCTCAACACATTGCTTGATTTGTTTATAATCATTCTCAAGTTCGTCCACAGATGCCCCAGCAACTGCCTCGGATGATCCATGCAGGATAATTTTCTGTATCAATGGCGCCACAATTGTAGTGCGGAAAATTTCTTCTGCATTCCCGGTGTTATCAATGGCAGCATATGCACGCAAACAGTTATAGATTACATTTGCATTCTGCTGTTCTAGACCATGTACAAAACAATGTCCCAAGCTGGCATCCAGTAATAGGCTAGCACTCTGAATCCTCTTCTCCATGTTCTCAATGAAAGGAAGGTTCTGTACTGGCAAAATGGAGAAAGGAGATCAGCGCATAACATATGAGTTCCAAATAATTGAAGTCAAGCTTATTCATTCCTCTTTACTTCCTTATATATGCATATACTCATTCTACATTAATTATAGATGTAACACTTTAAGTGAGGAAGAGACCTGTGCATGAGCCATATAGAACTTTAACCGATTCATCTCACTGGCAATTCTTTCCAAAAGCATGCTTTGAGTCTCTCGGAGATTCATTCCATTCTCAACAGGTTGTGAGGAAGTGGCATGGCTTGTTGAGTTGCTTTCTTCCAAATTCATGTCAACATCTGACCCATCAGCAGGCACACTAGGTAGCTCCTTTATAAGTTTTTCAACCTGCATCAATCAAAATATATTTGTAAAGAAAGTGATGACAATGGTTATTATACAATAAAACCAACAGAAATTCACACAAATTAAAAACAATAATCATGCAATTACACCCCAAAATGCACAGCCTGTTAGCCTGGACGTCATAAAAGAAAACGAAACCAAAAAAATAAAGAAAAAGTTCACTACAGCCAACTGATCACCGTACATGCACATTTTTCAAATACAGAGCCACTTGAACATTATCATTTACAGTTACATATTTCCCTTCGACCACAGCCCTCAATTTTAAATCCATAAATGATCACACAAGCAGAGTTCTGCTCCACCTGAATTTATAAATTTAAAGTCGACAGTCAAAGTTAAAAATGTAGAATTGTTATTCGTGATGTACAAAATCTAAATCCCAATGAATTCTCTGACTGGTAATTCAAAAACAATAAAACCCCACAAATGCAAGATCCAACACACTTGAACTCAACCAGCTCGATATTACCAATTAACACTAATTCATTTGAACAGGATCATTCAATTCTCCAAATGGCAAATGCTAGAACTTCTAGATCCAAGATTCTACAGCATTAAATTCGGATATGAATACTAATCCCCCAAAAATTCAAGGATCTAGCTAACACAAACAGCACGCATTACATAACTTTAATTTCAATCATTTGAGCTACAAAATTTTCAAAACAACAGTGCAATTACCTTAGAAACGACGTGAAACGTGTCAAGCAACAATTCGAGAACCTCCCTGGCCGCAGCGGCCTCCGATCTCTGCTTCAAACCGTTCTGCAAAGCCACGAGGGACCCTTCAACGCTCCCTCTGAAGCCTTCTATCTTCTCACGGAGCTCCAGCAGCGGGGCCCGCATGCGCACGACAGCGGCGTCGACATCGACGAGCTTGGTGCTGAGGTTGACGAAATCGGCGTAGTCGCGGTTGATCAAGTCGATAAGTTCGTGGTTGAGGGAGGACAAGTGGGACTGGAGCTCGGATCGGAGAGTGTGGAAGGGTACGAAGGTTCGGAGCTCGGAGATGTAAGATTCGGAGTCGAAGTTGGGGGAGAGGAAGAGATTGGATTTGAACCAGAGAGGGTGGGAGTCAGCGGGGTCCGAGAAGAGGTCCGTGGCGGATCTCGGCGGTGGCGCCGTCGGGATTGGATCCATCATTTTGGATTTTCTCCTCTCGCGTTGGTATGAGTGGAGCGATGGGGATTATTTGAATATTAATTATATTTGAAACATGAGCATTTGATTTCACTCACAACTTTAACCCCCAGCCCCAGCGTGTGCCGAGTAAAGAAGAAAAGCAAGTCCTTTAGTTTTACTGTATTTACGAAAAAAAATATATAAAATAAAATGACTTTTTTACAAATTTATTTCAATTTAAATAGATGACAAAATGACACATAAATCTATTAAAACTCGTCTTTATTATAAAAAAATTAGTAAGAGTTAGTTTAACTTTTTAAATAGAATTTTTGATAATAGAGTTTTTTAAAATATAATTTTTAGAAGTAAAACTTTTAGAAAAAAAATCAAGTGGTCGTTTAATTGTCAATTACTCTTTTAAAATATTAAATTATTTGATTATACATTACTAAAAATATTTATTTATTATTAAATTAATAAAAATGACACTTATTAAAATTTATATTCAGCATTTTGATATTTTTTATATATACATTTTATATATAAATTTAAAAATTTCATATATTTTATCAAATTCAATTTATTAAAAAAATAATAATTAAACAAATTCAATACATAATAATCAATGAATCAATATAAATTATTGTATTTTATACAAAAATTAAAAATAAAATAATCAATAATAAATTCTTGTAAAAATATAATAGTTTTAGAGATATAAAAAATTAGAGGTATAATGATTTTAAAAAATAAAATAAAATTGAAAATAGATTTTATTTTTATTAAGGGTACAGTATGTAAATAAAAAAAATATTATTAGAGTTTTGTGATATTACATAAATATAAAAAAAAAATTATTCCTAAAAGCTCAAAGTTTGAGCTTTTGAAAGTAGAGGTAAAATAATATTTTTAATCTCTAAATATTATTCTTCAATTGTAATCAAATGTCATTGAAAATTTTAAAAATAATTTTTGGCATTAAATAAATTTTTTTAGTCAATAAAAAAGCTCAACCAAATAAGCACTAAGACTTTAAATATATTTAGGATGGGTTGATATACAAAGTTTAAACACGCAACAAATTTGAATACGAGTGTGATTTGGATTAAATATCAAATATCAGCGGATATTTATATTTTTTATTTTTTTTTAAAAAAGACTAAACGATACTACTTGATTGTAGCTCTATATAAAAAAAATAAAATAATAATTTTTATCAATTCTTCAATTTATTAATTGTTTTGAGTTATTATTTCTCAGCTTTAACATATTCTATTCTTTATTCTCACAAAACTATTGGTTTATGCTCGTTAAATATTTATTTGATTATCAAATGACATATTTTGATATCTTTTTAATTTTCATCTCAATGACATTACATTATTTAAATAAATAATATAAATATTTTAAGAGATATGAGTTTATTTTTGTTTAACTTTTATTTATTTATTTTTTTTACATGATATATATTGATAACTCTTTTGTTTTATTTTATATTTTATCATTTTAATATTTAATATGTTATTTGCTTAGTTAATTAGTAAATTGATTTATCTTAAAATTGTATATATGTCAATATAAATTCATTTATAAGATGAGTTATTAAATCTTCGAATCAAACATAAGATAAACCATTTTTGTTTAATTGAGTTGCTTTTTCTAACTATGTTGTTTAGTTTGTCTTGATTATTTATGAACTGATTTATTAGTTTTAACTCTGAAATGAGTTTAACTATTATAGAAATTTTTTTATTGAATTTAAATTTGTAATATGATTTTGATTATTATGTTTTATAATTTTTATTTAAAATTAATGTTATAATTTTTTTTTATTATACTTTAAAAAATTAAAAGTAAAACAAAATCGAAATCGAATTTTACTCACTCTTACATTTATCCTATATTAAGGGAGCTATATGTCACATCTCACATTAATTAAAAATTATGTGGATCTTAAGAATAGATGAGTGGGTAGGCATCATTATCTAACAGACTAGTCTTCTGGATCAATGACAAACGTTTAGCTCGTGACAAGTGATATCAAAGTCAGGTTTGTATTCTCATTGACACGTGGGATGTGGGTCTCCTAAGAATAGTAGGATAAGCATTACAAAGTTAAGTAGGCTTTGAAAATCATGTGTCTTGAACATTGGTAAAGATTGCCACGTAAGTAGTGGATTCTCTACGACTCCAATGGGATAGGCAAATAGGCCAAGTTAGCCATAGGCCAAGTTAGCCATTGAGTTTGGACTAGACTGTGACAAGAGCGTCACATAATTGAGTGTGGGAGAATTATTGATGGTAAAATCTGGATCCGAATTTTTCAATGAACCTAAGTTTTAGCTAGATTTTATCAAGTTAGGCCAGGATATGGGTTTAAACCCAAGTCGGATCCGAGTTTAAGCCTAAATTATTTTTTAAATCTTTTGTTATTTTTTCTAATGTTGAGGCTAAATTTGAATTTTTGAAATATTTATCTTATAAAATAATTGTTAAATTTATATATATTAAATATTAAAAAAAATAGGAATTCATTAAGATTTTTTTAATTAAAAACAAATAAAATTCAGATTTATGCCAAGTTTTCAAGACTTAAAAGTCCGTCATGCTTCAGGGAAAAGAGAAGGGATTCAATTAACTCTCCAAAAGTAGTTTTAGCAAAAATTCAAATTCGAATTAAAAAAAAAAAACTAGATTCGTATCCAAATCCGGTCCAAATTGTTATTCTTAAAAAGAATGTCACATTCAACATTCAATAAAAATTATGTACTTATTAAATATAGGGCAAAGGACATTTTTGTCCTATGAATTTGACAAAATTCTCAAATTTATCTCACAAATTTAAAAATTTTCAATTTTATCATAGTCTGTTAGTGAGATTCTGTTAATTTTAACACTAGAAGGGCAAAATAATCACTCTACACAAAATATCTACGGGTCAACCATTGATTAGTCACTTAAATAACAAAATAAAATTAAATAAATAAAAAGATAGCAGTCGCTGCCGTCGTCAGTAACCGACCGGCTGCGGGTGATCAATTGCGATTCGACTCAAAATTGACATTATTGGACTCAAAATTTTGTGATATACGCAATGATAGAATTTTTTTTGTTAATGAAGTACCATAAATGTACTCAAAATTAATGAAGTACTTAATTATTTTTTAATTATAAAATAAATTTTAAAATATTTAATTTTGAATCTATTAAAACGTGTCACGTGTCTTTTTATTTCTAATAGCCTATTAATGACTAACACGTGTAAATTATATAATATACTTATATCACAATTTTTAATTAACATAATAATTGAAGGTAAATTTATTAATGTACTATCAAAAGAGATATTTAATCAAATCTAACGAAATTTCATTAACGGACTAAAATAAAATTATATTTTTTAAAATTCATAAGATAAAATTAAAAATTAAGTCAAACTCATAAAATAAAAATATTATTTTTCATTAAATATATACAAACAAAAATACATCACTTAAGAAATTAATCTCTCAAATTAATAATAAGTGTACAAACCTTGACATATGTCATTGCTGGAAAACGTACCAATTATCACTAATTTTTTGTAGACCTGAGAAGCTGCCAGGCACGTTACACTACACATACGGCTTTCGAAAGGATTCATATTGTTTGTAATTCCGAATTGCGTTTTAGCTTCCACTACATTGAACTATCAACAGAAACAATAGAATATTAAATAAACACACATCATCAAAATTTGTTCATATCTCATCTTCAAAAAATTTCATCTTGGCGGCTAAAGCACAAAATTATTTCAATAATAGGCAGGCATCGCGGTGTGGCTGAATAAAGAGTTTTGTTGTTAAATTCTATAAACGCCATAAAATAATTACAATGAATGTATCTACAGGGCTTCTTCTTCTTCTTCTTCATCATCGTAACATTGATAACTTACATTTATGAAAAGTATTCTCTTCTAGTTCGTTACAAAACAAAAGCAGTGTAGCCATCAAAACTTCAGAAGGCCTCACACCCTTTATACCAAACATCGCAAGACTACATAATTAAAACAAATGTAACTTAGAACCCCCTATAAAATTCATTTTACACGAAAATGGCTCTCCTGTAAGAATGTCGCAAAATTACCAGATCACCGGCTTCAGGAGAAAACCAGAGAATTAAAAAAGAAAAGAACCATTTTGTACAGAGAACTTCACATGAAATAGCTAAGAGCCTTCCTTCTTCTAGATCCCCCTTCACCATACAGTTCATTCCATTGCAGAAGCTCGCTCATGTTTACAGACTCCGACGAAACACTAGCGCATACCTATTTCCATATAACAACAACAGATTAAATACGATCAAAGATGAAGAGCAAAAGTTGGAAGCGGTTTTGAGCTTTTATTTTCATTTTACCCGCTCATGAGCATATTTGAAGTCATCCATGTTTAGAGGACGTATATCAGCACTCCCACTCAAAGCTGGAGGAACTTTACCTTCTGCCAATGCAGCGGCACGTTCCTGATATGATTTAAACATATTAGATTTTGGAAGATATGCTTCTAGAGAAAAGTCCATATTTTTGGTAAGTCATGGTATTTTGAAGACTGAAGAGTATATGAAGATTCCAGCCATCTCGATACTTTTTGACATTTTTTAAATTAATAGAAAAATGATTTTGGATGCTAAGACAATATATGAGAGAAATGTTATTGGTTTAAGCACCATATTTGGTGTCTTCTGGTACTACTTTTTTAATGTGACAGCTCATAATAAGATCTCTACTCCTGGCAAAGTGGATCGAATTAATTATACTTTGAAGGTCCTCTTCTAGTAGTATTTTAATCAGCAATTACAGCTCAAGTAAATTGAACAAGTGCATTGAGTTATAACTAGCTACCAATATAACTTGGAAAATAAATAAATAAACTGCTCATTCATCTAACACAAGAAGCATACCTTTTTTTCTTTTTCCAATATCTCTTTAATTGGACAGTGTGCAGCAGTGACACATAGATTCTGCAATACAATCAAGTAAAATGAAGCCAGTCATTCACAAATTAAAAAAAAAAACACATCATATATCAGAGAAAGAATACTAAATGAACCTTAAGGTCACTTCCAGAATATCCATCTGTCATATTTGCAATTGCATCAAAATCAAAATCAGGGGACAAATCCTCTTTCGCCAGTATAACCTTTAATATCTTTGCTCTATTTGGAGCATCCGGCAAATTCACCATCAACCTGAATCACACATTACAAATGAAATATGCCAGTACGTCAAAACAACCTAAGGGCAAGATATCAGAGTATGGCTATCTGAAACTATATGTAACAGGCCCTTCAGGAATGATACTTTACCTACGTGGAAGCCTTCTAATGACGGCTTCATCAAGGTCAAAAGGCCTATTTGTGGCTGCAAGCACCAGAACTCGTTCTGTATCCTTTGTCCGTAGGCCATCCCAGTTCACCATAAATTCATTTTTCATCTTACGCATGGCCTCATGCTCCCCCGGGTTTTCTCTCCGGCCCAACATGCTGTCAACCTATAAACAGAGGGAAAAGATAGGTAGGAGAAGAATAGGGTGGCAAGTGCATTAGTAATGATGTAAACCCTTATTCAAAATATTAAGAAGTGCCCTAAGAAGCTTACCTCATCAACAAATACAACACTAGGTGCAATTTTACTAGCTAGTGAGAAAACAGCTTTCACATACTTCTCACCCTCACCAAACCACTGCAGTAGGATAAAAAGAATTAAAATAAAAAGTTTAAATGATCAAATAAAATTAAAGAGAAAAAAGAACACAAAATTGAATCAGTTTTAGAAGCTTCTGGCAATCTTAACCTTAGATGTGATACTTGACATTGAAATGTTGATGAAATTTGCACCAGCTTCAGTTGCAACGGCTTTTGCAAGCATTGTCTTCCCAGTTCCCGGAGGTCCAAACAATAGTATGCCCTTACAAGGCTGCACCAAGAAGAATTTGCATAAGAACAGTACTCAATGAACTCTTAAAAATATAAGGTGTATCGCATATTTTGTACAATTTTCAGTTGCATGTCAGCACCTACATAAGCATGGAATATTGACTACAGAAAAATCTATAAGTCACAACATAAAAATGCAATTGAACAAGAGAACAGAAGACAACTATATTGAAAGAATAACATGAAATGATATTGATTCATACAAGACACATATCTCATATTATGTACTCAAAGATAAAATATGCAAGACAAATGGCCTTGTAACCCTTATAAGTTCAAATGCTGCTACACTTCCTAAGAACTTTGAGTAGGAGCATGCATCATCCATAACTTGTAGAAATTCCAAAATGATATATTACATTTTGTTTTCTATATTACATTCGCATCCAGAATTGGATATTTTAAAATTAATAACATCCCCCTCGTACTTAAACAAAGTGTTAGCCAAACACATCTCAAGCAATTTTCTCTTTTTTGGACAGCCTGTTCTATCCAAAGGGTGGTTCAACTCGTGGTTGGAACATTTATTGGATGGAAGAAATTATGACATTTTGTAGAGTTCTATTTGTTTTTCTTTAAGAACACACCCCACCCACCGCCAACAAAAAATGAATAAATAAATAGTTGCTTTGTGCCAAAATCCGTTAAATTTGAAAGCTGGAGAATTTTCAATGTAATCAGAGTTCAATTAATAACAAAGGATAAGGAAAAAATTAGGAGCCTAGTCCTCAGTTAAGAGGAGGAACCAAAGAATATAATGATATATGAGCAAATTAATGGAGGTTAAGCCTTTGCAGCAATCCAGAGCAATTGCAACATGTAGTTGAAGTCAATAAACTCTTTGCAAACCATATCATAATGGTGATGTTTAAAAACTACAAAGAAATGTTTATACTAAAATCTACAGGAGGATCATGAATGACCAGTGACAGAGTACAGATATCAATGGCAATAAGAGCTAAACACACCAAACCAACAATATAACATCAGGCAAACAATGCTTCAATGAAGCAGCTTATTTTTTCAGCATATGAGAAAAGGTGATTACCTTGGTCAATTGTCCCTTGCAGAATAGTTCAGGCCTCTGTAAAGGCAGCATCACCAACTCCTTCAATGTATCCTTGACATTTTCAAGAGCTCCAATATCATCAAATGTAACTCCAATATCACTGGGTGGAATAACATCTCCTAATAGCCTTTTCTCAAATTCATTCTCTGTTACAACATCCTGTGATTGGTAAAAACAATCACTGTGAAGATTAACAGATCATTCCTTTCAGGGAAAACATTAGGACAGTGTGAACATGTTTAAAGAATATCTACATGTATAAGCTTAATGTTCTATCATTTACATGTAAAAATCACATTAATTACCTTAAGCGACTTCTTCAAGCTCTTAGATTCATTCTGGATAGCCTGTAAGATTCCAATCCCATACTGGATGCTGCCAGAATTGCAACATCGCATTACAACTGTGTAATTACCATCCGAATGCCAATAATTCAGCTGACAATTGTCTGAACAGATTTAGGAAGATGAGCTATCAATTACCTCTCGCAAGATAAAACAAGTCTAGCGTCAGGATCCACTTCAGGGTTCTGCATCAGATGGTGGTTTAAAGCCCATCCAACAACCTTTTCTGCACCTGTATTACCATTACAATTTTCACAGATTGAAGATAAAGGAAGTTCAGAGGAGACTCTTCTCAAGATGCATCAAAGTGAAACATACTTTCATTGGTAAGTGATTGGTCCTTGATGCACAAGGTCTCAAGCCTGTCACATTCCAACCCACTCCGACCCAAAACCTATATAAGGAAATTACCAATTATGATAAGAATGATCATTTCTCAAATTTCATCCTTAACCATACACCAATAAGAAAGTTCAATTATGTTAAGAAGCAGGGCTACTTTTGAACTTTCAACACTGACCCAAATTCATCATAGTTTTTGATCCACACTTTCCTAACCGAAGACAAAGAAGAAACTATGACTACCAATTACATTGCATTGGAAACCAAAGGGGGGAAACTCTATCACGCAGTATACAAGAGAGCAACCATAGAGTTAATGATAAATAAGTACACTATGAAGGGAAAGAAAAGATAGAGACTAAAATGTAATCCACAAATGAATCAGGACTTCAATATATTCTCTGAGGGTATTGCTAATCTCAGGTAACATTGGTGCAGTGGGCACTAATCAGTAGCCAAGCATTAGTTGTGGCACATGATACACAGACAGACAACAATCTTTAGGCATTACTCACAAAACTAGCTACATGAAGATTTAAATTTCAATATTATGGAATGTATACATGAGGATTTAATTTCAAATATTTTGAAATGTCTTCACCACAAACTAGACCAGAATGGAGCATATATAGGCAATATAAAAAATTCTACAGTATAAGCACAGAAAAAAAATTACTCACAGTGCGCAGCTGATTCAGATTTCCCTTCATTTTCAGGGTTTCAGCATCTCGATCCAATTGATGTTTCCAAGATGCAAGAAGCGCCTCATCCTACAATTTACGAGCTATCACTAAAAGCTGTAATAAGAAATGAACAAATTAATAATAAAGGTTACAGTCTGGAATCCATGTACAAACCTGAGGCATGTGAATAGTCACTTTATTGGGGAAAAGCTTAGTCAGAAGTTTTGTTGCCTTTGGAACTTCCTTGCCTCTGTCATGCAGTCTGCCAAAACTATCCTGTTAAAACCATAGAGATCATGGATGAGAGACAAGAATTACAGATTGAAAAGAACATAGATCAGAGACGAGGCAATACAACTAGATCATAAACCATGTCCTGCCATTTTTCAATTACTTGAATGAACTTAATATGCATTCAATTGTATGTTTCACAACGAAATGCCGCAAATTGAAATGAAGCAAGGAAAAAATATAATACTTCTAGCCAAGACTGAATATTATGATGAAAGCAATTAACAGCCAAGCATCTAGTATTGCATAGAAGTATACCGAAGAAAAGAAAAACTGAAAGGGTGAAGAGGTAGCAGAAACAATTACATATAGATGAACTATATATGCATGGAAATAAAAATTGCTGTGATTACTACAGCAAGGTCTACACAGCAAAAAGTTGGATATACTCCTATCATTGTTCGTTCTTTTCAGTGAGTATTATCCAAAAGCTTGTCAAGGAAAAAGAATAGACCTCTGAGCTTTCATATACACAGCAAATAGATTACAAACCCTTTTTCCGGATAAAGACCCATTCCCACTTGTTACTCTTCCAACTTAAAGGAAGACAACAACCATACAGCAACAACTTAAAAGGTAACCAAAAGGCACAATCTAACAGTTAATAACCATTACCGGAAAAGCCAAGTCAAGCAGAGCAGTTTGATTGCTGCCAAACTTTGTGAAAAGCAGGCCACCAGGATGTGACTGCACGAGGAAAATAATATAACGTAAGGGAACTAAAAAAATCATTTAGCGTGCAATGCTAAAGCCACAACTCTCTAGATGAGGCTACAGCATATATATCTGACAATTAAGGGAGCTCTATGTAAAGGGAAAATTCATCAGATCAGAAATAACGAAACGATTTTGGGACACAGTACTTGGTAGGTTGAAATGGAAGTATACTACATGTTTGGGTCAAACATTAGCTTCCCAATCAATTATCATATGATCAGACTAACCAATGTTCTCCAGATTATATAATTTCTCTAATTTTGTCAAAGACTTTTGCTTCTTTACCGTTTCTATCCAGAATTTAAGGAAGCATGAAAGTGAGTCACATGCTCATAAAACATTTAGGTCTGAAGAGATCCTTGCCGTGATGTTTTAACCCAAGAACCCCTCCACCTTGCTTAAAAGTTAAAAGAGTCCTGAACTGCGGACTACTACACTGATAAAACATGATGACTGAAAGGATTCTCGCCATAGTTAAATCCATGAGATCAGATAAAGATTACCTTCTCTTTACGATTGTCAGTATGAGTGTGGGAACCAATTACAATCACTTTATCAGGAAGCTTTTCAAGTCTGCTTTTAAATGTAGAATACGAATCTGAATTTCCTGCAATAGACTTCTCAGCATCTTTCATAAACAAAATGAATGGAGAACTTCGGCTTTCACTGTTTACAACCTGATAGAAAAGATTCAAATTAAGAGGTCAAATACTAATGGATAGAAACACTAAAGAATACAGATATTTTCTAAAAGAAAAAGAAAAAGAAGCTACCTCAAACAGTGTGTTCATGAGTAACTTGTCCAAGTCTTC